>CM053785.1:606703509-607903509 GCA_028749045.1 Cupressus sempervirens
GTAAAAAAAAAATGAGTTATATTTTTGGAACTTATAAGTATATATTTGTTTTACTTTGGAAACATTTCTCAAAGCAATTGTTTTATAGTCTGAAAGTTTGAGCTAATTATTTCAGCTTGGATTCCAATGTAAAACAAATATAATGACTTATATTTTTTGAACTTAATATCAAATATAGTAATTTCTAAAGTATACAATTTGAAATAAAAATCAATTGACTTATTTACCTCATCGATAGATCTAGCAAAAGAATCTTGTGCACTCATTGCTCAGATTCATTTAGCCATGGCTATATAGCCTTTTCTGTAGCCTAATTTATTGTCCTCTTGAGAATTTTTTTAAAACTCCATAGCCTAAATTTTTGCTTCATATCATGTATTTTTTTGTAGTCAATTTAATCAAAACCAAATTGTTTAAAATTTATAAATACTTACAATTCATGCAACAAGTTTTGAATATCCACCTAAGCCGATCTTGTGTTGCCCGTGCTTCTGTTTTCTTTCTTAGGTTGCCTTTGATGTGTCAGGCAACCTATGTGAAGTTTGAAATATGTTAGATCACACAAGTATTAAGAGTAATTATTACATAATCTCATTATTAATATTAGAGATACCTTCTTTCCTCGGGTGGTACCATTTCTCCATCATCTATTGCTTTTTTTCTCAGTGGCATCCTTTTTAATTTTCTCCCACTCAATAATAAGAATATAGGGGGGCTACTCATAACAAGGGTTCTTTTTCATTTGGGTCATGTAGTTGTACCTAATATACTTCAAAGCTCGGTCCACTTTCTCAAGGAGTCTAAGTCTTTGAAAAAAGTTGGGTCCAAAAAGTGTTGTCATGGCATCAATGAGTTTATACTTTAGCTCTTTCATTTGCAAATTCTACCTTTTACAAAAAGAAAAAAACTATTAGATTCATAAATGAACTAAAGCTACCTTTTAAATTAATTGAAGAAACTGATTTAAGGAAACATGATCAATAAATGAAATCAAAATATGATACATTGTGCATATGGTTGACCCAAACATATGCAAACATTCATCACTAAGTTTTTCATAAAATACATTATTTCCTATAAAATAATAATGGGATTAGTAGTTATTGCAAGGGACTACACAAGAGGTTAGGGCATTTGATTATGACTATAAGATTGTATAGTAAAAGAAAGAATCAATCTGTAAAGTACCTATAAGTTGGGATAGTTTCAATGGAAGACCATCTTCAGTGCTAATGAGCAATTGATCATAATTTTTTATTGTTCTCGTACATCTAACATGGGTACACCCAAGAATTTCCTCATCACCTACTGCATAAAATAAATCCAATATTAAAAAATTCCCCCTAATGAATAATAGTTCAAGTGAAATAAACACATGATAAATGTGAGATAAAAAGAGGACTATACTTATCAATAGGCCCTGCCACCACATCTTTCATTGTGCTATGTGTTGCCAAATTTGCAGTTACCAACACCTCCTCAGTTTTGTTCTTTGTAGTAGGTAGCATAGTGAATAGAGGATCAATGGTAGGATCTGAAAAATGATACTGTTAGAGAACAATAAAATAATATTGTTAGAGGTATTAAAAAAAAATTGTTCAAGAAAAATGCAACTGTAGGATAGAACATGTGATGTACTTGAACCACCTGAAGTATCATCCTCTAGGACATCACCCTTGTACATCCTTAGCATCCTCTATAAAAATAACACATGCATTTTATTTAATGACATAGATAAAAGGGTATATTGTAAAAACTTTTATTGAACTTTTGTTATAATTAAAAACTACATTAATACTTATTGCATATATGCAAACTAGGTGCATCAACCTATCCTTTGATTGTTGTATTGCAGGAGTTTGAGGTTGAGTTGGTGCCACTTGCATTAACCTTCTTCTTATAGCACAAAGCACCTTTTGTACTACAGCCAAAGGATCAGTGGCCAACACAAAATCAATAATAAATTCATCCAACTCATTATGTGGCTCCTCATCCTCATGGACTACTTTTTCCTTTCCCTTTTCTTGGACAACACTTGTTTGCAAGAGAAATACTATTATATCTATATTTAAAATCAATCCAAAATAGTAGTGAAGAATAAAAAAAATAAAAAATATGTATTAACATATTTCTTGCATCTAATTTGTAAAACAACAATGAGTTTTACCTATTGGGAAGAAGAACCATCATTATTGTGCGTATCCTATGGTTGTTGATCCATAATGTAGGCCATGTGTTTCAAAAACAATAATTGAGACATATTAAAACATGTGCTATTATTTAAAGTTAGCAAAAAAAAAAAAAATTTAATGGTGTACTGGATTCATTGATTGGAGTGATTTTAAATGTGCATAATATTTACCACCTTACCCATGATAGTGCCTTTGTTTGTATCCATGTGATTCAAATTGTAATCAATAAGAATGTCTTCACCTCTACCTCACTCATGATAGTGCATAGTATGTACCACCCCACCCATGATTGTATTCACACCTCCATGTTCCTCTGATATGTGGTGGTCCATATCATGAACTACCCTAGGGAGATCTACCTATATAAAAATGATGATAATCAAACCACCCCCTTCATGGAGATCATTCTCCCTGCAATGTCTCTTAGTCATTTTGATTTTGATTCTTCTTCTCTTTAAGTCATTACAACTCTTGCAAGGACAATAAAATTTGTCATCACCTTATCTTTTAAAGATAGACAACAATTTAGCGATTGTCTCCCTATTTTGATCAAATTTCATTGTATTATCTGACATGATCCTTCTTCATGAAAATAACTTATTCTTGTACCCTCATTGAGTTTGTTGTGTACTTAATGTTCATATTTGCACATATGGTTTTGAAAGAAAAATTTCATGTAATTAATGTGTATACTTGCAAAACTATTAGACATGTTGTACTTAATGTTTATATCTATACACATGGTTTTGAAAGAAAAATTTAGTTTAATCAATGTCTATATTTGTAAAAATATTGGACATGTCTTACTTAATGTTTATATCTACTCATATGGTTTTAAAAGGAAAATTTGGTGTAATTAATGTGTATATCTACAAAAATATTGGACATGCTGTATTTAAAGTTTATATCTACACATATGGTTTTGAAAGAAAAATTTGGGATACTTTATTTTGTTCAAGGGAAATCTGTCAATGGTAATAGAAAACAACAATGCATTTTCTAAGAGTTCACAATTGTTCAACAAAATTAATATTTTACAAGAAAATGCAGCTGAAGAACTATTAGCTCAGAAGCAAGAACATGGTGTTGAAATAGTATAGAAAGTGCTTGACATGAGAGGTCCACAAGTGAGGGTGTTGACCAAAATTGAAAACTTGAATGCTGAAATGAAAGCTATCAAGGATCAAACACCTATGCAAGAGTTACACCACAATGTGAATTTGATTTTAGATATGGTAGAGGAAGATATTTAGAAGCTTGATAATCAAAATTTAAGGCATGAGAGAGAGTTTATGGCAATATACCAGAAGGAGGAGGGTATGTGAAGGATCATGGTGTGCCAAAAAGTGGCGATCTGAAAAATATGTAGTTCTGAAATGCCTCAAAGAATTTCAAAATCTATTCCAACTTTTTTCCCACCCATCCTAATATGAAATGAAAATAATTAATACCTTTATAATTCCTACTATATCTTTCGATACCAACCTTATATTGTCATCTTTAAAAAATCCCGAAAATGTGTTTTTGGCATGTTCTTATGTGTTTTTTACTTCAAGCATGTAGCTGATGACTTTTTTTAAACCAAAATTTGATGTAATGAAAAGGGTTTCTTAAGAATGTTCTTAGTTTTTCATAAATGTAAGTTTTGTTAAATTATGAGTTCAGTAAGTAATTATTACTTATTTTTTAATGGAGTTAGCTACAAAGTGCTGATTGACATACTGGTTGAAAAATAGCTATAACTTTCAAACCATATAAGATTTGTCAAATCCAAAAGATGCATCACATTCTATGCTTTGACTAGTATAAGAAAAAAATAAAAAAAACTTAATTTTGATTTTTTTTGAACTAGTTAAGGTGGTTAGACACGAGAGTTTTTCAATTCTAAAAACAGTATAGTAGAAAATTCATAATTAATTATTTATTTGGAATAAAAATTGCTAAAAATATGCGTCACATCCAAGAATCAGTCTACTTTTTATATCTAAAATTATATTTAAAAATATTATCATTTGATTATGATTAAGGTGGTCAGACATACATCTACTTTTTATTTCCGCCTTGAAATTTTTGTAGTACTGCATTAAAATCCAAACTTTTGACCAATCAAATAATTTTTTCTCCAGATAAGGCCTTCTAGTTTAAAAACTAGATTCAATTTCCTACAAATTATTTTCTTACAAATTTTTGATATAAAGTCCAAAACCACTTTAAAATTATGTGTCAAGTTGACATAACCCTGATTTGTTGGTTTTTCACTGCCACTTAAGGCCATAGTTTGGTACACCATGATCTTGCACATACCCAGGAGTGGCTTAAGAAAGAGACTGCACTATAGAAACAAAAGCTAGACCACATGGAGGATATTATGGGAGCACTAGATAGAATCCAAGAAATTTTTGTGGTAGGTACTATGACATCAAAATTACTTTCAAATGTCTTTGAGAATTTATAGTCCAAATATTGGGAGGACTCCAAGTTGTGCAATTTGTCATTTATTGCATCTTCATTTTCTTTTCTATTTCTTATAAGAGTGTTTCAAGCTTGGGAACCACTTCAACAACCTTTGCATGGTTTAGAGGTAATGTTATTGTGGCAAAGGCTTCTATAAGGGAATGAGCTTCAAGATTACAACATTTACACAAAATTAGAACTTGCTTCTTCAACTCCTTGCACTCAACTCTTCACTAAAGTTTTTCTTCCAGCGAGAATGCAAATGTTCAAATAATTTTTGCAAGAATATAAATATACATTAAATAAAGATAGTTGGGGATGTCTATCTGGTATGAAAGAGATGTTTCCACCCCTTTTTTACAATCAAACGAAAGATTCCTTAGAAGGCTCAAGTTAAACTCAAGCGCTAAATGCAAAAATTACATTATTACAGATGAAATGGATTGGGAGAATTTAAAATAATAATGCAAGCTAAATGATTCAAATAAACCTAATTAAGCAGTTTTGGAAAATACACACTAACAAAATGAACAAAAACTTGTAATCATCATAATTGAAAAGCTGAAAATATTAACCTTTAAATACTAAATTTGAAAATTTTCTATTTTAGGCAACAAAATGGGATAGGCATTTTGTTCCTTGGAGAATTTGCCCAAAAATTGACTAGTTAAAATCCCACTAGTCTAACCTTTATGAATATGTTATGACATTTACACCAACAAATTAAAATATGGAAAATGTTGGGGAATGGAACCTGTATTCAGGAATCAACCTCAGAAATAAAATAAGATTGCATGAAGAAAACCAAATCCAAAGGTATATATTAGATCTATCTTACTAACTCCTAATGGGTTGGGCTATTATTATTTGTCCCCATCACATTTGCATTGAGAGACATGTTAGGGAGGTGATCTCACCTAGTTTATCCTCATGACTTTGAATTCCTTAATCATGATCTTGGGTGCTCAAATCAATGTCTAAGACATTTGCACCTTAAGGCCCTATTTGATCATCATTTGAAAGGGCCTCAATATTGACCACAACATGTCTCTCAAGATGTTGTTCACTACTTTCATTAGAGGGGGAATCCGTCACTTACTTACTTAGACATAAGGGTGAGTACCCTAAACTTTAACTTCTTGTTGTCTCTAATTCGGTCACAACTTGTGAATCCATCTTTCCTTTTGACCTTTGCTTCTTTTGAGGTGGCCCCTTATCCTCTATCCAATTCCTCTTCATTCCTCTTGTTTGTAACTCCTAGTCACTCCCTTCATTCTTCTTCTTGTTTTTTCCTTCTTGTTTTCTTGAACATTTAGGGAGTTGTTCACATGATTCCTAATTTGGTTCTTCTACATCTTTCATTAGTTCATGCATGGCATGCAAGTGATGCATCTACATATGCAATTTTTATCACCTTGGAAAACTCTACCCATTTTTCCTGGTCTGCATTATTTTTGTGTAGGATCTAGAGGTAAGTCACTTAGCATGGGTTGAGTGAGTTTTATTGTTTTATTATTTAGATTTTGGAATATGTATGTAGCTAGATCAATATTTCTATTGTGAGCTAATATGTAATAAGTACCTTAAAAAAGATCTCTCTCTATATATAAAGCAATACATGTTTATAAAGAAATATAAAGACATACATGTTTAAAAGGAAAAGAAAAGAACATTTACAAAGGTACCTCTTCTCCCCTTGAAGAAAATCATAGAAAATGGGTATGAAGATCACAAGGGCACAACACAACAACGAAACTACAGAGCAAGGGCACAAAAATGAAATGCAAAGATTACAACAATGAAATCGTAGAGCAAGGGCACAACAACGAAATGGAGAGATCATAGAAATGAAATCATAGAGCAAGGGAACAACAAAAAAATGCAAAGATCACAACAAAAAAATGCACCAATCATAATGGCATGACAACATTCAAAGCTCTCCACCCTCATTTGGAGCTCTCCACCTCTTTCACGTGCAACTCTTCACAATCAAAACAAATGGAGAATGAGTTATGTTGTATTTTTTTAATATTTTTTATTATTTTTATAATCATGCCTATTTCAAAATTACAATGCTAACATCGGTATTGCAATGACCTATGGGACAATTGCAATAAAAAACATGAAAATCATCACAAATCATAGTGCTATCACTAATTGCTATCATAATTTGACCCCAAATATTATAGTGATACATACATAACACACACATATGTGAGTGTATGTATGTATATATACACATATATATATACATATACATAGATACATACATACATATATACATACATAAATATACACATACATATTCACATACATATACACATACATATATACATACACACATACACACATAAATACATTTGCGTATGCAAGTTTATCACCTTGCAAAACTATATTTGATCCTGCTAGCTGACCAACCCATCTCATCAACAACTAGACCAATTTAATTGGGTTATGGCTTGTTTTTTTCTAAAAATATTCGATATGATATTTTATTGTAAAATTTCTTGTGAACTCTACCCATTTTTCCTAGTTTGCATTATTTGTGTGTAGGATTTTGAGGTAACTCACTTAGCATGGGTTGAGTGAGTTTTATTGTTTTAATATTTTCTTCTGTGAATTCAAGACATGAATGATTAATTTAATTTAGCACAAGTAGTATGCAAGTGTGTATGCATGCATGTAAAGTAGTTCATGTATGTGGGAAATGTGGGCCTCTATCTTCACACACACTTCAACATGATCATTATCTGAGGGATCATCCTAGGATAAACATGGGGTTTTTCATCCAAAATGTCCAATAGTTCAATTTTTTGCCTCCTAACTAGAATGATTATGTTATTTCTCTCAAACCGAGAAGCTAGCAACCAAACATCTAGAATGAAGGATTTTGTATAGCTAAATGAGATGCAATATTAATCTATATGAGCTACAAGTATTAATCTATAAATAAGAAAGAACAATTAATCTATATGTATGCATATTAATCTATATGAAAGAAACATGGAAATGTAAGCTAAGAATGTGAAAATGCTTGAGTTAGCAATTCAACATAAGTTCGATGCAAATCAATTGTTAACATCTATAATGAGGGATTGAGGACTTCTTAAATAGACTCTAAGAATTTGATCAATGGTTAAGATTGACTAGAACGAACAGTTGAGATATGGAGAAGATTTAGTCAAAATAGAAAGTTTCCTTATGGAAAGAAAGTTAATTGATTGCTTTTGAGTGAAATAAGGAGTTAATTGATTTAATTCCTTTTCTAATTTTAGTCCACTCAAAGTTTCCACTTCCGAACTGAAGAGAGAATATTGGAGAATATATTTTAAGAAAAATAAATATGACCTCATAATTGAGTATTCTACACTGAATAATTAAATTCAACATTTAGAATGAGAATATTTAATTAAATCAAATATATTTAATTCCTAGGACTACAAGGGTCATTGTAGACAGAATACTTATGAATTACTTAGCATAAGAAGGATCTCTAGTGTGTATGCACACAAGAAACATTATGGTCATCCTAGCATTTATACTCTGATTCTTATGTTAGCTTGCTACATCAAAAGGGACAAATGTTCTATTCATTATGGCTTCTTGTGCCTCAAATGCTTACGTTTAATCCTGACAAAACTAGAACATGTGTCATATTCATATTTCCATGATTGAAATGTTAGTGGGACTTGTATGACATTTGGGATTTATCTAAAAACTCAATGATGATAATTTTATGAGCTTGGTAACCAAACTTAGGATTGCATCTAACGTAGGGCTACATTACATAAGTACATGGTTCGATCACTACTTTACTTGCATTTTTCAGCATGAGAGGTTGCTAGTTTCTTCAAAGTATTATGTTTCTTCATGACTACACAAATGATCAATTAACTACCCTTTTGGCTACTTTGGCTACTTTGAACTCATTTTCGAGATCCAATTCGAAATCTGACACACTTAAATAGCTCAAAATCACATTTTAAAATTTTGGGACCGACATGATCGAATGCTTGTGCAGTCCATTTTTTTGATACTTTGTGAATCTTGGCATCTTTTCAAATCACATATTCTTCAGATTTTCTAAAATTTCCAAAAAATGTCAACTCTGGTCAACTTTGGTCAAACTTGGTCTTTTGGACCTCAAAATCACTTTGAATTAACTTCAAATTTTCTTTAGATCCTCCTGATCTCTTCTATATTCTTTTGAATCTCTAATTTCTTTAGTATATTTGGATCTACTACTCTGCATCACTATTATGGTGTGTCATCTTTCAATTTCACTCCGAAAAGGGGTAGGATGATGACATCATTGAATCTTTTCAAAACTGGTTTCAACTCAATTTAAATCTTATGTCCTAATCGCTAGGGGAATCTCATCACTCGAGGCACCTCATCACTCAGGGCATCTTTGCTCCCTCTATCTGTCATCTATGTCATCTACCTTATCTTTTGATCAACTAATTAGTCTTATAACAGTTCTTGTCAGAGTTCGATGGATAGGTGTGGGGACAGTCTAACCTTGACTCCTAAGGATCAAGCCTCATTTTGGGGATGATTCTACGAATCATGATAGGTATTGTCATCTCTTTTTATGGACTAGTATTCAAGTGTTTTGTTTGGAATCTGGGGGATTAAGCTTCGTTCTAGACATAATTCCAAATTCTTGCTAAGGATTAAGCTTCATTTTGGATATAATCCTAACTCTTGCTGGGAATTAAACTTCGTTCTAGAGATGATTCTAAGCTCTTGCTTTCATTCACTACTCAATGGACAGGTATCAAGATAGTCTAACCTTGACTCCTAAGGATTAAGACTCATTCTAGGGATAATTCTATGAATTATGATTAATCTTATCATCTTCTGATGGATAGGTATCGAGACAGTCTAACCTTGACTCCTAAGAATTGAGTCTCATTCTGGGAACAATTTTGAGAAGTTTGATAATATTTGTTCTATTAATCTTGGTATCTAGGTGTTCTATCTAGATTCCCTAAGGTTAAGCTTCATTCTGGAGATAATCTTAAAAAGATTATCAATCTTGGTATCTAGGTGTTCTATCTGGATTCCCTAAGGTTAAGCTTCATTCTAGAGATAACCTTAAAAATCTTATCAATTGGTCTCTATGTCATCAATCTCAAAACCAATCTTACTTCTTGATCTATATTCCCAGACTTCTGATTTCTTTGAATCAAATGTGCTTCTTGCACATTCATTCAAAGAGGGGCAAATGTAATACCCAAAAATTAGCACATGGCCATGCTAAACCAATTCTGGTCTATTCAAGCAATTCTAAGTCCTATTTTACTAGGCAATTCTGATTCTGATAATCTCTACTCGACCTAAGTGTCAAATGCAGAAAATCATTAATCTGTATTAATCCTTGCTTTAATTAATTCCTGAATATTCATTGAAATGGCTAAATTAACCTATTAGTTGAATTAATTTAATTATAAGTCCTAGTAATTTAATTAAATTAAATTAATTTAATTAAATATTCTCATTCTAAATATTGAATTTAATTAAATCAAATATATTCTTATTCCTAGTTGAATTAATTTAACCTGAGACAGAAGTGTGGTAAGTATACTCGCAGTGACCTGTACATTCACTTAGTAGGATGAGTATTAGTATTTACTACAACATAGAGAATTCACTCAAACAAGTCAAAAAAAGAACCAATCTCAATGAAGAGTCCAAATAAAATGAGTTGAGGTACTCCTGGTCATCCAATACAAGATGGAGGCTCTTATAGTGGACACCCCTTTTATATGGATGCTTCAGATCATTGGAACTAGACCAAAAAACATAAATCAAAGAAAATATCATCCCCCTAGTCTTTGCTTCTCTAGTCAAAAGAGACATCAGTGAGTTGCTCGAAGAGACATGATAAATCAAAAAAACCAAACAAGCAAAGAAAAACTCAACATATCCCAAACAAGTTCAACATTTTCAGTGTTTTTGTTATAGGATTACTGTCAAGTGTCAATGTTTAGAACATATGTGAAATAAATCTCTTCAATAAGATGACAATAGTAGACATAATCAGTTAGAAAAATTGGTGATTGAAGTCAAAGAGGAATCTTTAGTAAGAAGAACCTTAGTAAGGATCTAAGTGATAGTAGGTAGACATAGTTAGAACAACTGGTGATTGAAGCTTAAGAGATCTTCCATGAAAGGAATCTCAATAGTGACATAAGCGTCAGTAGGAAGACACAGTTAGAAAAAACTAATGACTAATGGGAGATAGATCTTCCATGAGTGGAATATATGGAGCGACACTAGTGACAATAGGTAGATACAATTAGAGCAACTAGTGACTAATGTAAGAGAGATTCTTATGGCACTGTATGTTGTTGCCCTCAAGTTACAATAGGATTCAATCCATGGATGCATGAGTGAAAACAACAAATTAAAGCAAGTAAGCAACTTTACAAAATCCAAAAGATGCATTGTGAGATAGAGCATTTGAAACAAGAGGCACCTATTTTTGATACCATGATGCATGTTTGCCAAGTTTTCATCAATGACACTTTTTTTGTTCAATTTTTTTGAATTTTTGAATTATTATTATTATTTTTTATTTTTGATTTATTTTGTATTTTTTGTATTTTTGAATATTTTTGGTATTACCAAGGTGCCTATCACTAGATTTTCACTGAGATAATATTATTTTTTTTCGGAACTTTTGTAATTTTTAGACATTTTAAGGATAGTTTCAAAATTTTAGAACTATTTTAGAGATTACTACCTCTCAAGTACGATTATATCATTTTGTTCTAGTGTCTAGCAAGGTGGAGGATGAGATGTAGTAGCAAGCTGGTGGATAAGTAAAGATGGATAGGCAAGGAGTATAAAGCGGTGAATATCTCCCTCAAGGAAAGTCTTCACAAGATTACCCAAGCTAGGGAAAAAGGATATAGCAATATAAGCTCATGGTGTAGTGAAGGATATCATGTAAGTAGTCCAAGAAAATGACCATGTCAAGAGATTGCTAAGAACTAAGTTTTCTTCTTTCTTTCATTGATCAAGATCAAAGGGTTAACTAAATAGGATAGCAAAGTTTGTTATGGAGGTTATGAGTGAATGAATTTGGGAATGAGGACATTTGAAGGATAAGAAAGATCATGATACCTATTTACCAAGTTTTCATCATGGTATTTATCCAAGGTGCCACAAGAAGTGGTTTTCACCAAGGCACTTTTTCATTTTTTTCTTTTACATTTTTTTTCTTCAGAAAGAGCTCAAGCTTTCTCAAGTTAGATAGCACACCTATAAGAAAGATAAGTTATGATAAGAAAAGGTCATAGCAAGGCATGCTCAAAGATGATGATAAGGTAATGGAAGGGAAATGATAGGAAAATGAGAGGTAGATGGAGGATAAGGTTGTTGGTTTTGGAAGACCGAAACAAGCAAGGATAGTAAGTAGGTGTAAGATTTAGAGAATTTCATGAGGTTGGATAAGATATTAGGAAAGATCAAAAATGTCATACACCTTGAAGGGTAATGGAATGATGGGGAAATCACGGAAAAAATAGATTGAGGCTTAGATATATGAGGCAACAAAACCATTTTGAAGGAAGGTGGAGTAGAAGGTTTTAAAACCTTTTTAGGAAGATGTTGGGAAGAACATGGAGTGGAAGCCATTGGAAGCTTGAATGTCAACTCTAATTCATTTTCAATATTCAAGTCCTTCAAAGGATACTTTGAAATCCATATAGCTTTTGATTTTTCATTAGATGATCTGGAATGCATGCCTTCAATAATAGATTTAAGAACCCACACTTTCTTTGGTTGAGCTCTTTGAATAGTGGACCTTTGTGGTCTCTTTTGTGTATTTTCCTTCTTAACATTCACATGTCGATCAGAGGAGACATAGTGAACTATTGAAGTTGGACTCATGCATTTGTGTTTGAGTTGATCATCCAAATTGCTTCCAAATGACTTGCAATTTGTGGATGAATGAGGTCAATATGATTGGTTTAGATGGAAAAGTGAATGTGAAGAGTTCAAGTATGTGAATCTCTATTGATATTGAGTTAGGGTAGGAGGAATGTGTAATGAGCTAAGAGTGGAAGTAGGAGATAGAGGAACATAAGTTACCAATATGGATGGAAGAATTGAAGGTTTTAGCTTAGATGGATAGGGACCAAGGATAGATTTAGAATATGTGAATGAACCATGAGTAGGGATATCAACATCTTTAGAGTGAGAAAAATGACCAGAGCCATCAATAGATTTATGTGCAACTGTTATAGGAGCAATACCTTTGATAGGAGTATTTAAATCTTGAGCATAGTTTTGAAGTGAATGTAGTAAGGTAGAACAAGAGGGTGAGGGAACACTTTTCTCTTCAAAAGGAATTTCAAGTAGCATAGCAAAGTATCCTTCTCTTGGTCTTTAATAATCTCCTTAGGGATGGTGGAAGGAATATCTTGATCTTGCTTAGTAGAGGTGTATGACATGGGAGATGGAGGACTATGTGGCTCTTGAGATGAAGGTATGAGATCTTGGAAGATTTGAAAGGGGGCGAAGGAATCTTGGTCTTGATCAACACTTGTTTCTTCATCATTTTTGTAGTCCTCTTCATGTGAAACTAATTCAGAGGATGAGGGAGTATCTAAATCTATATTTGAGTCTATTTTTGGAGTTTGCATAATAGGCTCTTGAAGTTTAGAAGAAAAAATACTTGGAGTGGACTTCATAGACATAGAAGGGTGTGAAGACATATGATCTGTGAAGTAAGTGGAAATAATACCAGCCCAATATTTTTTGGCTTGAGTTTATTTTAAAGATAGTCCTTGAGGTTATACATAGTCAATAGGGGGAGTAACGAGTTCTTTGTTTGGTGAATATGTGTTGGAAATATTGGACACTTTAGAAGGTGATTGTATGTTGGAAGAGATAAGTGTCACATTTAAACCATTACTAGAATTGATTTCATGATGTTGATCCTTCTTGAGAGTAGAATCTTTAGTATATTAGAGCTCAAATTGTTGAATTATGCCATTATCAAAGAGATCCTGGATCTTGTTTTTCAGCTCCTTACAATGTGAAGTTTTATGTAAATTATGTCTTTGATGAAATATAGACAACCAGGAAAGAAGACACAATTGGAAGATGTTAGAAAAAATAGTTCACCAATATAACTGAGAGGGGGGGGGGGGGGGGGGGGGGGTGGTAAATTAGTTATATAAGAATCTAAACATTTATTAAACAATTTCAACCATTCAATCAAAGTAAATAGCAACCAAAAAATGAACACACACAAATACACCAAATATGTTGACTAGGGAAACCCTTGATCAGAGGAAAACCTTGGTGGGAATGATGCCCACAAAATGATGTACTAATATGAATATTCCTTGTTAAAGGATGGACCCTGTTTGGAGTCTGTTACAAAACTTAGTACAAAGAGTCCTTGTTAGGAGACTTTGAATCTCTATTAGGAAATTCCAACCCTGTTAGGAGTTGTAGAAGGCAACTGAACCCACTATCCAAACAACTTCAGGATCAGATCAATGAACCCACTGTCCAATTGATTTTGGTACTATTCCTTTTAGAATAATAGATGTGTGACAACCCTCTACTTCTTCTTTTTTCCAATACATTAAACTACTTCACCTTCAGATCATGCAATCAGATCTAGAAGTCTAAACCCATCAACAATAACCCTTAAGGTCACTTATACACATTAACAAATCACTCTTCTTAGTTCTCTATTCACCTTTGCTCATTGATCTCATTTATGATGATTAAAACTTGGAAGACATCTTTCCTTTATACCACACTCAATGTTAAGTCCTTGAGTTGGCTTCACACTTTACCATAAATTAATTAAATAAAATACATATTTAAATGTTGTCAACTCATAGATATACCCAAACTTTCATATGTGCAACTTCCATACCTGCGCACTCACTAATGTCATCAGTGGTCAGTGTACTACCTCTAGTTAACTACACAACCCTTCATTCAAAATAAAATGCTCTATATCAACCATACAATAGAAACTATTTTTCCAATGCTTTATTTCTATGCAGTTCTCTATAAATTATCAATATCTTCCATACGCTATTAATTCAAGTTTTTCTCACTTGCCCTTGTGACAAATACATATTTTAGTATGTGATGGTAACTACACATAAGTAGATACATAATGTATTGCCCTTAATACAAAAGTTACAGTCTACTGCTCTATCAATGTTTTACAAACTTATTACTATGTTGTCATCAATGATAAACATAGTTATAGATACATCATAACAATGTTCTGCAATGCTCTCCCATAGCATCAACATACATGATAACAATCTCCCCCTTTGGCATTGATGACAACATAGATGAAAAACATCTAGTTCTAGAATACAAACAAGTTTCTTTATCAATTAGATCTTGCTAAATCCTCAATTGCAACACTTCTCCCCCATTGTACGAGCTCTCCCTAATTTAAGCTCTATCTAATGGTTTTCATGTCACTCTCTCCCCCATTAACATCAATGTCAAAGGTAGTATATAAATGGTTCAATTGCTTGAACATACAATAATCTATTAGCACGACCACAATCTGGTCTGCTGCTTTACAACTTTTGCATATAACTCTGTAAAAAACACAAGTATCTAAAGACACTGTTATATACTAATTACCAATTACCAAGACTCCTTGCTGATTTTTTTCATCATAGATACTCCCCCATAGAGGAAGCATTAGCATACAATCAAGTCTAACAATGGTGCTATGTATCATAGACTAATGCACTTTTGCATCTTCTACTTTGAGCTAGGTAGGGGCATAACCCCAAGCATGCTTTTTAGGCACTCAAATGTATCCTTTGGTATGACCTTTGTGAAAATGTCTACAATCTATTCCTTAGTGTTGATTTACTCCAGTCTGATTTCTTTCTCTATAACTTTCTCTCTCAACACATGATACTTTATGGCTATGTACTTAGTATTATAATGAAAAGCAAGATTCTTAGACATGTTAACAGTGCTTGTGTTATCACAGTAAATGATAACAGGTTCTGTGAATGTAATTCCAATATCCTTCATCATTTTCTTCATCCATATGACTTGATTATAGTTGTTTGTTGCTACAACATACTCTACCTCTAGAGTTCTTTGTGAGGTGCAATCTTGCTTCTTGCTGAGCAAAGAAACCAACCTTCCACCAAGAAAGAAAGCTCCACCACTGGTGCTTTTTCTATCATCCCTATCTCCAGCCCAATCAACATCTATATAAGTGCAAAGAGTGAAACCATTGCTTCTGTCATACCAAATGCCATAATCGAATGTCCCTTTTAGATATCTGAATATGCTTTTTACTACTGCATAGTGATATTCTCTAGGATCAGCCTGAAATCTTGCCATAATTCCAATTGCATTAGCTATATTAGGTCTATTATGAGTCAGATACTAAAATCCTCCAACCATAGACTTGTACTTCTTTTGTTCAACAATAGGTGTCTCATCCTTGCTTGATAAATTGTGACTAGTTACCATGGGAGTTCCAACAAGTTTACAATTCTCTAGACCAAATATTTTCAGCAAATCTTTCAAATACTTGGTCTGAGAAACAAAGATACCTTCTTCATTCTGAACAATTTGTAATCCTAAGGAAAATTTAATTTCTCCAATCGTGCTCATTTCAAACTCATTCTTCATATCTTTTTAGAATTTTTCACTGGCTTCATCATTTGTTTAAAAAATGATGTCATCAATAAATACAATAATTATCAACAAACCATCTTCTATTTCTTTCAAGTACACATTACTATCTACTATTCCTTTAGCGAATCCAAGCTTTGCTAAGTATTTATCCAACCTTGCATATCGGGTTCTAGGTGCTTTCTTTAATCCATACAAGGCTTTCTTTAATTTACAAACCATATCCTTCACTTCTATCAAAAGAAAACCCTCTGGTTGCTCAATGTAAACTTTTTCTTCAAGTTCTTCATTCAAGAATGTTGACTTAACATCCATTTGATATACCTTAAAATTCTTATTTTCTGCATACACTAGAAACATTCTGACTACTTCCATTCTTGTTATAGGTGCATATGTTTCCTCATAGTCAATTCCTTCTTGCTAAGAGTAACTTTTGCATACAAGTCTTGCTTTGTTTCTTATTACTTCTCCCTATTCATTCATTTTATTTTTGAATACCCATTTCATGCCAATCACATTTTTGTCCTTTGGTCTAGGAACTAATTCCCATGTGTTATTTTTAATTATTTTTTGAAGTTCTTCCTCCATTTCTTTTATCCAATGATCATCTTTGATTGCTTCATCTATGCTCTTTGGTTCTACTTGAGATATTAGACATAGTTCTTCATTAATTCTGCTCCTTGTCATTACTCCCTTTTCTTTACTTCCTATTATCTAATAGGCAGGATGATTTCTTATCAAATTCCTATTTGGGATAGGAGTTTCTATTTCAACTCTTATTTTAGGTACTGTGCTTTGTGCTTCTCTTGCTACTTTAGTTTGTGTATGTGTAGAATGTGGCCTCAGAGTTCACACACACACACACACACACACACACACTCTTCAACATGGTCTTTATATGAAAATTCGTCCTGATATGAACATGAGATTTTTCATTCAAGAGAAACCCTACAAAGTGACTTGTTGGCTTCTATCTTGGTGGATTTTGCCTACTTATGCTCTCAAATTTGAGGTACATGCAATCATACCATGCTTAGAATGAAAGATTTAAATGCAATTAAGCCTATATGAGTACAATTATTCTAAAATGAGATATGCATTTAATCTAAGAACATATAAAGTAAGATTAACTAGATGTATGCATCTTAAAACTAAAATGATTCTTAATCTAAGAAATGAAAGTGTATACTAATAATGAGTAAATAAGTGCATAGTTCAACAGGGTTTCGATAGCAATTAAATTCAACCTCTGTAATGAGGGATTGATAGCCCCTTAAATAGAATTTCTAGAATTCATCAATGGGTAAGATCAACTTGGATCATGTCATGTCTCCTTTTCAAATAATTAAAAATAATAATCTTTGCTAAGGAAGGCAGGCCCAAAAAGGTGAAGTTTCGAAAAAAGGGGATAAAATTTGGAAGCTAATGGACTAATAAATGAAAATTATTATTAAAATATGTTTTATTAAACCCTCTTGGACGTGAGTTAGGGTTATGACCTCTTTTAAGGGGTTTGGAGGCATTTTGGGCTCATTCCAGAACTTGATTTTTGCTCATTTTTTTGTTATTCTTCAGAGGCTGCCAAACCTGTGGAGAAGGAGACCCAAGAATGGGATTTTGCAGGTTTCTAGGAAGGACAAGGATGGGAGTTTGAATCTATTCTATGTGCATGCTCATGCAGAGTTTGCCTTTGTGCTGAACAGTGCAGATTTGTGAGTTTTCGGGTGTGTTTTTGTAAGAGTTTGGTGTTTCCAGTTGAGTATTTCATATCAGTTTGGGTTGCTTCTGTCTGTCAAACTTTTAGATGTTAAAATAGAGCTGAATATATATATTTGGTAATGATTATACTTCTATGATAGATTATTAGTGTTTCTGTGGTGTTTCCGGGCTATTCTATGTTGTTTTCAGGAGCCCGATGAGCATTGTTTTTATCCTCCATTTGGGAGCTGTTGTGTAAATGTTATACAGATCTGAAAATGTCATTTTGTATGCATTTATGCTGCTGAAATTTCTATAAATATGTCCACTTTCAGGTTTACTAATAATATGTGAACCTGTGAAGTTTTTGGCACTATTTTCGGCATACTTGATTTGGGGTTTATTGAGAAATTGGTGGATCTTTGAAAGATTGGTTGTTTGATCTTAAAGATCTGATTAGAGGCTTGAAATATCATATAAAATCAGGGAAAGGGACATTTCAGATCAACGGTCAAGATTGAAGCAAAGATTCAGCCAAAATGGAAGGTTCCCAATTCAGATGTAGTTAACTACCTCAGATCTTGAGTGCTAGAAATAGTTAACTCAAATTTACTTTAGTGTGAGAGTGAGTGATTTGAGTTACTTCTAATTCGAGAAGTAGTTAACTAAGTGCTTCCATTTTGAACTGAGGAGTAGAATTTAGGAAAGATATTTAATTTAATAAAATGAGATATGATCTTATAAATACCCTTTTTATTTAATTGAATAATTACATCCAATTAACTAAAATAAGCATAATTATTAAATTAAATAAATTTGGTCCCTTAGTATATTAGCCTTAGGTGATAATTTAATTTAATTAAAGTATAAGCACTTTAAATTAAATTAAATCTTAATCAATAGATTTAATGTGACTAATATGAGTTGATACTTTAGGAATTAAATAGAAAGTATGATTAATGCAGATTGAGGTTTTCTACATTTGACAATTAAGTTAATTAGCAACAATCAAAATGAGAATTTCCTAATGAGATAGGACTTTAGGATATAGACCAAAATTGGTGATCATGGCAATGAGCCAATTTTGGGGTATTACATTTTACCCTTGTTTGAATGAATTTGTGAGCAGTATGTTCAATTCAAATAAAATCAGGAAGCATGCTACGAAGATGAGATTGGTTCTGAAGTTGATGATATGGAGACCAATTGATAAGCTTTTAAGGACTATCTCTAGAACGAAGATTAATCCCAATGAATCCAAGTAGATCACCTAGATATCCAAAATGATAAGCATTCTAAAGGTTTCCACTAGAACAAAGTTTAACCTTTAAGGATCTAAACAAAATGTCTAAATACCCGAGATCAATAGCATTTAAAAGATTGTTTCCAGAATGAAGCTTAATCTTTAAGGATCCAGATAGAACATCTAGATACCTGAGATTGATAGCATTTAAAAGATTGTCTCCAGAACAAAGCTTAATCCTTAAGGATCCAGATAGAAAATCTCGATACTTGAGATTGATAAGCATTTAAAGATTATCTCCAGAATGGAGCTTAATCTTTAAGAATCCAGATAGAACATTTAGATACCTGAAAGTGATAAGCATTTAAAAGATTATCTCTAGAATGGAGCTTAATTTTTAAGGATCCAGATAGAACACCTAGATAACTAAAATTGATAGTATTTAAAAGATTATCTCCAGAATGGAGCTTAACCTTTAAGGATCTAGATAGAACATATAGATACTTAAGAGTGATAAGCATTTAAAAGATTATCTCCAAAATGGAGCTTAATCTTTAAGGATCTAGATAGAACACCTAGATACCTGAAATTGATAAAAGATAGCCAGATTGAATTATGAGTCATAGAATCATCCCCAGAACAAGGCTTGACTCTCAGAAGTTGAGGTTCAAATTATACCAATACCTAAAATTGATACCAATACTGATGAAAAGATGAAATAGATGACAAAGATGCTAGAGAGAGGGAAACAAGATGCCCCGAGTGATGAGATGCCCCGAATGATGAAGACATAAGATGGGAACAAGATGCCTCGAGTAATAAGGATTTAGATTGATTTGAATTTCAAGTTCAATGATGTAATCATCCTACCGCACAAGTGTTTGATCACGTATGTCCCAAAATTTTAAAATGCATTTTCGGGCTTCTTAGGTGTGTCAGATTTTGAATTCGATCTTGAAAATGGATCTAGAATGCTCAAATTAGCCAGGGGGTGATTTTTGCACAAATCATGGCACTTTGCAAAATTAGGTCAAACCCTATATAAGAGCCTAAGGTGTCATTTTCAATTCATTTGCACCTTTTGTCTTTAGCGAATAATAGCTCTGAGAGGAAGATGGAAGTGAACATGAGATATCATCATTTTGAGTGCTCCTAAAAACATATCCAGCTAGCGAACTATGGACCACCAGTGAGTGATCAATAACTATCCTTTGTACTTTTAGTTTCATGCATTTTGAGGTCATTTATTACACTTTTAGCACATTTTTAGGTAGTCAATTGGTCTTCGCGTGAGACTATCCTTTCTCGTGCGAAGGTGGTCTCTTCTCGCACAAAGATTCACCAACCTAGCATATCTTTGCATGTGTTAGTGGGAGTTCTCGCATAGGAGATACCCACTTCTCATGTGAAGAATGTGAGAATTTTCCATATGTGGTTGTCACCTTTCACATGAGACTATCTCTCTTCGTGCAAAAACTTCTTTCTTCATGCGAGAGAGTCTCTCTTCGCATGGGGTGTTGATCGCTCATGTGGGCTCACATTTCTTCGTGTGAGGACTTGTTTGCTTGTGTAAAGATGCACAATCTCACATGAAGAAATACATCCTCACGCTAAAATTCATGACAATAGTGTAGTGAAAATTTGCATTTTTAATGTTTCTAGCATGATTTTCGCATTTGTCTCTTCATTGATCTAATTTGTTGATCGAGTACTGACTATTTTCTTGTCGATGTTGTTGTTCGTGTGTGTAGGAGGTATTTGGTGACATCTCATTCAGATCCCATTATTTTTGATATGGGGCATTGTTGCAAAGCTTGGATGCGATAGACATGGCACATATTGATAGACTGCGGTTCACTTCTTTATGTCGGATCCCAGCATTGCTGGTGAATCACAAGCTATTGAATGCCTTGGTGGAGCATTTCCATTAAAAAATGAACACCTTCCACCTTCCTTAGGGAGAGATGACTATGACTCCCAAGGCCATATACAGGATCCTGTGCATACCATTTTATTAGTCGAGAGTATCATATGACACAGTGCCCTAGGTAGGTACAGAGGCCTTGTGTGCCATTTTTAGAGGGAGCTGGCCATTGGATGAGCCATTAGCTAGGATGAGCTCATCCATGCATATAGATAGATGCATGGATTGGTTGCAGTTTTGGCCATATTTGTCAGCTATTTCTTGGTACCAAATAGAGGAAAACATGGTTTGGAGTGTGGGTGGGTGATTATGCTTCAAAGGATGTTAGATTCTCCAGAGAGATTCAGATGGGGTTAGTGTATGCTCACCCATATGTTCTACAAGATGCATGAGATAGTGTACCATGAGTGGAAGAGTATGGCTACTGGTGTGTATGTTCTATAGGTCTGGGCATGGGAGCACCTACTAGTTACACAACCAATTTTAGAGGATGCCTGGGAGCCTGCAGAGCCATATATTTGCAGATATAGAGGGTAGATTACCTAGGCAGGCTTGGGTAAGACAGAGCACTGGTAGGCCCATCTTGATGACCTAGTCTCCATTGTATGGTGGCCCTAGCAAGAGACAGAGGAGTGGGATGATACTCCTAGAGAGTTGGGATGGATGTTTTGTTGGCGACTGCTAGAAGGGAGGATGACTTAGATTATTGAGTGGTTTGCTATCAACAGAGTATATAGGCAGTATGAGAGGCAACAGGACATCTCCTAGGAGTTTTGTGCCTACACGTGAGTTGCGAAGGATCTTACATTAGGATGGCTGGTGAGGCTAGATGCAGGGCGGTCTATGATTGATGTGCGCAAACTAGTTGCAACATAGTGGGACTACCATCTAGAGGTAGCAGATGCAGGGGTGATGATAGCATACCAGGCATATCTTATTGGTCACCCCTTCTCGTAGTTCACAAATCCCTTGGGGGAAGTAGTACCAGTCCCATAGCAAGCACCAGTATAGTAGTAGTAGGCTCCCCTATAGTAGGCTCTCTAGTACTAGGCACCATAAGGCCCACTACCAAAGGTGAGGTAAGGAGTTAGGTAGGTAGAGATCCCTACATAGTAGATGGGATCAGATCTAAGGGCTTGGGGTAGTGACAGAGGGTAGAGATGATGATAGAGGCCGAGGGTGGAGGAGCAAGCACCCACTGAGCAGGCACCTGAGATGCTCGATGAGGAGATATAGGAGCAGCCCACCATAGGATCCCAAGAGATGTTTTGATGATAGAGGGAGTGGATTTTGAAGGCTTCTCGATAGATCAGAGAGCTATAGATTGCGATAGCGGTGAGGGATGCTCGACTAGCTGAGAAGGATCAAGAGATTTTGAGACTATGGGAGCAGGTATAGACAGCTGAGCGGAGCGTGAAGATGCTACAAGATGAGGTCAGATTGTAGATGGCTGGAGTGGATTATTATTTCTCAACATACTCTATAGTTGTGCCTAATGAGACTTAGCAGGTGCCATAATATTCCCAGTATGCCCGAGATTCCAGAGATGCACGTCCTCCTGCGAGACTAGATATACCACCTCCTCCCCCTCCTCTAGCTGTTGGGGGTGATGGTGCAGGTCACAGTTAGCTACTAATTTCTCATACCCCCAATTTTGATTCTGGCTATGTATCCATCGGTGTACCAGCACCATTTTGTATCATTTTGATTGACAACGCTTGAGTAGTGCTCATTTTTTGTACTGACACATTTTTGATATATAGATATACAAGATTTTGAGCTGAGTATCCCTATGTACATGTCATTGTCCATGTTTGTGCTTTACTTTGATGTACTTCAGATGTTTATGTGATGATTACAAGATGCATGTGTTATGTTATGAATGCATGTTTGATTTGATATGATGCAATTATGTAGTGTAGATGATATGAGTGTATGGATGTGATGCATATGGAAATGAATTGACATCTCATGTAGTGTTGCATATTTTTTCTTGACAATAATAGGTACCCCCTCAAGGAGCACATGAATATGAGCCAAAGAACAAAATGCTTATGCAGTCATGGAGAATCATGGTATATTTGTAGAGATCCATAGTCCCTCATTACGAAGGATGAAATAGAGCTGCAATGGAATCACATGCTTATGCAAATGAAGTATGCAATGTGAGACTATGTTAAGTGCAACCCTAGGTCTGATTACCAAACCTTGACCATTTATCATCACTGAGCATAGGAAAAAATACCATATGTCGTATATTTCCCATTGACATTGCAATCATGGGAATATGAATAGGACATATGTTGTAAGTTTTTCAGGATTAAATGTAAGCATTCGAGGCACAAGAAGCCAAAATGACCAAAACATTTGTCCCTTTTTATTGTAGCAAGTTAGCATAAGCATCAAAACATAAACATTAGGATGATTACAATGTTGCTTGCATGGAAGACACACCAAACACACAAGAGATCCATCTTATGCTAAGTATTTAGTAAGTATTCTATCCGCAACGACCCTTACATTCATAACTTGAGACAAAAATGTGCTAGGTATACTCACAGTGACCCATACATTCATTTAGCAGGACGAGTATCAGTATGTATTGTAGCATGAAGAGTTCACTCCAACAGAAAAGGAGAAGAACCAACATTATTGATGTATTCATATAAAAGGAGTCAAGGTACACCCGGCTATCCAATATGAGATGGAGGTTCTTATAGTGGACACCCCTCTTATAGGAATTTGTCAACTAATTTGAACTAAACCATAGATAGAAAGCAAAGAAAAGTTCATGCCCCCAGTCATTACTTCTCTAATCAGAAATGACATCATCAAGTTGCTCGAAGGGACATGATAAAGTGAAAACAAAGAAAAAAAAGAAAATGCTTAGCATATCCAAACAAGTATGTCATTTTGAGTTCAATGTTTTTGGGATTGAGGTCAAGTGTCAGTGTCCAGAACATGTTTGTATGAAAATAGTAGGCAGATGCAGTCAGAATGACTGGTGATTGAGGTCAAAGAGGAATCTTTGAGGTGAAGAACCTAAAAGGATTGAGTGACAGTAGACAAACACAACCAAGATGACTGGTGACTGCTACAAGAGAGATCTTCCATAAAGGAATCTAGAGATGTGACCCAAGAAAAAATAGGCAGACACAGCTAAAACAATTGGTGACTATTGCAAAAGAGATTCTATGAGGAGAATCTCAAAAAGAGTGACACTGGTGATAGTAGGAAAACATAGCTAGAATGACTCATGATTGTCATGAAGGAGATTATATGAGGAGAATCTCAAAAAGAGTGACACTAGCAATAGTAGGTAGACACAGCTAGAACAACTAGCGACTATCACAAAAGAGATTTTATGAGGAGAATTTCAAAAAGAGTGACACTAAAGGGGAATGCCCTCGAGCTGTGACAAGACTCAATCCATGGATACATGAGAAAAAAGCAAGAAAAGAAGCAAAGCATTTGTATAGAAAGCAAGAAGATGCACTGCAAGACAAGGTTTTAGGAATAAGAGGCACCTATTCACTAGGTTTTCACCTTCTTGGTAGAACTTCTCTTTTTTTGCTACCATGATGCTTGTTTCTAGGTTTTCACCAATGGAACTTTTTTGTTTTTTCATTTTTTTTGTATTTTTCCTTTTTTGATTTTTTTTTTTTCGAATTTTTCAATTTTTTTAGTGTTACCAAGGCGCCTCTTGCTAGGTTTTCACTAGGGTAACAATTTTTTTTAGGACTTTTTTTGCTTTTTATGATTTTTTTTAGGACATATAGATATGTACAAAGAGTTAATGATATCAGATCAACTATAAAACCACTTTAGGTGGAGAGTGTTGACAGGTTCCTTGAGCACTTCTCCTTTAGTTGTGGAAAGCTGATAGGCACTGGATCCATATACTATAGTAATGATGTAAGGATCGAGCTAGTTTGGTTCAAACTTCCCTTTTTGGACTTGTTGCTATTGATTCTTAGGGTTCTCTCTTAGGACGAGATCACTCAGCTAGAAGTCATGTGGCTTGAGTTTTTGATTGTAGCTTCTTGACATTCATTGTTGATATGCTCATAGATGATCACACGCCACTTGTCAACATTTATCCAATAACACTAGCTCTTGAAGCCGAGCTATCCTATAATCATCATCAGTAATAAAGCCCTTCATATAGATTCTCAAGTTAGGAATCTCAACCTCTATTGGAAGCATAGCATCTACTCCATACACCAAAGCAAATGGAGTCATACTTGTTGGAGTCTTGATGCTTGTCCTATATGCCCACAAGGCTGGATTAATTTGGAGATGCCAGTCTCTCCCAGATTTGTTGACTGTGTTATGAAGAAATTTGAGAATTGCCTTATTGGATGCCTCAGCCTGGCCATTACCCTGGGGATAATAAATGGAAGACCAATGTTGTGTGATTTTAAATTTCTTGCAAAGTTCCTTGAGGTCTTTTTTCTTGAATTGTCCAAAATTGTCAGTAATGATTGAGGAAAGTACACCATATCTGCAGATGATGTAGTTTTTGATAAAAAGAGCTACATTTTTTCCATTGGCAACTGTGAGAGGTACTACCTCTACCCACTTCATGAAGTAATCTGTAGCTATGATAATGAACATATGTCCATTAGAAGAGGTTGAGTGAATTTGACCCACCAGGTGAAAGACCCATTGTTGAAATGTCCATGTTGTAGTAGAGAGAATCAACTCTCTAGCTAGAGAACGGATTAAATTTCCATGAAGCTGACACTACTTGTAGGATCTAGCATACTTGATAGCTTCTTGCTCCATTTTAGGCCAATAGTAACCAGCTCTAAGGAGTTTACAAACTAGTGTAGACATTTGAGTGAGATCCACAAATGCTCTCATGAATGTGAATTAGTGTGGATTTGGACTCTTTGGGTTCTAAACACCTAAAGAGTGTTTCGTCAAGACCTATCCTATACAAATCGTCAACAATAATGACATAACACGAAGCATTATAGATTAGATAACATTTCTCATTTCGGGTTAGACCTTTCGAAATGATATGATTATGGAGATAGGAATAGATGTGATGGTAGCGAGATGACTCTTGTCCTACAATAGAACAGATCATCTTACAATCAGGGGTGTCATAGGCTAGGTAGTGTAACACTTACACCAAGAACTCATGTCAGAGATCATGTTCAAGCATCTATAGTAGGGATGCTAAAGTAGCCATGGCATCAGCCACTTTATTATCTGCTCAAGGAATTTTCTAGAAGGTGATGTGTGCAAAATACTTCTTTAAGTCATCAACCATGCATTTTTAAGCAATTAATTTCTTATCCTTTGTTTGGTACACATCATTAACCTGATTGATGACAAGCTGAGAGTCACCAAAGATGTCTAACTGATCCACTCTCCATTTGGCTGTAATTTTCATGCCATTGATCAAAGCCTCATATTTAGCAACATTGTTTGTACAAGGAAATAAAATCTTGTATGCTTTGGGAAATGAATATCTTTGTGCTATAATGAAGAGTAATCCAACACTTGATCCTTGTTTTGTGAAGGACTCATCGAAGAACATAACCCATGTTTGGTGTGTGAGTGTCAGAATTGACTCATTAGGGAAATCAATGTTCATTGCTAGGAGACTCTGCATAGGTGCATCAACCAACTGATCTATAATTGCATGTCCTTTGATAGCTTTTATTTCAACATATTGTATGTCAAATTAACTGAGTATCATAACCCACTTAGCCAATATTCCTACGAGAGCTGCCTTACTGAGCAAGTACTTTAGTGGATCTATTTAGCCACAAGCCATGTGGTGTGGGCAAGCATGTAGTGTCTCAACTTTTGGAAAGCAAAGATGACTGCCAAGCAATCTTTCTCAATGATGTTGTAGTTTCTCTCATAAGAGATTAGTGTGTGACTAAAGTAGTAGATATCTCTCTCTTTGTTGTCATTGTCTTCTTGAGCCAATAGGATTCCCAGAGATGTTTCAGTTGCTGAAATGTATAAAAGAAAAGACTTCCCATGGATAGGAGGCATCAAAATTGGTGGATTGACAAGATATTGTTTGATCTATGTTAAGCTTTTCTCACAATCCTAGCTTCAATTGAATTTCACACCCTTTTGTAAGGTCTTTGTGAAGGGTTGTGATCTATCCGCCAATTGTGAGATAAACCTACGAATATATTGGAGCCTTCCTTGTAGACCTCTCATCTAACTAATGTTTTGAGGTGGTGGCATATCCATTATTTCTTGTACTTTTTCTGGATCCACCTCAATTCCTTTTGTAGAGACAATGTATCCTAGCAACTTTCTTGATGTGACACCAAATGCACATTTCTTGGGATTGAGTCGCAAGCTAAATTTTTCCATGCGATCTAGGGTGGGTCCTAAATCTTGCAGATGAGTATTTCATTTGGCACTTTTGACCAAGGTATCATCCACATAGTCCTCCATGGTCTTATGCATCATGTCATGGAAAATTTTAGTTACTACTCGTTGATAGGTTGCTCCAACATTTTTCAAGCCAAATGGAATTACATTCTAGAAAAAGGTCCCCCATGCACATGTGAAAGTAGTTTTCTCCTGGTCTTCTAGCACACTTTTTATCTAATTGTAACTAGAAAACCCATCCATAAGAAACTACATCTCATAGCCGACTATCATGTCCACTATCATATCAATATTGGGAAGCAGAAAATCATCCTTAGGAAATGCCAAGTTGAGATCATGAAAGTCAGTACAAACCATTATAGATTTATCATTCTTGGAGACTGGAACAATATTGGATATCCATTCAGCATAATCAATTGTGTGGATGAAACTGGCTTTTAGAAATTTCTCTAGTTCTACTTTGACGAGCAATGCAACGCGAGGATGCATTTTTTGAAGTTTCTATTTAATTGGTTTGATGCCTAGTGCTATGGAAAAGTGATGCATGATACGATCAGGATCCAGTCCTGGCATGTCAAAGTATGTCCAAGAAAAATTTATCTTCTTTTCTCTGAAAAAGACAATGAACTCTTCCTTTTCTTCAGGTGATAATGATTGTGCCAGACGTATCATATGAGGATGTTCTTCTATACCTAGGTTAATAAGCTATGTTGGCTCTATCAATACTAATGATATCTCTTGAAAGTGACTTGGAAGCACATCAAATATCTAATCTTTGAGCTCTGCAAAGAGGTTTTCAACCTTGGATATATCTTTTGTTTTTACTTTTTTGGGATTCGATACTGCCACAATGTGGTTTTCACCATTGAACCTTTTGCATTTTTTCTTTTTAATTGTATGACTAAGATATTTGATGTTAGCTTCAGTCATGTTGATTCTCTATTCATTGGTGGAAGATTTTATAGGTTTGACAACGTTTAGGTAGTAGGCGAGAGCATAGTCATTCTAGAATGTGGGGGCTTCACTAGATGCATTAGGGTTCTAGTCTATAAGCTCAGGATGTGTGAGTGAAAGAGTAGTGGCTAGTTCAATTGTATTCATAGTATAGTCATTAAGTTCTTGGACTAACAATTTAAGAGCTACGACGACTTTGTCCATAGATGTGTTCGAATGCTTCTAAGTACTAACCTCACCAATTGATGACTCTAGGACACTAGTTGGATGAGACCCATCTGACCTAACCCTAGATGTTTTACCCCCTTTGATTTGGTTTTAATAGACATGAACTTGGTCAATGTATTTATTAGTAGTTGCTTTTGAAAGAGAGTCAAAATCATATTCCTTAGAATCAGTGCTACATGGCAAGAGACTATAGAACTCCTGAATAGTGATAGGGACATACTCACCTTCATCATCTGGGTTCTTACATAGATACTCAATATGTAAAGACTGACTAAACTCTCCCTTTTCTGAATGATCTTTTGGTTGCTTAGTATTATCCTCAGAAGAATCACTAGTATCATTCATAGTGCTAACATGTGGCACAAATTCATCTAGCTCAACAAAGAATTTAGCAAGATCATGAGGAATAGGATAAGGATAGGGATCCTCATCATCAGATTGTTCCTCTTGAGTATCTGACTTAGCTTGGGACTCATTTCTAGGTGAACTCTTAGGTTCTGATATGAATTTATTAAGTCCCAAATGGAAAGCAACCTTCTTAAATCCTAGGCTAGTTGTATTACTGTTGCTTCGAGCTATTGTTTTGATAGGATCAATTAGGCCATTATTATTGCACCCAATAGGATTGATTCCCTTGTAACCAAAATGCTTCATGAGCCTAAGACCAGGCCCATATTTCTCAAGAGTAATTTCTCGAGCTTGCTCTATTAAGTCCACTAGAGTCTCCTCTCTATAAAGCCATGTAGTAATGGCTTTGTTTTCACTTTCATCTTCTAGGGGAACTATAGCCTTGACAAAAGTGCCATTATACTTGGTTTGAGGTGTTAGCACAAACAACTTCTTTGCCTCTGAGGGTCTCCCATAATGACGAGGAGACTCTAGAAGAGATGTTAATGACAACACTGGTTTGATATGGTACTCTCCAATGCTAGTTTCTTTCATTTTGAATGACTACTCAATTTGTTTCAGCTTATTGTCATGATAATTAGTGGATTCACGGTTAGCAAGGACAAAAGTTTCAACATCTTTGAGCATATTGCAGGTATAGCTAGTAGTGGCCGGAATAGTAACTTTGGAGCCATGAAATGGGAATTTGATGCATTGGTGATATGTGGATGGCACAAAACACATCTCATGTATCCATGGCCATCCTAACAGAATGTTGTAAGCCAAGGGAATGTTGTGCACCTAGCAGGTGACATCCCTTTCTATAGGACCAACATGAATGGGTAAGACCACAAGACCTAGAGACTTTTGTTCCACTTCGTCATACACTTTAATTGTGATCTTGCATTGAGGATGAATAGAGTCCTTAGAATAATTCAATTGTCTAAGTAGAGCAACAGAGATAATGTTTAGGCTAGCACCATTATCGATGAGTACCCAACGAACAAGTGTCTAATGTATCATAACCTTGATGTGTAGAGGTTGATTGTGTGAGTGACTCAATGAGTTATCATCCTCCTTAGAGAAGGTCATAAGATAAGGTGAGGTTAGGTGACCTACAATGGATTGAAATTGCTCAAGATCAAGATCTTGAGGAACATTTGCCTCAGTGAGGGCTTTGTCTATAATCTGCCTGTGAGCAAGCAAGATTTTAAGTAGCTCAAAGATAGATATCTGAGCATTAGTTCATTTCATTTGATCGAGAGAACTATAACTAGTTTCCATTGAGTTTTTTGTGAGTTTTTCACCTTTTCCAGATGGACCAGCAAGGGCTTTGTCTTTATTTTGTTCAAGATTGAGAGTAGAAGGCACAGAGCCTTTGAGCATCAACTTGGTGTGAGACTAAGTAACAACATTAGCATAGTGTTGCAAAGGTGTGTTATCTGTTGTGTTGGAAGCAAGGCCCCTCAAGAAAAATGGTGTCTTGGGTTTGTTGTTATCTTGTTTTCCCTTAATGGTAATGACATTGCAGTATTTAGAATACATAGGTTCAACCATGTTAATCACGTTGTCATCATTGGAATATGCATAGTTGACCTTGTTGTTGGGTTTTGGTTTTGAAGTCTCTCCTTTTTCATAGGCTAGGAAAGGTTCTTTGAATACCTTGTGATCCGAGTTTTTGTTATGTCCATTTTTCACAAGTTCACTAGCATCAATCATGTTCTAGACTTTATGGGGAAAGTTTATGCAGTTGCTAGTTTTGTGTCCCTTATCTTGGTGATACTCATAGAATGAGGTCTCATTCCGCCATGGTGGACATGGTTGTAGATAATAGGGATGAGGGTTATCCATTGGTGAAATAAGCTTGTGTTGTAGCAATGTTTTGTAAACCACATCCAAAGTTACACCCAAGGGTGTATACTCTCACTTAGGGCATGTGGCCCATGAGTTTCTTGGTTTGTTCCCAGATGTCTTGTTGTCAAGAAGAGGCTTCTTAGCATTTTTGGCCACATTGAGGCCATCTAAGAGATTAAATGCTACCTTAGTAGGTTTGGGAGTGACATTGTCAAAAACTCCATCATGTACAATTTCTTGGTTCTTGTTGACATATTTGGTTTTATCCTTGTTGGAGGTAGAGCCTTGTTTTGTATCCTTTTGAAGAGTGAGTTCACCTTTCTTGACCATAAATTCCTCAATGCAGATAGTTAATGTGATCATGTATTCAAAGGTATGTGGACCTTAAAGTTGGACTCTATACCCAAAATTAGGTAAAATATTATCAATGAAAATGTCAAGCTTTTTTGTTTCTAGAATATTGCATGAATATTTAGTGTATAGTTGTCTCCACCATTGGAGGAATGTGAGAAAAGGTTCTCCCACTTCCTGCTTATGGTTGCATAGATCTCAAATGTTGATAGGGTGTTGAATGTTATGAGAATACTGCTAGACAAATAAGTTGGCAATTTCATCAAACGTCTTGATATCGAGAGGTAAGTCTGAAAACCACTCCAAAGCCTGACCACCTAGGCTTTTGGGGAATAAATGCATGAGGTATGTCTGATCATGTATAAACTCCATAGATAAGGTGCCAAATTCCTGCAAGTGATCTTGGGGATCAATTGTGCCAAAGTACTTGTCATACTTAGGTGGCTCTATGCCTCGTGGGAAAGTTGGCATGTTTATGCTCTTGTCAAATGGAAATGGACAAAGAATGTTTAATGTGTACATTTTTGTGGGTTTCTCTTTCTCATGCATCATCTAAGCCAGTTGGTCTTGCATAATTTTTAGTTATTTTTGGAGTTTGGAAGTCTTGGTTTCTTCTTCAGGCATGATGATGGTTTCCACATTGAAATGAGAGGGTAGCTTAGCTCCCTCTTGGGCAAGTTTGAGAAAGTGCTTTTCTTTCTCTTCATTGAGTAGGATTCCCATGACCTTTTGAAAGTTTTTGTCTCTTCAACATTTTTCCATGTGTTTAGGGATTATTTCCACCTCTTCATGTTCCTCATTGGTGTCATGGTCTTTCTCTTTCTCTTTGTCATTCCTGGGTCATTCTTGATGTCTACTATGACTACCATGGTCAGGATCATGATTAGTCATTGTAGGAATGTGTTTAGTTTTAGTATGTTGTATTTTGAAAAGTCCTTTGAAAAGGAAGTCATACATTGTGTTTGGAGATACAAGATCTCCACTAGTCTCAGGATCCTCTTGATACAAGGATTCCTAGTTTGTTGCAGGTTTATGGAAAATGTTCGCTGGACTTGAGGTGACCTGATGGGTGAGGGAGATTGTGAAGATGCCTCACTAGACAAATTGGATGCAGATCGTGTGACAAAAGGCAAGCAACCTCTACCATGATTATGACCCCTAGCATGACCTCGCCTAAGTCTAAGAGGATAAAACACATTGTCACTCCTTGTTGCGACAGTCATAGACAAGGACAAAAAGCAAGAACCTGGACAAGGACCACACTAAAACTTAGTCTCAATAGGACAAGACAAGAATGATGTATACTAAGGCATGAATAGTCTAATTTGAAGGCTAGAATAGCCAAAGGTTATGACTATTGTAACATGGAGTATGACAAGCACTAAAGAATGAGAATCCAGAGAACTAAAGGATGAGACTAGTCAAAATGCGGATAAAAAATCTTCAGTTTAAGCTAAATGCCATTATTTTGGACTGTGTATAGACAGAGAAGAGACAACTCAATGTAGGAATTAGACTAAACATAGATCATAGATTGGTCGAATAAGCTGATTTGAAAGTTTTAGAACAAGATCTAGTGTGAAGATTCTCTATGAGCCATGCAAAAACGTTTATTGGGTCATGCAAAGATTGAGCAACAATTTAAATTTGTGCAAAGACTTTCTTTGGCTCGCACGAAGAAGTGACAGAACCATCAAAGACAATTGGCAAGATCTTGCATGGGTATATGCAAGTTCTTGCATGAAGACCTAAATTGGCTTGCATGATGAAATGCAAGACTATGAGTAAAAATCAGGACCGGATAGACAACAACATTGGATTTTGAAGAGATTTCTTAACTGTTTGGACAAATTGGATAGACAAGTTGGACTAATTTGTTGGATAGATAGCAAGGTTAACTTTGAAAAATTGTTTGGACAGTGTTCAAGTTTCAACCAAGGCAAAGTGGTTTTAAACAAGATATTGGGAAGCAATCATTAGTCAAATACAATACAATTGAGGGCAAAGAAACTTAGAGGGATGGGGGAGTCTTGACTCTTTAATTTGTTTTATTAGATTTGGACATGTTGAAGACTTGATAACAGACACACTTTATCCCTAGAAATAGAAAATGGTAGGGAAGGCAAAACCTTTGTCCTACATCTTATGCACATGCGTGTACCTCACACAGTCATGTCACCCCCTAGAGGGTGCCCATGTTTTTCGTATATTCAAAGGACTCAATAGTATATACTCAATGAGCACCCTTGTGGTAGGGGACAAGCACATATACCACCTTCAAACGTCCAGTAGCATGCCTATGGTGAGTTGTATAGGAGAGATTCTTCCCCTTCCTTGCACAAATATTATGCCTCCTTTTAGAAGTGAATCAGGTAGCTTCTAACTAAGAGGTTTTTACTTGGCTTTGATTTGTATTAATTCATGGTGGCTCCAAAAGTAGAGTTGAGACCAGCAACCCACACCAGCATTTGAGAGTGCACACACTTGCTTAACAAGATTGGGGCTGATGCTATCTAGTGCAATAGAAAGAGCTTCCCCTTGATATGCAATATCAAGAATCAAGGGAAAGAAATTAATCTGGCTTTGGAGTCTTTTTCTCTATAAAGCATCTTGATTATAGTGAGTTGGAATCTCCGGAAAAAGGAGTGTACTCACTTGGGTTGTTCGCAAAGGTTGGATCACTTTGACAGACCCTCTAAAGGATTGAATCAGATTGGTGGTCTAGATTTAAGGGTCCGAGTTTTTGATTTCCCTCAAGGGGAAAGAGCATAATCCTCTACCTTATTTTCTCACTCAAACATGCAGAACAAGTTAATTTACCGACTTAGCTTAATCAATCTAGATTTGTCTTTTCTCAAGATTCTGATTCCCTAAAAGGAAACCATCATCCCTTCATCTAAAAAAACCCGTACTAGAGAAGCACTAAGCTACTTGCCTTCTTCGAAATACAATCTTTCAGAAGTGTATAGGTATGATTTACCCTTAGTCATGATTTGCAAGTGGTGAAGAGCATAATCCCCTATTCTTCTTTCTTGTACCCTAGGAAGTTCACAAGCCCTAATTAATCTATGTTTTAAAAGCAAGAAAGAAGATACACTATTTTGTGGGTTTTAAAAGTAGTCTTTGTCAAACGTATCTTTGGCAATCATCCTACAAACAAGGGCTAGTTTCTATTTGCGTGGGTTTTATAAGGAATCTTCATCAAAACATCCTATAGACAATAGTTAAGCTATAGAAAACTAGAGAAATAGAACAATAAAGATCTAGAGAAAATATGTTAGAAAAATTAAATGAACAGAATGCTAAAAAGTGATAAATTAAGCTTTCTATTGCAGAATCTCACACAAAATCTTTCACCAGGTCACATGAGAAAATAACGTGGCATGCAAAGACTTGCGCAATGGGGAACTTTTTCACATGATACAGTTCAAAACTTTGAGCAAGAACCTTCAAATCCTTGCACAAAAATGGAATGTCTCGTGCGAAGATTCGAGTGACTGTATGGAACAGTAATGATAGAATGCTAAAATAACAAAAAAAAATGTAGATGAGGCTAGAGAAATTGATTCCCTCAACCCAACAGTGGGTGTCAGAAATGTATGCACAGAATATGGCCTTAGAGTTCACACACACACTTCAACATGGTCTTTAAATGCAAATTCATCTCAAGATGAACATGAGATTGTTCATTCGAGAGAAACCCTACAAAGCGACCTATTGCCTTTTATCTAAGTGGATTTTGTTTGCTTATGCTCTCAGATTTGAGGTATAGGCAATCAAACCATGCTTAGAATGAAGGATCTAAATGTGATTAAGCCTATATGAGTGCAATTATTCTAAAATGAGATATGCATTTAATCTAAGAACATCTAAAGTAAGATTAACTAGATGTATGCATCTTAAAACTAAAATGATTTTTAATCTAAGAAATGAAAGTGTATGCTAATAATGAGTAAATAAGTGCATAGTTCAATAGGGTTTAAATAGCAATTCAATTCAACCTCTGTAATGAGGGATTGAGAGCCCCTTAAATAGAATTCCTAGAATCCATCAACAAGTGAGATCAACTTAGATTGACGGTCAAGATTGAAGCAAAGATTCAGTCAAAATGGAAGGTTCCCAATTCAGATGCAGTTAAATGCCTCAGATCTTGAGTGCTAGAAATAGTAAAATCATATTTACTTTAGTGTGAGAGTGAGTGATTTGAGTCACTTCTAATTTGAGAAGTAGTTAACTAAGAACTTCCTTTTTGAATTGAGGAGTAGAATTTAGGAAAGATATTTAATTTAATAAAATGAGATATGATCTCATAAATACCCTTTTTATTTAATTGAATAATTACATCCAATTAACTAAAATAAGCATAATTATTAAATTAAATAAATTTAATCCCTTAGTATATTAGCCTTAGGTGATAATTTAATTTAATTAAAGTATAAAAACTTTAAATTAAATTAAATCTTAATCAATAGGTTTAATGTGACTAATATGAGTTGATACTTTAGGAATTAAATAGAAAGTATGATTAATACAGATTGAGGTTTTCTGCATTTGACAATTAAGACAATTAGTGACAATCGGAATGAGAATTGCCTAATGATATAGGACTTTAGGATTGATTAAAATAGACCAGAATTGGTGATCATGTCAATGAGCCAATTTTGGGGTATTACAGTTTGCACATTATTCTGCAAGTCATTGTTAGTTTTGAGAAACAATTCATTGCATCTGTTGGTCATCCTAGAATAATCATTTCCATCAGAGTTATAATCCATTATCTTTTCCTTAGTGCCAAAATTTTCATCAAATTTAACATTTGTACACTCTACTATAGTTTTTGTTCTATAGTTGAAATCTATGTAAGTTTTACTTTTTAATGAATAACCAAGGAATATACCTTCATTGCTCCTTGGATCAAGCTTACCAATATCATCATCTCTTTTGATGTAACATTTGCTTCCAAATATCATGAAGTACTTGACTGATGGTGAGTGTCCAAACCATATTGTATTAACTACTTTTCTCCAAAATATTTTTGATACATCATTCTTGAATAACATAACTCTTGCTACTTCAACAATTGACTTGTTTCTTCTTTCAACAATCCCATTTTGCTCAGGTGCATGGGGTGAAGATAGTTGTTTTCTAATACCATGCTCTCCACAATAGATATTGAAGTCTCTAGAAGTGAATTCTTCTCCTTTATCAGATCTTAGGCTCTTGATTTTAATTCTAGATTCATTTTCAACTTTGTTCTTGAATATCTTGAATTTCTCAAATGCCTCTAATTTTTCCTTAAGAAAAGCTACCCACATCATTCTAGTAAAATCATCAACAAAGATCATAAAATACCTTTCTCCATAGAATCCTCTTGTTCTTGTAGGACCACTCAGATCTGTATGAACCAATTTCAACTTTTGTATTGTACAAAATTGCTTGTTAGGAAATGAGTCTCTCTTTTTCTTAGCCAAGATATATTCCTTACAAATACTATTAGTGGGCTTAGTGGTCTTAGGTAAATCTTTTACAGCAAGTGTATTACTGGCTTTTACAATGTTATCAAAGTTAATGTGACAAAATCTCCTGTGCCATAACCAACTGTTGTCAATCTTGACTACCGAGCATGTTATTTCAGTGAAATTTAACAGAAATACATTACCTCTAGTTTTTGTACCAGTGCCAAGTAGTTTTCCTTCATTGTTCTTGATAATGCATGTGTCATTACCAAACTGTAATTGGTAACCTTTGTTCATAAGCTATCCAACACTTAACAAGTTATGTTTTAGTCCATCAACAAAATAAACATCATTAGTATATGTTTTACCATCAAGTGTGATAGATCCAATTCATGTAATGTGATAGGCTACATTGTTCCTTACTTTGACAACTCTTCCATCATGGCTTTTGAATTTGACAAATTTGCTCATATCACTGGTCATGTGATGTGAACATCCACTATCAATGATCTAATCTCTGTTTTCAACTTGTGAGATCAGTGCACTTTCTTCTCTAATTTCTCTATCAAGAGCATCCTCCTTTATAGTTATGAACCCTAATTCATCTTCACTTATGTTTTGATTAGATTCTTCTCCCTCTTCTTCTTCATTAGCATATAATTTTTTTTTAGGTCTTCTAGATTTGAACCTTCCCTTATACTTTCTTTCTCTTTTAGGACACTTAGATGCATAATGACCATATTCAATACATGTCCAACATTTGAAAATATTCTTATCATCTTTTTCTCTTTCCACAAGAAGAGCCACTCCCTCTTGGATCTTTTTCTCAATAGACTTGTTGCTGCTAGCAATGTCTCCCTATGCTTTTGTGTTCCTTGCTAAACCAAGTTTGATGTTTAGTGCACTAAATGTTGTCTCAACTTTTGCTAGTTCTCTAGATTATTTCAGATCAAGTTTTGTAGCTTGCAATCTACCAAGCAATATTTCTTTGGTAAAATTGTTAGTACAGGGTATCATCAACTGAATCATTTGTGCTACTGTCTTTAAAGGTGGTGTCAGACTTTTCAAGATCTTCCATATCACTTCATCATCAAATTTTGTAAGGTCCCTTCTCATATGTACTTACCAAATATGAATTCTCTGTTAAAACCATTATAGGAGATTTAAATAGATATGAAGTAATGTTTTATATTGTGAATGTCCTAATGAAAATTGAGATCAATTGATACATTCATATTTTAATACTAGTGATTCAAGAACTACTACATTATCTCAAGTGTTTAAACATTAAAATTTTACTAACAATGATGTAAGGTATTTTCACCTGATAATGAGGGTGTTGATTTTGGTACTTCGATGATTAGATTTTACACTTTCAGATAGTTCATCATTTTTTAATTGCTGATGTTTATGATGTTAGCTATCTGCATACTTAACGATGATTATTCTAGTATTTTAATCTGAATTAATGAATAGGTTATGTTATACTAATTATGTGATTATTGATGATTAAATGTAAGTAGAAATGAATTAAACAATTAATTATATGAAAGATTCATGTTTTGATTTATGTAACTATCCAGATAAGTTTTGAATATATGTATGTGATTTTTTGAACTATTGATGTGTGTAATGAGTGTGCAAGATATTTGAACTAAAAAATTTAATGGAGAAATGAAACTAAACCCTATGTACTATTGTGAAAACTAGGGTTGAATCTAACAAAAAATGCAAACCTCGTTGTTCGTATTTTATTTGTATCATAGATTGAATGAATGTATCATTTTGTAATCATTAAAGTGTTAATGTTTTGTAACAGTGATTTTTCAATGTCGCTTGACACTCGCAAACTGTATATGCATTCCAACATGATAGTTAGGGTTAACTGAGTAACTTAAAGATCTAAGTTGGATTAGGTTAGTTAACTTTTTGCTAATTAGTTAGTAATTGAGATTAATTACCCTAATCAAAATTAGTGAGTAATCTGCATTTTATGAAGGATGTTAGAAAGTCCTAAAATATCCTAGCTTTTGATAGGTCCCTGATTAACCCTAAAGGCCAAAAATAATGAAATCTAAGTACCTAAAGGGTATGGGTGTGGGTTGGGGGCATTTTTCATCGCCCAACCCCTTTTGTTGACTTTTATGGTCACTCAAAAACCCAATATTTTCTTTATTGCAAAAATTAAATGATTTCATTATGAGATGGATAACTTTAACTCCACCTCGAGGTTAGCCTATGTCTAGTTGTGTTAGAAGACTCTAAAACTTTTAGGCAAGTGGGGGAGCTATTACTTTTTGAAGGTGGTTGAGTTAAGGATCTTATTTAGAGGCAATTTTGAGAGGTTTTGAGTGTTCACCCAACCTCTAATTTTAGAGAAGAATTCAAGATTGAAGGAGAAGGAGAAGGAAGGGAATGCTCATCTCAAATTTGGTCATTTGTCATAACTTAATTTTGAAGTTAGAAATTCTTCAACTCATGTTGTTTCATATTTTTTTTGCATGCTTAAGTTATTTTGTTTGCATATGTATGTTCGTGTGTGTATTGAATATGTTTGGGAGGGATTGAAATAGGTTTTCTTAAATGTTTTCCCTTATCTTTTGCTTTGAATTTTGAAGGGATTGTAGGGGTTGTATTGGAATTACTCACCCTCGGATAGGGCAGAAGTGGTCATGTACAGGGGAAGGTCTTTAGTTGGACTCTAATAATGTAGAGTCTCTTCTCAGGACAAGAAGAGGGAAAGAGAGTAGGGTGCTATGGGCCCCTACTCATCATCACAAACCATGTTTTGAGTTTTAGAATTTGAGAAGTGAAAGATCGAAAATCCTTGTGATATTAGCCTCGAAAGGGCATTTTTGGAAGAATGGAAGTTCTTGAGAGTTTAGCCCCAAAAGGGCATATGTTATGGTGTTGTAGCTGACATCTCTTATTGGAACAATCCACCTTCTCCCTAGTATGATTTAATGACGAACCTGTTGTGCAAACCTGGGATGGGAGTGAATGTTTGATTTTGTCTTCATGTTATGTTTGGTTGTTACCCGATCAATTTTCGTTATCTCCATGATCATCTTGACATGTTGCAAACTTCGTAATAGTTTCCCTATTGTGGAGCCAAGAAGGAAAATCAGAATTGTTATTGAAATCCAAATTTTTTGTGAGATTTCTCCTTGAGATAATAATTTCATGTAAATATGTTATATTTAAACTTATTGTTGAAGTGGCAACGATGTTCGATTTTCTTCCTAGTTCTTTCTCGATGGAGCCTTTGAATCAGGTAGTTCAATAAAAAAGAAGAAGAAAATAGTAGTATTCTTTCATATGAGTTTTTCCTTGTAATTCAATTATATGTATGTGTGTATCGAAAATGAGATAAAATGATGTTTCACTCTTCCTATGGTAATCTTATATTTTTGAATTTTACTCATTTGATTAAGGTTAATTAGATAAAAATGATGATATATAATTTTGTATTTTAAAATCAAAATATGTTAAAGAAGATTCATTGTTTGATTTGTATCGCATTTAGTTATTTTTCGTGAGTATTAGGAAGTTAAAATATTCAACTTGAATATTCATATATTACATTTAATCTTAAAATAAAATTGAAAAAAAAATAGGACACAAAAAAATATATTCCTCTTGGCAAATTATACAAGTTAGAAAAATTCCAACACTTCGAAAAAAAATTGCATCCTAAGAGTAAATACTCTCTGAATTTTGTATGAGAAAAAATAAAATTAATCCTTTGAGATAATAGAGAATATTCCTTTTAAGATTCTCTTTGAAACTTATTTGTTTAAATATATTAAATCATAAAAATTAAATAAACAAAAAAAGCGGGAGAAAAGGAAACAAAAATATATATACATATAACAAATATCTCAAATATCTTAAGCCTATCCTAATCTCTACCAAATAAACTTTTAACATTTATTACTCTCTAGTTTGAAATCAATGAGAGTTTGGAGTTTTTTTTAAAAATAACAAAAGTCAATGTCTTTAATGTTTTTGAGGGGGATGACATCACCCCTGCACCTCCATAAAATTTGTAGCCATAGGAGACCATGTGACATGGCCAATGACTTAAGTGGGGAATTTATGGTATGAAGGTTTGTTTTAAACTTTATGTTTTTTTCTCATACTTTCTTTTGACCTTCTTCTTGGCCAAGCATACATCTTTTTGGGAGATATTTTTGGAGCTTTTTTAAAGTCATAGTTGTTTTTTTTTTTTTTTAGGGGACTGCGTTAGTAGTTTTAAATAATGTTTTAAAGTTTAATTTTTTTTTTTAAATGTTTGATTTATAGTTTAGGTAGTAGGATGTAGTTAGTTAATTTAGGATTTAGTATTAGTAAAGTTTTTAGTTAGTTTTAATTTTAAGTTTTTAAAATAAGTGTAATAAATGTTAGATTTTAATTAATGTTAGTATTTTTTTAGTTTTTTTTATTAAGCTAGTTTAAGTTCTTAAATAGTATTTAGTTTTAGTTAATTATGTTTTAGTTAGTTAAAAATTTTAAGTACTTGGGACATTTTTGTTTAAGTTTAGATATACTTTAAATATTTTAAATTAGTATTAATTAAAGTTAGTAGTAGAGATTAGTTAAATCGTTTATTTAAATGTTAGTGATTATATTGTATTTAATTTGTAAGTTGGCGTTATTTTATTTTAAAATATTTATAGATTAGTAGAGGTTATAAAGTTAAGTTAGATTTATGACTTGTTTTAAATTGTTTAAAGTAATTAAAGATTAGATAGATTTATCATTTCATCTTATTTAAATTATAAATTGTTAATCGAATACTTTTAATATATTGTTCATTAATATTTTTCTTAAATGACATTATGATGACTAATGTTATAATAATTTTATATTAGATGCAAATTATGTTTTCTAGCATATTTAACAGATTGTTGGTTTACATGTGAGTTATTGAAAAGTAAATTAAAAATAATATATTGTTTTAACATTAATGTAATAATGAAACAAATCTTGAAACTAATTTAATAAAGAATGTTCAAATTTAACAATCTATTCATACTCATTGATTATAAACTTAAATGGAATGTCAGGACATTGTTAGGAGAACCCGTATCTGTTTTACATAATACCTTTACTTTGACTTGTGGAAACAAATAGATCAAACTTAGTGGATTTAAATTATTAAAAAAAAAATTGTGTGTGTTTTTGCCCTTGTATTTTGGGCACGACAAATTTCTTTCCATCAAGAGATGTGATTCCTGCAACAATCTTAGATATTCTGCCAACATAACTTCTTATAGGTTCATCTTCCATCATTCTAGCATCTTGGAATGCATAATACAAATTTTGCAATCTAACCCTCTTTGCTAGTGTATCATCCTCATAATTAGCTTCTAAAGTTTTCCAAATTTCATGAGATGTTTTCGTTGTTTTACCTACCTATACTCACTTTTAGGTAGCACTGATAGCATTTATTCTCTTTCCCTTATGTTGCACATAAATACTTCTCTATGTTCCTCGGTACAGGTTTCAAGATGGTCTTCTTTTGCAATGTTTTAAGATGTCTTGGTTACAAGCCAATATCTTGGACCCATGCACAAGAGATGAGTCTTCATTTTATCCTTCCAACTGTCGTAGTTTGTGTCATCAAATCTAGGACTTTCCTTCCTAAACAAATTCACCATGGATCTCTCAAATTTGTTAAACTTCCCTTCAAGGACCTGAAGCTCCGATACCAATTGTTAGAAATAATAGTTCACCAATATAATTGAGAGGAGGGGAGGGGGGCGGGGCCGGGGTGGGGGTGGTGGGTGAATCAGTTATATAAGAATCTAAACATTTATTAAGCAATTTCAACAATTCAATCAAAGTAAACAACAACTAAAAAATGCACACACACAAATACACTAGATATATTGACTAGGGAAACCCTTGATTAGAAGGAAAACCTCGGTGGGAATGATGCTCACAAAATGGTGTACTAATATGAATATTCCTTGTTAAAGGATGGACCTTGTTAGGAGTCTATTATAACACTTAGTAGAAAGAGTCCCTATTAGGAGACTTTGAATCCTTGTTAGGAGATTCCAACCTTGTTAGGAATTGTAGAAGGTAGCTGAACCCACTGTCCAAATAGCTTTAGGATCAGATCAATGAACCCATTGTCCAATTGATCTCAGTACCATTCATTTCAAAATAATAGATTTGTGAAAATCCTTAGCTTCTTCTTATATTTAGTACATTGGGCTACTTCACCTTCAGATCATGCAATCAGATCTAGAACTCTCAACCCATCAACAGTAACCTTGAAGGTCACTTACACACATTAGCAAATCACTCTACTCAATTCACAATTCACCTCTGCTCATCAATCTCATTCATGATGATTAAAACTCAAAAAAAATCTTTCCTTTATACCACTCTTAATGTGAAGTCCTTGAGTTGGCTTCATACTTTACCATAAATTAATTAAATAAAATACATATTTAATTAATGTTGTCGGCTCATAGATATACCCAAATTTTCACACGTGTAACTTCCATACCTAGATGCACTCACTAATGTCATCAGTGGTCAATGTACTACCTCTAGTTAACTGCTTAACCCTTGATTCAAAATAAAATTCTCTATATCGATCATACAATAGAAACTATTTTTCTAATGCTTTGTTTCTATGTGGTTCTCTATGAATTATCAATATCTTCTGTACATTGTCAATTCAGGTTCTGCACACTTGACCATGTGACAAATACATACTATAGTATGTGCTGGTAACTATGCATAAGTAGATACACAATTTATTGTCCTTAATACAAAAACCACAGTCTACTACTCTGTCAGTCTTTTACAAACTCATTACTATATTGTCATCAATGACAAACATAGTTATAGATACATCATAACAATGCTCTGCAATACTCCCCCATAGCATCAAAATACATGCTAATAGAAGAATAGTTTTGACAAATTTAGGACAAGATCCTGCACAAAGATTCATAGAGAACCATGTGAAAAAGTGCAAAGAACTAGGTAAAGTTTCAGAACAATAGTCAATTTTCTCACCCTAGGACTTGTACAGGTCTGTGTGAGGATTTGACAATCGACCAAAAAATAGGTTCTAACTTGAAAAGATAGTGTTTGGTAGGATTTCATGCAAAGATACATAGAAAAGAGATTGAGGAACTGTAAAGAACCCCACAAGGAAGTGCTGACAGACAGGTTTGTCATGTGAAAGTTCATAGAATTGGATGCGAGAAAAGGACCAGACTAATAGGTTTTTACTAAACTTGAAGATATTTTCAATAGTTTTTATAGTTGTATATAGAATATTGACTCTATTTACAATTTTCAGGCAAATATCAACATAGTTTTTGAGTTTTGGACATCATTTTGGTTTACAAGTAGACAGTTGTTTTTAGATACAAGAAGTAAGCAGTAGTAAAAAATAATCTGACTGAGGACAAAGAAACTCAGAGGGATGGGGAAGTGTTGACCTTTTTCTTTTTTGAAAAATTTGAACAAGTTTAAAGACTTGAAAAAGACATGCTTTATCCCTATAACCAAAAATGGTAGAGGAAGCAAAACCTTTGTCTTGCAAGTTATGTGCATGTGTTCACCTCTCACAATTGTGTTACCCCACTAGAGGGTGCTTGTGGTTTTGGTGTATTCCAAGGACTCAATAACATATATGTTGAATGAAACCCTTTTTGGTAGGGGAAAAGCACATATACCACCTTTTAATGTCTAGGTACATGCCTATGGTGAGTATCTATAGGAGAGATTCTTCCCCCTCCTTGCACAAAGATTATACCCCCTTTCAGAGGTGAACTAAGTAGCAACTAACTAAGAGATTTTTACTTGGCTTCCATTCATATTAACCCCTAGTGGCCTTGCAAATGAAGTTGAGGCCAACATCCCACACCTATATTTGTAAGTGCACACACTTGACTAGCAAGACTGGAGTCAATGCCGGCCAATGCAGTATATAGAGCCTCTTCTTGATATGCGATATTAGAATGAAGAAGAGGGAATTAACATGGATTTGGAGTCTTTCACTCAAAAAAGCTTCTATATAATAGTGATTTAGAATCTCCAATGAAAGAAGTGTGCTCACTTGGATTATTCTCGAAGGTAAGATCACTTTGACAGGCCCTCTAAAGGTTGACTCAGACTAGTGGTTTAGATCTAAGGGTCCAAGTTTTTGATTTTCCACAAGGAGAAAGAACATACTCCTCTATCTTGTCACCTTACCCAAACATGTAGAACATGTTCATCACCAAGGTAGCTTATCAATACCAACTTGTCCTATTCCAAGACTTTGATCCCCTAAGAGGAAATCATCATCTCTTCATCAAAGGATTTTCTTGGGAGAACCACTTTCTTGTCTACCTTGGGTACCATCTTCCAAAGGTGTCTAGTTTTTGGATTTACTCTTGGGCATCACTTCCATGTAGAAAAGAACATACTCCCCTATTCCTTTGTTTAGAGCCCTACAAAGTTCACAAGCCCTATTTAACTATGTGTAAGAAAGAAATAAAGCAGAAACAATGTTTTAGTGGTTTTGAATATATTCTTTGACATGAGTATCTTTGAAAAATGTCCAACAATCAAACTGTCAATTTTGTTTAATAGTTTTTAATAAGGTGTCTTCGACAAGCACTTTGTAAACCACTATTAAGCTATTGAAAATCAAAAACCAAAAATAAAAATTCTTCAAAAACAACTAGTAGTTGAATCATGATGATAAAAATAGAATCTCAAAACTACATTTTGCATTTACTGATCCTGAATTTTGTGCAAAATATTGCATAGGATCACGTAAAAAAATGATGTGCACCACGCAAGAAACCACACAATTATACACTTTTTGCATGACGAAGTGTAGAACAGGGAGCAAAATCTTAGTTTCTTCATATGAGAATGAGATTTTTCATGCGAGAAACTAAAGTATTGTATGTATAGTAGCAACAAAATCCCACAGTGGGCACTAGAAATGTATGTGGGAAATGTGGGCCTCTATCTTCACACACACTTCAACATGATCATTATTTGGGGGATCATCCTAGGATAAACATGGGATTGTTCATCTAAAATGTCCAACAGTTCGATCTGTTGGCTCCTAACTAGAATGATTATGGTATTGCTCTCAGACCAAGAAGCTAGCAACCAGACATCTAGAATGAAAGATTTTCTATAACTAACTAAGATGAAATATTAATCTATAAGAGATGAAAGTATTAATATATAAATAAGAAAGAATAATTAATCTATATGTATGCATATTAATCTATATGAAAGAAATATGGAAATGTAAGCTAAGAATGTGAAAATGCTTGAGTTGGAAATTCAACATAAGTTTGATACAAATCAATTATTAACCTTTTTAATGAGGGATTGAGGGATTCTTAAATAGAATCCAAGAATTTGATCAATGGTCAAGATCGATTAGAACAGACGATTGAGATCTGGAGAAGATTCAGTTAGAATAGAAAGTTTCCTATGAAAAGGAAGTTAACTGATTGCTTTTGAGTGGAATAAGAAGTTAACTAATTTAATTCCTTTTCATATTTTAGTCCACTCAAAGTTTCCATTTCTAAACTAAAGGGAGAATATTGGAGAAGATATTTGATTGAAGAAAATTAAATATGACCTCGTAATTGAGTATTCTAAATTGAATAATTAAATTCAACAGTTAGAATAAGAAAATTTAATTAAATCAAATATATTTAATTCCTCATGTATATGAGCTAAAATGAATGAATTTAATTTAAATTAAGTACTAGGTCTTATAATTAAATTAACTCAATTAATAGGATGATTTAGCCAATTTAATGAATATTTAGGAATTAATTAAAGTAAACGATTAATACAGATTAATAATTTAACCAATTCAATGAATATTCAGGAATTAATTAAAGTAAGTGATTAATATAGATTAATGATTTTTTGTATTTGACACTTAGGTCAAGTAGAGATTATTAGAATCAGAATTGCCTAGTAAAATAGGACTTAGAATTGATTGAATAGTCCAGAATTGGTCTAGAATGGCAATGTGCCAATTTTGGGGTGTTACAATTCACATAGTGAATTGATATACATACATGCATGCACATATGAAAATAATCATCATAATCATTTATCCTTGAATCTGACCAAAGCTATTATATATCAACAAGAGATAAATGTTTAGAAGGAAAAAAAAAAAAGAACATTTACATAGGTACCTCTTCTCCCATTGAAGAAAATCATAGAGAAAGGGCACAAAGATCACAAGGGCATGACACGACAAAAAAATGCAATGATCACAAGTGAATAGAAATAAAATCCTAGATCTCCACTGATCTCAACCAATATTCAAAGCTCTTCACCCTCGTTTAGAGATCTCCACACTCTTTTGTGTACAACTCTCCACAATCAATCAAAACAAATGGGGAATGATTAATGTCATGTTTTCTTTTGTTTTTAATTTGTAACCAATAATCCATAATCCACAAGATCTATCTATATATATACATAAATACATACATAGACACATAGATATGTGTGTGTCTATATGTACACACACACATATATGTATATACATATATACATACATAAAGATATATATAAATACATTCATATATATATACATACATACATATATACATACATACATGAAAACAACAATGCACTTTCTAAGAGTTTACAATTGTTCAAAAAAATTAATATTTTACAAGAAAATGCACTTGAAGAACTGTTAGCTCAGAAGAAAGAACATGGTGTTGAAACAATACAAAAATCGCTTGACATGAGAAGTCCGCAAGTGTGGGTGTTGACCAATCTTGAAAATTTGAATGGTAAAATGAAAGCTATCGATGATCAAACACCTATGTCAGAATTACAACATAATGTGAAGTTGATTTTAGATATGGTAAAGGCAGATATTTAGAAGTTTGATAATCAAAATTTAAGACACAAGAGAGAAGGAGAAGGAGAAACTTTAGAAAGAGAAGGATGTAGAGAAAATTTAGAAAGAGAATGCATGATACAAACAATAACTAGACAACATAGAGGATATTATGGGAGTCACTAGATAGAATCTAGGAAAGTGTTGTGGTAGGTACTATGACATTGGAATCACTTACAAATGTCTTTGAGAATTTATAGTTCAAATATTGGAATACTATAAGTTGTGCAATTTTACATGTGTTTTATTCGTATTTGCTTATAAGAGTGTTTCAAGTATTAGCACAGTCTCCCTAAAATGATCCCAAGCATCAATTTCTTATAAGAGTGTTTCAAGTTTGGGAACCACTTCAACATCCTTTGCATGGTTTAGAGGTAATTTCATTGTGGTAGAGGCTTATGCAAGGGAATAAGCCTCATGATTATGGAATTGACACAGAAGAAAAACTTGCTTCTTCAACTCCTTACACTCAACTCTTCATTGAATTTATTCTTCCAGTAGTGAGAATATCTGCTACAAATTCCTGGGAGCCAAGGGACCCTAAATCTATGCTACATTTTTTGGAGACATGGTATAAGTTACTACCAACTTTAGTACTTCATAACATTATGGATCATATAGTGATGCCTAAATTAATTCAACCATAGATACTTGGGATCCTTGCAGGGAGAGTGTGCCAATACATGCATGGTTACATCCTTGCTTTCCATTGTTGGGCTAGTGTGTGGAGCCTTTATATCCAACCATTCATTATAAATTTAGGAATATGCTTCATACATATGCAACTTTATCACCTTGGAAAATTGTATTTGATCCTACTAGCTAGGAATAACTAATTTTTCATTTTATTGTACCTAATTTGATGATAGTTCTGCATGATTTTGTAATCAACCTAACTAATCAACAACTAGACCCATTTAACTGGGATATGGCTAGCTTCTTTCTAAAAATATCTGCTATGATATGTTTTTTTAAGATTTCTTGCAAACTCTGCACATTTTTTGTGGCCTGTATTATTTTTGTGCAAGATTTTGAGGTAAGTCTCTTAGCATGTGTTGAGAGAGTTTTATTTTTTATTGTTTGGATTCTAGAACATATATATAGCTGGATCAATTTTCTTTTGTGCTAAGATGTAATAAGCACCTTAAAAAAGATCTCTAAGATATACATGTTTAGAAGGAAATATAAAGAGATACCTATTTAGAAGGAAAATAAATGATCATTTACATAGGCCTTGAAGAAAATCACATAGCAAGGGCATGGAAATGAATTGCAGAGAAAAGGCACAACATGAAAATGAAATCACAAAGCAAGGGCATGACAATGAAATCACAAATTAAGGGAATGACAACGAAATGCTTAGATCACAAGGGCATGATAATAAAATCACAGAGTAAGGGAATAAAAATAAAATGTAGAGATCACAAGGGCACAACAATGTTCAGAGCTCTCCACCCTTGTTTGAATCACTCTACCCTCTTTCTTATGCAACTATCCATAATTGAAATAAATGGGGAATGATTTATGTCATGTTTTCTTTCTTTGTTTATACTCACATAGGTGTCACAATTATGATGCCAACATTGCCATTATGATGATGTTGGGGACAATTGCAAAAAAAAAACCATGAAAATTATATCAAAATTACGTTGCTGTGGAAATTTGACCCCAAATGTTATAGTGATGTGACATTCATGTTGTAGAAGCAAAATTCGTCCGTTGGGACTAGCCATCATAATTGTGATGTTGGTTACACAATTACGTTGTGCAAGTGATGGTTAGTCATTAGAACATGTCTAGAAATTGTGATGGCTAGTCAAATTATTATGAAAAGAAAAGTATTTTAACACCTTGGTTTCTTCTGCTATCAGAGAAGCTTCAAACTTTGACCAAGATATGTACATAGAAGTAAAGCAAGTGAAGAGCTTTGAGAATGACATGGAGCTATGTCTCAAATTTCTCTTTCTAGAAGGGGCTAGATGGAATGGACAAATCTAACATTGAAATGACACCTTCGATGAAAAGAAATTTGGTTACAAAATTGGATCAGTGTGGTTTAAGTGAGTCAATTATAGTTAATAAGTAGTCTATAGAAATAGACACATGGATTCAAAATGGGGAAGACTTACACAATAGAAGGAAAGCCTATATTATGTCGAGAAATGGATAACCTTGTGAATAGGGATAAGGAAGCTATAAATTTTCACAATTCCTTTTTCTCATTCACTCTAGTAAATCAAATGTTGAAGTGTATAAATTACACACCATCAAATGTGTAATGGGATTATCTTTCCTCAGACACTAGTGATCCCTCAAAAAACTCCATCAAATGTTAGGGGAAGGGATATCCATTAGAGATTGATTATTTAGATTTATTGACCCCTATAGGTGGAATATTACTTCACATAACTATCACAAATTCCTTGGAAATAGACTCCAACTTGTTTGCAAAAAAAGTTCAAGAGCATACTAGATGTTTTCCTATTAAGGAGGAAAGCTTGATCGAGGAGGAGAATATGGATTATCATACTAAAATGAATACAACTCAAAAAGGATTTACCTCATTGACTAAGAAAAATATTCTTAGTAACAAGAATATTTTGATAGACTCAACAAAACATAATTCACCCATCACTCATTGACTAAGAAAAATGTACTTAGTACCAAGAATATTTAGACAGACTCAACAAAACATAATTCACCCATAGCTACTCCTCCAATTGGAAGTTTCTTTAAAAGGATCAGATCTGTTAAAAAATAAAGCTTTGGCGAGCCCAAAATTCAATTCTACAAATCTTGGAGGGTAGGCTTCTATAAAGGAAAACCTAAGTGAGTTAAAAAAATAGATATGGTTCATCAATCATAAAGAAGGATAAGTTAGAAACTAGATTTCACAAAGGAAAAGTCAAAAACCAAGAAACATATTATGCAATGTGAAATCATTTATTCCATTGGTTCAGTAGAAATAGGCAAAACCTCCAACATTTTACCTTTTCTTTTCAATTTTTTGTAGTGGAAAATGATTCCAAGAAAAACATTGCAACTGATCACAAACTTCTCTTATATGGGTGATGTGATGTTCTTGTTTTGTTTCAAGTGAATACAGGATGTTGGAAAGTTGGGGACCTTATGGCTAACCTATGAAACACTTAGAGTTATCTATGGAGATGTTGGGAATTTTCCCCTTTATACCTTTAGTGCTCTTCATATTGTAAGTCTAGAGGAAGTCAATATTTTGGGATATCTGAGCTTCATATACTAGTCATTAACACTCATTCTCATGAAGTGTGTCTTCATTGTTATTAAAGCATATGATCATGGAGAAGGTAAGAAATATATAGTTGAATATATTGATATCTTATATATGTTGTTATCCATTGAAAGTATAATTTATCTATTTTTATAATGATTGTTGTCATAATTTACTTTATTTTTGTTTAGGAGGAATATTTTCTCTATATTCATTGTTATGTCAACATGTCAATATGGGACAAAATGGTGGCATAGAATTCCAACAGTTTTCCTTGGATCCTAATTTGACATATTTTGGAAAAAAAATTGTGAAATATTAATAACAAGGTAAAGGAAGAGCTTGTGAAGAGTGTAGTGGCATAAATAATTTTTCTTAGTTTTGTGATGATTGACACTTGTATGGTGATTGGTGATTGAACACTTACTCCTGCAATTTTAGGTCTGGTCGTAAATTAAGTATTTTTTGTTTTTGTAAGAGTCCTCTTAATTTTGAGGATCATGTTATAGATGGTTCAAGAAGGACTCTCATTTTTAGCTAATTTTTTTTATTCTTGCAAACATTGAGTGGTGATGTTTTCTATCGAAGGAATTTAGTTAGAGAACTCTAAACTGACCAATGGTGAGACATAGAAAATTGACTTTGTTTCATGAGTCTTAGCATAAATTGACGATCCCAAAATATATTTATCTCAATATTGGCTTGTACAGAGTGAACTAAGATAGATTACTGAAAAATATATTTTATGTAGGTGTTGTTGTGGGTTTTTATGTTGTAATCCTTTTTTTACTCTTCCTTGTTCAAAGATTTGGTATGGGTAAAGTGCATTTTTTGTTCTCTAGTGTAGAGTTTGTATGGTTCATTACCAATACCATTATTGGATTATATAATTTTATTAAATAATACGCAAGATTATTTAAGGAAGTCATCCCTTACTACATGGTGTGTTTCTTTCAAAATAATGGGAAACATGGATGGATGTTTCTTGGAGGAACAATCTTAGCTCTAGCAAGTTTGTAAAAATATCCATTTGTTGAATATGTATTCTAGAAATTTAGATCAAGCAATCTTAGAAGTTTCTTATCAAGGTTTGTAGAAATACTGAGTATGCTCATACTAAGTACATTCATATTGGGAAATTTAAAATAGGTAAAAAAGAGAAATACATATAAGAAGGAGAGTTTTTTTCTTAAGTAAAGGTTTCTAAAATAAAATAGGTGTAAGGAACATGAAATTAGTACTAAAGAAATATTTAAAAAAATCTTATAGGAATTCTTTTGAAAGTTCAAAAGAATTCTTTACTACCTCATATGTCATATATTTCATAGAAACACAAAAGGGGACTAAAAGAAGCTTCTCATGTCTATATTTAAACTAGGTTTTGAGGCTATATTTGTAGACTTTGGCCACATCAACAAGGGTTCCATCCAAGTTCAACTATTTTTTAAAGAATAAATTAATATAGTTTCATTTGCTTATTTAGTTTGCATTTTGATGATAGAATTGGGATTTTACATTGTAGATTAATTTCTCTTTCCTAGTCTAGCCTTCCTTGATCTTGACAATACTTAGGACAAGCAACTTAAGTAATCAAGCATAAAGAGTGTTGGAGTTATTTTTGGTAATGAACATATCAGGTAGATTTAAACCTAATACTAGGGTGCACAAGACAAAGGAAAAGCCTAAGGAATAGCTAAAACCTCTATTAAGTTGGGTTTATCTTAGCTCTAGGCCAACATTAACAGAGCCATCAAGAGTCACTTCACTTTAGGCTCTATAGGGCCAAGGCGGGAAAACCTTAGGGATTGATCTTACTAATTGATACTCTTCTCTTCAAGACTATACCCTACAATAGAAATGGTCAATTTTCTTCTATGATTTTCTTATAAACTTCCTGATCATAGTAGCTAACTACAACAAAAAAATGTAGATGCAAATAAGTAATGACCAACACTTTTAGTTCTTCATTACATAAAATGGTAAATTGATTTGTTTGATGATTGAATCAGCATAACTACGATATGCAACAATAGAGAACATGCAATCTCTCAAGCTGATCAATCCCTTATCTATTGGGCATCAATTGAATCAAAACATACACCAAGATACCCAAGATACACTAATGCACTCAGATGTTAGATCTATCTATTCACTTCGTAAAGAAACATCTATCTTCAAAATGACACTCATACTTCACATTCCTCCCATGACCCTACAATTTTGTCAATGTGTAATAAGAAATTTACTCAAGTCTTTGACCCGATAACAAACTACACAATGGCATACAACTTCAAATCCAAGTTGCAATTGGACAATATGTACTTTGTGCATATATCAATAGGAAATTACAAAACCACAAAGAGGAGACACGATTTAGATTGAAAAATTTTCAGTAAAGCTTTGTATTAATTCTTTGAAACTAGTATACTAAATGTATGAAAAAAATTAGAAAATATATAATGGACAATTATATTGACTAATGCTCAGAAGAAAATGCAACTGCCACTCATAACATAAAAAGTGTTGAAAAATGTGGTATCAGAATTATGGAAGAAATTTCAATCAAATTGGAACCACAAAGTGGTCATACAAAAATGAAAACAAGTCCAAGGTTGAAACCCTCAGGATGAGTAAAGAAGAGGAATATATAGACAAGAATAGGCTCATATCATATTTGATTCATGCCAAGTGTCGTGTTGAAACTTCTTTTCTCTGTTTCTATTGAAATTGATCTTCTCCATCTATCAACGATCAAAATCCTCATTAATGCTACCTTTAGAATATTTGAAAATATTTCCTTAAAGTAATCAAAAAAAATCCTTCTAAAGGAAAATTTGATATCTGATAAGATGTGTAGAGATTTTACAATCTAATTTTGTAGGTCTTGTCCTATCCTCAACTGTGGAACTCCAACTACATCCTGCGACAAAACATATCTCTTGCAAATGCTTATTTAACATTCAATTCTTTCTTCATGGTTATTAGTGAATCAAATCTTATGAAAATCTGATCCAAATCAAATTATATTCCATTAGAAAACATCAAAACTGTATTTACATTGAGGATGTCTTAGAATTACAAAACCTCCTATAGCTCTTTCCAATAAAGACCTGTGTAGAAACTAATGTTAGAAATGAAGAGTACATCTTCTCCCAGTTTTGATGATATATTATACTATATATTTTGGGAAAAAATAATTCCTTTGAGGTTGATTTGAAAATCTAAGCCTGATGCCATGAATAGAGCAATTTAATTAAAAAAATTAAAATGACTATATAGTTTAAACTATATAATATCATAAAATGAATTTTAAAATATTCCATCTCTCAATATACCAATGTGTTTAGTTTGAAAAATCTAAGAACTTAAAATTTTATATTCCTTTCCTTATATCTCCCATCTACTGATGCCATTTGTCAAATTCTGATTTGTCAACTACTTGAGTGGGACACACATCTCCTATGCATATTTGAATCATTTGAATTTTATGCCTTCCATGATATGATTTGCACCTTTTCATAATATCTTATCATCACAATTTGGTCTTCTTGACTCCATGACCTGGCGTAGCATCAAAACCTTGCTCATGATCTCCCAACGGATCATAGCAACGATCCCATTAAATGCTTCCAAATTGGCATGTGACATCCTCATAACAGGTGTCATTGGTTAAAATTTATTTTTGGTGACACTCAATTGGCTGGATGGGCCCCTCCACACAAGGATTCCTTTGTCTCTCAAATAGATGCCTTTGAGATACTTACACAATGAGGACTTGGGTATTTAAAAAGGTGAAACATTCCTCATCTTCTACATGTGGAAAAAATACCCTGAGCCATGATTTGACCAATCTATTTGAAATCTCATTGAAAACATGATGACCATATATTCTCTTCCACCACAAAGTAAAAAACCATGCACTCTCAACTGTCGCAAACCCTCTAGCTTCATCGATTTGTGAGGAGCATGTCAGATGCTTTCTTCTTATATTCTTTTATGCATGGGTTGTTCTACCCTCTTCCTTACATGTCATGCCTCATCTTCACTCCTCTTTCCTTTCCCAATGCTATGGGAGTTTTCCCATTCATGGACTGTGGGTGGAGCTCTATTCGACTCCTCACATGGATTACTTCCTTTGTCATGAGTCTCCTCATTTCTTCTTGCAGTGGTGCCAAGCCTTAAACTTTTGTCAATGGAGCTCCTCTTCTCCTTTTGAAATTCCTAGGAGTTCTATATTTCTCTTCTTCCCATGGATGTCACAAGTAGTGCCCTCCTCACATGTCATGGAGGCCCTACCACACCCCTTTAAAAATGTTATTGTCTTTATGTGATTGCTTTATTCACCAGTGCTAATTTAATAGCTCTTTAATGCCATGGGATGTAGGTGCTCCATCTCTCCTTACCATGGATTGCCTTGTTTTTTTCTATAGACTATAGTCTCCATTACCCACGTGGATGCTTGCTTCACCAGTCGTGGGCTATTCCCTTTGGCCTTGCGAGATTTCTCCTCTTTTCCAATGCTTTTCTCACTCTCTGTTCTTCATCATGGCGGGAGGGGTGTTCACATACTGTGCCATATTAATACAACTTTAATGTGAATCCACATTGCTTGGAGAAAGTATGAACAAGATAGATGTCCTTGTGTAGCCAAAAGTGGTTAGAACAATTCCCCATCTACAAAAGTGCTTCTAACTCTCCATCTATAAAAATTCTTACTTTATTATCAAACTTGATGCTGGCTTTATAAATGTGGCTCAATTTTATCAGATGAAATAGATGGAGGGTACTTAAGATGATGCTCAATATACTCCCCAAACTCTTGATTCCTATGCTTATAAATGAAGTGCACTTTATTAGTAGTTCCAAATTTATCTAGCCCAATCATAATGGAGTATGGAGCCTCATTATCAAATTCCTTTGGCTTCCATTTATAGCTATTTCTGCCTACTACCCAAAATGTGTCCTCAAAAGTGGTAGTGAAAACACTAATTTTCTATTCTAAAATTCTCACAAAACTCATTCAATTACTAAAAATAAGTTTCCCCCTCTTATTTACCATTTCCCATTATATCCACCATATTTTGTTATCTTTATGCTTTACATATACTTTGAAGACAACATAAAAATCCTAAGGAGGTCACCCCTTCTAATCTCTTAGCATTTGATTTATTCTGACCAATCCCTCAATCCCTCCTTTATCCAATCACATTGTTTATGGAGGACCAATCCCTCAATCCCTCTTGGGTCAAAAGATATTGATCGTTAAAGTTACCTAGTTGAAGTTGCTTGCAAATAAACATGTTAGAAAACAACAAAATGCAATTGGATTTGGCTTTGAAAATAGGATAAATGAATACTTGAAGGTTTGATAACTAGGGGATTAGTTCATTTCCATAAGGAGAATATAGATTTGTGATTTGGGCTCATGAAAAAAATAGGATGCATTTGGAAAGTGGTCAAAGTCAGCTACTCAAAATTAAAGAACAGGGGACATCAGTGGTTTTCGCAAATGGAATGGCCCTAGGAAAATGTGTAGATGGATTAGTCAAGACTTGTAAACTAGAATACAAAAAGTATTTTTGGAGTAGAACATAGTGGTACAAACCATTTGATCTCATCATTCATAGATTGAGAGTTATGTCATCCTGAACAAGGATACTGACAAATCTATGTTTTATGACACCAGTAAAAGTTATAAATTGCATTTGGAATCGCGTTTGAAAACTAATCAAATAGTTTTTTCATAAGCTAAAATTGGGAATATAGAAAGTGTGTGACTACTAGAATACAATGTAAAAGGAATTTACTTTGTATGGTCAATTGGTTCAAAGTAACAATCAGTCAAATAGGGCCTTTCGAAATTCAGGGCAATTTGCATCAGCATAACAGAGATAAGTAACAAACTTTGAGGGACTCAAAACCTAGTCAAATTATATCAAAATGAAATGAAAATTGAAAAATAGGTTCAATGATATGCATAATAATAAATCCCAAAGTGGTGAGTCATGAAACATAACCAAGTATGAGATATCTAAATGTAAACTAGGCTTCTTGTCATTGTTTGACACTTAGGCAAAAATGTAGAACTGAACATTTCTCAAAAATGAAACTTCACAGAATGACTCAAAATGATAGTTCATCATTACAGGATGCATCTATATGCTGAATGCAAGGTGTTATAAACATTAAACAATTCTTAGGTCTCACAAGGACAACGAGGTACATATGCAAGAAATGTGTTTATAGGGCTCAAAAGTACTCAAAAGTTTGAAATGGTACTCAAAAGGGGAATGTAGTTTTGAGTGCTATCAAAGAGAACATACATATATTCTATAGCTCACTACCCAAAAAAAGGCTTTTATTGGGCAATGTTTGTTGTTGCCACATTAGTAGACATTATTTTTAGTCAATCATTGATTTCAGAAACCTTCTGAATTATAAACTAGTCACTAAAAATACTAGTACTATACAAGAAAAACCATTCTCAAAATTAATTTTTTTTTTTCTATTGGATGTTACAATACGTTTCATTTTTTTATTACCAACTTTTAAAATATCCCTAACAGATCTTGGAAGCATTGACTATGACATCATGTCAAGAGTTATTCAACTATGAGAGGGAAAAACTATTAGGGGATGCATATCTTAAATTGATTGCTAGTAGATTTTTATTCCTAAAATACCCTTAGAAACATGAGGGACAACTTACATGCATGAGACAAAATACTATAGGAAATATTGTACTATATCAATATGCACTAAGTAAAGGACTATGGTCCTATATTTAGGTTGATCAATTTGCTTCATCTAGATGGGCTACTCCTGGTGTGCTTGTAGTCTTTGATGAGGATAACAATGAAGTTGATAATGGATATTTTCTTAGTGATGTGGAGCTAAACTTTCCAAAAGGACTCATGAAACATAAAAGCACGCATCTAGAAGACAGTGATGATGATTCAATGGAGGAGGGTCAAATTGAAGGAGATTCAAGTTATTATGATATTAATTCAAGCAAGATATTTGTAGATGTTGTGGAAGATTTGATTGGAGTCTATTATCTGGAAGGAGGAAAGAAAGTATTTTCCCATTTGATGAATTGGATAGGTATTTTTGCAAAATTTGATGCTGAAGAAGGTGAACTTGCTAGGAAAAGATGCAAGGTACCAGAATCTATCGTAAGGAGTATTGATTTTGATAAGTTGGAAGGTGCATTGAATTGTAAGTTCAATGAGAGAAGCTTGTTGATTGAATAAATTGCACATACCTCAAGACCATCATCAACAGCCTCCTACTATCAACGACTAGACTTTATCAATGATGCAATTTTAGATCACCTCATAACAAAACATTTGTATAGTGACATAATCAACACCCTTTGACTAAAAACAAGTAATGTGTCTTTAAAAATAACCCCCCAACTTACCCTTTGGACACCCAAGTCTATATGGTGACATCTTCTATATCCTTAAGGATTCAAACCTACCCCAACTAAAAATTCAAAAAAATCTTCTAAATTAGTGAATTTGAACTATGACTACCCCAGTTATTACTAACCCTTTCTATATTGAAGCTTGTTTCTTAAAGCCCTACCTTCCCACAACCATAAAGTAATCTCACTATACCTTCTTTAATATCTAACACACACAACCAATTTCCACATTACACCTTTAGTAATGCACCAAATCAACCTACTATCCATTGTGAGAGTCATTCCTTTGTTTGCTGAGATAGTCACAACTTAAACTCAACCACAATGCCCCTTTGCCTAAAAAACACATGGACAAAATTAGAATCCCTTAACACATTGTTGCCCCAATTTTAGTCTAATTTTTTTCTCTATGGTTTTGAGTTAAGTCAAGTGTTAATGTCTTAAGTTTAAGTCTAGATTTCCTATAGGATGATCTTTCTTCTCATCATTCCTTTGAGCTAACCTAATGCTAGAAATCATGTGGGAAATGCACTAGTCCAAAGCTAGGTGATTAGGGTTTGGAGGGTTTGTTATGCATTATCCTGATCAGAAGAAAGTTTGGATATTTTGTTAATTAATATATTCTTGTTCCTAATGATGTTGAAGGCAGAGATTCATACTAAGAAGTAGTTCATCATGAAAGCATTCCTACAAATCTTTGATAAACCCTAATTCTATGATCAAATGTTCCATTAAAGGCATAATGTAGGTAGAATGAAGAAATCACAATCATATACAAAGAAAATACAATAAAAAAAATCAAAGATCAAGCTTGAAGATAATATATAGATCATGAGAATGAACTATAAGGAGAATCAATTGAATTCACATACAAGAGAAGTAGATAAATTATCAGAAATGGTGAAAGAACCAAGTCAAAGGTGGTAAAGACCAAATTTGAAATTGAATTGACAAATCAAAACATGTCTAATTGTCCACATCAACAAGTTGAAAAGTCAATTGAATGAAAGAACGCATGCTATTGGTCAATTGAAAAGTCAAATTCTTACCTATTAGATTAGGTCCCATTAAAATATTAAACAAAAATAGAATGCTTTGAGTCATTAGTTCTTACAAGATTAATGGATGTTGCTTTCCCACTTTTTGAAGATGCATGAAGTTTAGACAATGCGGGAAAGTGATGGTTTGACACATGGGGCCATGGGGCCAGATTTAGTTTGTAAGACACAAAAGAGGATTGTCAAAATAAAGGAAAAGGTAGCATGTTATGATTGGTCATTTTCTCTAACAACAAAAGAGGTGTGTCAATTTTGTAGGATCATCTGATTTTTTCTAATCTACGATGCTCACTTTCCTACTTTACAAAGATGAGCGAGGTTTAGACAATGTGGGTGATAGTCTGATTTTCCACAATGCAAATTTTTTCCTAAAAATAGGTATGAAAAAATAGATGGATCTATATATACCCTGCAGGTTAAGGTTTGGTCTTTTAAAAGTTTATTAACCCTAAGTAGAACCTTATTAAAATAAAATGTGTGCCCTAAGTAAACCTGTTAGGTCATGTGCTCCTACTTAAAAAAATTTAGCAGGTGAATCATTTTTGAAAATTGTATGTTCTTTTGGGTAACCATTTAAGTTCTTCCTTTTTGGTTTTATTTTTCCCAGAATTGTTTCTATCATTAGATCTTCCTTTAGATCTATGGTGGTCATCATGTCACTATAATGAGCTACAAGGTTTTAATCCTATGTGAAATGGCAAACATTGTAAAACAAAAAGATAGTAAGGTGAAGTTCTGAAAGATGGGCACTGGGTTTTTAATTGCTTTTAAGGATTTTGGCAGTGCGACTGGATGTCAGAGATGTCAGACACTAGGAAAGTTGGGGTATGCTCTATTTTTTGTCATCGATTTTGGTGAAGTCATGGTGGTCGCTATTTTGTGACTAGAAAATGGAGGAGCCTTGCTGGTAGTGACATGGAAACCACCCATTAATTGCAAAGTATGATGGGCAAAGGGTGGTTACGATACCAAAAATATTGCTTGTGGTAATCAAGTCCTACTAGCGTGGTGGTTGTTAGATGTGTTAGGAGAAACAAAGGAGTGACCAAAATTAGAACATGTTGTTTTCATTTTCATGATGACAATTTTTCAAAAGATCACACTAGTCGCTATGTCGTAATTAAAAAACTCATGGTTTACATTGGTAGCAACATAGCACCTTCCTAAGAAAGTGAAAATGGTAGAATCAACAAAATGGATGTGCACCGTAAAGTGTTCTATCATTAGTAAAGTGGTGTGGTTATTATGCAGTGTCAAGAGCATTAAATATAGTAACAAAAAATGAGAGTGTGTACATTTCATATGGCTGGATTTCTTCAAAGAATGCGGTGGTTGCTATGTTGCGACCGAAAAGTTCTTCATTTTTGCTGGTAGCAACATAGCACCTTCCCAAAAAATATAAGACATGGTGGGACTTGATTTTAAAGAGCATTTCCCAAAAGGTAAACATTATAAGTACTTTTCTAGTGTGTCAAAACAATGTCATGTCATGTCCTACATGGAATTGCACTTAGACTAAAGAAACATGCAAATCGGAGCCATCAGATCAAAATACATCGATGGTAGGTGCTAAGTCATTATAAGAAGTTGTTCTTTTTTAATGGTAGTGACATGGTGACCAAAAGGAAAAGTAGAGGGACCCACCACAATCACAATAACTCACTTGTCAAATGTATATCATCAAATCCTCAATGAATCAACGATGGTTGTTATGTCCCATAAGGAAATTTTTCACTATTTATGCATAGTGACATAGCGAGAATGTGACATATGTTCACAAGCACCTATGGGTCCAGACTGAGTTGCCAGTAGTAGATAGAAAGGCTTGTGTGGAGGAATTTTATTGGGTTGACTGCCAACCTGGCAAGTGGAAAGTGAGTCATTCACGATTCTAGTCTTGGATCATTGGATTTTTGGGGAATCAATGATGTGTTTTGAAAATAGAAGATGATGCCACCCTATTTCTCCTTATGATTCATTTATGAAGATTGAAGGCTCCCTGTGCGAACTAGAAACATATTATATTGCAAGATTTTTCCATTTCTTCTCTATGTGAACAAATTTTTAGACTTCCAATGAGCTTAGAGCCATTGAGAAATTGTGCTTTGTGTGATCAAAATGTGAAAGAATTTCCATTTTTTCATAGTGTATTGCAAAATTGTAGTGAAAAGGTAGCGAAAAAGAAAGTAAGTTCCTGAATTTTCCATATATATCAAAGTTTTTCTAATATTCTACAATTTTTACCCATCATGCCTCAAAAGAAAGTATTCTTGGGACAAATAGATTATGCTAGCATAAGCATACATGATGACCTTATTGAATTGTTTCCTAAGTCTACAAATGAGTCAGCCCCAATGAAAAAGTTAATTTCTATAAACTTTAGGCTTAAGATAGCAGATGGTTTATATGATAGAGGGAATTGTATTAGGGATTCTACTACTACCAAATCAGGGCTTTTCCTTTTTAAAAAGTGGTTTTCAGAAATAAATTTATTTCCCCCCCATAGAAACATTTGGAATTTTGATTTAGGGAAACTAGTGGCCCTTGGTGTATTTGCAGATGTTGATTTACTCATGGCCACCAAAATTATGACCCTATGGCTAGAATAGTAAGAAGATTGGATGGGGAGTGTATGATGAGTATAAATGATGAAGAAATTTGAGAATTCTTTGGCCTAGAATCACTTTCAAATTATCATATACCCATTGACCTACTAGAACTAGAAAATGAATACTTATCTAAGAAGGATAAGACTAGGTAGGGCACTAAAGGCACACATAGGTTCAATTGGGAAATTTTTAGTAGTCAAAGCATCTACTAGGGAACCTTTTAAAAAGGAATTCTTCACTTCCAGAGCTATAGAAATATATATGACTTTATGTAGAGTTTTTGGCGAGGATGAGCAGAATTTTATGCCAATCAAGTTTATGTATATGATGGCTCAGATTTATTCTTTTGGTGTGGATATTATTTTTGATTTTGCATCCTATATAGTAGAAGAGATCCATATAGGGTTGGTTGGAATTGCCAAGAGAAAGATAGAAAAGACTTTTGGTCACTACTCACTGTTGATGCATATATTCTTGTTTAAGGGTGCAACATATTTCGTGAAGGAGATGGTTTTAAATAGAGAACATGAAGAAGAGGCTTTGCTAGTCTAGTTATGGAGTGAAAATATGACTGGAGATGTAGAAAATGCCAGTTTTGTTAGGTTTGATTGATATTTTGCCTCTAAATTGAGAAGCATTTTATTAAGGGACAATCCAAAAATCCCTAGGGCATTATTGAATTTTGTCAGACCAATGGATAATCCATTTGATTTAAAAGTGTCAATAATTGGGTTGATATCATACCATACCCAATCTCAATAGTTTTTAGGGTTTATTGCTTTCAAGGGACTCCCCTTTTACTACCCTACTAGGTGCCTTTGAAGGTAGGGATAGCTGAGATATTATGGCAGCTAGGAGGATTAGAGGAAACATATTTGGTTAGAAGAGGTAGAGGATCCATTTTTCCCACTTGTACTATAGCCCACAATTTTATAATTACAAAAGGTGGTTGGTTGTTTTTATATAAATTTCTAGACCAATAAAAGATGGCTATATCTCATCCTCATTTTTGTGACGCTGAGGGGTTTTTTGATTTGGTTTTAGATTAAAAACTAAAGTTGGTACCAAAAAGCATGAACCTTATTTCCTTGAGGATATAATAAGGAATGAGTTCTCTTTGCAAGAGCAAGAGACACAAAAAGAGAAATGAAGAGTCTTTTCTAGAGTCTTGGAATTTTATTCATTGTTTTGACAAAGATTACAAGGCTCTTGATGATATAAAAATAGAGGCAAACAAAATACATAAACTCATGATTACTTTTCCTAAAATCATGGAGACCATGAATGAGAAGAAACAAATTTTTATCAATTCTTTTCCAAATAGAGCCAAAGAGGTTATGAGGAGATTGACATTTACTTCTACAATTGGAACAAGGTAGTTGATTTTCTAGAAAAGGCCTAGCTACAATGTGATTTAGAATAAGAGGGCCACTATGGACAAAGTAAAATAGATAGTAGGGTCAACTAGTGCTATCCTAGAAGAAAGACCTGATGAGCCCTCACCCAAGTGGAAAAAAATAATAAAAGAATAGACTCCTCACATTGAGGAATATTCACCTACTCAATCCCCATTGCAAATTAGAGTTGAGTAGCTCACTAGGGAGTAGATGGGGTATTTAGGGTCCCAAGGGGGAGTATTAATCACCCAGGTAGAGCTAGATGAAGGAAATCCTTAAGAGCCTCGAATGCCAAGCCTTGAACTAACTATGGTAAATTAAAAAGGAAGGGAATTGGACCCTATAATGGAGCAAGCTTGCCATGAATTCATGTTAGATGATGATTTTGTTAAATCAAGAGTCTTCCATCAATTTTCTTGGAGAGGAAACATAAGAATGTTTGAAGAAAGATGTAGTAAATTGAGAGAAAAGAATCCAAAGATGGAAGATGGAGATGCACATAATCAGGTTAAAGAGGAAATGACACAAGAGTTCAAGAACCTAACCCCTAAAGAGGAGAGAAAAATGGTAAGAGCATCTAGTATTTTTTTTTATCCAACTGGGATATTGTAGATGCTTTGATTTTTAATTCTATTTCAAGTAGATAAAGTCTAGAAGATTAGGGAAATAAAGAAATAAAAGGTCTTAGATTTAATGAAGACCAAGTTGCATTGGTCATTTGGTCAATAAGGAAAGGGTCTAGAGCTAGTTATTCCTAGCCTAATAATACCAAATTAATAGGCAACGTAATTGTGAAGAGGGTAGAAGAAACTACTAGTTTGGAAGCTGCTCAACTAGGTGTTGGAGTATCCAACTTGACTTTAGCCATTGTTGCAAGAACTGAAAAGGCTAGGTTGGAATTATAGGATAAATATGAAAAGGTTTTGGAGTTGTATAATAAAGAAGTTCACAAAAGAATTGAACTTGAGAATAAAGTGATGGGACGGTCCACTAGGCCAAGGATCACATACCCTTGCCCACTAGTGGATCCTTTTAAATCCACTCCCCTTGTTGAGATTCTTGATACACAAGAGAGGCCATAATATTATACAGTTGAGGATTTTGAACAGGAGAAGAGAAAACTATGGGCACTACATGTAGAGTTAAATGTGCAATATGAGGATAAACTAAGAAATTCTCTAATGTATTTGGTTGATAAAATTGAATGGCCCTTATTTTATGAACAATTAGCAAAGATAGTGAGTGTATGGGATGAAATAGAAGAAAATGATGAAGCCTTGAAGACAATTGTTAGAAAATAGATTAAGAGGAGGAAAGAGATCACCTATTTATGTTTTTCTATCATTAAATTATCACATGATCATATAGGAAAAAATTATGATGTTGCAAATGATCTTTCAGAATTTCATGATAAAAGAACTAAGCTACAAAGGATAATTTTTAGTTAGTTGGACAAGTATAAAATTTTAAAAATTGATTTTTTCCATGTACTTTAGATGAGAAGAATAAATTGAAAAGTAAAGAGGAATGGGCCAAAGAATTAGATGACTTATTTTGTTTGAGAATAAATAAAGTCATTAATGAAACAGGACATGTGTGGTGGGCAACCACAACTAAGGAAATTGTGAAAGCCAAATTATTCTTTGATTCTTCAATATAGGATTTTCTTGAAATTGACAGAATAGTAGAATATGTAACTAAGAAACAACAAGATATTCTGCAGTTCAATTGGCTAGATGACACCCTTTTTGACAAGTGGATGTAGATATTGTTTTTGATGAGCAGTGGGAAGAAGTTGAAACTAATAATGATGATATGGAGTAGGATGATGTAAAGATTATTGACACATCATTAGGAGATTAGAGGAAAGAAGAAGACATAAATGAGAAACCAATTGCAGTTGTAGTCACAGAAGCCAAAACTGATGACATGGTAGAAGAGGAAATAAAAATAAATGTTGTTTTATTAGTTCATGATGATGTTGATGGGAATCCTCGAGTTGAAGTGAGCTTGCTCAAATCAAAGCCAGAAACATCACTATCAGTTTGACTAGCCATATCCTCTAAGGGCCCACAATAATAGTAAAGCCAATCATTAGCTCTTTCTAGAAAAAGAAAGCATGATAATAGGTGGAATAGAAAAGTGCTCCCATAAAGGAATATTGTGATGTGAATTTTTTCTTGTTGCACTTTTATTTGTCTTTTGTGATAGAAGTAATAAAATATCGTTTGTCTTGGGGATAGCTATCATTTCTCTATACCTCAAGCTTTTTGCATCTCACTATATCAGTGAGATCCCAAGGTCAGAGAAAGGGTTTGTGAATTTTGTAGTTTTGCCTTGTTCAAAAGTACAGTTAGTCCAATCTTATGTGCAATCTTTTGACTTTATTTCTTAGCTTTGTAATTTTATGATGTTTTGATATCAATGACAAAACTAGTAATATATTCTAAGTTTCATTGAGTTTCTAGTAGTTATTGTATCAGTATTTTCAAAGGATAATATAAAAGGGCACTAACACTACATCTATGTTGTCAATTTCTATCTCCATTTTATGAATTTTCTTACTTTAAGATTAGTTAAATAAGGTTTAATTGATTGAATGTAATTTGGATAGGTTGTATATTGATTCTATTATTGCTTTTAATTCAAGGAATTAAGGAAGTGCTTTAATGAATCAATAGGGTCTGTGAGTTTGTAAGAAGGATATTTCATAAGAATGGCAATTGGTGATCATAGCTGATATAATTCATTTACAAGTTATCTAAATTAGATCCCCTACTAATAATGGGCTCTATGCAACAATGGATAAGGCACTAGTCATATAAATTTGAAATAAACTAAAGTAAATTGTACTGCATGTATCCAATCTATATTCAAATTTAAATCAATCAAATATTGTATCAAGTGCATAAAGGTGGTCATCATTTAATTTGTGGAGATTTATGAGTTATTGTTAGTTGTTATAGCTCATCTTTGCTCTACATTTATATTAGAGAAATTGGACCATATTTTTTGGTTCTAGTGATTAAGAGTAAGAGTCAAGTGAATATTTGAATCCCTAAGGTACTCCAACCTTGGTTTTGTAGAGCCAAAAGTGTAGGAAGCATTTGTGCTTTGTGAAGTTGGCCCAGGGACACTATTTATCATGCTAAATATGAGCACTAGCTACCTCTAAGTATAATAAATTTTGTTGTCTATTGGTAATAATAATCACTGTTAAATCAAGAGCCAATAGTGGGAAAGAGAAAATTTGACACATGTATAGAGGGGCCCATTACATTCCACAAAGTTCCACAAAGAAAAGAGGTCCAATTTCAGAGTTTTGAAGTAATAAATTACTGTCATCTATTTGTCACGATGTACCTAGCTAGAAAGAGGGACCCACACCATGAAACAAAGAAACTGAACATCATTTTATTACCACTATTAGATTGAAGAGAGATCAATGCACACCACTTTCCCACTTCTTAAACATGCTTGAAGTTTAGACAATGCGGGGAAGCAAAAATGAGACATGTGGAGTGATGGACCCACAAAAGGAAATATAAAAGTGATAGTAAAGGTCTAAAATGATTTAATCATGGTAATCAATTTAGGATTGATGGTTAGAATTCAAAACTGTAGTGACCATTGGAACATGAAATACACAGGTTTGGAAATAAATGATAAAACATGAAGAAAATAATGATTTTTTGCAAGATTTCTGAAATCACAAGAAGATGAATAGTCATGGTGTGTTCAAGAATATCATAGATTCAAAATCATCAATGTAGATTGGATAATTTCCCATTCTATTCTCATTTTTATATGACCGTTTCTCTACTAGAATTAAAAAAGGATAACAACAAATTATAAATGTATCCTCATTCAATAATGAAAGGGTTGGCAAACTTGATTGTGAATTGGTTTGTAATTCCATTTACCCTATTTTCTTGTCATTTTTTTTTGCCCATGCATAGATTAGTTAAACATTACGAGTTGAAAGACAATCATAAGTGATTATGTGATAATCATATGGATTCCATTTACTTTCTTCATATATAGTTTTGTTTTCTCTCTTGTTGGTTTCATATCATATTTGATTGTTTCATTAGGAATTGAAGAAATCTCAAGAAGACATGAATCAATTAAATGAGAAAATCCAATATAGATAGAAAGGCAAAGTGGGAATTGGATATATAGAAGAAGGTGAATCATCCAAGCAAGGATCTCAAAAGAATCAAGACCTACTTGCAATCATTGTGGTAAGCTAGGTCATAAGTCAAACAAATGTTGGAGTAATGGTAAAGCTAAATTCAATGAAAAATGCTATAATTGCAATAAGCATGGTCATAGAGCTAATGAATGCAAAGAGAAACATAAATTTGAAGGCAAATGTCACAAATGCAAGAAGCATGGCACAAATCTTATGAATGCAAAACTAAGATATTGAACCCAATAGAACAAATTGTAAAAGCTATATTTGATTAGGACTAAACACATGGTGTAGATGTCACTACTGTGGAGAATTTGGATACATTGGAATAAACTATGTAAAACATCACATGAGGAAAAGAGACACCACTAGAAGATGTTTCATTTGTAGAGAACTTGGACACCTTGCCAAGAACTATATGAACACTGGAATAATTGAAGATGAAAAGAATGCGAAGGCTGACAACATCAGAAAGAAGATGAGATGGAAATGGATTCCAAAATATTTTGAGAATGCAAGTCTACAAAATGAAGCACATGTCACTTAAGAATTGGGTGACTTGAACATTTCTACTTGATCTCCCACAAGAGTAACTAGAACTAAGATTCTAAAGCAAATATGTTACATCAATTCTAGTAAGCTAGAAGGAAAGATCCATATCAACATTCAAGATGCAAAGGGATCACTAAGTATCTAACAAAATTCTAGCCCTTATTGAGCTAGGTCAGGTTGCAAGACCTTACCAAGCAAGGTCGAGAGTAACTAAATCATTTTATGGACACCAAGTCATGGATGAATCTACCAAAAAATTAATTCAAACCAAGTGGAAAACTATCTATCATTGAAAGCAAGTGAATGTACTAAGCATTTATTGCAATTGGAAAGTGAAAATTTTCAAAAGGGGTGAAATCAAATTTATTTGTCACCATATATTTTCAAAGAGCTATATGTGAAGAGCAATTTTTGGGCATCCAAGTAATCTATGCCAATCATTGTTAAGGTTTTCCATATTTTTTGTAAACTCTACCAAGCATGGCATCCTCTAGAAACAAAGCCAAGAAGGGGTTTGAGATGTTGGTTCAAGGAGTTGAATGGAAAGCACCATACTTCAAGTTGAGTCCAACAATTGCAAAAATGCTTATTCCTACCAAAGCTTAGTTATAGATTCCACTTATGGTACTACTAGTTAATGATATTCCCTTGCATTTTTGTTGTTCAATTCAAGACATTGGAACCCTAGAAATGGATGAAACTTTAGAAAAGTTGTGTGTGAATGGTGTGTTAAAACTTGAGCATCAATACTTGGAAACCAAGGGTTTAAGCCACATTCCACACATGCCCAAAGAATTTTAGATAAAATGGATAAGATTTATCCTTAGCCGTGTACACAATAGAAAGATATGGTTGGAGAAGCATATTATCCTAACAAATAAAATGATTCATCAAATCACAGGGCTCCCAATGTTGACCAAGGCAAAGACTACCAAAACCTTAAGTCGGGTAGAACTAGAAAAGAAAACTCTTGTTGAATGGGATGGAAGAGGTATGAAGATCAACTGTGTAGCTGACATGGAGTTGAAGTTTGGAATTCATGTAATAGCACATAAAATATATAGCTCCAGTCATCTCAATTGCATATCATGTGAGGTAGTTAATCTCATTCTCAAAGTGGTGAAGAACAACATGTCCTTCAACCTTGCTAAGTTAATGTACCAATTCAACAAAAACATGGAGAGCATTAGAACTTCGAAGAATAACCCATGTGATTTCGATGCACTTTTAACCTATTTATTTTTCTTTGTACACAAATTTTTCCCTTCAAAAGGTATAATTATATGGAGAAAATATGGGCCTATACTATATCAATTAATGAGTATATAGTAGAGATGGGTGAAAATCATGTCAGTATCATGGATAATTATTTTGATTCATTCAAAGAAAAGATGAATTAAAAATTCATAATTCCCAAAAAACTTGTAGAATATTACACGGATGATGTTTATTTTATGGTAGACTATGAAAATGTATACATACAAGCAGTTAAACCTAGAGTGGTCTGGGTTAAGCCTCTAGGCTATGAGGTTAACGTTAATGACACAAGGGACATCACTGAGGCATTGCTAAATGAACCTATGGATCCCAAGGCCACATATTTTGGTACATATGATGAAGCCATAGCTAGAATTGAACTAGAGATAAAGCTTTGTTAGGATGTCAGTAAAGGAAAGAAAAGGATAGAAAAACTAAGACAAAAAAGTTCTACTCTCTTGATGATAGAAGGTAAAGGAGATGATGTAATTGAAGATGATGGAGAAGATGAGGTAGATGAAACAAAATCAGAAGAAGAAGATCCAATCAAGAAGAAATTATTATAAACATACCTACCAAGACATCTATTGCAGTATTTACAAGAAAAACATCTAGAAAGAAATTGAAATTAGGTGAAGAAAGCAAAGGATGTGATTTTCAAATGACCTCTACCTACATTTCAAGAGAAATTGAAAGAGATTGATTCTAGAGCCTGCGTGGAAAATTTGAAATCATTGAGATATGAAACTAGAAATGCAAAAGAGAAGAAGCAAGTTGAAGACATGATTATGTCTAAGCTAGGCAAATGGAAATATTCACATAACCAACTTGCGCAAAAAATTCCCAAATAACTAGTGGAAAGAATCAAGCCAAGATGGGAACATGATAAGAAAATTGCAAAGGACATATATGAGTAGAATCTGAGGCAACTCATACTAAGTCTTAGTGACAAAGAAATAAAAGAGTCCATGAAGCAGAATGAAGAAAAAGTCACTTTAAAATTTAACATTTTCTTAATACTAATCAATGACATTGAACATGTGGTGAAGAATGTCACTAATACATGGAAGAATATCTATAATCTTCATCAGAAGAGTGATTTTGTTGTTCATGTCAGCGATAAAGAAGATGATGAAAATGCCAATGGAAGAACAGGACAATGATGATGAACAAGAAACAAATGATGATAATAAAGATGAAGAGGAGTAAGAATAGAAAGAAACCTAGGAGAATCTCCCTAAGATTCAAAGCATTGAGAAAATTGACCCTGAAAAGATTGTAACAATAGTTATGGCCTCATTTCTTTACTCTCCAAGAAAAGATTTAAATCCATCAAGCTCAAAGAAAGCTTCTATCAATCTGGTTGTGACAAACACTACAAATCCAAGCACTCAACCAATATCCACACCTATTTAGGTAAGTACTTCATTGACATAAGTGATCAACACTTCATCTATCAAGCAGTCAATGCTTCCTCCTTCATTAGTTTTGGCTACTCAGCAACAAAGTATTTCTACAATTAGTGTAATATCTTCTTTTGTTGCTATTCCTTTTATTTCCACTATTGTTACTATTCCAAGTATGCAAGTAATTAGTACAAAGATAGTTGAGAGAAAGCCTCAACTGAGTACTAAGGTTTCTAGCAAAGGAAAAGATAAGGAAGAAGACATTGATCTTGATGAGGATATAGTTATTCTAAATTAGGATATGTCTACTTCAAATCTTGATCAAATGCATATAGTAGGTGAGATATCATAGAAGAAAGCTAAGCAACATAGGCTTAGAGAGTAGAGAAACAAAGAAAATCAAGTGCTAGAAGATGCAAAGAACATTATTGCAGATGCACTCAACACCAAGGTTGAAACCACTCAAACTATTTTGGCTCAATTAGCAAAAGTTGTTTAGAAATTCAATGAAGATTTGAATGGGCTAGAAAAATCATTGCAAAGAGCAAAGAAGAAATTTGAAAACAAAATATTGGATCTAGTTGCACAAAAGATTGCAATATATCAAGTAGACTTGTCTACTATTCTAAGCTCATTAGAAACCTCTACTAACAATTTTACTTCTCTATTTAGTAAACTATGTGATACATCTATCTTTACTCAAGAAATCAAAGATAAAATCTCCAAGATAGATGAAGACCTAAAGGAAAGTGCACACTAGTTATCACTTGACCTGAGCTACAGTTCTGCTTATTACACAAAAATTAGATTTCTAACTGATATGCAAGCAAAATTACTAAGGGAAGAACCTAGGATAAGGGCCAAACTTGTATATTTACATGGAATGATTCTTCCAAATATGGATGCATTGCAAAAACACATTACACATGCCATAATTGTCATCCATGATAACAATTTCTCCATAGCTTATCACATGATGGAGTTATCAGAAGAAGTTCAGATTGCATTGCATGCAAGCAAGGTGTTGCAAGAAGATTGGGACAAGACAATGCCACTATTTAAAAGATACATTCTAACTTCTTGTCACATTTTGGCATAACCATATAACACACACCTTTGGCATTTATGTGAAAAAGGTGGAGAATATGTAAAAAGGGGTGAACATGTGATATTGCAATAAAAGGGGGAGAAGATGAGAAGGTGTATATAATATGTAAAGTATGTTGAATATATATATATATATATATATATATATATATATATATATATATATATATATATATATATATATATATATATATATATATATATATATATATATATATATATATAGATATATATATATATATATATATATATGGGGAAGCATCATAATATTATACATATACATGTACAAAATTTAGATAAACATCTCTTACAAAAGCAATTTTGAAAAGTCTCAAAAACATAGTATGTTACTAAGTTGAAGACAGAGGATGGAGACTAAAGATTTTTTTGAATTTTTTTTTAATTCAATTTTGTTTGATAAGTGTTTTTGTCACTAATTCCAAAGGGGGAGATTGTTGACATTACAGTCAAGTTTTTTTATCATTCACATACACACTTAATTAGATGGTTAGTAGCTACCAAGATTATCTTGTAGTTTATAGTGTTAACCAAGTAATTCAGGCTATAATGACTTCTACAGTTGCTACTAAGTTCTAGGAACAATATTCAATTCACACTAAGTAGTATCTACTAAGTTAGTAATTATCAGTGTAAACCGAGTTTCATAGTGTTTACCTAGTTTCTTGATGCAAACTAAGCTCTCTAGTGTTTACCAAGTTTGCAGATTTAGTAATGTCAATCTAGTGTTGATCAAGCTATGCAGCATCAACCAAGTGATTTAGTTTATATTGAGCTAACAGTGATAGTGTTGACTGAGGTATGTAGTGTCAACCAAGTGATTTAGTTTATATGCTAAGTTTTGCATTGTTCACCAAATCACCAGTGTAGACCAAGTTTAGACTACTTGGAAGTGATTAGTATGAGCCCAACTTCTATGTCTATCTAGTGCATGATGATGCCAAACATTGACAATGGTTATCGAGTGTCAGAAGCTCATCGAGTTTGTCTTCAGAACTAAAGTACCTACGATTGGGCTGACTTTGTGTATTTTGGTGAAATTTTTATTGCAGCAAACTTTGATTAATTGAAAATTGGATTTGTATATATGTAATTTATTGTATCACATCCAATGAATGAAGAAATGATGCATGAATATGAAAAGATAATTATATGATCAAAAGTGTGAATTAAGAAGGATGCAAGCAGTATAATGAGCAGAAAAGATTTATCCATCACAACAAGGTGATCATTATACTCCAAAGGAATCTCATATAGAAAATAAAAGTTTTAGACCAAAGATTAGTAACTGGTTCATCCTAATAGGTGGAACAATTAAATCCTTTCACAAGGTAGACTTAATAGTCTTTTGTAAATCTCTTTACCAAGTACATACTTCACTGTATGTTTGTAAATCCTTTTGCAAGGTGGACCTAACAATCCTTATTGCTCCTAATGGGGTAGATCATTAGCAGTGATCATTGTAAGCCTTAATAGGCCAACATTATACTATAGTACTAAAGCTTGTTGGTATCATCCCCATCCCAGTTTTACTTTCTATTTGGAAGGTCTATGGATTAGCATATTGTGTGTCAAAGTGTATGAATGCTTTAATGCTTTTAGTTTTTCATGCATACAATTAGATTAGAATACATATGAAGGATTAATTGATGAATTAAGATTAAGTTTTATTGGTTACTGACTCACCCCTCCCCTCTCAGTAACATAGCCTATCTTATATTTCTAACATGCCCTTCATATTTTCTATTACTTTTCAAACAAATCAATTCACTGCACAAGTAATTATGACACAACCATGGGGAAATGCTATTGGTCCTCTTTCCCTTATAGCTAACAATTATCTTCCAAGAGTATCAACAAAGAATTTTCCAAAATTTAATGGTGATGGTACCACCTAGAACAACACTTAAGTGCTTACTAGAAGGTGTGGTGTAGTAAATCCTCAACATGAGGATCTAGCTATCATAATGTTTGTAGATACACTGGTGGATAATGTTATTTATTGATTTCAAGACCTATGTGTATGATGCATTACAAATTGGGACACTGTGAAGCAAAGGTTTGAGGAATGTTACAAAAGTATAGAGGATGCGCAAGTATTGTTATTGCAATTGGCATAGATAAAGAAAGAACCATCAATTTCCATGAGAGATTTTAATGCAAGATTCAAGGAAATCATCAAAGGAATACCTACTATAAGTGCATATACAAATGATAATAAGAAGAATTTCTACATTAGTTTTATGCCTCCTACTTTCGGATATCAAATTAGAAGAGAAAATGTAGCAAACTTGCAAGTTTCCTAGACACTAGCTATGGAGATGGAGGATGCCATGATAGCCTCTGGAAAATGGAAGAGAGAATTTCATTCTAGAAGTATGAGTAATACATCTAGTACTTCTAACAATACTAAGGCTATGCTTCAAAAATTATCTAATGAGTTCATTTCATTTAAGAAACAAATCAATAGGCCTACTCATTCTTTTCATCAACCTCATCAAGAAGATTATAGAAACCCAAATGGAGGTAAAGAATTAAAAATACCACCTATCCAACAAATATTGGTAATCAAAGGTTATCCTAAGAGACAAAATATGTGTGCTTTTCATTTAAGGGCAGGCCATGATGGAGATACATGTGTTGATATGATCAGATATAGGTAGATGGTGGATAATAAAAAACAAATAGTTGAATACCCTAAAAGTGAGGATGATCATGCTCCTTGTGGTGACTCTAAATTTTTTTTCTTGGAGTATGAATCAGATTTAGAGACATGAGGTGACTATTTTTCTACTCTAGAAGGACTTCAGTTAATAGTAATGAGTAGAAGTGAAAAGAATAGAAATAAGATCAACAATCTAGTTCTTGTGAAAAATAATGCACCATCAAACAAAATTGATAAAGATAAAGGCATGGTAACTTCAACTTCATAGGAGAAACACAGAGGTAAATAACCTAATTCTTTTGATATAATACAATACTATGAAGAAACAAAAATTTAGATTTCTCCACTAGATTACTTGAAAGCTAATCCTGATTAGTTGAAAAGGTTAGTTGAACATTGCAATAAAGATAAAGAACAAGTTAATACTAATGGATCTTCTTTAACTGATGAAGATTTTGTACTCCCTAAGTTGTTTAAAGAAGAAGAACCTCTTGTCTTAGCCACATGCCCAAATGAAAAACCAAATCCCTTCTACATTTCCTTGTTCACCAATGGAAATAGATTAATTAATTGCATCATAGATTCAGGAGCCTTTGATAACATAATGCTTACTTTTGTAGCAAAATCTTTAGGGCTTCCACTGACCAAAACCTTTGGTAGATTCTATTCAATGAATGCAAAACATGTGCATTTATTTGGACAAATTAAAGATGCTCAATTTTTCCTGCTTGTCTATCCCTCAAAAAGACTCAAACTTACCTTCTTAGTTGCAGATGTTCTTGCAAGCTATGGCATGCTCCTAAGTATAATTTTTTACAAAGACATGGGGAGAGAAATAAAACTAGACCGGCCTTGTGCCACTATTCAAGTTGGAGATAGAAAGGTAAAGCTAGAACTAGAAGAAAAAGAAAAATTTACCATCCTAAAATTAGATGACCCTAGATCTCAAATCTTGTACCATCAAATTCAATTTGGTAATTACATGCTTTTCTCTAACACCCCTAATATCTCATAAGAATCAAAACAAAATAAAGGTGATCAATTGTGGGCTCTAGAATTTGATGGCAGTTGTGATAATATCAGTTTAGGTGTAGGGTTAGTGTTGATATCACCTAGTGGGTAGATGAATTTCTTGGCCTATAAGTTAGATTTTAAAAATACTAGCAATACTGTAGAATATGAAGCCCTTCTCCTTGGAATAATGGCAGCAAAACAAAAGGGAGTCAAGGTGATTAAAGCTCAAGGAGATGCAGAGTTGGTGGTAAAACAATTCAGAAATCAATATATAGTAAAGAAAACAAGATTGAGAAGATACCATAACAAGGCATGGGATGAAATTGAGTGTTTGGATGCCTTTTCAATTATATAAATACTCAGAGAATTAAATTCAAGAGCCACTTCTTTTTTATTTTCTACATCATTGCTCTTACCGCATCCTAATTTCAAGGATCAAACCTATAAAGTAGAAGTTCTATTCAAGCCCAATCTCCTTGGTAATGAAGATTCATGGAAGGTGTTTGAAGATGATAAATACATAGTAAAATTCATTTAAGGGGAAGATCCTTTTGAATGCTTGTATTTTGAGGGAAGCACTAATGCAAATGGTGATGATTTAGTAATAGAGGATAAGAAGAAAAAAGAGCCTAATATGATTCAATTGGAAGGTAATAAGATTCCATTGCATCTAATCTCTTTGGGAAAAAAAATTGGTAGGCATGATGCATACATAAAGAGGGAAAAAAATTAAAAAAGGAAAAACTTGTGGTGAATATGATGGAATCAATATAGGGATAGCTGTCAGTCCAAAGATGATAAACATAGGAAAGTGTTGCACACTAGTGGAGAGGGTAGAGATCATGAATTACTCATTGAATTTCAAGATGTATTTTCTTGGAGTTATGAAGACCTAAAGAATTTCATGGGTGGAAATTTCAAACATGAAATCCCTCTTAAGCCAGATGGAACACCATTCAGGTAGAAACAAAGAAACTATAATTCTATAGTTGAAGGAGAACTCTTTAAGGAAATTGGAAAAATGCCATAGGCCAGGATTATATACCTTATTCATCATTCCACTTGGGTAGCTAATATTGTGCCACTGAGGAAGAAGAATGGAGAGATAAGGATTTGTGTACATTTTAGAAATCTAAATCAAGCCTCACTCAAAGATAATTTTTCTTTCCCTAATATGGACCATCTTTTACAAGCTGTTGCAGGATCAGAGATGATGTCCATGTTAGATGGATTTTCAGGATATAATTAGATTCAAGTAGATGAAGTAGACTAATTCAAAACTGCATTTACAACACCATGGGGTACTTTTCCTTATAATAGAATGTCTTTTGGCTTAATCAATGCAAGTGAAACTATTTAGCATGGCTTGAATTTGACCTTTGAAGAATTGAAAGATAGAATTATTATCATATAGCTTGATGATTTGATAGTTTTTTCTAAGAAGAGAAATGATCTAGAAAAAGTATTGCAAATATGTATAGATCATGGTATCTCACTGAATCCAAAGAAGTCAATGTTTTGTGTGATAGAAGACAAGCTGCTTGGTCATATTTTATCCTAGAGAGTAAATATTGATCTAGATAGGGTTAAATTTATTCAACAATTAAGCTTTCCATTGAGAAAAAATGGAGTGAAGTCTTTCTTTGGCCAGAAAAACTTGAGAAGATTTGTACCTAATTTCTTTGAGATAGTTGATATGATGAAAGACAATAAAAATTTCAAATGGAGTGATGTTGGGAAAAAGGCTATTAAATATATCAAAGATGTCGTTACCAAATCCCCTCTACTTGTTCATTCTAACTACACTAAGGAATTCATCATTTACTGTTATGCCTCATAACATACTATGTCAACTATATTGATGCAAGAAAATAAAGCAAGAATACAAGCTCCAATTTCTTTCATGAGTATAACATTAAAGAATAGAGAACTAAAATATTAACGCATAAAGAAACATACATATTCAATGGTGAGAGCCCTTAAAATTTTTAGGTTTTATGTGTTGCATTCTCATTCAGTAATATATGCGCTAGATTCTGTAGTAAAAAGTATTCTAACACAACAAGAAGTTGGTTGTAATAATAAAGGAGTTTGGATAGCAAAGGTCCAAGAATATGGTATAGAAATTAAGCCAACTAAACTTGTAAGAGGTAATGCACTCTATAAAGCCTTGGTAGAGGATAAAAAATTTAAAGAAAAATATACTCCAATGGTAAGTCTTTAGGATCCATGGTTCTCAAACCATGCTTACTTTCTAACATATGGTGAATGCTTTGATGGATTAACTACTAAGCTAAGTAGAGATCTATAAACTAAAGCCTTAAAATATGTAATTCATGATGATGTCTTGTATAAGAGATCTATTGATGGAACATTTATAAGATGTGTGGATAAGGAACATTAGGTGAAGTTGTTAAGATCTTTTCATGATGAAGCATGGGGAGGACATTTTTCTAACATTGTCACTGCATTTAAAAATATTGAGACAATGTTATTATTGGCCTGGTATGTTTAAAAATACATATAGGTGGGTGACTAATTGTGAGAAATGCAAGATGTTTATTGGAAAACCTCAGTTATCTTCTTTACTTCTTAGGCTAGTGTGGGGTTTAGATTTTATAGGCCAAATCACTCCTTACAATTAGAGACACTCATATATATTAACTGCCACAAATTATGTCAATAAATGGGTTGAAGCTAAGCCAATGAAGAAGACTTCATCAAAGGTTGTATGCAATTTTATTAAGGAGCATATATTGATCAGGTTTGGAGTTCCTATAAAGTTGAATATGGATAGTGCATCTTATTTATCTTCCTCAGAGATCATTGAGTTTTTCTATGATAATGGTATCCAAGTTGGAAAAGACTTTGATTATTTTCCTCAAGGAAATGGGTAGGCTAAGTCTAGTAACAAGAACCTAATTAATATTTTGAAGAAATTGGTCTTAGATAATTAGAAAGGTTGGCACAATAAGATTCAAAACAAAACTAAATTTTTAATTTTTTTTCATAGGAAAACTAAGGATAATGTGTAAAGAACTATAATTGCTATGAATGTTCTATTGATCTGTGGAGTGACAACACATCGTTTATGTTTCCTCGAGGATGATAGAAGGTACTAATTTTACCATCAAGTTTTTGGAGACAACAAAGTTAATTGGTGGAAGGAGATTTGTTTATCATTGATCTCATGCACACCAAGTTGCCGCGAGGCCAATTTATTTCTTAACCTTAATTGACCATAATAGCTCAGTGAAGTCATCATATCAGTTTCAAATCCTATCCTTTGGGTAAGACATTACGTATGTAATTATGAAACATAGTTTCCTGCATCGATGTGTTATGATTTACCAATCCCATTTCATTTTATTCTAATATTTCATCTGTTTCTTTTATTACCTTCTTTTATTTTAAAGGTATACCAAATTCATTGATTACCTTGCACATGGCCATTTCATTAACTTCTAATTTATATCATTACTTGACCATGAAAACTCATATATGTACTATTCATTTTAGCTCTACTACCTCTAAAATAACACTTTTAAATGTTGATTAACATCTAACTCAGATTACAAGAATAAGATCGTTATGTGCTTAACTACTTCTGTACCACTTATTTATTATTATTATTATCATTTTAATTTCCTCTAGGACTTGATTATTGATTGTCGACATTTTAGTGTTGATTAATACCTAGGTTATGCAAAGGTCGACACATTAAGCCTAAATCTTGACCAGGGATCATATCATTAACAATCTAAGGAAAAATAAATTATGAAATCAAATTCAAGGCACCAACAAATATTACACTTCTCCCCTCCAATTTAATTCTCTCTTCTTCTTTACTATTCCACTAATTCCTTATTGAATGATTTAATAACATAACTAAGTTTCAATAACTTACATATTATCTACTACCATAAACATAATCTAGTAACTTAAATGTAATTAAATTCCAAATTTTCATACAAAAACCAATAATTTAACTAAATTTTACTTAATATTCACAATGATTACTAAAAGCTAACATCTAAACTCTAACTCCCTGAAAAGTTAATATAATCCTAACTTAATTAAATCCAAGTCTATCACTTACTAACTACTTATCTCCTATCCCTCAAAACAAGATTAAATATTTGATTGTATTAGTCTTACCTAAAATACAACTAACATAATAAATTAATAACCTAATTTAATACTATTATCTCCTAACCTCATACATCTACATTCCTAACACTACTCACTAACACCCTTTTTTAAAATACTCTATTAATAATTCTTTAACAGTCTTCTAACCCATGTTACACATTTCCCCCTACTACCCTATTCCTCTCTCCACTCCCCTAGGCACCATCTTTTCCTAGGTTGGTGCATACTTCCTCTTCCATGTTGGAAGTGCCCAAGAAATGGACAACTCTGACATAGATTAGTTCATGCTCTTTATTACATACTTCTATGCAATCAAAGAGATCCTCATGAATTTAGGTGACTTAAGCCAAGTCTCAGGCTATGGGCTAGTAAGGGTTCCTTTTCCTAGGCATGATTGGATATATGGGAAAAAATAAGAACTTGTTTCATTGGTTCTTAAAATTTGGAATATTTCCCTCATGCTGGACACCTTGGAAGGATGGACACACATAATCATGTCAAAAAAAAAGGTAGCATCATTACAAGCAAGGCATGGTCAATTCCACAGCCCCATTTACATTTTAAAATGTATTTAACTTGCTGCAAAAGGTACATAGGAAATCAACAAGGTTTAAAATTTTGTTTATATACATTTTACATTTGGGTTTGGTCAAAGAGTGTTTGAGTTTTATATCTAATAGTTTATACTTTGGGAGGAGGGATTTCCTATTTAGTACTTCCTAGTTTTATTCTTAGGTGTAGACTTTTATGATCTTTAAATTTGACATAGTCCTAGATTATGCATTTATTTGTAAATATATTTATTAATTTTTTTCTTTGTGATGTACTCCAAAAGGGTGACATATGGGTCACATGATATATATATATATATAATGCTCTATATTTTGGGGAGAGACTTAATTTGTTCTCCATACAATTTCTAGAGAGTTGAATGGGCACCTAAAACAAGTTATTTCTTATGCACTTATGCATTTATGCCAACCATTTGATTTCCTATCCTTATAGTCTAAGGTATACTTGATATGTTATTTCAATGATAATTTGGAGTTACTCCATATACTATGTATGGTCTAGATTATTGAATTTACTTAATCAATTTGGCCTATAGATTCAATGCAAGGACAAATACATATCATGATCGGATTATTTATGAAATTAACTAATTACTATTATATATGAATAATGAATTTTAGATAACAATGGATCAAGAATTAATATTGTATTCTCATGCAAAGATTCAATTCGAATATACATATACATATACTATATAATAGAGCTAAGATGACAAAAACATTCAACAAAGAAAATCTTCCTATCATTACAATTTCTTCTAATACAACTCAAGAATTACCAAGTATTCTAATTCCATGATGGATATCCATATCATGACTATGATCTTAATACAATTCCATTAACTATTGAATGAAGGTTTTACACTTATATATGAACCAAGGTTTATCATAGGATGCATCTACTTACTTTTATGAGAATGGAAAATAATGGGATAATAGGGTGCTATTTTTATTTACATCTTACTAATGTCTACCATGATACTACATCTATTTTCCCAATACATTCTTATTCATGATAATAGATCTACTACAACAATACAATGGAGTTCTCTCTTCTATTTCTCCTATAACATACAAAAAACTTATCACAACTAAACATAAGGCGGTAGACTCTTTGTCAACATTACATAATTTTAAGATCTCTACACAAGATGATGCACAATCCTTCTAGTGACAATGAAGGAGCAATATCAACGCTCTTACAATCGCAAATAGAAACACATAACAAGATGGAGTTTGTTGCTCCATTATCAAACCAACTACAACAGTATTCCCTCCTCTTATTCAATGGAATCTTCATGACTTCCAAGCATCCAAGTGCATTAAAAAACCTGCAAAGATCAAAATTTTAGAACCATGGAGGCTCACCTTCCAACATAGGCCTCTAGGAGGCCACCCCCATGCTAGGGGAAACAAGGCTCAACTGGGATACATTCAAACAACATCACAATAACAAGAGCCAACATGAATACCATAGTTTAACAAAACATTTACAAATCCCCAACCAAGGATTGCACAATGATTCCTAGATGGAATCATAAACATTGGATGAAGGTGGGCTCTTCAAGGAGGAAAATGCCATATCCTTGTGGAACAACAAATTTTGCAATTGCAATAATTCAATAAAGCTTCCAAGAAACATGCCACAACAAGGTTATCAATAACACATGCCTCAACAAGGATATCTACACTCTCTCCTCTTCACATATCCTCACTTATACCTCGCATAAAATAATAGGAAGGCATATGGTTTCAATGGAGCCCATACTCCATGAAACTATCCCCCCTCCAAGTGAAGGATTTCTCAACTTCAATGTTGAGCCCAACTAACCCCTTGACCCCAAGGCTTCTGTTCCCTCCCAAGGGTGAGTGAATCCTTCACACCCAACACAACATTTAATCCATGACCACAATCCAAAAAAACCATAACCAATGCAAATAGATTCAACATGTTCACTCACATACACAAACATTCACAACATGCACCATATAAAAACACATGGATCCTACAAGAAACACTCTTACAATTTCCATCTTCAATTTTCATGAGATGAGAGAGAACAAGGCATGAAGCACTAACCTCCTTCCAAGAAAATGATTAATAATGGTGATGAAGAGCTTTCCTTGCTTGGCTTCAATGATTCTTCCCTTAAACCCTAGGTGTCTCTACAATTAGAGAGTGGGTGAACAACCACTAAGTTTAGCATAAGCTCCCTAAAAAGACCTCCACTTCCATCCTCACATACCCCTCTTACACCTTTGTACCTTTCTACCAAATGGAATTTACCCAAGTGGTGGAATGATGGAAGAAGTCATGTGACACTCTGATTTTCGAATTGGCTTGAAAATGACTAGTTTAGAGGGTATCCTAAGTCCCCTAGGCCAACTTATGGTTATATATAGAACCCCAACCTATACTACTACCTTGTGGGTGACTTGTTTTCACCAAAATAACACTTGGGAACCACTTTTAGACTCTCTAAGGTTCCTATCAAATTTAATTTGAACTCCATCAAGAAGGTGACTCATCCTAACACTCTCCAAGATGGGTTAACTTAATTTCATAATGAGATTAGTTTAGGTTAAGTGACTTCATGCCTAGAAATCCTATATGACATGTCATTCACACATAGACAACACAAGTGTCAAATAACACATACACACACATTAAATACTTTACACATCACGATGACATGTCACTAATTAATCATGATCTTTAAACTTATAACACCCATGCACAATCACATTACGAAATAAACACAATACAAAAAGGTTTTGAATCTTCCAAATATTCACCTTGGCTTCATCTTGTTCACATAGGTTTAAACCTTGTTTCCCTGAATAATCTCCATTGTTCAACTTTCTTGCACACTCAACTTAATGTCAGTAGACCAATGAAATAATATAGAAATATATGTAGATAAGTGAAGAATAATCCAATATCACTTAATTGAATTAACATATTCAATTAACTTTCATCTAATCATTTCCATAAAATATTCAAAACATTGTAATATCAAAATATGTGTATCAACATTTATCTTTCTTGGCATAACAAAATTACCGTTCTAAACTCTATCACCATACTTATAATCATGAAACACTGAAGTCATATCTACTAAATCAATATGTACAATAGATCTCAGCATATATGTCCTAAGTAAAAATCACTAATATGTAGACTAGTTAACTAGTATCCTTTCAATCAAGTTAAACATAGTGACATTCCTAGCAATATCCCTTTATCACATTACGAGGGGTTTGTGTGTGAGTTTCTAGGGTTGATTCCTCCAACTGTTAGAATGATTCCATAATTATGTCATAATAATTTAAAACTGATTTCTAAATGTAACCATATGTCTTGTTGTCATTATAACCTACATTCATTGTTGTTCTCACTAGAGTGAATGTTAATTTATCTTTCCTAATTGCCTTGTGGATGATACCTTGAATCTCATGACTAGGTTCTTAGCTAGAACATATTGAGTCTCATTTTCATGTGGTCTTATCTATTCAACCTAATGCTACTGAATGGGTAATAGACTTATAATAGCCTAAATCTGCATTAGTCTCTAATAGGATCTCATAAATCATTATTAGTAACAAAATTTCATTCATAACTTAATTAACTCCTAATCACGTTCATTTCATTAGATCTATAATAGGGTATTAGTGTGGGCCTTACATCATGATGCTTTATGGGCTAACAGAACCACACCTAAAAGAGATATTGGTATCTGACCTTTTGAATTAGTCTATGGAGTGAAAACTAATTTACCATTATCTTTAAACTTACTACATGTAAATTAAAGACTGCCATTGAAGAAGTTGTTTTCAAAGATGGATTAGAGAATAGAATCATGTATCTCACTAAGCTACAAGAAGAAAGGGAAGAGATGGTTGACAAAATTATTTAGCATCAAGGAAGGATAAAGAATTTGTTTGATAAAAGGGCAATGCCTAGAAAGTTTATGGAAGGTGATTTGGTGTTTTTATGGGATAAGAGACATGAGCCCAGAGGTATGCATTCCAAGTTTCAACCCTTGTGGAAAGAGTGTTTTCAAATTATTCAAGTGAATCAAAATAATTTCTTCAATTTGGCATATCCCTTAGGAGAAACTTGATCATGTTCTTATAATGGGTAGGATCTGAAGTTGTATCAAATGCAAAATTGAAAGTAGGTAACCCATGTATAGTAGCTAGATAGGTAGGTTTTCCTTTCATGCTATTTTCTTTAGTTTAGTTGGTTGCTTTCCTAGGTAGTTTGTTCATGTTTCCTAGTTTATTCTATTCTTTTTTTCTTCAATTTATCACCTTTTTTGTGAAGAACCAAAGATTACTAGAGTTCTTTAAAGCATTATCATGCTTGAATCCCTAGATCCAATTGTTGCCCAAGTTTTAGTCTATATTTTTAATATAGGGTTTTACGTTAAGTCAAGTGTCAATGTCTTGAGTCCGAGTCTAGATTTCCTATAGGATGATCTTTCTTCTCATCATTTCTTTGAGCTAACCTAATGTGAAAAATCATGTGGGAATTGCATTAGTCCAAAGCTAGGTGATTAGGGTTTGGATCATTTTTTATGCGTTATCTTGATGAGAAGAAAGTCTGGATATTCTATTAATTCATTTTTTTTTGTTCCTAATGATGTTGAAGTAAAAAATTCATGTTGAGAAGTAGTTCTTCATGAAAGAATTCCTACAAATCTATGCGAAACCCTAATTCTATGATCAAGTGTTCCATTAAAGGCATAATGCAGGTAGAATGAAGAAATCACGATTATATATAGAGAAAATACAGTAGAAAAACATTGAAGATTAAGCTTGAAGAAAATATATAGATTGTGAGAATGGACTACAAAGAGAATTAGTTGAATTTAGATACAAGAGAAGTGAATAAATTATTAGAAATGGTGAAAGAACCAAGTCAAAGGTGGTGAAGACCAAAGTTGAAATCAAATCAATGAATCAAATCTCATCTAATCATCCACATCATTAAGTTGAAAAGTCAATTTAATGAAAGAATGTATGCTATTGGTCAATTGAAAAGTCAAATGGTTACCTGTCAGATCAGGTCCCATTAAAATATAAATTGAAAATAGAATGCTTTCAATCATTAGATCATACAAGATTAATGGACATCACTTTCACACTCTTTGAATATGCATGAATTTTATACAATGTGGGGAAGCAATGGTTTGACACATGGAGCTATGGGATTAGATTCAATTTTTGAGCCATAAAAGAGAACTATCATAATAAAGGCTAGGGTTGGCATGTTATCATTGTTTGGTTTCTTTGACAATGATAGAGGTGGGTCAGTTTTGCAGAATTTTTTGATCTTGTTTGACCTATTATGCTCACTTTCCTACTTTATGAAGATGCATGAGGTTTAGACAATGTGGGAAAGCAATGATTTGACACATATCTTGAGGGGCCTATTATATTCCACAAAATTCCATAGAGAAAAGAGGTCCAACATTAGAGTTTCTAAGCAATAAATTACTGCTATTTGTCTACTACGGTGCACCTAGCTGGAAAGAGGGACCTGCACCCCAAAACAAAGAAACTTAACATCATTTTATTACCACTATCAAATCAAAGAAAGATCACAAATTTTCTTTCTTGCTTTCCAAACATGCTCAAATTTTAGACAATGTGGGGAAGTGATAATGAGACACATGGAGTGATGGACCTATAGAAGGAAATACAACGACAATAGTAAAGGTTTAAAATGATTTAATCATTTTCGTCAATTTAGGATCGATGGTCAAAATTGAAAACTGTAGTGACATTGGAATATGAAACACACATATTTGGCATAAAATGACCGAACATGAAGAAAATAGTAAATTTTTGCAAGATTTGGAAAATGATAGGAAGATGAATAGTCATGGTGCATACAAGAATATCATGGATTCAAAATCATCAATGTAGATTGGATAATTTCCTATTTTATTCTCATTTTTATATGACTATCACTCTGCCAGAATTACGAAAGGATAACAAAGAACTATAAATATAACCTCATTTGACAATGAAAGGGTCAAAAAATTGATGGTGAATTGGTCTGTAATTCCATTTACCTTATTTTCTTGTCATGTTTTGTTGGTCATGCATAGATTAGTTCTACATTAAGAGTTGAAAGACAATCATAAGTGAATCTATTGTAATCATATGGATTCCATTGCATTTTGGTGATTACACTGAAGGTAATTCCATTTACTTTCTTCCTATATGGTTTTGTTTACTCTCTTTTTGGTTTCATATCATATTAGACAGTTTCAATCATAATTGAAGAATATATGTGTATGAATCTATTGGTAACTTATTGAATTCCATTTCATCCAAGCATAATAGTTAAAGAAATTCCATTTGCTTCTTTATGTACATTTCTTCCTCTCTTCCTCTTTTTGCATATAGATGGTTAACCTACATCTAAAATAGAATTAAGATTCCAAAAGTATTAAGATAATCTATTACAAGCATTCCATTGAGTGTAATAGATTATTCAAATTAATCTTGCCTAAATTTTTTGTACCTACAAACAATTCAGTTATCCTTTACTACTCTCATGTTAAGAGCTTATAACATCAAAACTTTTGATCTCATAAAAACATATTCATTGCATATTATTACAAATCATAGTGAGTTATACCTAATCAATTTAGAGGGCACTGATAGAATACATGCACTAACCCATTTGTTGGTAAATAGCCTTTTTTCTCCCCATGCATTGGGTATCAAAGAGTCAAGATTATAAAATCTAGTGGGAGAACAAACTATTAACCAACACACTTTAACACTTCCATTATAAACATATAGACCTTCATTAAATCCCAAAGAAAAAAGATATACCCAAATGATTTCATACATTCAAATCGGGCATACAAAAATTAGTTATACTAGAAAAAACTAGAATTTATGCAAAAGAACTTATACTTTATTAATCGTAAGCTTGATATATTGACTCTTTCCCTTATTCTGATTTCTCTTATTTAACTTCTTTTGTATTCTCTACCATTTCTGTGCGTTGTTGACTTGCATCATTCTTCAAAGGTTGGTTTATGCAAGATTGACTTTTCACTTAGAGTTATTAATCTACTATATTTTTAATCTTTTTAATTTTGATCTCTTATGAAAATTGATTTATTTTATTCAAAAAAGTATTTTCAATAGTGTGAAGTTCATTGAAAATACAACTTATTTGTAGGTAGTAGATTTAGAGGATGAGCTACAAAAATAATGGGCTTCATTATAGTGCCCTATAAATAATGGGGATAAATTTTGAACTCATGAATAGGAAATCCATGGAAGCACTGTCTTTGATCATAATGAGCATGACTACTTCAACTCTACTTAAATCAAATTGTGAATGCAAATTGGAAATCTTCTTTGGGTTATTTCATTTTACAAGAGGAATAAAGAGGTTTGTTTGAAAGTTGAAACCTAGCTAGATATATGCATGACTCAAATTAGGTCTAGAATTGGAATCTTATAATCCATCATCAAAAAATATATTCTAAATTTTAATTTATTTTAAAATTATGAAAATAAAATATGTATATCTAGAGATTTTTTGTCTTTCCCATATCACATCAAATGATGAAATTGTACATTAAAAAAGAAACCAAATAATACAACAATGATAAGTTGGTACTTCTAGATCATACATCTCTAAGAATTCCTACATCATCTATGACAAAAATATATTCTAGAACATGTACCTTGTAACACACATCCTTGGTGAAATGGGTTGTCTGAGCTATCTAGGGACTACAAGATTATCAATGGAAAAAATACATCTATTTCAACCTAAAATATGAAGAAAACAATGTTCTTAAATGATATGTGTGACAAAATATCCATATTCATGTGGATACATGTGACAAAATATAACAAAAAAAGGTTCCAAAACCTACAAAAGTGACATCATTTTCCCATCTTCTGGTGCATGCCATTTTTTTGTCCCATCCAAAATAACATTCTATCACTCTAATAGAGAATGGACATGCAACTGAGTTCTATATGCATGGAGAATAGGCGGAGCTGAAAAAAAGTACCACATTTAAATTTATTTAATAGGTCTATTAAGTTTTCAAAATTATAGACCATTATGAATGTTAGAACTCTAGCTAATATGGCCAAGTGAATGTCCTTAGCAAGCCAACACATAGAAATTCTTGATTTTCTTGCATGTTGAGGATATTATCCTTTCCTATAAGAGTAAAAGTTGCAATGTTCGTGATGATCTATAACTTAAAATATCTAATTAAAGACCTCTAAAAAAATGCAAGCCTGTTGCATTTTTTAGCTCCACCTGATATTGTATGCATATGAATTGAGATAACATATTGAACTATGGCCTCCTTTTGCATTGCTTGAAACCAATATATTTACATAGTTAGTTGTAATGCAATCATAGGTTAATGTTGAGATTCACTTGGTTTCAATAATAGTTTAACATTCATGAATTATCAATGATAACATTCATTAACACATAAGTTTCATTAGAACATTCACATTAACATTAAAACATAAGATTCATTAGAACATTCACATGAGAATTCAATAGAACATAATTAAAACATCTAGACATAAACATCAGTCATTATCAAATAAGTTACATAAATAAGAATTATTTTTTTTTTGTCTTTTTCTTTTTTTCTCCTTCCCTATATTGTTGCAGAGGCGTATTCATGTCGTCATCAAAATTTCTTCTCACCCATGGACATAAACTCACTGTCCTTTGCAAAGGTGGGTCCTCTGCAATAACAAATAAAAGAGTTAAATTTAAAAAAATTGAGACTTAAAGAACATTGTAGTGCTCTTTACCTTGTCCAAACACATCATCTTGCCTAATAGATTGAACCTCAACATGCTCATTAGGAACAACCTCTACATCCCCTGCAATTGCAATACAAGATGTTTTCTTAATCTCAACACATATTATAGTTAAATTTGTATTACTACACCAAATTCAATTTAAAATGTTTACTTTTATTAATAATTCATAAATAAAAAATTGAATAGAAAATATATACCTTTAGTACTATGATACACATTTGAATCGACGCCTCCATGGCGCTCGGCTGGTGTATCAAGATTGGAAGGTTGCAATCCATTGTAAATAAATAGTGCATTTATCAACAATATATGCATTTAAATACAAGAAAAATATAGATAAATTTTAATCATTCATTTTAATACATATAAATATATTCACTTTAATGTTTTAAACAAATAAATAATCATTATTTCCTTAAATTTTTTGAGCTATCATTTTGATCAATGCTTAATGGCAGGAATCCTTTCAAATCCTTCTTTTGAAAAGAAAATATAGGATCAGCTCCAAGGTTCTGGGTGATATTGTGACCTACTAAAATCTTCCCAATTGAAGATAAATGTGTATGTTCATGAGGAGGCCTTCACTAGTTCGACTAATTTTGGATTAGATGTTTGATTTGCTGTTTTGAAAAGTAACCACAAAAGAGATATATTTTTGGTATTTCTTGGTTTATGATGAATGAAATTTATCAATCGAACTATATGAATTCCTATTTTAACCAAGTGTTAGAAAAGAAAATTAAAAAGATGAGGTAACGATAGCTTAAATAAAATAACTAGAAAGAGAAATTCCTAATGGACATAAACCACGGTAACAACATGTTTGCGAGTTAAATTGTTGAAAAGATTGGGTAGGAAACCAATAAAAATAGGAACAACACTTCCTAAATTCCACTAATGCAATCATCTATAGGAACTCAATAATAACCAAAACATGTTTCACTTCTCATAAAATCACAAGGTCAAAGAAAGTACACTCATGCGAAACAAGAAGTTATGCAGGAACAATAGGTGATATTTTCTCCAACTCGGTATGTCAACAAAATTTGTTAACATGAGACTACACTTAGAATGAGAGAACCAATAGCATATATTATTGCATCAAAATAGTAGCCTAGAGTACATATTACATCCATGTATTTATAAGAAATCATCTCCTCCTTTTGTGTTAGGAGAGAGAGTTCTTCAAATGCAAATCATGTTCAAACTTAATAAAATAAATCTAATTATATACAAATGACTCACTAAATGGTGCTAAGTAGGTATCCACCCTTGTTTATATCAATAAATGGGTGCATGAGCCTTTACATGACTTAAAGCAATGAAAGAAGAAGTAGATAAGAAGAAGGAATCTGCAAGAGGATATGAAAGTCACTAGAAGCTCTAAAAAAAAGAATTTTTTTCTTCTCTAAATGTTTCTAGGAGTTAAATTATCATTAACATGCATTTTTAATGCATGGAATGCTCTTAATATAACAATGGAAAATTAACTATCAATGCACTTTTGAGAATAGCACATCTATGCACCTGCATACCTTGATGATAGGTTCCAAAAATGCAAAATTTTCCTCCAAGTGTCAAAATTGAATTTCAAGTATCTGAGTTTTCTTCCCCTTTATACCAAAATGATGTCTAGATATTTTTTTTTAATTTCTCTATTATTTTTGGGTGGCTTCAAGAAAATCTAAAGATTTATATTTATCCTTTACTAATTGCTGATATATGCTAACTTCTATTTGGGTTACTATAAAATCCTCAACTTTAGTGTCCAGCTCCAACAATACCTCTTCAGCCTTGAATGCTTGTTTGATATCTTAATTTGACGAAGCATCTTCAAAGGTTCCTCAAAATTGTTGGACTACTAATTACACTGTATTGAGATTAGCCTTTGACTCATACTTCAAAAATCTCAAGGAAAGTAGTGTTTTAATACCTTTCTTCTTCCAAAATATTCTCTTGAGTTTGATCTCTTATTTTCTAAATATATGCATGTAGACCCTTCATGACTTTATTGCCGACATATATCTTTTAAATTCAATCATCAAGTTTACCCACCTCCATAGTTGTATATACTTCCATGAGAATATTATAGCTTTGACCTTTTATTTATTGAAGAACTTGTAGGTCTTTATCCTAGGTATGTACCTCATCCATCAATCCAAAATCCTAGCTCACTATGGATACTAGTTTATCTGCACTTGATTGAATATGGTGTAAGAGGTTCAAGTTCCCCTATATTATATGTACACCTTTCTTCTCAAAATTATCCCACCATTTTTGACATGCCTCCAAAGTGGGTCTATTTATACATTCATAGTCTCTTTCTTCTCTAGTGTTACATCAAGAGTGATCTTTGGATTATCTAGCTCTATAGGGCCCACAACTCCATGCAAATAGCCTCTTAAAAGCTCATTTTTTTTTGCAACACAATCAATTCAAACTCATCTGAGTCCATGTGCCTGAACACATCTTCCATCCTCATAATGATCATGACTTTAGCATTATCTACCATAGGTTTTCCCAGAATTACCTCTTTTATTTGATAGTCCTTAGGAGTGAGTTTCTCGGTGTTACCATGTAGAGGAGGAATAGCTATATGTGAAAGAAAGTCCTAATCTTGGTTCTTCATTATGAAGGTTAGTGCTCATCCATCACTAGTAGGTGGCTTAGGCTTCATGATGGAATTAACTCTCTCACTCCCTCCTTATAAATTCCCTCCTTAGCAATTAAATATAGCTACTTCTTTTACCAAAACATAACCTCCCTCTTTAACCATGTTGGTGTAGTGCTCTTTGGAGACATGTACTTGACTAAAGAGGTGATTTCCACTTGTTGTTTCACAATGCATGCAAAATTTCTCCTAGAAATGGGGAAAACCTAATTTTTTTTTGTTGTCCTAGACCCCTAGTCTAAGGTCTCAGTCATTTTTGGGATTCTACCTAGAGTTTGGTTCTTGCCTAGTACACTACCTAAAAAACCCAGTTGTAAGATTTGAGAAATTTGAACATGAATGGTGATAAAGAGGTTAAGGTTCACACTAGCACACCTAGAAAACATGTGCACCTATCATGGGTACACAAGTGTGCTAGATGTGGAAGTGTGGATGCACACCCTTTGGAGGTGTGCACCTATGCACTTACACAGACACATGCATCCCAGAGGTGTGCATGGTCCCAGGTCTATAAATAACAAGGAACACCCCTCCCCTCATTCATTACTTTTTGTTAATCATCTTTGAGAACACATCTGCACCTATAGAGGTGCACCAAACATCCATTTTACACACAATTAAACACTAAGAAAGGTGCACACATGCACACCTATCTAAGGTGCACAGGTGCACACCTTTCATCAAGACCTAACTAAAGAACCTATGTAATGGTGTGCATATGTACACCTAGTCAAGGTGTGCATATGCGCACCATTTCTAACCCTTCAAAATAGAAGACAAGTAAGGGTGCACAAGGTGCACATGTGTGCACCCTTAATACCATAAAGCTTTCACCATCCCTCAAAGCACATTGTAATGTGCATAGTAGCACACATGCACATATGCACACTCTACAAGAGTATGCACATGCCGAAGTGCTCCACTATGCACTTAATAGCCTTCAAAGCTTAAATTAGTGCACCTAGCACTCCTATCAAGGCATGAAAGGTGCACTAAACTACATTAATAGAGCTAAAAGAGGGATTTGACTAGTTTTGCAAGGGTCTTGAGGGTCTGGGTTTGGTTTTATAGCAATTAGGGTTTTGTTAGGGTTTAATTTTCACACCTCTGGACTAATGTATTTATGTTTTGTACAAATAAAATGGATTCCTCATCATCCTCACTTGTAGAGAAGATGGCCCCAAAACTAGTTGTTTTCAAGTTTCAAGGTGCACTGAAGAAATCACGCTTTCAGGATGCACATTCAGAGGTTAGAGATACTAAGTTGGGACATATAGATTGGAATGGGTTCCTGCTACTTTGCAAAAAGCTAAAGGAGAGGTCCCTGATGGTGTCATGCCGAGAACACCAACAAGTTTTGTTTTAATATTTAAAAGTGATAATAGGATTAAATGTAAGAAACAAGTATTCAATCAATTCACTTAACTTCCTCACGCACATGTATAATTATAAAAATTAAGCACAACTCAAATGCTAATTTTCTTAACATATTTTAAACTTAAAATTGCATAGCTAAGTATATATCAACATGTTATTTAATAAATCAAATTTAAATGAATGTGATTACCAACCATAAAAATGTGCAGTAAGGTAACACCATCACATCTTATTTTTTTAAAATTACATATGCAAAACTGAAAACAAAGCTATAAGACTCAATGCAAGCATATTTACTCAAAAACCATTTTATTGGCAAACTTGATTCAAAGGCTCAGCCGAGAAAGAACCAGGAAGAAAACCCGGCTTTGTTGCCATTACAACAAGGTTTGAGATACCAATTACATAAGAGTTCAATCTCAAATTTCCACAATTTCAATGGATTTTCTTCATGACCCTCATCAAGGGATTCATAACAATTTCTTCAACACATTTCTAGAACCATGGAGGGAACCAATAACTGATCGGGTGACAACCAAGTAGAACCAAAAGAAAATCAAACATGCATAATTCATACATGGTTTACACAATAGGATTAACAATGAATCAAGAATAGGGAAAGGTGGATGCTTCCAATAGGAGAAGTCAAGCACAACACCAATTCAGATGCCCAATCGGGGCTAATAACCAAGAACTTCCATTCTTCCATTTAAACATGCCATACTCATACCAGGTTTGTGCTAACAGGTAGGGGCCCATAACACCCTACCCTTTATCCCTCTTCTCATCCTGAGAAGAGACTCTACACAGCTTAGAGTCCAACTAAACAGACCTTTCTCAAAATTGGTCACTTCTGCCCTCTCCAAGGGTGAGTAATACCAAAACACCCATGCAAGGAAAACTCAAAATTTCAAACATAAACAAGAAAGGAAAAACAACCAAAATAACATGGTTATCAAATCTTCCCAACATACCCACATCCATACAAATAGTGAAACAACAACAAGGTAACATGAACATGAAACAAAACATAAAAACTGAATAGGGGAGATGAGAATTTCCTACCTTCACAAAGAGGTAATGGCAATGAACAAGTTTGAGTAGAGTATCTCTTTCCTTCCTTCAACCTTCAAGAATTCCTCTCTAAATGTAGAGATTGGGTAACCATCCTCCACTAGTCCAAGAAAGGCCTCAAAATAAGCCTCCAACTCAACCACCCAAAAGGATCAATAACTACACCCACCCACCTACAAATCTAGAAGCTCCTAACTCAACCCACACCATGGTTAAACACTAAGTGGAGGTGAGGTGAGGTAACTCAAGATAGCCACTTGCAATTTTCGCACAAAGGTAAAATAAGACTTTTTGAGTGATCTCCAAAGTCAACAAAAGGGGCTTAGGGGTTGAAAAAGACCCCCAACCCATACCCATACCCCTTGGGCATAATTATTTCATGTTTTAAAGCCTTAGGAATAGGTTTAGAACCAAACAAAAGCTTGGAAATAATTAGGACCAACTAACAACTCTAAAAAGTAGATTAAGCACTAATTCGAATTAAGGATGACTAAACTCGATTAAGAACCAAATTAGCAAAAGATACTAACTTAATCTGACTTAGGTCCATGGGTTACACAACTAACCCTAACTAGCACGCTAAAGGGCACAAACAATTCATGAGTGTCAAGTGACACTATAAGAACATAGTTTATGAACATTAATCTTTACTGATCACATAAGGATACATACATACATACATCTCACAATTAAAATACTTGAATTACGAACAACAAGGTTTCCAAAATTAACACATAGAGATCAGTTCCGTTCCTCCATCGGTTTTCCCGGCTAAAATATCTGCACACTTATTGCACACATCAGTAGTCCCAAAAATCTCATGTACATATATACGTATCAGAAATTCACATAAATTGAAACATACATCAATCAGGGTTTCTTGCATCCTACTTATATCCTTAATCTTAAAATTCCAAAATCAATGTGTTAATCCTACATTTTACTTAATTCATCAACATACATATACATAAGCATTAAATGACGGACATCAAATATCTGAAAATAACATCACACAACATGAAATAATATAGTATGTTCTAAGCATCAAGTAATGTCTCAACATCTCGAGTCGCGAGTATCAAAATGATAAAATAACAACTAAGGCTACGAAGGGTCGGGGTGAACTCAGAACATAATGCTTCAATTATTTAACTATTTAATTCATTTCTACTCACATTTAATCATTAGTAGATTAAATACAAGAATAATCATTGTTAGGCATGCATGTACCTAAACATCATAACATCACCAATAGTGAGTATTGAACTATCTAAATGCATAGAATCCAAATCACTAAGGTAACAAAATCAATAACATCATCATTAAGTAAAACACCTTGTATTATTGTTAGAAAAAATTTAATATTTAAATAGTTGAGATAATGTAGTTTATTCTTGAATGAATTACTTATTTAAAACATGAATGTATTAGGATCTCATTTCTTATTAGGACATCTAAACCATAAAACATTATTTCATATCCATTCTAATCACCTACAACAATTGTAACAAGGAAATTCATATTTAAAAAGTACATGTAAGGAGGGACCTTACAGATGGTGTCAGTACTTATCAAGTTAGTCTTGGTTAATGTGGCCTCACATCCCACATAAGTGCAATCTTCAAAGTTGGTCATGGCTTTGGCAGAGAATTATGTGTCTAAAGAAAGAGTTGTGAAGAGTATAATAGGGGAGATAGTCCTGAATTTAAGACCAAGAAACATTGAGAAATTTTTCCATCTCCTGAGAGAAGATCAATATGTTAAAATACCTATCATCAAGTAGAAAGATAGTATAGGGAAAATGAAAAGGAAGCTAAAGAGATCATACAATTTTCATTCTTGATTGATAGAACGCTAGTGGCACGAATACTAGGCAAGGTAGATATGAAAAGAAGATACATGAAAGATGATATTAGATACTCCATTGTACTTCTAATAAGGATTATGGGTTTACCAGTAGTTGGGCACCTAAATATCTAGATGGTTCATTTCATCGAGACCATTAGAATAGCTAAAATGCTAATTGACTATGCCATAATAACAAGTAAAAAATTAGATGAAAAGTTAGTAGGAGTCAAATCTGACCTGATGTTTTACATGAAATCATACATGGTGTATTTGATGGCAGGAAGGACAACTAACTATCTAGGATTGTATAAGAAGGGAAGCATGGAAAATGCTAATGCTTGGCCTTATGTGGTATATCCCTAACCGGTAAAGAAGAAGCTCTCAGATTAGAGTAAGGAGTACAAAATAGTGAATGATGCTTTTAGTTTTGTAATCGTCCAGTTCATTGAGGGTGATTATTCCAAGAGGATGTTAGTAGAGGTAGTGACAAGGACTACAAAATGGGTTCCTTTTACATCTAGTTCAAGACATTCAACTACCTAAGGGTAGCAGGTACAACTATGAATCCAAAGAAACTCTAGAGATATCCATCAAATAGGCTCATTTTACTACAGATTGCATGACAACTCACATTTGCATATGAAAGAGTCAGGAAACAAATTAAGAATACTTGGGTATGATCTATCACTATAGGTCCAATTAAAGTTGAGAAAAAATAAGATATCATGACCTTAGATGTAGAATGGGATCAATATCCCTTGGAAGATTACAAATCCCCTCATCCATTCTTTGTTAATATTGGTAGAGTTCAATTTTTAGTAGGAAAAAAAATTGTTAATGAAGATGCACTAGAGGATTACTGGATGAATGCGATAATTGACTAAGATATTTGGATTAGGGATTATTGTAGGATGACTCTATATCTAGAAGGAAGTTCTTTGAAGATAAAGATCCTACTAAAGGCCATCCAATAAGACACTCAAGAGGTCTTAGATTCCTTATACAATCATGACAAGATATTTGATAGATCAATTATGAATGCAAAGGTTGATAGGGAAGATAATACATATATCAATCATAGGGTGAGACATGTAATTCAATTGACAAGAGATTGGATCAAGAAGCCCTTTAAGTTGGACCCAATTCCATAGATAATTACTCTCCAAGTCATAGGACACCCAATTAAGGGTAAAGGTGCAAAAATAATGGTACCAACTTTCCTTGCGCAGTCTCCAATCAGGCAAGAAATGGTATATAAGAATGATACGGAAGTTGGTTACTTCAGAGCTGAAAAAGGGAAGAATAAAGGGAAAAGAGCTTCTCCAAAGTAGGATAAACCAAAAGCTGAAGTACCTCATAAAGAAGAGGCAACTCAACTCCATGATGAAGCTCAAGCACCTAAGAACTAAGAGCATTAAAATGAAGGAGCAACTCAAGTTCAGGATATTTCATAGGTACCTCCACTAGAATAGGAATAGGAAAAATTACCTGAATAGGAAGCATAGGAGGTGTCACAACCTATACAAGAGGAAGAAGCCTCCCCCTCAGTAGCTAAGAAAGATAAATTTAGAAGCATGGTCAAAAGGACTAGAAGGCAGAAGATACAAAGAATGGTTATACCTATTCCTCTAGTCTTGGAAACCATCCTTGAAGAGGATGAAGAAGATGAAGAAGACAATCTCCCATTGAGTCAAAGGACATGCTTGGCAAGGGCCACCCAGGAAGAGAGGAGGACAAGCTCCACCATCATGCCACAATCTATTCCTAGGCAACATATTGAGGTTACAACTTTAGAGGATGAGAAATAATAGTGGATGGATAAAGAAGAGGGGCAATGAATAAATATGATTAAGATGTCTGATTTTGTCTTTATGCTAGTAGGGACTAAAATGGTGGGTTATAAAATATGAGATACACCCACGAACCAATCTTTAGGAGAGGATTGGAATCAAATTCCACCTCTACCACAAGGATCTCTTGGTACCTGACCACCATCATTTTAAGATTTGTAATTTTTGGACAAAGTCTTAGCTAGTCCCCTCCCTCCTATCACTGAAGAAGAAAGAGAGGTATATCAAGAGGAACTAGAACAAAGGCCCACTAATGAAGTATCAGAGAAAGGATAGATACTTGATGAACCTCACCAAACTTCTTAGGGTACAAAGGCAAGGAATTTTGATACTATAGATGCAAGGACACCAAATTTAGATATATCTCTAAAAGAGACGACTCTAGAAAGAAGGGATAAGGGAAAAGGGCATACAAGGTAGTCTTCCTCTTTTTCTAAATATATGTCTCTGATGGGTACTATACCAACCTAGTTGAAAATGGAAGTCATGATTTGACAAAAGTGATAGCTAAACCTCACTGAAGATGAGAGAATGGATGTGCTAGTAGAAGCCATCAATAGGCCTGAGCTACCTATGGGTGATGTGTAACAATTTACCTTCATAATGAAGAATAGACATCAAGACCTACTTACACACATAGTCATTCCTCCTCCACATGTTGAGATTGAAGATTTGACTCCTAAGGACTATTAAATTACAAAAGTCCTATTAGGAAATCCCATAATAGATGCATCTAAAGTAATGATCACTATGGGTGTTAGGTGTTGAAATTTGATTGAAAAGATCATTGTTGAGAAAGAGAGATTGTTGAAGAAGTATGTTTTAATCATTGTTTTGTTACTGATGTCAAACTTGCTATTTTTTGGAAAGATAATTGCTTATAAGATCCAAGTACTATCACTTAGTTGATTGATGAAGATGATTTAATCAATGAGATGTAACAACAACACCTAGAAGAAAGGTCGAGTTATGATTTTTTAATGAAGTATAAGGATCAGTTAAGACAATGGTGGAATAATGTATTGATAATATACTTGAAGATACAAAGGTTGGCTACACTCAAAAACTGTAGAAGAATAGGTAAGTTAAGACTATCTATAAAGCTTGACCAGAGTTGGTTAGTAGGAGATGAGAAAAGTTAGTTCATGCCAAGTAGATTATTAGTTGGTGTCAAGTAAAACCAAATTCTAGTATGTGCTGAGCAAAATTCAATAGGTGCCAAACATCAGTAAATTGTAGTTGATGCTGAGTGAAAATGTAACAACTATTGAGTAACATAGTATGTGTCGAGCATCAGAAGGACAATAGTACCGAGCTACTGCATTATTTTAAAAGTCAAAGATTCACCAAATCTAAGTTGATAAGTTTGTTACCTTGAATTTTGTGAACCAGATGGAAGATAAGGATGATGAGCTAGTGGAACAGAATTGAGGTTAACCATTTTTAGGCAATTTCAAGTGGATTCTACATGAAGTTTCTAGAAGAAACAAGATAAGGGATAGATGTATTGTATCCTACCTAATCCATCTAAATCCTAATTGGATGATGGAAAATAGAGCAAGAAAGGAATTCTAATTTCCTACTTAAGGAATGTTTGGTCATAAGGTGAAGGAGCGGTTGGAGTGTATGGTGTCAAGGAGAAGACATTGAGAAGGAAGAATAGAGTATAGAGACTCTTCTTTGTTAAAGGACCACAAGAGTGATTGGATTGGTAAAACAAGAAAGAAGCTTAAGGAGACATAAGCTTGAAGAGTGAATAATTTGTTAGAGCTACAGAGATTGAATTGAGATCTAAAATTTGCAAGATATGTTGTAAGTTGTATCAGATCAAAAGCCCTTACTATTACTCTCTAGCAATTATATCATTTAGGATAAAATCGTTTGGACTAAGGTTGACCTAGGAGTCATTAGAAAATCTTTTAATAGAGTGGCATTCCAAGTGAATAATGTAAAGTCCTTTAACTAGGCTCACTTTTAAGAGGGTGATTAAAATCCCTTAACCAGGTCACACTTAACAGTGTGTGTTGTAACCTTTAATAGGGTTGGCCTTTCACAAGGCATCACTTTAGAAGAGTGAGAAAGAGGTAGCATGTTACTAGTGGTTTTTCCCAAATTAGTTTTCCACGTAAATTATTGTGTTATGTTGATCTTTCATGTTTTATTTCTACATGGTGATTTATTAGTAACCTGGATGAATGTTTAATGGGCTCACTATGATAAGTGAAAAAGTTTTATTTGAACTTGAATAACTGATTCACTCCCCCTCTCAGTTATTCTAAAGAATTCTAACAATTGGTATCAGAGCCATCTGCTGATTGAACTAGTTTAAAAGTACTAGAAGCAAAAAGATCAAAATGTCCAAGAGAGAAGTGCCCAAGCTCAACAGAGACAAATTCCTTGCATGGAAAAGTCTAATGAGATTGCATCTTGGAGGATTATGAGATCATGCACAATCTTCAATCACAGTAGAACATGTTGATCCAGTTAGTGTGCCCACTACCGAAGATATGAAAAAGAAGAGGAGCACAATTAGGCAATGTTGGAGATTTCTGCTGCCCTCATCTATGTAGAATTCAATTATATCAAGGGATGCAACATTGCATACAAGATGTGGGAATCCATGCAAACCATTTATGGAGGAGATAAGAATGTACAAAGAGCGAAGTCAAAAAGCCTCAGAGGAAAGTTTGACAAGATGAAAATGGAGGAAGGTGAGAACATCACCTAGTATGTTGCTAGAATTAAAGAGGTTGTTAGTGCAATTAAAGGATCAACTAGTCATATTGATGATGATATTGTTCTAAGTAAATTCTTAAGAAAATTACTTCCTATCTATGCTATTAGAGTATCTTCTATACAAGAATTGAGATGCATTCTAGGCAACAATTTAACTCTTTAAGGTCTAGTGGGAAGACTCACTGCTTTTGAGTTATCCAACTTTGACAACTACAAGCCAGAAAGTCTTGAATTTTCTTTCAAGGCTAATTTGTTGCTGAAATATTCTAACAAAAAGAAGAAAAGGAAGAAGAGAAGGACAAAATATGTGTCTAGTGATAGTGACACTGAAGAGGAAGATGTTGAACAATTGGAAGCATTGATGGCAAGAAGATTCCATAGAGGAAAAGGAAAATTTAAAGGTAAGCTTCCTATCATTTATTTTGATTGCAATGAAGTTGAACATATTTCTGCTAGGTGTCCAGAGAAGAGAAACTACAAAGGAAATGACAAATACAAAGGCATAAGAAGTGAAGATAGAAAAGAGTACAAAAACAAAGGTAAAAAGTGCTACATTGCAGAAGAAGATGATTTAGATGAAAATGATGATTAGGTAGTCTATGTTTCAATGAAGGATGATTTAGATGAAGATGAAGCAATTGCACTTGTAACCTATGTGAACAAGAATGACAAATAGATCATTGACAGTGGGTGCTCACACCACATGATAGGAGATAAAGGTAAGTTCACTTCATTTACTCATTATGATAGAAATAGTGTTAGATTTGGTAATGATGCTCCATGTTTAATAAAAAGAAAAGGTTCCATTAAGTTGACAAAGAAGATCTCATGTGATAATGCATATTATGTTGAAGGATTGAATTACAATCTGCTAAATGTGTCACAACTAAGCAATATAGCTTGTAAAGTTGAATTTGGAAACAAAACTTCCAAGATTTATGACACAAATGGAAATCTAATAGGAAAAAAAGACCAAACTAGGATTAATCTATTTTACCTTCACATAGAAGATGCTACTTGTCTTATTGTTAAATTTGATGATGTGTGGCTATGGCATAAAATTCTATGTCATGTCAAATTTGATAACTTGTTTAGTATCAACAACATGAAGAAAGTAAGAGGTTTGCCTAAACTAAAAAAGCCTAGCAATGTAATGTGCAAATAATATGAGCTAGGCAAAATGACTAAGACAAGCTTCAAAAGAAAAACTTATACTTCCAAAGATGTTTTAGAGATTATTCATACTGACTTGTGTGGACCTATAGATGTACAAAGTTACAAAGGAGACAAGTATATAATGTTGTTTGTAGATGACTACTCTAGGATGATGACAACCATGTTCTTAAAGAAAAAGTATGACACCTTTCAAATGTTTAAGTGGTCTTTGGCAAGGGTTGAAAAAGAAATAGGTAAGAATCTGAAATGCTTGAGATCAGATAAAGGAGGAGAGTTCACATCAAGAGAATTTTAGATGTTTTGTAATGATAAAGGAATCAAAAGAAAAACATCAGTACTAAGGACCCCTCCATAGAATGGAATTGCTGAGAGAAGAAATAGATTAGTAATGGACTATGCCAAAAAATTGATGATGGAGAAAAATGTTGCTCTAAAGTATTGGAGAGAAGCTATAAATACATCAGTCTACATGTTGAATCGAGTATAGATCAAAAAAGGTACAAATGCAACACCTTTTGAATTATGGTATGGTTACTCACCCAATGTGAAATATTTCAAAGTATTTGGTAGAAAATGCTATATTCTTAAAGATTCTAAAAATGGAAAGTTTGATGCAAAGAGTGATAAAGATATATTCATTGGCTACTCCACTGGAAGTAAAGCATATAAGTGTTTAAATACTAACACTAACAAAATTGTGGAGAGTGCAAATTGAAATTTTGATGAACACATAGAAGTTCATGATGCTGAACCCATCAAAATACTAGAAGAATATAGATCATTTGTATACTTCTAGAAAGGAATGCCTATTGATGAAGAAGCTGCCAATCAAGTAGACAACTAGCAACAAGTTTCAATAATTTCCAAGTCATAGCTAGTGAATGCCAAGCTACATTCAGATGTTGAGTTACATAATGAAGAAAATGCACATTCTAATTCTAAAATCAGTACACATGATAGAGATGCTGAGTTACCTAAAATAAACATGCATAGTGATTCTGAAGTTGAAAGACCAAATGTAGAAATAAGGACTAAACCAAGACTATCCAAGTATGTCAGAAGACATCACCCTACTAAACAAATCATTCGAAATAAGGATACTAGACCAATGACAAGGAAAAAATTAAGGAATGAATCATGCCTGTTGAGCAAGATAGAATCTAGGATAGTGAGAGATGCACTAGAAGATGATGGTTGGTGCAAAGCTATGTAAGAGGAAATTGAGTAGATAGAAAAGAACAAAACTTGGAGTTTAGTTCCAAGACCAAAAGATAAGAATGCGATTGGCACCAAGTGGCTGTTTAGGAATAAGCTAGATGAAAATGGTGAGATCATAATAAACAAAGCTAGGCTAGTTTGTAAAGGATATGCCCAAGAAGAAGGACTGGACTATGGGGAAAGATTTGCTCCTATGGAAAGGATGGAAGGAGTAAGAAATCTACTTGCATATGCTTCCTAAAAACAATTTAAAGTCTACTAGATGGATGTTAAGTTTGCATTTCTGAATGGTATACTAGATAAAGAAGTCTACATAGAACTAGAGGGATTTGTTGATGACAAGAACAAGGATATGGTGTGTATACTACTCAAAGCACTCTATGGTTTGAAAAAAGAACCAAGAGCATGGTATGAAAACTTCACAAATACCTTATAAAGATTGGATTTGACAGAACTTATGACAACAACAATTTATATATCAAGATAGAAAAAGGTAAAGACATTCTAATATCTGAAATCTTTTTTGATGATTTAATATTTGGAGGAAAAGATGCTCTATGCAAGGATTTTGCTAATCAAATGAAGCATGAGTTTGAGATGTCAATGTTTGGTGAAATCAAATTCTTTGTTGGCCTACAAATTTATCAACTAAAGTATGGCATATTTGTTACCTAATCAAAATACATCAAGGAGATACTAAAAACATTTGGACTAGAAGATTTAAAACCAGTTAGTACACCAACAATAATAGGACACAAGTTATCAAAGAATGATGAGTCAGCTTGAGTGAATTAGACACTATATAGATCAATGATTGGTAAGTTACAATATGTTGTACATAATAGACCTAACATTGCATCGTCTGTTGGAATAGTTGCAAGATTTTCTACAAATCCAAGAGAAAATCATCTTATGATAGTGAAAATAATACTAAGGCACTTAAAAGGAACAAAGGACTTTGGTCTATAGTATAAAAGGAATGAAAAGTTTGAATTAAGAGCCTACACTAATGCTGATTAGGGAGAAAATATAGATGACAAAAATCACCAGTGGAGGAGCACTCTTTTTAGGTAGAAGATTAGTCAGATGGACTAGAAAAAAAGAAAACTTGTACCTCACAATCCATAGTTGAAGCTGAATATGTTGATGTTGCCATAAACTCTATAAACATTGTTTTGATCAAGCATCTACTCAAAGGAATAAAAGAAGAAATAACAAAACCTATGATACTTTATTATGATAATACCAGTGTGATCAACATATCAAAAAATCTAGTGATGCATGCCAAAACAAAGAACATTACAATTAAGTATCATTATGTAAGAGAGCTAGTGGAAGACAAAGAGGTGAAGATAGAGTATGTAAATTCAAAGGAAAAAATTGCTGACATCTTCACAAAACCATTACTTGAAGATACCTATGAATATCTAAGAGGTAAGTTAGGGGTGATACTTGTATCTAAGGTTGTTTGAGCAATAGTGTTGGAGTTCTTTCTTGTGAAGAACATATGAGGTGGATTTAAACCTAATACCAAGAAACAAAGATAGGGACAAGCCCAACAATGAGCTAAATCCTATATTTAGCAAGGCTAAATTTCAGTTATGGGCCAATCATTAATATAGTCATCAGGACTCACTTCACTTTAGGCTCTTCTAAGCCAAGGCAGGAAAACCTAAGGGATTTATCTTATTAACTTGATATTCTTCTCTACAAGATTATCCCCTTCAGTAGAAATGGTCAATATTCATCTACGATTTACTAACAAACCTTACAACTACAATAGCCAATTATAATTTAAAGAAAACATAGAAAATAAGCCATGACTGACACTTCTATCTTTTTAATACATAAAAGTAAATTTATTTGTTGTTGTGATTGTTATGTAAAAAGGTGAATCAGCAACGTACTCTTGAACTTTAGAATGGACCAGTGCTTTATCTAGTGGGATATAGAGTCAAAGATTAGTAGTTTTAGACCTTTTTAATCAACTTGTGATTGAAAATGTCAACATTAAACTTTTAGTTTCATTCTAATTCTCATCCTTTGAATAAACCCTAAACCTTATCAATTATAGAAAGCAATTACCTAATTCATTAGATCAGTAGTGATCAAATAAGATACATAAAACCTTTTGGATTGCATTAAAATGAAGAGAAACTTGTCTATTCAATCCCAAAGCTATAAATATAAGAAAAAGAGACAAACCTTCAAAGATAATTATATTTAAGGATAAATCCTTCAATTTAAATCTTAACACTACAAATAAAACTCATAGTATGACACAGAGATGAAACCATTGGTCCCAAATATTCCTTTTGTATTCAAGTATGCATACGTATGAACTCATTCAAATCATTATAGAACAAAATGGACAAACTCAAAAATAATACATGACACATACAAAAATTCTATAGACAACTGACCATTACTTCTCATCTTGGGAATCCATATATAGGATTACAACAAGCTACAAATGAGAGGAGGACACATGTGAAACTTTTAATGGATACACCAAACTTTTGGAAGATGAATATAAAAAATACATAGAACATTCTTCCAAAAATATCGATAAAAAAGATATGTAGTTGAGATGAAAAAAAAACATTAATATTTATCATTTAGTCTTTCCTTTTCCTTGTACTTCATCTACCTGGCTTGAAAAATATCTCAACTACCTCCTGCTGACAGAGCCTTTATTTCACCTATTGCTTCCCAAACATAAATCTCCCTCTTAGTGGGTAAGTTAGTGTTCTTTACTTCTTGTAAATCTTGTGTGGCCTTGGTCCACCTAGCATCCATGATTTTCCTTGATTCACCAATAAACTTATTTAAATTTATATCCACCTTAAAAAGAGAATCAATTAAAACATGAAAAGCAGAATCTGAGGTATCTTCAAAAATTGCTACTGTAGTCTCCTGGGTCAAAATGTCATCAAAAGAAGCTGACCGCTCCTACCAATCTCTTACTACATTAGTAGCATCTAGTATTGATGGTATACAAGGCTCCACTCCCTTAGATAAAATCTTTAATTTTCCTTGCACGACTTGCAGTTCGCCAGTAAAGAAGCCACTTAATTCTCTTACCATTTCTAGGCTCTCCTTTACAGTAAGTATATTATCTGGCAAGTCTGTCTTTTTAGTCATTAGTACAATCAACCTATCCAAAAATTGTAGATAAGGCCCCCATAGGCTGAAAGTAGGAGTAAACCATGAAAATACTCCATTGCAAAACTACTCAACATTTTGTAAAGCAATATATAAATTGTGAGCCTGTTGTGATATGTTCTTCAAAACATCAACCCTATGGCTCATTATATTCCTAAAAATCTCTATCCTCATATCTCCTCCTTACTGAACCGATTGAGTATTAATACTCATTCTTCTTGGCTGTGATGATTCATTCTCCTCTGTATCTTCTATTTGAATCAGGGCCTCAACAATGTCCTTGATTAGCATTGATGTTCCTTATCCCTCTTCTCTCTGAGTTGGAGCCATCCTCTATTCTTCTTGTGCCAGTTGTTCTTTGAGATATCTGATTTCATCCTCGAGTCCTTGGATTTTGCCCTTAAGCTCAATATTTTTTTCTTTATATACATGACTACTTCCAAGCTCATTCTCATAGAGCTTCCTAACATTAATATAATCATGTATGGACTAGGCTAGTCCACTTTCAAATTCCTCCACCTTGGCTTCATTCATGAATGAGAAATGTTTTAGTGCCTTGGATATTTTAGCGCCAGAGGTGCCTTGTAAAGTCCATATAATCATATTACCCTATTCTATGCTCTATACATCCATCAATTTTGGCTTGTTGGAAGCAAGGGCCATACTCCAGACTACTAGGGATTTGGTATCGATGTTGAAACTAGTCCCTCTCTTCAATCCATCTACACCAATTGCCTCATAGGAAATGGCACTTTCCTGGCACTTAATCTGATCAAGCATAAATATGTGCTCCAAGTCCCATCCAGGCACCAATAACAACTCCTCTACACTAGATCTCTAGCCTCCTCTAAAGTCATTACTTCACTTTCAAGATCATAGGCATGTAGCTTCTCAATCAATTCCAATATTTGTTCATCAGATTCATCTTGTTTCATATTCAGAACAAGCTCACTTTGCATGATTTTATATAAGAAACTTTTGAATTCATTGGATTTGATGAATTCATTATCTTCTAGGAATTCTTGAGCTTGGATGATCCTATCATCTAATCTTGCTACTACCAACTCTAGATTAGTGAGGGTGTTCTCAGCTACATTAGCCCTAGTTTTTAGGTAATTTTGTCTCATGTCAGCAAATACTAGCTATTTCCTGCCAGAATCTATAGGGTCCTTTGTCTAACCTAAGGAGGGATATGAATAATAATTTTCCTCTTATTACCTTTGGCCATCCATGATGTTTGAGGTGCATCATCCTCTCCTAATTCAAAAGTTACATTTGGTTCAGGGCTATCAGGACAAACTCTATCCTCTTCTACCATTGAACCCTTTGGCAACTTGGTCATAATCTCAGCATGATTCGTGACCATCTTCCTAATTCTTTGGGGGTAAGTGATAACCATGTAGAATCCTCTAAATGTAGGATCAATTCTTTTTAATTCTCCTTCTACCCACAACACATTATCAAGCTTTGCAAACTTATTAGCTACCTCCCCTTCTGCTACTATATTCAGGATGATATCTTCATGGGGCAACTCCTTTGAATTTGTCAACACATAATTTCTCATTTCCATGAGTGTTGTCCTCATCCAATCCTCGGAGTCATACATTCTATAGGGGCCTGTGCAAAGATTATAATGGTGTAGAAAAGTGTGGACTAAATCTAGGGCCTCTTTACCAACGGTGAAATCACTAATTCTAAAGAATCTACAAAAAAAGGTTCCCCTATGTACCTTTGGCCCTAGATATTTGCTATTTACCATGAACAGTTGCCAAAAGAACTCAATTATTCCAAGCGTAGGAGGAATGAATTTTGGCAATATATGGGGTGGCTGGGGACAACCATAGACTCTCATTAAAGAAAAAGTGGGAAACAAGAAAATATCTCCCTAGTTATGATCTAGTCTCTTCCCTTCAGGTAGCAAGGCTAGTCTTAAAAGACCTTTCAAAATCTCAGGTGCTCTAAAGTACCCTAGCTCTAACATCTTCATTATTACAACACTAAAATTATTGAAAAATGACACAAAATTAGAAAAATGGTAAGTGCTATCCCATACCCATGTCCAAAGCTGTATAGGCAAATCTCCATTCAAGTCAAAAGTTTGATCAATGAAGCCAGAAGTGATATATCCCACATTCTTATAGAGGATTAAATGCATCAGTAGTGAGCAATAGGGGAAAGTGAAATCTCTCATATTTCCAGTCTGAGCCCTAGCAATGTTCTCCTTCATTATATCCAAAATATGACTAACATAGTCATATTCACAAGTATGGTAGGAATCCTATACATCCCTTTTGATTATTTATTATGCTCCCTAGACCTCTTCAGACCCATCTTTTCCTACCACCTTATGGACACCATATACAATTTTGACAAAATAACTTTTGAATTTATCTAGTGGCATCTTTTTCTGAATCTTCTTTGGGTAGTCACCCACTTTCTTCAAATCCCCATTGATATGTTGCAACAATGAGGCTCCTATAAAAGAATTGGGATTTGCTTCAAATATTCTCTGTAAATCCTTAAAATCTATAGGTTGACCCATAGCAGTAATTAATCCAAAGGCATCAATGAAATACTCTTGATCCAAAGTATAGAGAACTATTCCATCCTTCCTATGAAAAGACTTAGTGGCTAATTTATAACATTGAAACAAGGCATTCATCAAATCTACATCCATGAAAACTTCTAGGAAAATCAATTTAGCAAGGTTCTTCTTCCATGGATTACACATAGGAATTTTCTTCTCCTTATTACAATAGAAGAAATGGAAAAGCTCAGAACTAGTAACATCAGGGCAAATGGCATCTTGAAATTTGGCATATGGGTCGAAGAAAGCATGATCATCTATAGAGTTTGCATTAGTAGAACTAGGGAAGAGTTTTATCCATTCATCCACAAATCTACTAGGTTTTTTTTGTCTAGTTTTTCCTCCCTTAGAGGTTGAAGTTTCTGAAACTACCATATCTGAGGCCTGGATTTCTTCTACTTCTTGTTCAAACATTTTGAAACTATGTAGATAAAATACCTAGAAAAGATACTACTCTATTCTTAATAAGCTCTGGAAACAACAATTTAGAATGCTCAGAAACCATAGGAAATGCTCAAATTCTCTTTACAAATGGTGAACTGTGATTATGAGAAGAGGAAATCTCTATAATTTAATATGTGTAGACTACCATTTATCTTGCATTGGTTGTAGCATGCTTGAAAAATGATATCAATCTATTCTGTCAATTTCATGGAGTGTCACCATTAATATCCAACTATGCACTTTTCATACTACATTCAAATCTTATTGGTCGAGAAGCCCATTGTCCATTTCTTGTCATTATGTTTCTTTCAAAATAAGATCCTACAATATTACAATAAGGATAGTTGAAAAGACCTTTTGTAACATCAAACTATTGTAAAATGGCTTTCTGATCTTACAAACATCCTTTGATAAGCTCCTATCGATCAGTTGGACATGGTGGCAAAAACCCTTTATGATCTTATGACACCCCTTTTGTCACAACAACGGCATCAATTTTATCTCCTTCTATGATCACACAACAAGCAACTTTGTATCATCATGAGTCACCTTTTCCTAACCCTATGATTATATGATCACAATTAAGCTCACCCTTTCATAACATCAAGGATCCCACTTTTCTTTACGATGTTATGCCAAACCCTTGAAAATTTCATATTGTAACATCAGTGATTTATAATTTTTCTTGTGCAATCTTACAATCATGCCCTAATCATAAGATCAGAGATCCCTCTTCATAACCTTGAGATCTCATGATGAACAATTCATTGTAAGATCAAAGACCATTTCTTTTCAATCAACTTAAACCTTTTCTAGTCCCACTAATTCTAACATCAAACACACCTATTTTTTACATTAGCTTTTTCCAATTAGAAAGCAAACACCTATCTGACAGCTCATCTCCCTATTTGCCTTTATCATCTTTATGACCTTACAATGACAAAGTATCATGCCATCATGACGCCTTCATATTTCCTTTACAATCCCACGATGAACACCTTGTTGCAAGATCATAGCTTCCCCCTTTTACTGCTCTCGATATCACAATAAGCCTTTCATCATAACATCACAACCCTTCAAATTCTGCTTGACAATCCTATGATGACAACTTGAATCATAACATCATAGAAGTCAATAATGAAAGTCACTCAAAATGTTATACAATCATACAATACAAAGGATATCGTATGATTAGGGAAATTCAAAATTTTATGTACAATAACACGACACAACAAAAATCATGATATCAGGAAAGGCTACAACCCCTATTTGTGATATTTCACTAACCCTCCATCATAAAATCATAAGAAAAAATGCATTTAAAGAAAAGAAAACCTTCTCATTCAAAAGGCCTAGGGTTAGGGATCAAAAATAATGGAGACCATGCAAATTTTCTAGGGTTAAACTATGAATGGAAATAATATAAACATAACCCTATCAAAAAATTTAAATGTTTTCACCACAAAATTAAAAATTTTATCATCAGTGGAAAAAGGAGCTATTAGTGGCTCTGGCTAGGGATGATGGGTAACTTGTATCCATTCAAGAATTTAGAATTTCTAGTTTGAGCAGACCACATACCTAAAAATATGAGCAAGAACTATAGACTATAAAACAAAATGTACATATATACAAAGGTTATACACATTTGCACAAGTGTTTACAGAGATATGTATTATTCCTGGGAAGTAAAATACCTTCAACAAAAGTATCTCTTAAAAAATTTCCCATGAACTGGAAATTCTAAAAAGCTTCCTGATAATTCTTTAATGAAATATGAATCTTCTCCCCAAGAAGAGTCAACCAAATAAGGCCCTAGCCAAATGGGATCAAATTTCCCATATTTACCTTTATCTTCTAGCCTTGCATTCCACGTCAAAACAAGATCATCAGATTGAAATTTCCTAATCACTTCCTTCTTGTCATATAAATGCTTCGCTTGTAACTGTAATTTCAAATTTCTTGCAGAAGCTTCTTTTCTTCTTTAAGCTAGTCCAACCAATTCATCAATCCTCTTATACATGTCATCAATAATATCATCATCATATTTTTGAATATAATTATATAACCCCATCATATTATTCTGAGGCATCCTAGCCTAAATTCCATATACAAGGTCAAAAGGTGATACACATATTGCCTTTATTGTCACTCTATTAGCCCAGACAACTAACTGTAATTTTGAATCCCAAGCCTTTTTGTTATCATCCAAGGTCCTCTTGATGACCTTTAATAAACTCTTATTTGTAGATTCTTCTTGTCCACTCCCTTGTGGAAGATAGGGTGAAGAAATTGACGTAGTGATGCCATATTTTTCATAGAATTTGATAAATTCTTTTGATCTAAAGCACATAGAATTATTAGTTACTATTCTTTCAGGGCATCCAAACCTTGTAATGATGTTATTGAGTAAGAAATTATTCACCAGTTTTCTAGTTGAATTTCTAGTAGGAATTGTCTCAACCCATTTTGTGAAATAATTAATCCAAATTAGGCCACCAAAATCAAAACAAATTAGGCCACCAAAATCCTACCCTCATAACCTTATGGGCTATTGTCTTTCTCATATAATGCCCACCACATATTCCTAAATGCATGTCATTTAATATTTTTTCAGATTTCTGTTGATCAATTCATTTCAGCAATACACCTTCAAAATTTATCCACCATAAAATTCCATTCACAATTATATATCTAACTGAATGTAATTTTATAGTTCTCCTTTCATTATCTGTTAGATGAGGTGGAGACTGCATATGTTGCAAGTAATATACTACATCTTTATACCAATCACACTGATCCATATCACATATGCCAAGGCTAGGATTTTGATCTTCAACATTTATTTGGTTGGCATCCAAATTTGTCTATGCCATGAGTTTTTCCAATCCCTAACCTCTTAGTAGCTTAGTAATTTGGATATCTATATTAAACTCTTGGATTCTATTAATCCATCTAGATCTTCTACTAGATATTTCTTGCTGAGAGAAAATATCCTTTACTACTGCATTTGGCACAAAAGAAATAACAGTAGCACCAACTAGGTAACACCTAAAAGCCTTAACAGCTTTGACTAGAGCATATGCTTGCTTCTCATTTATGTCATACTTCAACTCTGTAGGTTGTAGGAATTTACTAAAAAATGCTATAGGTTGTTCATGTCTATTTTCTTTTTTTTGAAGTAAGACTACTGCAATAGTATAAAAAGATGTAAAGGAGAAAATATGCATGGGCTTTTCATAATCAGGGTGTTGGAAATGATTGAAAAGATCATGAACGAAGAATAATGGAACTGGTAAAGAATGTTTTCAATCATTGTTTTGTCATTGATGTCAAACTTGCTACTTGCAAGAATGACAATTTCTTTAGTGATCCAAGTACTATTAATTGGAATTGATTGACAAGGAGGTGGCAATCAATAAGATGTAACTAGAGTACCTAGAGAAAAGGTTGAAGTTATGATGATGTAATGAAGTATAAGGATCAGCTAAGCCATTGATGAAATAGTGTATTGATGAAATACTCCAAGACACAAGGATTAACTAAGTCCTAGTTAGAGCCAAACAAATTTTTAGTTGAAGTTGAGAAAGTTCAATTTTAGTATAAGCCAAGTGATTACTTAGATGTTGAGTAACACAAAATTCTTGAGGTGCCGAGTAGTAGCAAAAGATAATGGGTGCCGAGTAAGTTTTCAAGTGCCGAGCAAAGCCAAAATGCTTCAAGTGCCGAGCATTAGTAAATGACATTAAGAAGCTGAGTAACACAGAAGGTGTTGAGCATCAGTAAACCAATAATGCCAAGTTGCTGCATTATTTGTTAAGACAAGATTCACCAAATTAGTAGCGATAAGGTTGTCACATCAAATTTTGTGAAGTAGTTAGAAGTTATGAATGATGAGTAGATATCACAGAATTCTATGTAATCCATGCAAATCAATCCAAGGTGAATGCAAATGGATTCATCATGAAGTTTCCAAAAGAAACAATTTGGAGGGAAAACAATGTTTTCTCAAGAGCAAATTAAGATTTGAGCAAGAAATTGAGTACAAAACTTCTTTATAAGGAGTTATAGGTCAGAGATCAAATGTGCATGCAAGAGAGGGAATTGGTCATAAGTGTGATCATGCGAAGAAGCCTAGAGGAGTAAGAACAGAGCATTAAGACTCTAAGTTGATCAAGTGACCAGAGAGATTGCATTGGCATAACGAGTAGAAGAACTCAAGGAGACTGATCTTGAAGGGTGAACAAGCTATCTACATTGCAAAGGAAAGAAGCCAAGCAAAGAATAGAACTAAGAAGTGATCTAAAATATGCATAGTGAGGGTTGCAAATCTATATCAGGTCAAAACCCTTCTAATACTTTCTTACCATTGTATTAGATATTGAAACCCTACATTGCTAGGTTAGCTTAACAGCTAGGTGGATAAGCCTCAGAAAAAGAATAGAAGATCCCCAGGAGAAGGATAAAGAGATCCTTAAGAGAAGGATAAGAGATTCTTAGGAGGAGGATAGGAGATCCTTAGAAAGGGATGAAAGATTCTTTTGAGAAGGTGACTGAAAATCCCATGGACTTGGGTGAGCCTAACAGCTCTATGTAAATCCTTTAACAAGGTGGCATTCCAAGTTGAATGTTCTTAAATCCTTTAACAAGGTCACATTTAACAATGTTCTATAGCCTTTAATAGGGCAGACCATCAGAAGTGGTTGAAATAAATTGCGTAGTTATTTTGTGGGTATCATCCCCACTCCAATTTTACCTTCTTATTTTTGGAGGGTTTCTGGGTTATCAAATCCTTAGTGTCATGGTGTGATGCATGTTTACTTTTCATGGTTGTTTAATGTTCAAATACATACATGATAATTTCAGTTATGTGTAATCAAGGATTTGTAGAAAAAGTTTAATTGGACATCATTGGACCTTGGATAACTGATTCACTCCCCCCCCCAGTTATTCTAAATAATTCTAATACAGGGGTCGTAAGAACTAGAGCATTCTTAATAGCATTTTTTATATCTTGGAAAGAAATAGTAGGCTCACCTTCCCAATTTATTGCAACACCTTTTTTGAGCGTTTTTGAAATTGGCCTACTAACTTCAGCAAAGTTAGTCACAAATCTTCTTAAAAAATTGACCTATCCAAAGAAAGACTATATACTTTTAACTCTTTTTGGCTCGTGGACCTTGTCAATTGCTGCTACCCTTTCAGGATCAGTGTTTACCCCTTCTTTTGAAACTATATGCCCTGAAAAATTTCCCTCTGTGATCCCAAAGGGACATTTTATTGGGTTCAAAGATACACCATACTCCAAAGCCTTGATGAAAATATTTTCAAGATGCCTGCAATGGTCTTCAGCCTTTTTTGGATAAGCAGTCAAGTCATCTTGATAGACTACCATGAATTTGTCAATATAGTCTTTGAAAGCCACATCCATAGCTCTTTGGAAAGTTTCTCTTGCATATATGAGGCCAAAAAGCATTCTTACATACACATAAGTTCCGCATGGAGTGGTAAAGGCTATTTTGAACTGTTCTTTTTCATCAACAAGAACTTGGTTATATCCTGAAAAACCATCCATCATGGACATCAATTCTAAACTAGATACTTGTTGAAGCATAGCCTCCATATTGGAAAATTCATAATTATCTTTTAAAGATGCAACATTTAGGTTTCTAAAATCAACACAAAGCCTGATATCACCATTCTTTTTTCTAATAGGTACCAAATTAGACACCCATGAAGAATGCCTAATAGGTTTAATTATTCCACCATCTCTGAGCTTTAATAATTCTTCCTACATCTTAGGGGATAGAGTAGGGTTGATAGGTCTTTGTTTATGTTTGAAAGGTTTCACACCTTCTTTAAGAGGTATAACATGTTGGAACAAATCTTGCCTGTAAACCTTGAGGTCATCATAAAACCATGCAAAAACATGTCTAAATTTTCTTAATAAATTAATCAAAGAATTTCTAATCTTAGGGGTTAAATTCTTTCCAATGTATACATTCTTTGGGGAACTAGTTGTGCCTGGATTGATTTCCTATAGTTCTTGTGGTTTGTTATCTTGTGCATTTGAGTGCACTCTTTCTTGATTATCAAAAGCACTTTCCAATACAACCAAACCTTTAGGCACCTTGTTATTTTTTAATTGTAGAATCTCTTGCCCAAAAATTGTTTCTCTCCCATCAATTGTTTCTACCAAGGCATTGCAATCAAGTTCTTGTCCATGATATTTCTCCTAATTGAGTAGAAAATTTAAAATATCCTTGTCATCCTCAAAAACTTGCTAGCTATGTACATTAACTAGGATTGAAGGCCTATTCTATATTTCTACATTAGATACACTAGCAAATGATATATCATTAGGCTTTATGGCCACATTTACCAATAGATTTACCAACTTATTATTACTTCTATCTTTCCATATTATCCCAAAAGCATCAAAGGACTCAATCATGTCCCAAAAAAATTCCTATATTGCTTCAATATTTTATTTTTTGACACATATATACCTCTAACCTGAGAGATAATCAATTCAAAATCACCAATAACATGTATTTTCTTGATTCCATGATGTGCTACAACTTTCACTCCTAACAAAAAAGCCTCATATTCTACAACATTATTGGTACATGTAAAATTTAGAGAAAAGGAATGCCTAAATGTATTTTTATTTGGGGAGATAAAGACAATTCCAGCTCTTGATCCTTCCTTTGAGCTTGCTCCAACAAAGTACATGTTCCACAAATTTGGCAAATCTAAGCAATATGTGACCTCCTGTTCAAGTAGTCTAGGTAATTTTTCAACTTCCTAGATGATCAATTCAACTCTGAATGCATTCACATATATGTCTATGAAACAAGTTGTATCCTTGTCAATATTTTCCTCAAAGATATGAGTTACTCTTGGTTCTCTATTGACCTTGATAGCCTTTACCTAAAAAGTGGCATACACCAAATCACATTGCAGCACTCCACTTCCTTGAAAGTAACATCCCATAGTGGGAGGGAATATCTACTACAAGGACTTACATAGTTAGTTCTTCATTAGGATATACACCAAGTTTGAAAGGTAAAGCATTAATAGTACCTATGATAGGTACCTCTCTAGCATCCATTACCCTACATCTACCTTGTCTAGTGTCAACTCCTAGACCAAGAGCCTCCATGACCTTGAAAGTCATTATATTATTTGAAGCACCTAAGTCAATCATACAATTTTTTAATGTCTTGCCTTTTATGATCAAACTTAGAAAAAGGGATCAATATCTTGCAAGTATGTAACTGATGAATTGTCTAAATACATTTGGGGTATTTGAGACAAAACTCCATTCTCTTCTTTTTCCTTTTCTAGAACTGGGAACTACAGTGTACTTGTTGGTTCTTGTGTAACAACACTATTATCTTGTATCCCTCCTAGCCAAGAAAGAGTCTTGCTCTTATGTTCCTCTATCCTAAACATTTTTGACAAAGGAACTTTGATAGTGATTTGTGATAGCATTGAAATCATATCAATTGGATCATAAGTAGTATTTTTTACACTAACACCTGAGGGTATAGGAATTTGGACAATAGATACCTTTTTGAAACCTGAAATTGAAGTCAAAAGCTGATTCATTTGCATTCTTCTTGATGTTATTGAAGTCATTCAGCATGAAACCAACACTAGTCTTGTCACCATATTGTTCCTTGAATAGGTTTTCAAGGTCACTCCATGATTTGATATTGTCATCAGGCAATCTTCTAAACCAATCTCTAGCATCCTCAATTAGTGAATGAACAAAAAGTTTCATCACTACATCCTCATGTTCAACCTCATAATTATTAAGCGTATCAATGAAGCTTCTGGGATGCTCTTCACTAGTAATAACATTATTTCCAGTAAACTTGGTGACTTTGTCCCTAAGGTCATTTGAAATAGGATGAGAAAAACCAAGGATACCCAAGAAAGACATCTATTTATATTTTTCCATATGGATTGGTGTCCTTTGGGAAACTGGGATGTTTGAAGTACTTGCCCCAATGGGCTAACTTTGGAAAGGAAGCTAAGTTTGTTGGAAAAGTTGGAGTAGGAGAAAATGGCCAATTGTAGCAGAAGTTGAAACAGGGGCTAGATGTGATGAACTTTGGCCTATTATGAGAGGACCAAGACTAGATATGGTAGGGAAAACCTATGAAGGCTAGCTTGACTGAGCTATTAAGGCAGAGTTTGATTTAATGAACTAGATTTTTCTTCTAGCCTCAGTTGCTTGAGCTTCATTTTCTACCCTTTCAATTTCCTTGATTAGATCTTCCTTTTCTTTTCTTGACTTTTCTAGATCCAAATCAAGTTTTGACATAACTAAAGAAATGGGCTTATTAGGGAGATGTGGCTCACTGATTTGTATCCAAACATCCTTTTGCTTTCCTTTATCTAAGTCCTTCCTATGTGCCTCCTCCAGTCTAATCTCCAAAGACTTGTTAGGCTGAACTTGTGTAATAATAGGTGCCTGATTCTTTTTAAGAAGTTGTTACTACATTTGAACATCAATCTTTAGAACATCCATATCTCCAAAGATGTCAGAGTGTAAATTAGAAGACCTCTCTTCCAATCTCCTATTCTAATCTTGTAAGGAGGCCATTCTCCTAAGTAGATTATCTCGTTCAATAATAGTATTCAGAATAACTTTCTCCTTTTCCTTTCCAAGCACATATGTCTAACTTCCTCATCCACAACTATCTTCTTGAGAAGGGCAATCTATGGAATTAACTCCTCATGATCTGTAGTAGCAATCTTAGAGTCCACTAGGTCAAAATCTATAGGGTTTGCTACATATGGTTCTTGTCTAGCATATGGTTCTTGTCTGGGACTAAAAACCATCTCCATGTTTTCTCTAAAGCCCCAACTATGGTTCATTTCATTCACCATGTTTGATCTATAAGGAAAATCCCCCACATGCGACATATTTTTATCATGAAAGACCCTTAATGGGGTTGAAAAAGTTTCCCCCAAGAGTGCAACTTTGTTTGATTTAGTACTTTTAGAGGAAAAATCCTTCTCTTCCACAAGGTGATATAATGACTGGGTTGACACATTGCTTCTAGGCACCCACATAGAATTAAAATCAGATTTCTTCTTATTTTGGTTCCTTTTTACCCCAAGAGGTAGCTAAGCTAAGAGTGGTATCTCAAGATGATTTCTAGTAAAGGTACATGTATTCTTCTTTTTCTCAACCATTAGTTTTAGGATTTTCTTAAACCTTTTAGCACCAGCTACAAAACCTTGACTTGACTCACCACCTTATAACAGGAAAGAGAAATAAAGCCAGAAACAAAGAAGAACAACACAGGGATTTTGATGTTTCTAAAACATAGCTTGATAGTAATTCCTCAGCTCCCCAGTAGAGTCCCCATTTTGTTGGAGTTCTTTCTTGTAAAGAACATATCAGTTGGATTTAGACCTAATACCAAGAAACAAAGACAAGGACAAGACTAAGGATGAGCTAAATGCTATATTCAGCAAGGCTAAATCTTAGTTTTGGGCCAATCATTAACAGAGTCATCAAGACTCACTTCACTTTAGTCTTTACTAAGCCAAGGTAAGCAAACATAAGGGATTTATCTTATTAACTTGATATTCTACTCTACAAGATTATCCCCTTCAGCAAAAATGGTCAATATTCTTCTATGATTTACTGACAAACCTTACAACTACAATAACCAATTACAATTTAAAGAAAGCATAGAAAATAAGCCATGACTAACACTTCTATCTCTTCAATACATAAAAGTAAATTTATTTGTTGTGATTGTTATGTAAAGATGAACTAGCAATGTACTCTTGAACTTTATAATGGACTAGTGCTTTATCTAGTGGGATATAGAGTCAGAGATTAGTAGTTTTAGACCTTTCTAATCAACTTGTGATTGAAAATGTCAATATTAAACTTTTAGTTTCATTCAAATTCTCATCCTTTCCATAAACCCTAAACCTTTTCAGTTATAGAAAGAAATTACCTAATTCTTTAAATCAATGTCAATCAATAAGACACATACAACCTTTTGGATTGCATTAAACTGGAGAGAAACTTGTCTATTTAGTCCCAAAGCTATAGATATATGAAAAAGAGACAAAACTTCAAATATAATTAGATTTAAGGATAAATCCTTCAATTTAAATCTTAACACTACAAATAAAACTCATAGTATGACACAGAGATGAAACCATTCACTAGTACATTTGAGACCATTTTTTGACCATTATTGGTCAAAATTTTGACCCAATTTTTGACCAAACTTTGACCAAGTTTGACCAATCCATTGGTCAAAAAAATTTTGGTTGAAATTTTGACCAACGTGCTAGCTAGTCAAAATTTTGACCAATACATTGCTCGAAAAACTTCCATAGCCATGGTGCAAGTTTTGCCAGGAATTGGTCAAAATTTTGACCAATGAAGGTAGAAATTTTGACCAATGATGGTAGAAAATCTTGACCAATATGAATGTTACTTCTGAAAATATTATGGTAGATATGAATGTTATTTCTGATCTGAATTATTGGTCTCTGCACTACAGTGCCTTCTCTGATTTAGCTGTATGAAATTACTTATATGCTAGATATAGTAATTGCTGAGATGAGTAGAACTAAGAATGGATTGAAGAGATAAGTTCTTACTTCCAATTTGATCTTAGACAGTGACCAGAAAATGATATTTTATTCACTATCTCTGTAAGTCATAACAGTTACATATCTTATGCTTTTAAGTGCATTGTTAAAGACTCTGTAGTGGCAACATATAAGAGAATCCATCATCATCAATCTATAATGATTATTGTGTTTTATTATTGCCACTATTGTAGTTAGTAGTTGTAGGCTATTATATCCTTCGTCATATATTTAATCATGTGAATCACTGTTCAAGGGCCATTAGCCACTCTTGAACTTGAAGGTGGGTTGTATACTTAAAGCTAGTTAACAAGAGCTACAATGGAGTAGATGGTATCTTACCACCTTGGTGATCGACTACCATAAGCTCAGGTGGGCAGGCAGAAAGGGAACTCCTCTTGAACTCATTAACAAAGTATGTATACATGGATTCTCTCCCTCCCTTTTCTCACCCACCTTAGGTGCTATCGTGCTTGGGAAAACTGAATGTATAATTTCTAATAAAAAAATTCTTCTTGCATACTTATCATTATTTATATAAATCTGTATGCTATTTTATTGGCATGTAGACCATTCCAATTTCCACTGCTGACTGATCTCTTCAATGTAATGAGTCATTTTCTAGTTAATTCTTTTCTTATTCCCATCAATCGATTCCTCCATATGCCCCTTCATTTCTCCTATTCAAGGGTGCAATTAAATGATTTCCTATTGCCTTAGAAATGTCTCGATCTATCCATGGTCTGTGGGGACCTCTAGTTCTATTGTTTCACTAATCCTCTTGAATGTTCATAATTTTGTTCTTCCTTTTAGAAGTTATTTCCTATTATTCCTTCCTTATTGTTTCTTTGCTTAGTCCAGATTATTTAAATCTCTTGTGGGATCATGGATCAACCGATATTCCAACCTTTTTAGGGTCTTCATCAAATGCTTTATTAGAGGCATATACATACATTAAGTTACATAATCCAATCAACATTATCTATTCTCTCAAGTCCAGTCAGCTAGCCTACCCAATGTATCGACTTGTCTTACTGTCCTTCATTTATATTAAAACTGTAAAATTGTAGAACTTCGATTATATTAAGCAAACCTTACAAATTGTGTGACAAAATCATTCAGTAAGGGGTATAATATTTTGGCTAAGTTTTAGTGGGGATGTGGCAATCCCTTCGAGAGGATAAGAGAGTGGATGTGTGTTCTCAATATTGTTGAGATGATGTAGGTGGTGGTTAATGTGTTATGATAGGTGGCTGAATGATTTGATATGCATATAGATGACCTATACAATGCTTATATCTATAATGTTATAATGTTAATGTGGAAAATACAAGATGTAGATTCCTACTTGATTATGATTACGTATGAGTGTCATGTATACATGGATGCATGATATATGGCTTCTACCAGTATTTATGATTGTTAATAGATATATGATGTATGGTTGATGATTATTATGATGATGAAAATATGTTTAGACTAATAAATTTAAATGCTCCCTTGCAACATCCACAGAGCCGCTCTATAGATCAATGCACATGTGTTTTTTTCTATGTTTCTACAAATGCATCCAATTTAGGAGCCCTATTAGAAGACATTCTTTATTGGATTTCTGACAATGATGGACTTCATGGATAATGGTTATGCCTATTTTCACTCATCTAAAGCTTGATTTGACGTAGGAGCCTACTGATTCTACAAATCTCAGTCATGTGCTAATGAGCTTGATTGTTTTATGAAAGAGCTCTTAGTTTTGTACATAAATCTATGTTTACCAAAGCATTAAGAAACACAATTAGTTGAATAGAGCTCGTATCTTATTCACATGGAAATCCACACACAAACACACATCCTCAATTGTCCTAATTAAGGGGTTTCACTGATCTAGCCAAAAAAAATACCTAATCATATAGACAAACCCTTCTCATATGCCAATGCACAGAAAAACAAATAGCTATGATCTTTTACCCATTTTAGAAAAATCCCTTACTATTAGCAGAAAGTTAAGTCCATTTTATGTGGATCTAGGATTTTTAAGTTCTCTTTCAGTCTTTTGATTTCAATATTTCTGCTTATCCCAAACCCCACTCGTCACAGATGGATCTCTTAAAGAGTGATAAGTGAGAAATATTAGCCAGGAATATGATTTTCAATTTGTGATATGTAGTGTCACAGGTGATTTTCTTGCATTGGTTAGGACTGCAGATGAGCACCTCAATATATCCTTGTGACTTTCATCAATTGCATACATGGTAATATGATTAAGACTGAAGAAAATTGAACAAATTGTATTAAGGGTAATATGGTATACAAAGGAAAATAATTGCATCAATCTGAAGTAGAATGTGTGCTCTTGATGTCTTTTACTCTTCTATGTTGGTAATGGTGCACTTTGAAATTCAATGGTGAGGGCAAGTCATTCCCTTACATTCTTTAGGTGTCATTTTAGTCCTTTAATGAGGCTTCTTTCAACCTCTCTATCTTCTACAAATTTTGGTCTCCATCCAGAAAAAAACTTATTCGATTAATGAGAAAACTAGAAACAACCTTAAGCCCTTGTTTGTTTCCTTTCAGAACATTATTCAAATAGCATAATAAAACCTCATCTTCCAGTTTGTTGATAAGGCAAAGTAACAAAAATAACCAGTAGTAAAACCATTTGATTCACAAGCAGGCACAATATCTTGGAAATCAATTTCTAATAGTAACTCACAATGAAAATGCTAATTCAATCCATATCACAAGAAGCCTTTTTTAACAAGAATAAAAGAAAGTTTCTTGAGAATAAAAGGCTCTGTGCATGTAGTTCCTAAGTTTTTATGCATACATTCAAATTTCCAATCAATCTCCTGTATTTAAAAAAAATATTTCTAAAATGTAGGGACAAAAATAGGTGTAGCATGACAAAAAAACTCTTTAATATTGGATTTGATTTGTATGGCATATAATGGTGACTACTTTTTGAACAGAAAGTGACAAAATATTGTGATATTGCTACCATGTTTCAACTGTGCAGTTTTTGAGTCAAATTTGACCCAGGCTTCATGAATAGTGTGTGGTTCACAAGAACCCATCTCTCATGAGAATAAATGGAACACTTGGCACTCATGGAAGACAACATATGTCATCTTGGAGCTAATTAACATAAAAAGAGATTATAGTTTACTCCAATTTCAGCCAAGGCTTGCCTTATAGACATATCAGATGTTATTGTAACAATCTAAAGGAAGCATTAAACAATGAAAATTTCAATAACCATGATTTTGGCATGGGGCTTACCATCACAATTTATTGCCATACAGTTTGGTAAATATATCCTTACCCTTGAATCAATGTGTTTTAAAATAGCAAAGTAACAAATTTGAATAAAGAAAAAGCAATCCCATGAACTTCTTTCTATACATTATAGTATAGAAAGGTTTTGATGATACAAGTTATTTTTTCCATTTGCAGGCCTAGATATTTCATTAAAACAATTTAACTGAATTTAAAAGGATAAAAAGTGATGGTTAATCTATTATTACCATGGTCTCTAGGAGACAAGGGTACTTGAAGACTGGTACCAGTACTGGCACAACTAACTTTCAAAAATTGGAGATAAGTACTTGGACACCATTTTGACTAACAGTGGAACTTTGAAAACAATAATAGTAAATTACAAAAATTAGTCATAAAGAACAGTAATCACTAAAGTAATTCTCTATACAAAAATCAGTCATGCAATAGTTTTATGCCCAAATGCATACACGGTCAGTAGACCTGATCACACTATTACTTTGCATGGATTTTTGTGGCATCAAGAACACCAACATGAAACATTATGCAAGATTATTTTATTATTTATCTTCTATTTTCTCTTTTAATGAGTTTTTCCCTAAGTTTTCAAGCAGGGAGCATAAAATTTCAGAGACTCGGAGACTGCAGGAGACAATAGCCAATAGAACCCTGAGTGAGGAAGTTTTTGAATATCTCTAGTAGTGGAAACACAACACATCTTTGTCTCTCATGATGATTACAATGATGATTTGTAGTATCTGTTCATGTTACATTATTTTTAAATCATGATTGCTTTAAAAAAAATAGATCTTCTCTCAAGACATGCTTTCAAAAAGAGTCTTGAAAGATCAAGATAAGATGGATGGAAATAAGAAGCATAAAGGAAACAAGAGAAAACACATTCAATACTAACTAAACAAGTTAATTTTTCTCTTTCAACAAATTTCATATTTGAAACGTATATGAGTTTTTTCCCAATTTGCCACATTTGACGTGATTTCATGGTAGAGAAATATTAGAAAGAAAATAGCATGTGTGATCATCACTAATCGGGGAAACATTTTGGGAAAAAAAAATTTGTGTGTGTGGACTCATGCTTGTTCTACATAACAAGACAATCTTAAATGCAACATTAAATTTCATTGACAATTGTTCTCTAAAGAAGCACTTGAACTTAATGCCTTGTCTGATTTCCTAGATAATGTGTATTTTCTCCTATAAAATTATTCTTCCATGCATCAAAAAAAAATTTGAAATAGAGATTTTTTTGAAATAGCTTGAGTTCATATTAAATATTATTTTCCCAAAATACACAATAACAACTTCATCGATGAATAATGCCAATGATGACATTCCATTTTTTAGGTTGCTTAAACAAATACTATGAAAACAAAACAACCAATCATCTGCGTTGTTCTCAAACTCCAAATCTTAATTAGCTTTCCTTGATGCAACAGTTCATCCTAACTACTAAATTCAAAATTGGAGACCTTATTTGTAGCCAAATTCAATCCTGCCAAATTCCAAGAATGTCATCCTCCTGATACAAGTGATACCTAATTCCAACATTGTCAACAAAAGATGACAATCTACATTAGAGAAATTTATACATGGGATAATCTACAAATTTAGTGTCATTTCTTAGAACTTTTCTTATATATTAAAATTTGTTTATAAGACCAATGCACCCATTACACAAATCATGCTTTAAAACCATAAGAAATTAAACATTCAATGATGCAAACTTACTCTTTGTCTCCTAGTTTGATTTCATTACCACCATATTCAAGTAGAAGAACATGATCACCTTGCTTAAAGCTATCAAGAATGGTGTTGCCTTCCTTATTGCAAGCCCCTGGTCCAACTGCTACAACCTTGCCAGAGTTCAACTGAACATAAAATAACCACTTAATCCCAAACCATAAATAGAAATATTAACAACACACTACCTGTGTATAGACCACAATGTAGGTCTTTAAATAAAGTTGGAAGAGGAAATGATATTCTATGCATTCAAATTAATTCAACCTAAATGGAATGTGGAAGTCAATTATATTTTTACAATGCAGATATAAGACAATTCTATTTTAAGAATTTGTTTATATGTCAAGCTAAAATTATAAGATTATGAGCACATGAATCATCTATTTATTTCTATGATTACAATGAAAATAGGAGTATCCATTACAATAATAGAAAAAAAACCTACTAATTGTACAAATCTTAGTCATGTGCTAATGACCTTGATTGTTTTACGAAAGAGCTCTTAGTTTTGTACATAAATTTGTGCTCACCAAAGCATTAAGAAACACAATTAGTTGAATAGAACTCACATCTTATTCACATGGTAACCCACACACAAACACATAGCCTCCATTGTCCTTATTAAAGGGTTTCACTGATCAGGCCAAAACAAAAACCTAACCGTATACACAAACCCTTCTCATATGTCAACTAGTTAAACAAGAAAGATAGTAATAAATAGAGATTCCAAGCGAATGCGCATACCTTCATACTACCAGTGTAGGCACATGGCATTTCCATACTCTTGTCGATGTCTTCCTCCTGGTAAATCCCGCATTCTATGAATACACTTCCCTCTTCATCAATTTTCTTAGATGATCCAACTTGATAGGATGATACCACATTTTGTTTCCCCAAAATCTGGGTAGGTGGCATTGTGACATTGACATCATTTACAGGCTCCAAGGTAGGAGAAGTTATCAAACAGTCAACATATAAAACCAGGTCATCCACCATTTCCCTGGCACCCAGAGGTTTGGAATCCACGGGTTGAAGCCTAAATGTATCCAACATAGAAAAACAAATAGCTATGATCTTCTCCCTATTTTAGAAAAATCCCTTACTCTTAGCAGAGCCATAATGAGAAAAGCCAGGTGAATTTTTCCTCACGGGAATGAAGTCCCAATTTTTCTTCTACCTATGCTTAGGAAACTTTGTCCTCATGGCAATGAAGTCCCAATTTTTCTCCCGCCCATGCTCATACTTTAGAATTGCCCACAAATTAATGAAAGTTTTTCTATTTTACCCATGCACGTGAATGAATGAAATTTTTCTTTCTTTTTTTATATGTAAGCTTTGTGTTGGTCAAAACACCCCTGTGTTGGTTGAAATTTTGACCAACATGAGGCTTATATGTATAAAAAAAAAAAAATTTCCTTAACATTTTGACCAACCTAAACTTATTTAGTTGATGGTAAAAAATTTTGGTAGAAAAATGAGGTTAAATGTAGTAGTGATTGGTCCCAGATATTCCTTTTATGTTCAAGTATGCATACATGTGAACACATTCAAATCATTATAGAACAAAATGGATGAACTAAAAAATAATACATGACACATAAAAATTCTACATGCAACCAACCATTACTTATAATCTTGGGAATCCATATATAGGATTGCAATAAGCTATAGATGAGAGGAGGACACATGTCAAAATTTTAATGGATACACCAAACTTTTGGAAGATGCATATAATAAATACATAGAACATTCTTCCAAAAATATTGATCAAAAATAAATATAGCTAAGATGACAAAAAAGCATTAATGTCTATCCTTTAGTCTTTCCTTTTCCTTTTACTTCATTTGCCTGGCTTGCAAAATATCTTAGCTACCTCCTCTTGACATAGCCTTTATTTCACCTATTGCTTCCCAAACATAAATCTCCCTCTTAGTGGGCTAGTCAGTATTCTTTACTTATTGTAAATATTGTGTGGCCTTGGTCCACCTAGCATCCATGATTGCCCTTGATTCAGCAATAAACTTATTTAAATTTATATCCACCTTAAAAAGAGAATCAATTAAAACATGAAAAGGGGAAATAGAGGTATCTTCAAAAATTGCTATTGTAGTCTCCTGGGTCAAAATGTCATCAAAAGAAGCTGACCACTCCTACCAATCTCTTACTACATTAGAGCATCCAGTATTTATGGTATACAAGGCTCCACTCCCTTAGATAAAATCTTTAATTTTCCTTGTATGATTTGTTGTTTGCTAGTAAAGAAGCCACTTAATTCTCTTACCATTTCTAGGCTCTCCTTTACAATGAGTATCTTATTTGGTAAGTCCAACTTTTTAGCCATTAGTATAATCAATCTATCCAAAAATTGTAGATAAGGACCCCATAGGCCAAAAGTAGGAGTCAATCATGAAAGTGCTTCATTGCAAAACTAATCAACATTTTGTAAAGCAATATATAAATTGTGAGCCTATTGTGATATGTTCTTCAAAACATCAACCCTATGGATCATCATATTCCTAGAGATCTCTATCCTCACATCTCCTCCTTGTTGAACTGATTGAGTATCAATACTCATTCTTCTTTGATGTGATGATTCATTCTCCTCTATATCTTCTATTTGAATTAGGGCCTTAGTAGTGTCCTTGATAAGCATTGATATTCCTTGCCCCTCTTCTCTCTCAGCTAGAGCCATCCTCTATTTTGCTTGTGCCAGTTGTTCTTTGAGAAATGTGATTTCATCCTCAAGTCCCTGGATTTTGGCCTCAAGCTCAATTTTTTTTTCTTTATATACATGACTACTTCTAAGATCATTCTCATAGAGCTTCCTCACATTAATATAATCATGTATGGACTAGGTCAGTCTTGTTTCAATTTCCTCCACTTTGGCTTCATTCATGAATGAGAAATGTTTTAGTGTCTTGGATATTTTTGTGCCAGAGGTGCCTTGTAAAGTCCATTTAATCATATTACTTTATTTTGTGCTCTGTACATCCATAAATTTTGGCTTTTTGGAAGCAGGGACCATACTATAGATTGCTAGAGATTTGGTATCAATGTTGAAACCAGTACCTATCTTCAATCCATCTGCACCTGCACCAATTACCTCACAAGAAATGGCACTTTCCTACCTCCTAATCTAATCAAGCATAAATGCTTTCTCCAAGTCCCATCTAGGCACCAATAACATACCACTCCTTTTCACTAGATCTCTAGCCTCCTTTAATGTTATTACTATACTTTCAAGATCATAGGCCTGAAGCTTCTCAGTCAATTCCAATCTTTGTTCATCAAATTCATATTGTGTCATCTTTAGAACAAGCTCGCTCTACTTGATTTTATATAAAAAAACTTTTGAATTCATTGCATTTGATGAATTCATCATCTTCTAGGAATTGTTGAGCCTAGATGATCCTATCATCTAATCTTGCTACTACCAACTCCAGATTAGTGATGGCGTTCTCAACTACATTAGCCCTGATTTGTAGGTAATTTTGTCTCATGTCAGCAAAATACTGACTATTTTTGAGCAGAATCTGTAGGGTCCTTTATCTAACCTAAGGAGGGATATGAAGAATCTTTTGCCTCTTATTTTCTTTGGCCATCCATGATGCCTGAGGTGCATCATCCTCTCCTACTTCAAAAGTTACATCTAGTTTAGTGCTGTCAAGAAAAACTCTATCCTCTTCCCCCATTGGACCCTCTGGCAACTTGGTCATAATCTCAGCATGATTCATGACCATATTCCTAATTCTTTGGGGGTAAGGGATGTCCATGTAGAATCCTATAAATGTAGGATCAATTCTTTGCAATTCTCCTTCTACCCTCAGCACATCATCAAGCTTTGCAAGCTTATCAATTGCCTCCTCTTCTACTACTATATTTGAGATGGTATCTTCATGGGGCAACTCCTTTGAATTTGGCAACACATGATTTCTCATTTCCTTGAACATTTTCCTCATCCAACCCTTAGAGTCATACATTTTGTAGGGGCCTGTGCAAAGATTATAATGGTGTAGAAAAGTGTGGATTGAATCTAGGGCCTCTTTACCAATGGTGAAATCATCAATTCTAAAGCATCTACAACAAAACGTTCCCCTGTGCACCTTTGGCCCTAGATATTCCCTATTTACCATGAATAACTACCAAATAAACTCAATTATTCCAAGCGTAGGAGGAATGAATTTTGGCAATATATGGGGTGGCTAGGGACAACCATAGACTCTCATTAAAGAAAAAGTGGGAAACAAGAAAATATCTCCCCAGTTATGATCTACTCTCTTCCCTTCAGGTAGCAGGGCTGGTCTTAAAAGACCTTTCAAAATCTTAGGTGCTCTTAAGTACCTTGTGTCTAACATCTTCATTATTGCAGCACTAAAATTATTAAAAAATCAGATAGAATCAAAAAAATGGTAAGTGCTATCCCATACCCATGTCCAAAGATGTATAGGAAGATCTCCATTCAAGTTAGAAGTTTGATCAATGAAGTCAGAACTGATATATCCCACATTCTTATAGAGGATTAAATGCATTAGTAGTGAGTAGTAGGGGAAAGTGAAATCTCTCATATTTCGACCCTAGCAATGTTCTCCTTCATTATATCCAAAATATGATTAACATAGTCATATTCATTGGCATGTTAGAAATCTTGTACATCCCTTGTGATTATGTATTATGCTCCCTAGACCTCTTCAAACCCATCTTTTCTTACAACCTTATGGACACTAAATATAGTTTTGACAAAATAACTTTTGAATTTATCCAGTGGCATCTTTTTTCTTAATCTTCTTTGGGTAGTCACCCACTTCTTCAAATCCTCGGGGATATGTTACAGCAATGAGGCTCTTGTGAAAGCATTGGGATTTTCTTCAAATCTCCTATGTAAATCCTTTAAATCTATAGGATGACACATAGCACTAGTTAATCTAAAGGCCTTAATGAAAGACTTTTGATCCAAAGTATAGAGAATTGTTCCATCCTTCTTATGAAAAGACTTAGTGGTCATGTTATAACATTGAAATAGGGCATTCATCAAATCTACATCCACAAAACTTCTAGGAAAATCAATTTAGTAAGGTTCTTTTTCCATGGATTACACATGAATTTTCTTCTCTCTATTACAATAGAATAAATAGAAAAGTTTAAAACCAATAACATTAGGGAAAATAGCATCTCGGCATCAATTTTATCTCCTTCCAAAATCACACAACAAGCGGCTTCGTAGCATCATGGGTCACTTTTTCCTAACCCTACGATCATATGATCGTAGTTAAGCTCACCCTTTCATAACATCATAGGGGATGCCACTTTTCTTTATGATGCTACACCAAACCCTTGAAACTTCCATATTGTAACATTGGTGGTTTATCATTTTTCTTGTGCAATTTTATGATCATGCCCTAATCGTAAGATCAAAGATCCCTCTTCATAACCTTGAAATCTCATGATGAACAATTCATCATAAGATCAGAGACCATTTCTAGTCCCACTAATTCTGACATCAAACACACCTATTTTGTACACTAGCTCTATACAATCAGGAAGTAGACACATGTTTGACAGCTCATCTCCCTGTTTCCCTTTATCATCTTTATGACGTTACAATGACAAAGTATCATGTCATTGCAATGTCTTCATATTTCCTTTATGATCCCATGATGAACACCTTGTCACAAGATCATAGCTCCCCCCTTTTACTAGTCCTAATATCATGATAAGCCTCTCATCATAACATCACAACCCTTCAAATTCTGCTTGGCGATCCTACAATGACCATATGAATTGTAACATTGTAGAAGTCAATAATGCAAGTCACTCAAAAAATTATATGATCATACGATAAAAAGGATATCATATGATCTAGGAAACTCAAAATTTTATGTATGATAACATGACACAACAACAATCATGATATTGAGAAAGCCTACAACCCCTATTTACAATGTCCCGCTAACCCTCCATCATAACATTGTAAGAAACAATGCATTTAAAGAAAAGGAAACCCACTCTTTCAAAAGGCCTAGGGCTAGGGATCAAAAATAATGGAGACCATGCAAATTTTCTAGGGTTAAACTATGAATGGAAACAATATAAACATAACCCTATCAAAAAATTTAAACATTTTCACCACAAAATTTAAATTTTTATCATCAGTGGAAAAATGAGCTATCAAATAGCATGACTACCCTACAATAAATAGGTTGATTGCTGAATGACATAAATTGATGTAAATGTTATTACTTTAGGTTTTACGTGAAGTAATCAAAGTGCTAAAATTCCACATTAGTCACAAGCAAGGCGACTAAGGGAGAAATTGGAGCTGCAAATTCTATATCTACATGTTCAAGATGTTAATATGTTATGTCTTTGGCATTGTTGTCAAAGAGGAAGAAATAATAGAAACTAATCAAGGGAGAAGAAACTTATCAAGAGAGAAATAGGTAGAAAATTATCAAATTATTTGAAGGATCATAAAAGAGGGATAAATAGTAGGAAAAAAAGAGAGGGAGAAATAGCAAAAAAGAAAAAGAGGGAGAAATAGCAGAAAAGCAAGAGAAGGAGAAATAACAGCTAAGAGGGAGTAGCAAAGAAATCAATCAGATAGTGTATCAACAAAGAGGGAGTCATAAGAACTTGGAAGCTACCAATGAAAAGAAATCTTGTCTACAAATTTCTTTTTGGCATTGCCTTACTATTTTAACCCAGTTAGTTTTGATTAAACAAAATGCTTTATGATTTAGTAACTTGGTTGGTCAGTTTGGTTTGCCATCAATGCCGAAGAGGGAGATTGTTGAAATCTGATTGAAAAGATCATTGTTGAGAAAGAGAGATTGTTAAAGAAGTATGTTTCAATCATTGTTTTGTCACTGATGTCAAACTTTCTATTTGCTAGAAAGACAATTTCTTATAAGATCCAAGTACTATCACTATTAATGAAGAGGATTTAATCAATGAGATGTAAAAACATCACCTATAGGAAAGGTTGAGTTATGATTTTCTAATGAAGTACAAGGATAAGTTATGACAATGGTGAAATAATGTATTGATAATATACTTGAAGATATAAAGGTTGGCTACACTTAGAAACTTTAGAAGAATAGGTAAACCAAGACTATTTGCAAAGCTTGACCAGAGTTGGTTAGTGGGAGCCCATAAAAGTTAGTCCATGTTGAGTAGATTAACAATTGGTACTAAGTAAAAGAAAATTCTAGTATGTGTCGAGTAACATAGTTAGTGTCGAGCAAAATTCAATAGGTGCCGAGTATCGGTAAATTGTAGTTGATGCCAAGTGAAAATGTAACAGGTGTCGAGTAACACAATATGTGCTGAGCATTAGAAGGACAATAGTGCCGAGCTACTACGTTATTTAAAAATTCAAAGATTTACTAGATCTGAGCTAATAAGTTTGTTACCTTGAAATTTGTGAACCAGATGGAAGATAGGGATGATGAGCTAGTGGTACAAATTTTGGGGTTAACCATTTTTAGGAAATTTCAAGTGGATTCTACATGAATTTTCTAGAAGAAACAAGATAAGGGAAACATACATTGTATCCTACATAATCCATCTAAACCCTGATTTGGATGATTCAAAATAGAGTGGGAAAACTATTCTAATTTCTTACTTAAGGAATGTTTGGTCATAATGCAAAGGAGTGGCTAGAGTGTGTGGTGTCAAGGAGAAGACATTGAGAAGGAAGAATAGAGTACAAAGACTCTGCTTCATCAAAGGACCACAAGAGTGACTACATTGGTACAACAAGCAAGAAGCTTAAGGAGACATAAGCTTGAAGAGTGAACAAGCTATCACAGTTGTAGAGACTGAAAGCCAAGTAGAAATGAGAACTGAATTGAGATCTGAAATTTGCAAGATATATTGTAAGTTGTATCAGATCAAAAGCCTTTATTGTTACTCTCTAGAAATTGTATAATTTAGGGTAAATTCAACCTTGTTAGAAATTGTTACAAGGCATCACTTTAGAAGAGTGAGAAAGAGGTAGCATGTTACTGGTGGTTTTCCCAAATTGGGTTTGCACGTGAATCATTGTGTTATGTGTTGATCTTTCATGTTTTATTATTGCATGTTGATTTATCAGTAACTTGTAAGTTTAAAGTAATTAGCTTGGATGCATGAATGTTTAATGGACTCACTATGATAAGTGAAAAAGTTTTATTGGACCTTGTATAACTAATTCACCCCCCAACCCCCCCACCCCCCCCCCCCCCCCCCCCCCTCTTATTTATTCTAAAGAATTCTAACTTTAGGGAGGTGTTTAGGCATTTTGATGATAATGAGAATGATTTAATATAGTTGCACAAAGAAAATGAACTATTAAGAGAATATCTACATGAAATTATAGGTCCATTGGATGAAGACCACACAGAGGTTACTCTTGCTGCAATAGTAGAAAGGAGAGATAAGGGGATGGTCCAAGTTAATTCATTTTTGGGAGCATGTTAGCAATGGTGTGACAATTTTGAGTAGAAAGATGTAGAGATAATACATGCTAATTTGAACCTATTGCATAATGTTCATTCTATTGCGGAGAAACTAGTATCTATAGTAGACCATGATTTTGGGCTTATGGATGAGGCACATGCATGGGACAAAGACCTTCAAGCACTTCAAACAATAAAAGGTCAAAGTTATCATAAAATCATAGAAGTGTATACAATAGTTGAGATTGATAAACTTGAGGATTGGATTGAGAATATAGATATCAGAAATAAGGTCATGAAAGGACTTCATAAAGGTATTTAGAAGTTAAAAGGCTAGCCTCAAGATAAATTTTGGATGCAGATAGGTATCACGATGATATTTCCCTCTAGATTTTTGAAGATGAGACAAAGAAAAAGATTAAGTTAATACAACCAATGTTTGAAAAATTGCAAATAAATTTCAAGGATGTTTCATTCGATGAAGATATTAGGTAAGCATTCGATACTAGAGAGGTTTTGTTGAAACTTGATCGTAGACTTGACAATTTTGCATATAATTGAATGGATACTAGTAATTATTAGCAAATAGTTAGGCATAAATATAAGGCTTTAGATTTGTCAGAAGCTTCACAAAGTGAAGGATATTATAGAGAAATTCAAGAGAAAACATCTAGACATCACTCTAGTATAAAAGGAAAGAAAACCTAGAAGCTAGAAATTCAATTTTGACACTTGGGAAAATTTTGAATTTTTTGAACCTACTACCCAAGTGTGAAGGAGATTAGGTGTGCAAATGCAGTACTTTAGAGGTGCATTGACATTTAACTTCTATTTCCAAATTTAGAGCTCTCCATGTAGTAGAAACACATTCTGACAGAAGTTTAACTCATAAAAACATTTACAAAAGGCCAAACTTCCATTTATAGAGCTTCAAGTGACTCCCAGATCCTCTTACAGCTTCCTTCTTTTTATCTACTATCTCTTTCATTTTTTTAGCACATGTAAAGGCTTATGTACCCATTAATTGACATTAAAAAGGGTGGATTCCTACTTAGCACCATTTAGAGAGTCATTTTATACATAAAGAGATTTGTTTTATTAGTTTAGAAGCATATGTTTGTATAAAGAGATCTCTCACTCTCAACACAAATTGAGGAGATGATTTCTTATAAATTTAGGAATGTAATATGTATTTCAAGCTGATATTTTGATGCAATAATATATGCTATTGGTGCTCTCATTCTGAGTGTAGTTATTCTTACCAAAGTGTTTTTTTTTGTGGATTCTTATTCATGATAATAATGGAGCCAATAATTTTTTGTGTTGATTTTATTGTGCGATATTTTAGTTCTGGTGTTTCTTGCATGTTGACAAATTCTATTGATGTACAAAGTTGGAGAAGAGATCACCCTTTTTTTCCTACATAGCTTCTTGTCTCGCATGAGTGCACTTTCTATGGACTTGTGATTTGATAAGAAGTGAAATATCTTTCAATTTTACTAAATTCCCATCGACGATTGCATTAGTGGATTTAAGGAAGCATTGCTCCTACTTTCATTGGTTTCCTACCTAATCTTTTCAATGATTTAACTCGTAGATGTGTTGTTACCATGTTTATGTTTGTTAGGAATTTCTCTTTCATGCTATTTACTTTTATCTCTCATTACCTTATCTTTGTTATTTTATTTTCTAACCCTTGGTTAAATTAGGAATTCATACAATTGCATTGTTAGATTGCATTCATTAAAAAGAAGAAAATTTTGAAAACATATCTCTTTTGTGATTAATTTTGAAACAACAAGTAAATTGATCATCTTATCCAAAATTGATATGAACCAACAAAGGCCTCTTTGTGAATAAATACATTTATCCTCAATTGAGTGGATTCTAGTAGGTTGCAAGATCACCTGGAACATTGGAGTTGATCCTAGATCATATTTTCAAGAGACAAGTTTGAAAGGATTCCTACCATTAAGCATCATGTAAAATGAAAACTCAACAAAAGTGGTGCTAGAAGAAGGGCCTCTTAACATTTGAAATAGAAAAAACATCTTGAAAATTAAAAATTATACATTGTTTACAAGTTTAGAAAAATTTCCATCCATCATTATGCATAGGTGCGTTGGTGTGTAGGTGTACCATACTTTTGAGAAAGTGTGCTATAGAGGTGCACGTTTTCTATAATTGATGTAAACTGGAAGATCTTGATCCAACACCTCCATTTTAGTGAGCTTTAAGATCTTCATATGGTGAACTAGAGTTCTTAGAACTCACTCATTTTCATAAGCCTCGAGGTGACAAAGGATTTTCTAGAATTCTCCCACTTCCATTTAACATTTCATCATCTTCCCCACTTCCGCCTCCAAACCAACCATGCGTTGTTCGACAAAATCTTCCACTAATGGCCTTTTTTGCAAATATTGTAGATTCACTAATCAATTTGATAGGATTACTCAACAACCTTCCTAAGAATTGTGAGAAATTTTTCCCAAGGTTCATATATGGAGACACAAGAACAACTAAAGATCACATCAAGGTTTTTAAAGATATTTGCAACATAAAGTAGATTTCTAATGAGAGTGTGGTTTAGTTTTTTATTCCCATAGTCATTGGGAGAACTTTTCTTTAATTGGGATGCCAATTTACCACTAGGATTCTTCAAAGACTAGGACACTTTCAAAAAATTATTCTTGGAACAATTCAAAACTTTCATCAACCCAGTTGTGATACATCATCAATTCATATTAATCAAAAGGGACCTAGCTGAAATAATTTCATACTTCAATCATTGCTTTCATATGGCATACCACAAGCTGGAAACACCATACACTATATCAATTGAAGCCATGATGTAGATTTACCTAAATTCTATGGACCATCTTACGGCTATTTTCCTAAGAAGACTTTCTGCTACAAATATCGACACATTGGACAAAGTCTTCTTAGAAGAAATTTCTTTCACAAAGCAAGTTGATCCTAATGGAGGAGAATTGATGCCCCTAGCTCAAGCTATTATGACAATACCAACATATCCTATTCGAGCACCACTAATCTCAATAGGTCAATGCTTCAGAAGCCATGCCAACTATGTTTAAAGACAAGGTTGAGGTGCCTCCCTTTTTGCTTAGCATTAGAATATATAAGAATAATCTTCACAATCGTCTAATTGATTAAAGAGCTTCTTGTAATTTTATGCCACTTTAGATAGCACAAAGGTTGGGAGTCACTCCTTAGCCATCTAATTGAATAGTGATACAACTTGACAAAACAAAAGTAATGGTTATTGTTGTATTGCAAGATATTCAGATACAATTGATAGTTGACCCTCAAGTTCAAGATATCATAGATATACATGTGGTTGAAATTCCTAAAACATATGGATTGCTACTAAGTAGAGTGTGGATAAAATTCTTGAGAGGATGGTTTTCAATGGATTTAAATCAACTATGGTTATCTTGGAAAGGGTTGAATAATCAAATCAAAATTGATGTAGAGACAAAATTAAAAAACAATGATTATAGAATACAATGCACCAAATGAGATGGCATTCCTACAATATAATTTAGGCTCTTACAAAGTGACAACTTTTGATACAGTTTTACCTAAAACATTAGATGATCAAAATGGAAGATCCATGATTCCAATCTGAAAAGAAGAGATTGTAACATAGTTCATAAATAGCATGGTGGCCAATTTTTAATATTCAGGTGAAGAAGTAGACCCAAACATGTTACTCCTTCCCAAATTTTGTAGATTGCATAAAGTTAGACATTTAGAGTTTGAATGTTCACATTGCCAAGAAGCAGTTACTCAGGTGTTGAATCTGATAATGAAAATAAAGAATGGCAATATTCCAAAAGAAGTACCTATGAAAAATTCAAATTTTGCATACATATCTAAAGTTGTGGGGAAGGATGGAGAAGAGGTAGAAGATCTTAGTGCATCATATAGTGATACCTATTCAAATGGTGGAGATTTTTCTTCTTCTCTATCTAAAATGATTAAGATCCAAAGAAGGAGACATTTCATAAAAGGCCAAGGTTGGACTTCAGTAGTCATTCATCCTAAACCTAAAGTTGACAAAATTACAAAACTGATTGGAGAAATTCAAGATCAGCAAGAGAAACATATGTTTACCATATCAAAGATAAACAATGAAAAATCAAGTCCACCATGGGAGAGATTAAAATAGATCCCTAAGAAGCAATCCTTTTAGGTTCAAGTATAAAAAAATCTACAGATGAATAAGCATAAGCCCAAGAAACCCAAAGAAGATCTGATCTAGACACTCTAGTTTGATGGCTTAAGTGAAAAATAGGAGCTGATGCAGGTATTGAATTAATCAACCCAAAAGGTAGGTCTTTCTATGTAGTATATCAATTATATTTTAGATGTACTAATAATGTTGTAGAGTACGAAGCCTTGATTCATGGACTTCTCTTCACATTAGAGAAGCAATTCAAAGTGCTCATAATTTAAGGAGACTCCTAGCTGGTGAGTAGACAAGTGAAATCAATTTATTCTTACAATGATAGGATATTACTTTCTTATTGAAAGAGAGTTTGTGATCTAATGGATGACTTCAAAGATTTGAATGTAAGGTCCATCTTTAGAACAAGAAACATGGTAGCAGATGCCTTGGCAATTTTAGGTAATGCATTAAAACTCATTGAGAGAACAAAATTGAAAAGAGTTTAAGTAAAATTGGTTACTTCCCCATCCATCCCATATAACATTATGAACTTCCAATTATTCTAGGTTGACCAACACATACTTGAGATTATCATGTGCAATGGCCATTTTAAGGGACAAGAGATTGATGACACTCTGAATGAAAACTCCGAGGAGGAAGAACTTGAAGAAGAACATGGGATTCTCAATTTGAAAACCAACACTATTCCTAAGGGAATGGTTATGTTGGAGTACATTTTTGATTGTGATGAATTATCACTTAACATGTGAATAATCAAAGAAAAGGGGATCAAAGAATACAATTCATATAATCTAGGTACTGATGAAGATCCCATAATGGCAATGGTTGGAAAGGCATGGAATGCTCAAGAAAGGGAAGATATGCTCCAATTTATTAGGGAGTACAAAGATGTCATTTCTTGGAGTTATGAAGAGCTCAAAACATATGATCCTAATATAATCACACATGACATTCCATTGAAACTAGATGGAAAGCCTTTCTGAAAAAGGAAAAGACCTATTAATCCCATTATTGAACCATTGATAATGAAGGAATTTAAGAAATTTCTCAATGCCAAGATTATCTTCCCCATATGCCATTCTATATGGGTGGCTAATTTAGTTTCAATGAGGAAAAAGCTAGGGAAATTTTCCTTTGGATGGATTTTTGCAATTTGAATCTAGCATCTCAAAAGGATAACTACCCTTTGCCCTCACTTGATGACGTATTACAAATTTTCAATGGATCCAAAATGATGTCTTTCTTAGATGGATATTTAGGATATATTCAAGTGATGGTTGATGAATAAGATAGGCTATGGACTACTTTCCCAACAAAATGGGGGACTTTCACATACAGAAGAATGCCTTTTGGGTTAATCAATATAGGAGCTACATTCCAATGAGCCATAGGAAAATCTTTCAATGTATAGTTATTTACATGGATGACTTAACTATCTTTTCAAAGGATCAAAGTACTCATATTGCTGATTTAAGAAAAGTGTTCAATAGATATTAGAAATATGACATATCACTTACTCTCAAGAATTATTCATTTGGGGTCACTAAACATAAGCTCCTAGGTCATATTATCTCTAAAGTCAAAATCTCCATTGATCTCAAGAGAATTGAAGCCATTCTAAAGTTGTCACCTCCACACAGTCATAAAAACTCAAATCTTTCTTTCAAAAGATAAATTTTGTGCAAAAATTTATAAGTGGATTTGCTAAGATAATGCACCCTCTTAATGACTTGCTCAAGAAACAAGTGAAAACAAAATGGGTTCTAGAAATCAAGAAATAATTTGAAGACATCAAAATGGCTATTTCCATTGATTCTATTCTTGTTAGTCTAGATTATGAGCTACCATTTAAAATATACTCTTTTGCTTCAAAACACTCATGTGCTGAAATTATTATGCAGAAGAAAGATAAAGAGGATGAAAGGCCCATTTTTTTCATGAGTTTTCCTCTAAATAATGCTGAGTTGAACTATTCTAATCTCAAAAAATAGTCTTCTTCTTTGATAAAGGTAGTTGAGAAATTTTCCATTGTTACTAAGGAGTAAGGTGTATGTAATTGTGCCTGATCCTATAGGTAAGACATTACTAATGCAAAATGAATTGGGTGAGAGATAAGGAAAATGAATGGCGATACTACAAGAGTTTGATCTAGAGATTCAACCAATGAAGTTAGTCAGAGGACATGGGTTGACAAAGATGATAACTAATAATGAGATAAAAAATGAGAATTAATTCAGGTTTAATGATGAAATCAGCATAGACGATTAAAAAAATAAGATTATAGTATCTCAATTTGATATTGATCAAGGTATAATAAAAAATATTTGGTATCAAGATATTGTTTACAATCTTTTACAAAATCAATACCCCAATTGGGTGAATAGTTCCCAGCATGAAGGTCTCAAGATGAAGTGTGAATCTTACATGCTAAAAAATAGGAAACTGCATAAAAGGAACTACAAAGGGATTTACCTAAAGTGTTTGGGATGAGAAGAAGTAAAAGAGGTTTTGGAGTGGTTTCATGATAAGTATGGTACAATACATGGATCAGCAGAAGCTACAGCCAATATGATTTTAAGATCCAACTATTTTTGGCCTACAATCTTCAAGGATACTTTTGAACATGTGTGTACTTTCCATAGTTGTCAAACTAGTGCTAATAGAGAGATATCTGGTGATGTCATTACAACTAGTGTTGGAGGTATGCCCTTTCACAAAGTGGGGGTTGGACTTTATTGGTCTAGTGAACCCACCCTCATCAATAGGACATAATTTTTTTCTCACAACTACAAATTATTGCACACACTAGGTAGAAGATGAGACTTTTAGAAATTGCATGACAAAGTTTGTTACAGACTTCTTGGAAGAACATATTGTTACCAAATTTGGGATGTCATTCTTTGTAGTTTGTGATAAGGGATTATCCTTTGCATCAATATTCCTTACCCAGTGGGTGCCAAATAATTAGGTTATAATCAAGTTCTCTTCAAATTACTAGCCACAAGGAAATGGTGTGGTCAAATCTACAAATAAGAACTTAATCATGGTAATAAGACATTTGGTGAAAGATAATCTAAAATATTAGCATACTCAACTCAAATATGTGCTATGGACAAACTGAGTCAGGGTCAAGAATGCTTTGGGAACATCCCCCTACCTACTTGTCTACAGACAAGAGCTAGTATTGCCACTTAACCTCAAGATTCCTATTTTGAAATTCATAAGTGGGTATGCTGAAGACACTGATAGGATTTAGATCAGACTAATGAATTTCTCTTGGACATGGATGATAAATAAATAGCTTCTTTATAACATATGGAAAAACATCAGGCTATCATTAAAAGTTGGTTTAACAAGTGGGCCACAATAATTTATTTTAGAATATCTGACCTTGTTCTTTTGTGGGAAAAGGAAAAATAAAATAAAACTTGGGCAGCCATACTAAGTTTCAACACTTTTGGATTGATTATTATCAAATTGTGGAAATTCTGGAAGAAAATACTTTTAGGACCAGTTCCTTATAAGGGAAATTAGTTCCATTGCCCATCAATAGGTAGTTCCTAATACATTACTTTGAGGCCTAATTTTTTTAAAAAAAAATTTAGAACAAAATTCTTTGCATGTGTGTTTGGTTTTTGCAAGTGTGTTCTCTTTTAGTTGTGTGTTTTCTTTCAATTATGTGTTTGCTTTCAAATTTGTGTTAGTCCATGGGTTAGGTGCAATCAAGATTTTATCTTGATGCATTTCATAAACCATTTTCTTTTAGTTTCAACTTTTGGAAAGAGGTATTTCTTTGTGAAAACATTTAGATGACTTTGTTTCTTGTACCAACTAAAGAACAAATGTTACTTGTAGTAATAGAGGACTTTCAGTAGATCAACACTTCTTAACACTTTGCAAATTTAAAGATTGACTATCTTAGTGTTTTCAAAGTAAGGTCGATGGTAGCAAGGGATAGTCCAAACCCTACTAGTTCAAATAAAAGGTCTTTTCAAAGGAATTACTAAGGTCATTATTTGGCATGAGTGTTTTCATAAAGTTCTAAAAAGAGGAATGCAAGGGATATCAACTAAAGAATGAATCAAAGAAATGACACCAATGCCTTGGCTACATAGTCTAAGCATGGCTAGGGTATAGAAAGAAAATAAAAAGGAAAGGTGGTGTTAAGAATGAAAGATTCCAAATAAATTCTAAAAAGGGTAATAACAATAGGGGTATGAAATCCAAAACGGTTGTCCAGTATCTAAAACAATTTCTTCATGGAAGAATCAAATGGTGACATACAAGCTACATGAAGAAAATTTCAAAAGATTACCGAGGACCTCAAATGAAAAATGATAACCCATTAAGAGCCCTTAGAATGAATTCTCTCGTTTGGTCAAATAAGTGATTAATAAACATATTTTGTGAGAATTCCTAATTAATGGAACAACAAGGTAGAAGATTGCTTTCAAGTTGTTAGAAACTCATGATAGACTACATTCTAAGATATCAAAAGAAATAAATACACTAAACACACACTAAACTTGGAGATTCAAGATTATGAGGTTTTGACTATGAAGTGACTCAAAATATGCTTGGAGTATTCAAGATTTAGTTGGTATTTAACACATGTTTGAAGAATGTTTGTTGTGAAGCAATTCCTTTGTCATTTCTTCCCTTTTGATGGGGCTATTTGTTGTGGTTTCATAACCTACACCCTATTTCTCCTAGAAAAGAGGACCCCCTAGTAATTTTTTTCTTTCCTAGACCCCTAGTCTAGGGTTTGATTCATTTTTGGCATTCTACCAAGAGTCTAGGTCTTGCCAAGTACCCTACCTAAAAAACCCAATTATCAAATTTGAGAAATTTGAACATGAAAGGTGATAAAGATGTTAAGGTATGCACTAGCGTACCTAGCACACATGTGCACCTATTATGGGTGCTCAAGTGTGCTAGATGTGGAAGTGTACATGCGCACCCTTTAGAGGTATACACCTACATAGGTAAACACATCTTAAAGGTGTGCATGGTCCAAGGTCTGTAAATACCTAGGACAACCCCTCGCCTCATTCATTATTTTTTGTCAAGCATTTATGAGTGTACCTCTACACCTATAGAGGTGTGCCAAGAATCCAATGTACACACACTTAAACACTAAGAAAGGTATGCACATACACACCTATCAAGGTGCATAGGTGCAAACCTTTATTTGCATCTTTAAAAAACACAAATACTATCTAAGGTGTGCAGGTGCATACCATTCATCAAGACCTAACTAAAGGACCTAGGTAATGGTGCACATATTCACACCTAGTCAAGGTGCGCATATGTGCACCATTTCTAACCCTTCAAACTAGAAAAAAAGTAAGGGTGCACACATGAGAACCCCATCAAGGTGCACATGTGTGCACTCTTAATACCACAAAATTTTGCCATCCCTCAAAGAACATTACAATGTATGCAGTAGCACACATGTACATGTGTGCACTCCACAAGGGTGCACACCTATGCAAGTGAACCACTGTGCACCTAATAGCCTTCAAAGGTTAAATTAGCACACCTAGCACACCTATCAAGGTGTGCAAGGTGCACTAAACTATATAATCATGAGAGCTAAAAAAGGGATTTCACTAGTTTTACAAGGATTTTGAGGTTTTGGTTCTAGGTTTTTAGCAATTAGGATTTTTTTAATGTTTAATTTTCATCACTCAAGACTAATGTATTTACATTTTGTGCAGATAAAATGGCTTTCTTATCATCCTCACTTGTAGAGAAGATGGCTCCAAAACTAGTTATTTTCAAGTTTCAAGGTGCACTACAGAAATCATGCTTTTAGGATGCACATTCAGAGGTTAGAGATACTGAGTTGGGATATATAGATTGAAATGCATTCTTGGTACTTTGTAACAAGTTGAAGGAGATATCTCTGATGGTCTCAACACTGATTAGGTCAATCCTAGTTAATGTGCCCTCACATCCCACATTAGTGCAATCTTCAAAGTTGGTCATGACCTTGGCAAAGAATTATGTGTCAAAAGAAAGAGTTGTGAAGAGAATAATAGGGAAGATTGTCCTAGACTTAAGATCAAGAAACATTGCAAAAGTTTTCCATCTCCTAGGAGCAAATCAATATGTTAAATATCACCTATCATCAAGTAGAGAGATGGTATAGGGAAAATGAAAAGGAAGATAAAGAGATCATATAATTGTCATTCTTGATTCATAGAACATTGGTGGGACAAAGACCAAGCAAGGTAGATATGACTAGAGGATACATGAAGGATGATATTGGATACTCCATTGTCTTTCTGAGTAAGATTATTAGTTTACTGATAGCTAGGAACCTAAATATCTAGATGGTACATTTCATCAGGATGATCATAATAGCTAAAATGCGAATTTATTAGGCCACAATACTAAGCAAAAACTTAGATGAGTAGTTGGTAGGAGTCAAAGCGAACCCCAAGTTTTATATGACATTATAGCTGGTGTATTTACTAGTAGAAAGGACAACTGACTATCCAAGATTGTATAAGAAGGAAATCATGCAAAATGCTAATGTCTGGCCTTATGTGGTATATCCCCAACTAGTAAATAAGAAGCTCTCATATTAGAGAAATGAGTATGGAATAGTTAATGACGCTTTCATTTTTCCAATCATCTAGTTCATTGAGGGTTATTATGCTAAGAGGATGTTAGTAGAAGCAGTGGCAAGGATTATAGAGATAGGTGCCTACTACATCCAATTCAACACATTCACCCACCTAAGGGTAGCATGTACAACTATGAATCTAAAGAAACTCCTAAGATATCCATTGGATAGGCTCATTTTATTGGAGATTGCAAGACAACTCACATATGCATATGAAAGAGTGAGGAAACAACATAAGAAGACCTGGGTATGGCCTATCACTATATGTCCATTTGAATTTGAGTGAAAATAGGATATCATAAACTTGGATGTAGAATGGGATCAATATCCCTTGGAATATTACAACTCCCCTCGTCTGTTCTTTGACAATATTGGAAGAGTTCAACTTTTGACTAGAAAACAATTTGTTCATGAAGATGCAATAGAGGATCATTGGGTGAACACGATAGATGAATATGATATCTAGATTAGGGATTCTTGTAGGATGACTCTATATCTGGTAGGGAGTTCTTTCAAGATAAATATCTCACTAAAGACCATCCAAAAAGACACTCAAGAGGTCTTAGATTCCTTGTACAATCATGACAAGACATTTGATCGACCAATTATGAATGCAGAGGTTGACATGCAAGAGAATGCAAAAGACAATCATAGGGTGAGACATGTAATTCAATTAACAAGATATTGGATCAAGAAGCCATTTAAGCTAGATTGAATTCCTTAGATAATCACTCTCCAAGATACAACATGCCCAATTAAGGGAAAATATAAAAAATTATCAGTACCAACTTTCCTTGCATAATCTCCAATTAAGCCAAAAATAATTTATAAGCATAGCAAGGAATTTGGTTACTTCAACACTGATAAAGGGATGAATAAGAGGAAAAGAGCTTCTCCAAAGTAGGATAATCCTGAACCTATAGTACTTCAACAAGAATAGGCAACTCAACCCCATGAGGTAGCTCAAGAACTTGAGAACTAATAGACTCAAAATGAAGGAGAACCTCAAGTTCTGGATACTCCATAGGTTCCTTTTCTAGAACAAGAATAGGAACAATCAATAGAATAGGAAGCACAGGAGGTGTCGCCACCTATATAAGAGGAAGAGGTCTCCTCCTTGGCTACTAAGAAAGATAAAGTCAGAACTATAGTCAAAAAGACTAGAAGGAAGAAGATACAAAGAAGAGTTATACCTATTCCTGTAGTCCCAAAAACCACCCATAAAGAGGATGAAGAAGATGAAGAAGACAATCTCTCATTGAGTCAAAGGACATGCTTTTCATGGGCCACCTAGTAAGAGAGGAGGAGAAGCTCCACCATCACACTGCAATCTATTCCCAAAAAATCTATTAAGGTTACAAATTTATACGATGAGTAGCAATAGTGGATGGATGAAGAAGAGGGGTAGGGAATAGATATTTCAAGATGTCTTATTTTGACTGTATGCCAGTAGGGACTAAAATGGTGGGTGATAAAATATGAGATACACCCACAAACCAACCTCTAGGAGAGGATTGGAATTAAATGCCACCTCTAGCACAAGGATCTTCAGGTACCTCACAACCATCATTTCAAGATCTATCATTTTTGGACAAAGGCTAAGTCACTCCCCCTCTCCTATCACTAAAGAAGAAAGAGAGGTGTATCAAGAGGAGCTACATCAAAGGCCCACCGATGAAGTATTAGAGGAAGGATAGATACCTGATGAACATCATCAAACTTCTCAGGATATAGAGGTAAGGAATTTTGATACTACAGATGCAAAGGCACTAAATTTAGATATCTCTCTAAAGGAAAAGACTCCATAAAGAATGGATAATTGAAAAAGGCCTACAGGGCAATATTCCTCTTCAACTAAATATATTCCTCTGATGGGAACTGTACCAACTTGGTTGAAACGGGAAGTCACGATTTGACAAAAGAGATAGCTGAAACTCAATGAAGAGAAGTGTATAGATATGCTAGTAGAATCCATCGAGGGCCCTAAGCCACCTATAGGTGATGTGCAACAGTTGACCTTCATAATGAAGAATAGAGATCAAGACCTACTTTCTCACATAGCCATTCCTCCTCCACATGTTGAGACCGATGATTTGACTCCTAAGGACTATCAAATTATAGAAGTCCTATTAGGAAATGCCATAGTAGATGTAGCTAAAGTAATGATCACTATGAGTGGTAGGGAGGTGTTCAAGAATTTTGATGATAATGAGAATGAATTAATAAACTTATGTAAAGAAAAAAAGCTATTAAGAGGATATCTACATGAAATTATAGGTATTATGATGCTATTTTCCTTGAGATTTTTGAAGATAAGACAAAGAAAAATCTCAAGTCAATACAAGAAGTTGTTGAACAATTCTGAAGAAATTTTGAGAATGTTTCATCTAATGAAGATATTACACAAGCATTCAAGACTTAAGAGGTTTTGTTGAAACTTGATAGTAGACTTGATGATTTTGTGGATACTAGAATGGATATCAATAATTATCAACCAATAGTCAAGCATAAATATAAGGCTTTAGATTTTTTGGAATTTTCCCAAGTGATGGAGATTATAGAGAAATTCAAGAGAAAAAATCCACACATCACTTTGGTATAAAGGGGAAGAAAACCCAAAAGCTAAAAATTCAATTTTGACACTTGGGAAAATTTTGGATTTTTTGAACTTGTTGCCCAAGCGCACAAGTGTGCTGCTTCAGAGGTGTGCTATTTTAGATGTGCATAGGAAATTTTGAAGAAGTAAGAGGTATGATGATTGTTAACTACTAGTTCCAAATTTAGAGTTTTCCATGCACTAAAAACAAATTTTGACAGTAATTTAAATCATAGAAACTTTCATACAAGGCCAAGCTTCCACTTATTGAGCTTCTAGTGACTCCTAGATCCTCTTACAACTTCCTTCTTCTTATCTACTTCTTCTTTCTTTGTTTTAATACATGTAAAGGATTATGCACCCATTAATTGATATAAACAAGGGTGGAGTCCTACTTAGCACCATTTAGAGAGTCAATTTGTACATAAATAGATTTGTTTTATTAGTTTAGAAACATATGTTTGTATAAAGAGATCTCTCACTTTCAACACAAATTGACGAGATGCTTTCTTATAAATTTAGGAATGTAATATGTAATTCCAAGTTGATATTTTGATGCAATAATATATGTTATTGGTGCTCTAATTCTAAGTGCAGTTATTCTTGACAGAGTGTTATTTTTTTTTGGGTTCTTGTTCATGATAATAATGGAGCCAATAGTTTTGTTGTGTTGATTTAATTGTGTGATATTTTAGTTCTAGTGTTTACTTTTTTTTGATTAATTCCATTGATGTATAGAGTTGGAGAAGAGATCACCCCTTTTTTCCTACATAGCTTCTCATCTCACATGAGCACACTTTTTGTGGCCTTGTGATTTGATAAGAAGTGAAACATCTTTTGGTTTAACTAAATTTCCATTGATGATTGCATCAGTGGATTTGAGAAAGCACTGCTCCTACTTTCATTGGTTTCCTACCCAATCTTTCCAACAACTTAACTCATAGATGTGTTGTTACCATGGTTTATATCTATTAGGAATTTCCCTTTCATGCTATTTACTTTTATCTCTCATTATCTTATCTTTGTTATTTTCTTTGATAACCTTGGCTTAGGAATTCATATAGTTGCATTGTTAGATTGTATTCATTAAAAAGAAAAAGAAAATACCAAAAACATATCTCTTTTGTGGTTAATTTTTAAATAGCGAGAAAATTGATCATCTTATCTAAAATTGATATGAATCAAAAAAGGCTTCTTTGTGAACAAATACATTTATTTTCAACTAAGAGTATTCTAGTGGGTCACAAGATTGTTCAAAACCTTGGAGTTGATCTTAGATCAACTTTTTAAGAGAGGAGTTTGAAAGGATTCTTGTCATTAAGCATCATGGAAAATGATAGCTCAATACCACTACAGGCCCTTTTCCCTTATTTTTCACCTCTAGAGTTTTTTCCCACTAAGGAAGATCACCAAATGGAGTCTCTATATTTTTTCGGCTAAGGTCCTAGCTTCTATATTGTGAGGATTTTGTTGAGGTTATTTAGGTATTTACCCTTCCTTTGATACTTTATTAGCTTGTAGTTTTTGGGGCTCAACTTCCTCCATTGCTTGTTCTTATGCTTTTGTAGCCTAAGGAAGTGGTGTTGCAAGGCCTTTATCCAAGAATGTTAAATCTTGAGATAGTGGTGGTTGTATTCCTAGGGGTCCTTAAGGTAGAGGTAATATTTGACTCTTGTCCTCTCCTAAGGATTCACTCCTTGGGGTATCTCTTATCTTTTCTCCCACCATCTCTGTACCTACTAGCATGAAGTGAAAATCAAAGAGGTTAAACACATATGTTTCTTTCCCCTCCATATCATCTGTCTATTATTGATACTCATCTTCTAATGTGGAAAAATGAATAGGTTCTTTAGGAGTAGATGGAGGTTTCAATGTCGAGCTTCTTCTCCTCTCCTATTTTTTTTCCTATTGAAAGTGAGTCCTCTAACTCAAGGGAACATATTCAATTTTATCACCCTCTTCTTATTTTGCTTCATCTTTTGGAATTTTTTGGGAACCTATGGGTGTGAAGTGTTCTTCTTCTTTATTTTTCTCCTTCATGCTCCCACCATAGTTGATTCAATCCTTACCCTTTTTGGATCCTCAGGGGATGCTTCTTTCTCTGGTGTAGCTATTGGAGGCATCCTCTGCTCATCGAGTTGTCTATTTATCCTATGTATCCTACACATGTTCTTCTTGTGGAGGCACTTATGGCTCTTGGATGCTCTCTTGTTTAGGCTCTTGAGCTTTAGGCTCACCTTGTGTAGGCCATAATTTTTCTTATTGAGGGACTTGATCCTGATCCATTTGGTTATTTTCCTTTGTAGGAGCTCTCCTCCTTTTGACACCCTTGTCTACTTCAAAATACTTAACCTCTTATGTTGATACATAATTTTTGGCCTCACATGAGATTGATCTAAGAAAGTTGGTACTATAACTTTTACACCTTTACCCTTTATAGGGCTTTTTGTGGCTTGAAGAGGAATAGCCTGAGGAATTGGATCAAGTTTGAAAGGTTTCTTGATATAGTCATTTGTTAACTAAACTATGTGCTTGGCTTTATGATTGATGTCTATATTTTCATCTCTTCTAATCTTTGTATTCATTTTAGGCCTATCATAAATCTTGTCCCTATTATAGAGAGGATACAAGATGTCTTCTATTTCTTTCTTAATGGCCTTTAATGAGATTTTCATTTTGAGCACCTCCTCCACCAAATATAGAGTCATCCTACAATGATCCCTTATGTGGATATCATAGTCATCTACTACTTTCATTGAATGATCTTCTAATGAATCTGCATGCACCAACTACTTCCCTACTAGATGTCATACCATCCCTATGTTGTCAAAGTAGGCATGAGGAGAATTGTACTCTTCTAGTAGATATTGGTCTCACTTAGAATCAAAAGTGGCAATATCCTTCTTTTTCTTAACCTCAAAAGCACTGATTGTGATAGGCCATACCCATGTCATTTTGTGTTAGTTTCTCACTTTGTCATATGTAGACATGAGTTGTTAGGAAATCTCTAGCAAAATGAGCCTATTTGTTGGATATCTTGGGAGCTTCTTTGGGTTCTCCAATGTAATGGCTACCCTTAGGTAGGTGAATGTTTTGAATTAGATGTAGTACATGCCAATCTTTGTGATCCTGGTTGTTGCTTCTACAAACATCCTTTTAGCATAATCACCCTCTATGAATCACATGATTTCAAATATTAAATTTTCATTCACTACCTTGTATTCTATGCTCTTCTCTAAGAGTTTCTTGTTTACCATTTGAGTGTACACCACATAGGGCTAGGCATTAGCATCTTGCATACTTACATTCTTGTAAAGTTTTGGGTAGTCTATCTTTCTAGCCACTAGTAAGTACACCAAATATGATGTCATTTATTATTTTGGATTGGCTTTGATAGCTATGAAACACTCATCTAGGTTATCACTTAGAATTGTGGCCCAATCAATTGGCATCTTTGTCATCTTGATGGTTTCTATGAAATGGACCATCCAGATGTAAAGTTCTCCTTCTACTAGTAGTCTCAAAAATCTACTCAAAAGAACAATGGCATATCCAATGTCATCCTTCATATATCCTAGGTTCATGTCTACTTTGCTGACTCTACGGTTCATTGGTGTTCATCCAATCAAGAAATATGATTGGATGATCTCTCTAGCTTCTTTCTCATTTTCTTGGTGCCATCTCTCAGTCCTTCATAAGAAATCTGCAAATATTGATCGACTCTAGGAAGGTGGAACACCTTCTCGATTTTCAAAGGTTGGAGGTCCAAGACTATCTCCCTAAAGAAACTCTTGATGACCTTCTCTTTGGTCAAGTAGTTTTCTGCAAGATCCATCCTCAGTTTCAAAGACTAAATAGATGTAGGATGTGATATTTTTTTGACTAGACCTAATGTAATAATAGCTGATACTATTGAAAATTGTTCTTTCAACTTGTTGCAAATGGTGAGGAATGCATTCTAGTCTATATGTCTGAGTTTGGTATCTTTGATATCAGCATGTCCATCTTGAAAATGGGATTTTCTCAATGCACCTTGGTATTTGAAAAAAAGAAGTTTTGGAGCTATCTTCTCTACCAGTGAAGAGGATGATGACACCATTTTATCTCCACAAGACATGAGATATTAGTTTAAAAAGATAAAATCAAACCTAAAACAAACCCTAATAGATCAAAACCTAGCACAAATCCACCCAAAATAGTCAAACACTAGTCAATTCCCCTCAAAAGTCCAATTATGCAACTCAATGTACCAAATTCACCATCATAGGTGCACTAGGTGCACTAAATGGTCTCTAATTGACCACTTGTGTGCAGTTGTGCACCTATGTATGTGCACACCTAGGTGAGGTGCACATATGCACATGTGTGCAACTGTGCACATGTACACTATAAGCGCTCATGGGGGAGAATTACTTAATTTGTGCTTTCGTTTATTAATCTCTCTTATGTACAAGGGTGCAACCATGCGCACCATGATGGGGTGTCATTGTGCACACCCTTAGTATACTCTTAAGTATTTTAAAATCAAAAGGTACACGCATGCACACCTTCAGGAGGTTTGCATATGCACACCTTCTTGGTGACTTAGGTCTTAGGTTAGGTTCTATGGTTTTAGTGTTTTGGGTTAAAGAAGGTGCACACGTGCATACTTTCTTAAAGGTGCTAACCTTAGTCCTTTTGATTGCAAGTGCAAGAAGAGTAGTGTAAGTCTAAAGGCTCAAGGGTGTGGAGAATATTGGAGTGCAAAGAATAATAAGACTATGGAGGGGGGACTAGGGTATATAGAGACCCTGAGCCCTAGTGTACACTTCTGCAAGTTTTTACCCTCGTAGGTGTGCACCTTCCGAAGGTACATACATGCACAAGTATGAATGTGTGCATCTCTAGATGGATATGAGTGTGTACTCATGCACTAGGCACACCTATGCACCTTGGAAAGGTGCACATGTGTGCTAGTGTGCTAGTCTAGACTTTTAGTACTTATACACAAAAAAACTCCATTTTCTCCTAAACTGACACTCTAGACATTCCCAATTAGAGATTGAGGCTTGATTTGAACTCTTGGGGGAGTCCAAAGAAGACCTAGGCCCTAGACTAGGAGTCTAGGAGACAAAAACATACTAGGAAGTTCCCATTTCTAGGTGAAATGGGGTGTGCATTATGAAACCACAATAAATAGACCCAACAAAATGGGAAGAAATGACAAAAGAATTTCTTCATTAGTAAGAATTCTTGTAACATGTCTCCAATGGAAATTAAATTTTGAAAACTTCAAATAGCTTTCAAGTTCCTTGATAGTCAAAACTTTAGAATCTCATATCTTCTAGCTCAATCTGTGTGTAGTGTATTCATTTCCTTTGATGTTTCGAAGTGTAGTCTATCATGAGCTTCAAGCAACTTCGAGACAATTTCTCACTCTAGTGGTCCATTCATCAAGAATTCTTGTAAAACTAGTGTATCAATCACTGTTTGCCCAAATGATAGAATCTTTTCTGAGGGATCTTAATGGGTTATAAATTTTGCATTTCACGTACTTAGTAATCATTTTTTATTCTACTTCACAGAGCTCTCACATTTCTATTTGATTCTTCCATGAAGCAATTTGTATGGATACCCATTTTGGGGTGCATATCCCTATTATCTTATTACCTTTTTGGATCCTTTGGAATTTTCATTTCTTAACACCATTCTTTATTCCTTTTTCTTCTATACCCTAACCACTTAGACTATGTGGCCAAGGCATTGGTGTCATTTCTCAAATTCCTTTTTTAGTTTGATAACCTATGTGTTCCTCTTTTATGAAATTTTGGAAACTCTCACACCAAAAAATGATCTTAGTAGTTCTTTGAAAAGACCCTTTAGTTCGAACTAGAAATTTTGGACTATCCCTTGCTACCATCAACCTTGATTTGAAAACACTAAATCAATCTTTAAATTTGTAAAGTATTGAGAACTATCAATCTGCAATTTTGATTTTAAGAATGAAAGTCATTTACAATTGTAAGTAACATCCATTTTTTAGTTGGTACAAGTAATAAAATCATCTAAATTCTTTAACAAAGAAATACCTCTTCCCAAACATCAAAACCACAAGGAGTGATTTATGAAAATACATCAAGAAATAATATTTATTTCACCTAACCCTTGAACTGATAGGAAAAGACAAACATGACTTTAGAAGAAAATACATAGTTGAAAGTAAACACATGGCTGAGAGTAAACACACAACTGAAAGAAAATACACTTGCAAAAATAAACACATTTCCATAATTTTTATTTTTTTAATGAAATTTGTTTCCCTATTAGGCCTCAAAATAATGTTTCATGAACTGGCTATTCATTGGAAATGGGACCAATTCCCCTTGTAGCGAACCTAGACTAAAATTATTTTTGCCCAAATTCTCCACAATTTGATAAGGGCTAATCCACAAGCATTGAAACTTAGTGTGACTACCTCACTTTTCCTTCACCTTATCCCATAGGAGAACAAGCTTAGATATTATGAAAGATTTGATTATGGCCCACTTGTCAAACCACCATTTGATGATAGCTTGATGTTTTACCATATTTTCTAAAGTTGTTGTTCTTTTCTCATCCAATTCCAAGAGATTCATTAATCTAATCTAAACTCTATTAGTTTTCTCAGCATATCCTTTCATAAATTTCAATACTGGAATCCTGAGGTTAAGTAGGAATGTCGGTTCTTGTTTGTAAATGAGTAAATAGGGAGATTTCCCCAAAGCATTTTTTAGCCTAACTCTGTTTGTCTTAAATGCATATTTTAGCTGAGTGTACCAATCTTTTGGGGTTTTTTTGTAGCAATTTCTTTATCACTGTAATCAAGTTCTTATTGGTAGACTCAACCATACCATTCCCTTGGGGATAGTAATTAGAGGAGAACTTTATTATGATGTGATTGTCTAATGCCCATTGAGTAAGGAAGATTGACCAAAAAATGTGATCCATTATCACATACAAGCAAGAATGACATACAAATCCTTGTGAGAATGTGTTCTTCTGAGAAATTTGTAACCACTTTTATTGTGCAATTTTGAAAAAATTCAGCTTCTGTTTAGTGCATGCAATAGTCTATAACTATGAGGATGAAAATATATCTTATATATGATGGTGGTTTTTACTAGACCAAACAAGTCCAACCCCAACTTAGAAAAATGGTGTACCTCAAACATTGTTTGTAGTGGCGTAGCTAGATGTCATTCGCTATTGGCACTTGTTTGACAAATGTGGCTAGAATGTACATGTTCAAATGTATCCCTAAAGATTTTAAAATCATGTGAGTTGTAGCTTATGTTGATCTGTGTCCTATGACATACCTATCATGAAACTATTCCAAAACTTCTTTCACTTCTTTGCATCCCAAACACTTCAAATAAATTCCCTTATAGTTTATTTGTAATTTTTTCTATCTTGTAGCACATAGGATTCACATTTCATCTTGAGTCGTCTACGCTAGGAACTATTCATCTAGTTGGGGTATTGGTTCTGAAAAAGATAGTAAACCATATCTTGATACCAAAAATCAATGATTATTCCTTGATCAATATCTACTTGAGACACTATGATCTTTTTTTGTTTATCAGTGCTGATTTCATCATCAAATCTGATTTTATTATCGATACTAATCTCATTATTAGCTATCATCTTGGTCAATCCTTGTCCTCTTACCAAATTCATTGGTTGAATCTCCAAATTAAATTCTTTTAATATATCCATCCATTATCCTCATCTCTTGCCTAATTGATTCTACATCAAAAATGTTTTAACCATAGGATTGAGGACAATTGCATATACCTTGCTCCTAAGTATATAATGGAAAAATTTCTTAACTAACTTTATCAATGTGAAAGACTATTTTTCAAGATTAGAATAGTTCAACTTAGCATTATTTAGTGGGAAGCTCATGAATATGATGAGTCTCTCATCCTCTTTGTCTTTCTCTTAAGTGAGAATCCCAGCACATGAATTTTTTGAAAAAAATGAATAGATTTTAAATGGTAAATCATAATCATGACATAAAAGAACTGGGGCCATAGAAATGGCTACTTTTATGTCTTCAAAAGATTTATTTATTTTAGGAACCCATTCATTATTTTCTCCTTTCTTGAGTAGGTCATTAAGATGATGTACTATCTTAGCAAATCCACAAATAAACTTATGTACAAAATTTGATTTTTTCGAAGAAAGATTTTGGCTTCTTACGACTATGAGGTAGTGATATATTAATAATTGCTTCTATCCTTTCAAAATCAATGGATATCCCAACTTCATAAATAATATGACCAAGAATATTTCCTTTTGTGACCCTGAATGAACACTTTTTTTGATTTAGTGATATGTCATATCTTTGACATCGATTGAACACTTGTTTCAAGTTTGTAGTATGGGTACTCCTATCTTTAGAAAATATAGTAAGGTCATCCATGTAAATAAATATGCACTTTTTTATCATCCCTTTGAATGCTTCATCCATCACTCTTTGGAATGTGGCTCCCACATTGATCAATCCAAAAGGCATCCTTCATTATGCAAAGGTTCCCCATTTTGTTGTATATACAGTCTTCAACCTATCTTATTAATCTACCATTACTTGGTTGTATCCAAAATATTTGTCTAGAAAAGACATCATTTAAGACCCATTCACAACTTGCAATACTTCATCAAGTGAGGGAAAAGGATAATTATCCTTCTTGGAAGCCAAGTTCAAATTGCAAAAATCCACACAAAGGAAAATTTTTCCATTCTTTTTCCTTTCTGGAACCAAGCTAGCAACCCATGTAGAATATTGGATTGGGAAGATGGTTTAAGAATCAAGTAATTTTTGTACTTCTTTCATTATCAAAGGCTCAATTATGGTATTCACTAGTCTCTATCTTTGACAAAAGGGTTTGGTATTAGGCTTCAACAGAATGTCATGAGTGATGATTTCAGGATTGTACATCTTGAGTTCTTTATAACTCCATGCTATGAAATCTTTATATTATGTAAGAAATTGAATCATACTTTTTTTTTCTTGAGGATTACAAGCCTTTCCAATTCTCACCATCTTTGGATCTTCTTCTATTCCTAGATTATATGAACCACATTCTTCAATCCCCTTTTCTTCAACATTTCTTTTACTATGTGTTGACTCATCTTGATCAAAGATGCATTCCAACTCTACCATCCCATTAGGAATAGATTTGGTCTTCAAATTTACAATCCCATTTTCATCCTCTATCTCATCATCTTTAGGTTTTTCATTGGGAGTATCATCAATCTTGTGTCCTTTGAAAGTGTCATTGCACATAATGAACTCAATAATATGCTAGTCATCTTGGAAGACTTGGAAGTTTGTAACATTTTCTAAAATAGATGAGGCACAAACCAATTCAACTGAAAATCTCTTTATCTTTTTTCTTTCAATAGGTTGCAACACACTTGCTGAAATGGAAAGGGCATCAGATACCATGTTCTTCTTCCTTAGAATGGACCTTGTGTTCAAGGCTTCAAAATCTTCTAACAAGTCACAAACTCTTTTCTAGTATGCAAGTAGTCTTATATCATTGCAAGAGTGGATTTATTTCACCTATCTAATGACCAATTGAGAGTTTCCTTCAATTAAGAAAGCTTTTACATCTTTCTCTAACATGAAGAGAAGTATGTGAGCCAAGGCTTCATACTCTACATCATTGTTAGTAAATCTAAAGTGTAAGTGATATGCTGCATAAAAAGAACTATATTTGGGGTTAATTAATTCAATATCTATGCCAACTCCTAATTTTCATTTAGAGCTTTCGAACTTGAGTGTCCAAATTGGTTATTCTTTGGGATTTTTGGACTTGTGTTTATTTGTACATAGCTTTTTCTTCACTTGAGTTTTAAAAGATTGTTTCTTTGGGATCAATTACAATCTTTCACTTGATGGACTTGGTGAGTTGCCATAGTATATCTTTGATACAGGGGCCATTTTTTTCTCTTGTTGATTTTGAATATCCCCAATTAATTTGGTAATTTTATCAATTCGAGGTTTTAGATGAATAAGCACCAAGGTCCAACCTTGTTCTTTTATAACATGTCTTCTCCTTAGGAATTTGATCATCCCAGGTGGAGGATAAAATAAATTCTTACCATCTAAAGAAGTATCATTATATGACACATTAGAATCTTCTTTTTCTTCTTCATCAATCCCCACAAACTTTGATGTGTGAATAGAACTTGAACTTTCCTTTTGTATCTCATTTGGAGTTTGACCTTTTTTTATTGCATTATCTTAGTGAGTACCCTAGCAACTTCTTCCTGATAATGTGAGCATTTAAATTTTGAATGAATGACTTTGTTGAACCTAAAAAATCTTGGAAGAAGCAAAATATTTAGGTCTTCTTCCTCGCCTAAGAATTGTAAGTTTACAACTATACTATTTATAAACTAAGTGATGAGTTCGTCTTGTGGGGTAGGAGTTCTAGATTCTTTATTGATATGGTTGGGTCTCTCAGCTAAAGTTATGTCAAGCAACATCACTTTGTAGGAGCCTAACTCAGCTTGAAAAAATGCTACCTCGTTTGGTGCATTGTATTCTATGACCATTGTCTTTAGCTTTGGCTCAATATTAATCTTGATCTGATTATTTAGTCCCTTCCAAGGTAGCCATAATTGAGTAAAATTAGTTGAGAACTATCCTCTTATTAACTTTGTCAATTCTCTACTTAGTAATAATCTATATGTCTTATAGATTTCCACCAAATGTATGTCTATAATGTCTTGAATTTAGGGGTCTATAATTAACTGTATTGTAACATCTATCAATACCCTGATAACTTTAACTTCCATCTTGTCAAGTTGTATCGCTATCTGATTTGAGGGTTGAGGAGTGATTCCCAACCTTTGAGATATCGACAGTGGCATGATGTTACAAGAAGCTCCTGAATCTATAAGAAAATTGTGTATATTCTTTCAAAAAAATTGAGAGTGAGAAAAAAGGGAGGCACTTCAACCTTATCTTTATACATGGTAGGCATTACCTCAGAAGTGTTGACTTGTTGTGATGTTTTCTTTTGAGGGACTATGTTTATGTTAGGTATATCCTTTGCATGATCAAGAGTCTTTATCACTGCTTCCCTTTGAATGGGACAATTTTGTAGCATATCAAACATGGACATATTAGCCTTGATTCTTTTAAGATCTTCCATTGCACTATACTTTTTAGTTGTTCATATAGGATTCTTTAGGATTGTAGGCACGTTCGCTTGATTTTGATTTTTTTTTTCCAATGTAGGTAGCTCTAGTAGGTACTAGATTTTTATTAGTTCTTGGATTAGGTAGCGTTGAATGCAAGGAAGGTGGGATCCCGTCATTCATAGGTTCCCTTCAATTATGTAAATTACAAGTATTATGATTGTCATTTTGAAAATCTAGTATCTGTTTTGGTTTAGGATCTGATTCTTGACTAAATAGAAAAGTGAATTCTTCACTAGTTGGTTATTTCATTAGAAGATTTTATAAAGAATCATAAGATTCTAACATCATAGCATTGTACTGCATAGATGGATCACCATTATTTCCTTGTGAATTTTGATTCACTTCTTGATTTCTATTGAAATATGAGCCACCATTGTTAGGTATAGTTTGATTACTATCATATTGGTTGATGTCCACAAACTAAGTGTTGCTATTATCAAAAAGGATGCTTACATTATTTGAAAGAGTATTCCATTGTTGATTCTGCCTTTGGAAATCATTGTTGTGATCTAGAGGATTGTAATTATTCCCTACACTATTATTTCTTGTATTGTTATTTCTACTGAAATTCTAGTTGTAGTATTGACCATAGTTGTTATAAGGGGCTATATTTTTTCTTTGAAAGTTATTTTTTTCCATTGTGGCAACCTCAAATGGGTTAATTTGTTAGTAATCTGAGACATAGTCTTCTTTATTTGACCAATCTTAGATGTGATGTTATTTTCTACTTTAGTGGACATTGATTCCTTTTCCTCAAAGAAAGCATCTTTTGGAGGTTCGCATCTTGGGTAAGTTATGGGTGGAACCAATACAATTGGTTCCTATTGTGGTAGGATTGGATTCATTAGAATGAATTAACTAGGCATCATTGGTGTTCTAGTAGGATATGTTGGTATCATCGTAGTTGCTTGAGATGGAACCATCAATCCTCCTATATTAGGATTGGCTTTCTTTGTAAAGGTAATTGCTTTGTTGAAGACCTTTTCTAATGTGTTGATGTTCGCAATAGGTAGCCTTTTGTTGGTAAACAGATTTATCCTTTCTTGTTTATTGTGAAAATATGACTCTTAATGTCTCAAATTAGGAATAATATCTAAATACAACAGTTGAAAAGCCACTCTGTAATCATTGGCTTCTCTTTGAATTGGTAGGTATAGCTCCCTATGTGAATGATGTTCGAGAAATTATGTTTTGTTCCTAAAACTAATGTGAGGTATGCTCTTAACCTAAGAGCAACAGAGGTGAACCAAATTAAGCTTAACTAGAACTTAATTCAGGCAAGAAGACTTCTCAATACTGAAACAAATTCATGTATCCACATATCTTATGAATCCATAAATCGATTCACATAATCAACTAATGCTAAACTAAGTCAAACTCAAATCTGAAATGCAACTGATGAATTGGGAAAAACTAAAAGAATCCTTTTGTTGAATGAATTATAACAATACTTATTACATTCATTGGTAGTATGGAAAATAGGGGAATGAGACTTTGTTCTTCCTTAGTTCTCTGCAATACAGAAAGGAAATACTAACTAATCAAAATACTTACTAGAATGGAAAATGATTGAAAATAAAATACCATTCAATTGTCTCTACAACAAATATTACTTCACACCAAAAAAAATTTGACCTTTCATTGATCATTCAACTTCATACATATAGAGTTGAGATATGACCATTACAATAGGAATTTTAATCACTTCATCTTCTGAGGATGACAAATGGCAAGATGCTAGTTTTTCATATTCCAAAATTTACAAAATTGGTAGAAGTCACAAAAGAAGATGAAAATGAGGCATCATCGAATCATTTAGACTTCTTCCCCTTTTCAACTTTTGCCTTATATGCCTTGGCAGCAATTATAATGGGAACTAATTTTGCATGACTAGGCACATGTACGTTAGTGAATCTTAAGAGCCATTTGGAGTGTTCTTGAGCCAATTCTTTCATAGAATTTAGACATCCTATCAATTCTTCAGAAGCTACGTGTATGCATCCACCCAGTGTTTGTAGCTTTGTCACTCTATTTTGGACACTTGAAGCCATTCTAATAGGTTACTTAAATACAAAGAGAAGTTGTTCTTCATTATCTCTACTCCAATAAGGGCTTTCCCTTGACCACTAGTTTGTGGATTAGTGTGTAATCCCTTCATCAAATCAAATACCCTATCTTGAGTTCTCTTCACTTTATCTTCTATTTCTTTGAGTCCTTTTCTAGCTTCCTGAATCATCTCTAGCTTGAATTGCATACCTTGGAGCCATTCAAATAGGGGTTTAGTTCCTTTCTTCAAACTCTTTACTTCAACCACCTTCTTTGCCTTCATCTAGATAATCATTTTCAGGAGAGAAATACACTCATCACATCATGCATTCTCTGCAATCAAAGTGCATTGATTAGATGAGATATTATTTTTCTCATTCTCCAAGCGAAGGATAACATTCCCAATTTGATCTATCAGAGCAACTCCATCTGCATTGAGTTTATCAATCCATTGTTTCCCAATCTAACCAAAATGTCTATCTTTTTGAAGCTGTGAGACGAATGCTTGCACCTCTTCTACTGTAGGATTCTCAGTAGTAGGCACACTAGTAATGGTTGCTAATGGGAAAACTAGCTCTCGGATGAATCTTTTGAGTTCCTCTATCTCAGCTTATATCTTAATCTTTGACAATTTGAGGCTTTCTAACTGACCTTCTATTATCTCATTGCCTGATCTCCATAAGTTAACTTTTGTATCATGCCTAGCCTCTCCAAGATCAATTGAATGTAGAGTGAAGTCTTCAGGAGTCATATCCTCAATCCTCCCTACTTTATTTGGTTTTGCAATCTCCATAGTCAAATGCTTGGTATCTAGATCCTACCCAAGTATGGACAAAGTTTTCTATTTCTTAGCTTTTACCATGGCCAACCCAGAGCATACCGCTTGAGACACAACATCCTTTGTAGGAAAACTTTCATCTTTCCTCTTTCTTTTTCTTTCTAAGGTTTCTTCAAGCCAAGACTCTATACCAATGACCTTAGAAGCCATTCCAAGTGACTCTATGATGAACATTTTCTTCTTTACTGGAGTCTTTGCTACTATTTTTGTAGAGAAGGGATTCTTTGGATCTTGAGAGAGAAGTCGAGATGAAGTTGGGACGCTCTCTTCTTCTTGATTTCTCTTTGTAGCTTCATCAAATTTAGTGGACTCATTTCTACTGCTCTTATCATCTTCAATTTCTACTATTTAGATAGGAGAACCAGTTGGCTTCAAAAGAGAAGCACCTATAGATGGAGTAGGGCTATTATGAGGAGATGAAACTGGGGTAATATGAGTAGGTGAAGTTGGAGTAGCATGAGGGGGCAAAGCTGGAGCGGTGGTTCCATCTTTTAGCTCTTCTATCCCTTTTTCTTTAATACCAGCTTGAGCTCCAATCACTAGTAGAGAACCTCCTTAGAAAGTGGGAGCTATTGGAATATTCTTCTCGAGGGGTTGGTCACCTCCTCTTGTAGATTGAGCTAGCCCTCGAGTAGTCAAAGTTGTAGTACTGGGTGTGGCACTTTGGGAGGAAGTGGGAGTAGCAGTAGCCGGAGAAGCTTGAGTAGGCATGCTCTTGCTCTGGCTCTTTTTTGCTGTCCACTCAACCCATTTTCCAGTTCTCTTGATGATCTGGGCCATCATAACATTAATATCTTCTTCTATATTTACACATGGCTAAGAGCTGATTAGAATGCTTCTCAATTTTTTCAAATATGTATTACTATACATATTTTGACCATCATCTTCTAGCCCTTCTACATCCAAGTTGATGCCATAGGTCTTGATTTGATCTATTGTAAGTCTAGCAAAGGCACGATCCTGACTCTCTAGCTCATCTTTGCAATCAGCCTAGTAATTTTCTAGAGTAGCTACATGTTTGATGATGCTTTTGATTTGGAGCACATCCCTAGCATAGCCATTTGGATCAAACATGGGCCTTACCACTTCATATTTCTCCAGTTTGTATTTGTTCTCGAATGCTTTGAGTATGTTCTTTGTATCAGATCTGGATTCACAACTATAAGCTCCAACTTGTATGGGGAATTCATACCCCTTCTTTCTCAAATTGGTGCTCAACACATTTACTTGAATTTCTTGTCTGATGATCTCGATGAGCACGATCATATCATCTAGATATATTTGAAGCTTTAGGGGAAATCTGTCAAATGCTGCAAGACACAAATAAGAGAAAGATGAGAATTGGATAAAATAATAGCCAAACTGGCTAATGACTACCATTGCTATTGGGTTGAATCTTCACTTTGGACACCCTTGGAGTTCCTTGTAGATTCTCATAGTAAATGCATCATTAACCTGGACATACTCTGCATACCTATTCTATAATTGTAAGCATGGATAAAACTCATAAATTTTTATATTTTTAGGAAAATTCTTTATTCTAGGGAGTCCTGGCCACAATTGTAGGGAATCCAACATATATATCAAGAAAGATGACATATAAAATGAATTTTAAAACTTGGCTACACTAAGAGCCCTAGAAAGATGTTCACTAACTTCATACGCCGAGTCAACATACTCTGTGTTTGAGCAGATAATTTGCACCATAAAGAAGTATTGTTCTATAAAATTGAATGCTTCTACCTCACCTTTCAATCAATGCAAGAGAACCAAAATATCCACAGTTTTGAGCTTGAGATCCGTGCCAAATAGGGTTTTAGGGACCTTACTCTTTGCCCCTCTGGACTTTTGGAACCAAGAATTCATAATCTCCTTCTACCACACCATCTTCTTCAGGGAAAATTTAGACATGGCTCCTCTGATTGTTAGCTTGGAGAACTCCTCTCATTTTGGAATCTGCAGACAATTCACCACCACTTGCCTATCAATTGAAATCAATACCATTTGATCAGGCAATAAGATCTGCTTAGTTTTTAAGTTGTAATGATTGATACATTCCACAATTAGCTCTGAAGCTTATACTACAATAGGAAACCTGACTGCCTCCACCAGTATGCTCCGTCAGAGTATCTCCATTATAGGATAAATCAGCTCAGTTCTTAGCCTTCTCTGAAAATCTTTCATATCAAAGAAATGTAGTGAATTATCAGAGATACTTTGCCATGTTGACTTGATTCCACCCAGCCCATCAAAATCGGAGAATCTTGATGCCATCTTTCTTGATATAGAATGATAGAAATTCAACAATTGTGATAATGAAAGAAAATGAATCCTAAAATTTGAAATTTTTCAGAAGCACTATTCAATATAATAGCATAATAGTAAAGCAGTGATTTGAAATTCTATTATGTTCTTCTTTATATAAAAACCCTTGATATGCCCGTTAAATTTCATAATTTGCACTACACAAGCAACTTTAAGGATAAATCCGTTGGGTTAGTAAATGTAAGTGTTCTAATGGATTTCTCCTTGTCATTTCACTATTTTCATTGGACCAACGGTAACACTCCTTTATTACTGACCTACCTTTCCATTTTCACCTAGTTTCAAAAAAGTAAGAATGGAATACTCCCTGAAGAAAAATCTGCTTGGCTAGATTCTGCTCAAAATATCCTTACAAATTTCACTAATTTGCTTTTTTTTTTTTAACAAACACATCCTGTGATCTATTCAAACACTTATCATGCTTGCAATAGCGATTTTTCATTAGATGTAGAATATTGGTCTTGAGGGTAGAAAACCCGCACCGGAGAAGGTGATGTCCATTTTTTCGCTTAAGCTTTCACTTTACCCTTTCTACCTTAAGCACTTTACTATAAGCCTTCGAAAAAAATAAAGAAGGCTTCACAAGAAAAAATTTAGGCCCACTAGTAACTTTACCCTCCTATTTAGGCCTTTTCAAAAAACTTACTTCTTGGTTCAAGACCTGCCAAAGGGGAAGCTATTTCTGAGTTTTCTGTTGATGTTTATTCTGATCATCCTGGTGAATTCAAAGTGATTCCCACTATGAAAACATGATAATATTTGAATGATTCATCCATAATATGGTTTACCTTTCCTTGTTTCAGCCTAAAAATGGCATTTATAGATCCCTACGGAGTTTCACCTTCAGGGTGCGAAACTTGCTATGGAGAAGAAGAAACTTTATTTTCTGCTAGTCCAAATGTCTTTCCACTTAGATCAAAATGAATTACAAGTAAATTCATCAGATGTAGAATTATTGAAGAATCTCCATTGAGTAAGGATCTAGACTACCCATATGACTTATGACAATAAGGAATATCCACCCATCCATATAATGCGAGAAAAGACAAAAGATGAAAACCCAATGGAGAAACTTAACACTTTGAGGAAGGAAGAAACAATTGACTAGACCGACCCATACACAATATGAGTTAAATCCTCCACTTTGCAAAATTGGACTGTGGTAAAAAGTTAGTCAACACCTTTGTACAAAGATAACAATCAGATGGTCCATAGCATTAAGATAAATATGGATTGCAACTTTAGCTAGTATATTATAGGGTGTTTCCAACTTGTGGTAATCCATGTGAAAGTAATGATTGAAACATGAAATGGTATTTTCTAGATCCCTTTTGATTAATATGAACTGATTATGTATCATAGTTGGGTTGACAAATGTTTTGAATTGCTTGAGAATCTGTTTTCCAAAGGTGGCCCAATTTTGGATACATCTTGGTGGAAAATCCACGTACCAGTTGAAGGAAACTTCTCCTAATGAGTATTGCTAGGAGGAAAGGGGAGGCCCCTATCAGAGAAGTTGGTACAATTTAAGAGGAAATTCTTTTTATAGTGTAGTGGGCTTGTGGCCATAGAATAGTAGGGCCCATAAAATTATTGTGGGGGGGTTGTTTCAAGGGAGGACCACATTCTCTTGTTGAACTTCCTTTTGATTGCATATTTCTTTAAAGACTTTGATATGGTCCTTAGTTGTTCATGTTTCTCCATAGATGAACCTTGGGCATAATTTCTCAAGATTATTGGGAAGGTTATTAAGTGCACCTTGCAAGATAATTGGTGAATCTACTATATTTGCTAAAAAGGCCATCAGTGGAGGATTTAGTGGAAAGATGGGTGGGGTTAGGTTCAGAGGTTGAACTAGAGATGATAAAGTTTGGAATGGAAGTGGTAGAATTTTTGGTAGTCCTTTGTCACTACGACACTTACAAAAATGACTAAGTTATAAGAACTTTGGTTTACTAGCTGAAGATTGTAAAGCTCATCTAAACAAAGATGGTAGATCAAGATCTTCTAGCTTGCATCAATTCTAGAAAAAACACACCTTTGCATAAGTGCACTCTCTCAAAATAGCACACCTACACACCTTTTGATAGTTTCAAATGGAAAATTTTGTGAATTTTCAAAAACTATAGAATTTCAAAACAGGGATTTGTTTTTCTCTTTCGAATGGTTTGAGGCCCTCCTTTTAGGGCCACTTCTATTAAGCTATCATTTTGCATGATGATTAATGGAAGGAATCCTTTTGAACTCCTCTCTTGAAAAGATAATCTAGGATCAACTCCAAAGTTTTGAGCGATCTTGCAACCTATTGGAATCCACTCAATTAAAGGTAAATGTGTATATTCATGAGGAGCCCTTTGTTGGTTCAATAGACTTTGGACAAGATGTTTGATCTACTATTTTGAAAAGTAACCACAAAAGAGATATATTTTTGGTATTTTCTATTTTATGATTAATGCAATTTATCAATGTAACTATATGAATTCATATTTTAACCAAGTTTTAGCAACACAAATAATGAAGATAACATAATGATAGGTTAAAGAAAATTACTTGAAAGGGAAATTCCCAATGGTCATAAACCATGGTAACTACACATTTGTGAGTTAAATTGTCAAAAATATTGGGTAGGAACCAATAAAAATAGAAGTAGCACTTCCTCAATTCCATTGATGCAATCATCGATGGGAACTCAATAATAACCAAAAGATGTTTCACTTCTTATCAAATCAAAAAGTCACAAAAAGTATGCTCATGTGAGACAAGAAGCTATGCAAGAAAAATTGGTGATCTTTTCTCCAACTCAATATGTGAGAAAAATTCATTAACATGAGGAAAACACCAGAACTAAAAGGTCTCACAATCATAAAAGCACTATAAAACCAGTACTTCCATTATTATTCATGACATTGCATTCATAAAAATAACACACTTTGGCAAGAATAACTACACTCAAAATGAGAGCACAAACAACATATATTTTTGCATCAAAATAATAGCTTGGAGTACATATTAAATCTATGTATTTATAACAAATCATATCTTACTTTTGTGTTAGGAGAGAGAATTCTTAAAATGCAACTCATGCTAAAAACTAATAAAATAAATCTAATCATATGCAAACTAGCTCTCTAAATTTTGCTAAGTAGGTCTCCACCCTTGTTTGTATCAATTAATGGGTGTGTGATCCTTTACATGAGTTAAAACAATGAAAAAAGAAGTAGATAAGAAGAAGGAAGCTGCAAGAGGATCTGAGAGTCACTAGAAGCTCTAAAAAAATAAGATTGGCCTTCTCTGAATGTTTCTAGGAGTTGAATTATCATCAAAATAGAAACTGGCAATTAAATTTTGGCATACTACTACTTCTTAAAAATTGTTGGTGCGCTTTTGAGAATAGAACACTTGTGCACCTTGATGACATATTACAAAAATGTAAAATTTTCCCAAGTGTCAAAACTGTATTTCCAATATTTGGGTTTTCTTCCCATTTATATGAAAATGATGTCTAGATGTTTGTTTTGAATTTCTCTATTATTTTTGTCCCTTGAATGGCTTTAGGAAAATCCAAAGCTCCATATTCATCCTTTATTAATTGTTGATAGTTATAACTTCTATTCGGGTCACAGCAAAATCCTCAAGTTCAGTGTCCAACTCTGATAATACCTCTTCAGTGTTGAATGCTTTCTTGATATCTTTATCTAGTGAAGCATCTTTGAAGGTTCCTTAGAATTTTTGGACTAGTGATTGCACCATATTGAGCTTAGCCTTTGGCTCATCTTCAAAAATATCAAGGAAAGAAGCTTTCTAATACCTTCTACTTCCAAGATTTTATCTTGAGTTTGGTCTCTTATTTTTTGAGAATGTGTGTGTAGACCCTCCATGACTTTATTGTTGGTAGATATATTTTCAATTTAATCATTGAGTTTATCCAATTCCTCAGCTATATATACTTCCATGAGCATATGATACCTCTGACCTTTTATTGATTGGAGTGCATGTAGGTCTTTAGCCCACGTATGTACCTCATCCATCAATCCAAAATCCTAGTTCCCTATGGATACCATCTTATTCACACTTGATTGAATATGGTGTAATAGGTTCAAGTTCCCCTGTATTATTTGTACACCTCTCTCTCCAAAATTGTCCCATCATTGCTAACATGCCTCTAAAAATGGGTCTAATTGTACATTCTTCTTCTCTTTCCTCTCTAGTTCCACAACAAGAGTGATCTCTAGATTATCCAAGTCCATAGGGCTCACAAATCCATGCAAATAGCCTCTTAAAAGCTCATTCTATTTCTATAACATGATCAATTTGGAATCATCTCAGTCCATGTGTTTGAATACCTCTTTCATCAACATAGTGATTATTATTGTAGTAGTATCTACCGTAGGTCTTCCCAACATGACCTCCTTTATTTGATTGTCCTTAGGAGTCATTTGTTTAGTGTTAGCATGCAGAGGAGGAATAGTTATAAGTGCAAGAAAGTCCTGATCTTGGTTCTTCATTATGAAGGCCATTGCTCCTGTGTCACCTATAGGCAGCTTAGGCTTGTTGATGGCTTTAACCAACTCTCTCATTCCCTCCTTAATAGTTAAATCTAGTTTCTTGTTTCTCAAAAACATAGCCTCCATCTTCAACCATGATAATCTAGTGCCCATTGGAGATGTACTTGACTCAAGATGTGATTTCCACTGCAAGCCCTTTTCCCTTATTTGTCCTCTCTGGAGTCTTTTCCCATTGAGAAAGATAACTAGTTGGAGTCTCTATATTTATTTGGGCTAACGTCCTAGCCTCTATATCATGAAAAGTTTTTTAAGGTTCTTTAGGTATTTTCCCTTCCTCTGATACTTCATCAACTTGCACTTGTTGGGGCCTGACTTCTTCCATTTCTTGTTCTTTTGCTTCTATAGCCCAAGGAAGTGATGTTGCTAAGCCTTTGTTGAAGAATTTTAATTCTTGAGATGGTGGTGGTAGAATGCCCATGGGTCCTTGAGGTAGAGGTGGCATTTGACTCCAGTCCTCTCCTAAGGATTCACTCCTAGGGTATCTCTTATCTTTTCCCCCACCATCTCAATACCTATAGGCATGAAGTCAAAATCAAAGAGGTTGAGCACATCTATTTCTTGTCCCTCCATATCATCTATCCATTTTTTTGCACATCCTCTAATATAGAAAAATGAATGGGTTCTTTAGGAGTTGATGGAGGTGTCAATGTCAAGATTCTTCTCCTCTCCTCTTCTCTTTTCTATGCTAAATGAGTCATTTTACTCAAGGGGACATATTCTATTTTCTCACCCACTTCTTCTTCTACTTTAGCTTGTAGAATTATTTCAAGAAACTATGGGGGTGGAATTTTCTTCTTCTTTAGTTATCTCCTTCATGTTCCCACCACAATCCATTCAAAACTTTCCCTTTTTGGAGTCTCATGGGAAGCTTCTTCCTTTAGTGTAGCTGCTAGAGGAATCCTCTTCTCTTCAAGTTTCAATTCTTCTTCTTGTTCATCCTACACCTATTCTTCTTGTAGAGGAGCTTGTGGCTCTTGGCTAGGCTTATCTTGTGGCTCTTCTTGTGCAGGTAGTACCTATTCTTGTTGATGTACTTGATCCTGAGTTGTCTGCTACTTTTCCTTTGCAAGAGCTCTCCTCCTTTTGACACCCCTATGTGCTTCAAAACATTCAACCTCCTTCTCATCTTGATGTACCATTTCTAGCCTCACATGAGATTGAATTGGGAAGGTTGGTACTATAAATTTTGCACCTTTACCCTTCACAGGGTGTATTGTGGCTTGAAGAGGAATAGCATCAGGAACTAGATCAAGTTTTGATGGTTTCTTAGTCAATTCCTTTATTAACTAATATATGTGTCTGGCTCTATGATTGATGTCTATTTTTTCATAGCTTCCAATATCCACACTCATTATAGGTCTTTCGTAAATCTTGTCCCTATTATAGAGAGTTTTCAAGATGTATTTTGTGTCTTAAATCTCAACAAAAGTTAATGTGATCTTCATTTTGAGCACCTTCTCTACCAAATATAGAGTCATACTACAATGATCCCTTATGAAGATATCATAGTCATCTACTACCAACTACTTCCTTGCTAGATGTTGTACCACTCCTACATTGTCAAAGTAGGGGCAAGGAGATTTGCACTCTTCCAGTGGATATTGGTCCCATTCATAATCAAAAGTGGCAACATATTTCTTTTGCTTGACCTCAAAATCACTTATCATGATAGGCCATACCCATGTCTTTTTGTGCTATTTTCTCACTTTTTCATATGTAGACATGAGTTTTTAGGTAATCTCTAGCAAAATGAGACTATCCAATGGATATCTTTGGAGCTTCTTTGGGTTCCCCAATGTACTAGCTACCCTTAGGTAGGTAAATGTTTTGAATTGGATGTAGTGTGCACCAATATCTATGATCCTGGCCACTTCTTCTACTAACATCCTTTTAGCATAATCACCCTCTATGAATCACATGATTTCAAATATGAAACTTTCATTCACTACCATGTATTCTATACTCTACTCTGAGAGTTTCTTCTTTATGAGTTTAGGGTACACCACATAGGGCTAGACATTCATATATTGCATGCTTACCTTCTTGTAAAGTCCTAGGTAGTCTATTGTTCTGGCCGCTAGTAAGTACACCAAATATGATTTCATGTAGAATTTTGTATTGGCTTTTATGACTACCAACTGCTCATCTAGGTTGTCACCTAGAATTATGGCCCACTCAATCAGTATAATTTCCATCCTGATGGTTTCTATGAAATGGACCATCAAGATGTGAAGGTATCATGTTATTGGTACTCCCATAACTCTTCTCAAAAGTACAGTGGTGTATCCAACATCATCCTTCATATATCACCATGTCATGTCTACCTTGTTGACTCTATCGCTCGCTAGTGTTCTATCAAACAAGAAATATAATTGGATTATCTATCTAGGTTCTTTTTCATTTTCTTGGTACCATCTCTTAGCTCCTTCATAAAAAATCTAAAAATATTGATCAGCTTTGAGAAGGTGGAACACCTTCTCAATGTTTCAAGGTTGGAGGTCTAGGACTATCTTTCTTGTGAAACTCTTGACAACTTCCTCTTTGGTCAATTTGTTTTCTATAAGAGCCATTATCCTCAAACTAGTCCTCTTAAGTAGATGACTCTGATACCAATTGTTGGAATTCTTTAGAATAACTAAGAGGGGGGTGAATTAGTTATTCAAGGTCCAAATGTATAAATAAAAAATTTCTCTTAGGTTAGTGAGCCCTCAAAACATTTATACGCATGCATGCATCCATAATTTTATGCAATCACTTAAAACCTATAGGTTACTGTCAAATCAACTTGCAAAAATGTAAAGAATGAAACATAACAGATTCATCAATAGAATTAACACAATGATTTACATGGAAACCCAATTTTGGAAAAACCACCACTAATATGCTACTTTTTTCACTCTTCTCAAGTGATGCCCTGTAAAAGGCCAACCCTGTTAAAGGTTACAATACACACTGTTAAATGTGACCTGGTTAAAGGATTTCAATCACCCTATTAGGAATGAGCCTTGTTAGAGGACTTTAGACCATTCAATTGGAATGTCACCTGGTTAAAGGATTTACAAATGACTATTAGGTCAACCTTAATCCAAATGATTTACCCTAGACTAATATAATTATTAGAGAGTAATAGTAAGGCTTTGATCTGATACAACTTACAACTTCATTTGTAGATTATAGATGACTATTTAGTCCTCAATTTTTCTTGACCTTTATACATTGCAATTCTGATAGCTTGTTCACCCTTCAAGAATTCATCTCCTTAGTCCTTCTTGCTTAGCACACCAATGAAGTCTCCTCTTAGGTCACTTAATGAAGCAGAGCCCTTAACTTCCTATCTTCTTGAGGTTCTCGCATCCAACTCTATTACTTCATGACCAGCCATTCCTATAAATAGGAAATTAAGATTCTTTTCCACTCATTTTCCATCATCTAATTTAGGGTTAGGAAAAATTAGGTAGGATACAATGTATCTACCCCATATTCCATCTTTCTTCTAGAAAATTTTCTTAGAATCCTCTTTGAATTCATCTAAAAATGGTTTACCTTGATTTCTATGCCACTAGCTCATCATCCTTATCTTCCACCTACTTCACACAGTCCAAGAAAATAAAATTTTCAGCTTAGTTTCATCAAATTCACAATCTTTCAAATAATGCATCAGCTCAACATTATCAACCTTTGATGCTCAACACATACTACATTGTTCGGCATCCACTATAATGTCACTAGGCATCAACTAAAGTTTATTGGTGCTCAACATCCACTAAAATTTACTTGGAACTCATTGTTCTACTTGGGATATACTAGAATAAACTTTTACTTGGTTCTAGCTAATTTTTTGCTTGGCTTGCATTGACTTTTCTTGACACCTACTATCCACTTGATCAAGCTTGGTAGACAAATTTTTTGTAACTTGTTCTTCTAAACTTTCTTAGTGTAACTAACCTTTGTAACCTTAAGTAGATTGTCAATGCATCATGTAATCACTATCTTAACTGATCCTTGTACTTCATTACATAATCATTACTCAACCTTTCCTCTAGGTGTTGTCATTACATCTTTTGATCAAATCCTCTTCATCAATCAAATAAGTGATAGTACTTAAATCTTATAAGTAGTTATCTTACTAGCAAGTAGCAAGTTTCACATCAATCACAAAACAATGATTGAAGCATCCTTGTATGTTCTCAACAATATTCCTTTACAATCTCCCTCTTTGATTGATTTCTTAAATCTATTTTAAACAATCTCCCTCTTTGGCATTGATGGAAAACCAAACTAATCAACCAAATCAACCAAATGGTAAACATCTTGTTCAACCAAACTGAATCAGTTAAAATAGTAAGACAATACCAATACTAAAAAGTAAATAATTCCTTGTATTGAAAATATCTCCCTCTATCAACAACTTTAATCTTTTGAATAGGTTACAAATTAGGTATCTCCCTCTAATTATGATGTATCTCCCTCTGATTAGGTACATATTAGGATTTTTCTCTCTTTCTTGAATTTTTTTATCTCCTTCATTTCTCTTATTTCTTTGATCAGTAACACTCTCCATCTCTTTGAAAATAATCTCTTGATATCTATTTCCAATGATGATCAAATTAACTCTTTATCCCTGTGATGATGATCAATTTAATTCTTTCTCCCTTTTTTACAACAATGCCAAAGACATGCCAAAAACTTGTCATCTTAAACATGCAGATATAGGCTATTGGAGTTTCTTTAGTTTCTCCCTTTTTCACCTTGCTTGTGACTATTTTGGAATTTTAGCTCTATGATTACTTTAGGAAGTTCCTAGAGTAAGATCCTCTACATAAATTTGTAAGATTTGGCAATCAATTTGTTTGATACAGGGCATTCTTTCTATTACTTAGTTATCCTTTGATAGGGATATCACCTCTAGTTTACCTCTTAGATACTCATGAGCATCCTTAGGTAATGCTTTTGTGAAGATGTCAGAAATCTTCTCTTATTTGTTAACATATTTTATCTTCACCTCTTAATCTTAAACTAATTCTCTCAAGTAATGATACCTGATTGCAATGTGCTTAGTCTTTATGTGCATCATTGGATTCTTTGATATGTTGATAGAACTTGTATTATCACAATAAAGTATCACTAGTTCTATGATTTCTTCCTTCATTCCTTTGAGTAGTTGTTTGATCCATACAATTTTTGTGGAATTTATAGTAGCAACAACATATTCAGCTTCGGTAGTAGATTGTAAGGTGCAATTTTTTTTCTTGCTAGTCCATGTAACTAGTCTTTTGCCTAACAAAAATGCTCATCCACTGGTGCTCATTCTGTCATCAATGTTTCTAGCCCAATCAACATCAGTGTAGGCTCTCAATTCAAATTTCTCATTCTTCTTGTGGTATAGACCAAACTCTTCTATTCCTTTCAAATATCTAATTATTCTCTTTAAAGCTATTAAATGATAATCCTTGGTATTTGTAGAGAATCTTGTAAATATCCCTATAGATAATGCAATATCAAGTCTACTATGCACTACATATTGCAACTTTCCAATCATAGACCTATACAATGTTTGATTTACCTTAGCTAAATCATCATTCTTTGAAAATTTGTGTCCTATCACCATAGGTGTGCTTACAAGTTTGGAATCCTCCAATCCAAAAGTTTTCAATATTTTCTTGACATACTTTGACTGTGTGATGTATATACCATATTTCATTTGATATACTTGCAAACCCACAAAGAACTTGATCTCTCCAAACATAGACATTTTAAATTATAGCTTCATCTGATTTGTAAAATCTTTACATAGAGCATCTTGCCCTCCAAAAATGATATCATCAACAAAAATTTCAGATAACAAAATACCTTTTCCTTTCTTTGTCTTTATGTATAGATTGTTGTTATCATCAGTCCTTTCAAATACAATCTTCACAAGATACTTATGAAGTCTCTCATACCATGCTCTCAGTGCTTGTTTCAAACCATAAAGAGCCTTATGTAGTCTACATACCATATTCTTATTGTTAATATTAATAAATCCTTTTAGTTGTTCTATGTAAAGTTCTTCCTCTAATATGCCATTCTGAAATTTAGATTTAACATCCATTTGATAGACTTTGAATCATTTGTATGCACAATAAGTAAGTAGAGTACTTACTCCTTTCAATCTAGCAACAAGGGCAAATGTTTCTCTATAGTCAATTACTTCTTCTTGTGCATATCCCTTGAAAACTAGTCTTGCTTTGTTCCTTGTGAGTTCACCATTTTCATCTAGCTTATTTTTGAATACCCATTTGGTGCCAATCACATTTTTTCCTTTTGGTCTAAGAACTAGACTCCATGTTTTGTTTTTCTCTATTTGTTCAATCTCCTCTTGCATGGTTTTTCTCCATTCTATATATTCTAATGCATCTTTGACTAATTTCAATTCCTTCATGCTCAACAAACATGTATCATTTCTCAATCTATTTCTTGTCATTGGTCTAGCATCTTTATCTCCTATTATTGGAGCTATAGGATGATGTCTTTTGACATATTTGGACAATCTTGGCTCAGCTCTTGTTTCTCCATTTTGTCTTTCAGCATTAAAATCACTATGTGCATCTTTATTAGGTAGTTCAACATATCTTTCATGTACACTAATCTTAGAATCAGAATGTGCATTGACTTCATTCTGTAACTCACCATTTGAATGTGGCTCAATTCCTAAATGTAACTCAATATTTATGGGGTGTGACTCAGTAGTCACTAAAACTTTCAATGGGTTTGTAGCTTGATTTCCAACATTTTCTTCAGTAGGCATACTTTCATAATAGTATACAAATGATTTGTATTGTTCTGTTTCTTTCATAGGTTTAGCTTCATGTACTTTTGTATATTCATCAAAATTCATATTTGCAGTTTCCACAACTTTGTTAGTGTTAGTATTCAAACACTTGTAGCATTTACTTCGTGTGGAGTAGCCTAGGATTATACCTTCTTTACTTTTTGTATCAAGTTTTCCATTCCTAAAATCTTTTAGAATGTAACATTTTCTTCCAAATACCTCAAAATATTTCACATTTGGTGGATATCCATACCATAATTCAAAAGGTGTTGAATGAGTACCTTTTTGACTTATACACGGTTCAAGGTATAGACATCTGTATTCACAACTTCTCTCCATTATTTTAAAGTAACATTTTTCTCCATCATGAGTGTTCTAGAATAGTCCATTATAGACCTATTTATTCTTTCAAAAATCCTATTTTGTGGAGGGCTTCTAGGTGTAGATGTCTGTCTTTTGATTCCTCTATCATTGCAGAACATTTCAAATTCATTTGATGTGAATTCTCCTCCTCTGTTAGATCTCAAACACTTTAGATTTTTACCTGTTACCTTTTCAACTCTTTCCAAGTACCATTTAAACATTTGAAAAGCATCAAATTTATGTTTCAAAAACATAGTACTCGTCATTCTAGAATAATCATCAGCATACAACATAATGTGCTTATCTCCTTTGTAGCTTTTCACATCAATTGGTCCACATAGGTCAGTATGAACAATCTCTATATTTCTTTAGAGGTGTAAGTTTTTCTCTTAAAACTTGACTTTGTCATTTTTTCTAATTGACATTGTTTGCACATTGTATTGTTAGGTTTCTTTAGCTAAGGTAGACCTCTAAATTTCTTCATGTTATTGATACTAACTAGGTTATCAAAGTTAACATGACATAATCTCTTGTGCTATAGCCATACATCATCAAATTTTACAACAAGACAAGTAGCATCCTCTATGTTAAGATAGAATAGATTACTCCTGGTTTGATCACCATTTCCAATAAATTTCCCATTAGTGTCATATATCTTAGCAACCTTATTTTCAAACTCAACCTTACATCCCAAATTTTTCAGTTGTGACACACTCAGAAAATTATAGTTAAGTCCTTCAATATAGTAAGCATTGTCACATGAAATCTTATCTATGAGTTTGATAGAACCTTTTCCTTTTATCAAGCATGGTGTATCATTACCAAATCTTACACTATTTCCTTCATAATAATTTAAGGTAATGAACTTACTTTTGTCTCAAGTCATATGATGTGAGCATCCATTGTTAGTGATCCATCTATAATTCTTGTTCACACAAGTCACAAGTGTAGTTGCCTCATCTTCAACAGATTTATCCTTTATTGAAACATACACCACTTTATCATCATGTTCATCAGAATCATCCTTTGTTTCCTCTTTAGAAATGTAGCAGGACTTCTTGCCTTTTTATTTGTAATCCTTGATTTCTTCATCTCTTCTACCTTTGTATTTATCACCACCTCTATAGTTCTTTTTCTCTAGAGATCTAGTAGCAATATGACCAACCTCATTGAAATTGAAATAAATGATAGGTAACTTACCTTTGAACTTTCCTTTGCCTTTGTGGAATCTTCTTTCTGGTAGTGCTTCAAGTTGTTCAACATCCTCCTCATCTATATCACTATCATTGGACACATACTTCTTTTTCTTTTTCTTCTTCTCATTAGGTTCCTTTAATGACACTTTAGCTTGGAAAGAAAAATCAATCTTTTTAGGTTTGTAATTATCAAAATTAGATAACTCAAAATTAGTGAATCTACCTACTAGATATTTAAGTGATAGATCATTCCCTTGAATACATCTCAGTTCTTGAATTGTAGAAAATATAATAGCATATTTAGGTAACAGTATCCTTAAAAAAATTCTTAGTACAATATCATCATCTATTTTACTAGTAGCTCCTCTTATTGCATTAACAACTTCTTTTATTCTTGCAACATATTGAGCAATATTCTCTCCTTCTAACATTCTCATATCATCAAACTTACCTCTAAGACTTTCAGCTTTGGCTCTTAGAACATTTGTATCACCTCCATAGATAGTAGCTAGGGCATCCCACCTTTTCTTTGTACTATCAAGGTCTTTGATATCATCAAATTTGATATAACTTAGGGCAGAGGCAATCTCCAACATTGTTTGCTTGTGTTCTTTCTTCTTCTTCATATATTTAGTAGTTGGGGCTCCAACAAGATCAACATGTTTAGTGGTAATAGTAAATTGTGCATGATCTCCAAGTCCTCCAAGGTGTGGCTTCATCAAACTTTTCTATGTAGGAAAGTTGTCTCTTTAAAGCTTGGGTACTTCTCTTTTTGACGTCTTTATCTTTGTACTTGTGTACCTTCTAACTAGTCCTCTTAAGAAAATGACTCTGATACCAATTTTTTAAATTCTTTAGAATAAATGAGAGGGGGGTGAATTAGTTATTCAAAGTCTAGATGTATAAATAAAACTTTTCTCTTAGCTTAGTGAACCCAAACATGCATCCATAGGATTATGCAATCACTTAAAACTTGTAGGTTACTATCAAATCAACTTGTAAAAATGTAAAGAATGAAACATAATAGATTCATCAACACACTTGACATAGTGATTTATGTGGAAATTCAATTTGGGAAAAACTACCAGTAACATGCTACTCTTTTCACTCTTCTCAAGTGATGTCAACCCTATTAAAGGTTACAATACACACTATTAAATGTGAACTAGTTAAAGGATTTCAATCACCATGTTAGGAGTGAGCCTTGTTAGAGGACTTTATACCATTTGCTTGGAATGTCACCAAGTTAAAGGATTTACAAATGACTATTAGGTCAACCTTAATCCAAAGGATTTACCCTAGACTAATACAATTGTTAGAGAGTAATAGTAAGGCTTTGATCTGATACAACTTACAACTTTATTTGTAGATTATAGATCGCTATTAAATCCTCAATTCTACTCGGCCTTTATATATTTCAGTTCTGATAGCTTGTTCACCCTTCAAACATTCATCTCCTTAAGCCTTCTTGCTTAGCACACCAATGCAGTCTCCTCTTAGGTCACTTGATGAAGTAGAGCCCTTGACTTCCTATCTTCTTTAGGTTCTCACATCCAAATATATTACTTCATGAACAACCATTCCTATAAATAGGAAATTAAGATACTTTGCCACTCATTTTCCATCATCCAATTTAGGGTTAGGATAAATTAGGTAGGATACAATGTATCTACCCCATATTCCATCTTTCTTCTAGAAACTTCTCCTAGAATCTTCTTTGAATTCACCTAAAAATAGTTCACCTTGAATTCTATGCCACTAGCCCATCATCCTTATCTTCCACCTGGTTCACAAATTCCAAGAGAATAAAATTGTTAGCTTAGTTTCATCAAATTCATGATCTTTCAAATAATGCAGTAGCTCAACATTATCAACCTTCTGATGTTTAGCACATACTATGTTTCTTGACATCTACTATAATATCACTCAACATTAACTAAAGTTTACTAGTGCTCAGCATCCACTAAACTTTACCCAGCATCCATTTCTCTGCTCAGCATACACTAGAATGAAAACTCACTCAGTTCCAACTATTTTTTTGCTCAACTTGCATTGAATTTTATTGGCACCTAGTATCTACTTAGTCAAGCTTGGTAGACAAACTTTTTGTAACTTGTTCTTCTAAACTTTCTTAGTGTAACCAGCCTTTGTAACCTTAAGTAGATTATCAATGCATCATGTCATCACTATCTTAATTGATCCTTGTACTTCATTACAGAATCATAACTCAACCTTTCCTCTAGGTGTTGTTGTTACATCTTTTGATCAAATCCTCTTTATTAATCAAATAAGTGATAGTACTTAAATCTTATAAGCAATTGTCTTACCAACAAGTAGCAGTTTTGACATCAGTGACAAAATAATGATTGAAGCATCCTTGTATGTTCTCAAAAATCTTCCTTTACAATATCCATCTTTGATTGGTTTCTTCAATCTATTTTCAACAAAAAAATAACCCACGCTACAAACTAGGGGTTTGGAAGACAAAAAAATACTAGGGGGTCCCCATTTCTAGGTTAAATGGGGCAAGCATTGTGAAACCCCAAGAGAAACAAATATAATGACTTATATTTTTGGAACCTAATATCAAATTTATTAATTTCTAAAGTTTTCAATTTGAAATAAAAATAAATTTACTTATTTACCTCATCAATAGATCCAATAGAAGAACCTTGTGCACTAAATGCTCAGAGTCATTCAACCATGACTATATTGCCTTGTCTATAGAATAATTTGTTGTCCTCTTTAGAAGTTTTTTTAAAACTCCAAGGCCTACATTTTTTCTTGGTATCATGAATTATTTTTGTAATAAATTTCATCAAGACCAATTTTTTTAAAATTTATAAATATTTTCATATTATTTTTCATTTACTTATACTTATAATTTGTGCATCAAGTTTTGAATATCCACCCAAGTCGAGCTTGTGTTGATTGTGCTTCTATTTTCTTGCTTTGGATGCCTTTGATGTGTTAAAAAACCTATGTGAAGTTTCAAATATATTAGATCAGATAAGTATTAAGAGTAATTAGTACATAATTTTATTCTTAATATTATGACATACCTTCTTTCCTTGGGTGGTGCTATTTCTCCACCATGTCATGCACTTTTCTTAGTGGCATCCTTTTTAAGGGTTGGTTTGCATTTGGGTCCTATAATTATACCTAATATACTTAAAATCTTGGCCCACTTTCTCAAGGAGCCTAAGTCTTTGAAAGATATTGGGTCCAAAAAGTGTTGTCATGGCATCAATGAGTTTATCCTTTAACTCTTTAGTTTGTAAATTCTACCTTTTAAGAAAAGAAAAAAAATGTTAGATTCATAAATGAATTGAAGCTAAATTTTAATTTACTTGAAGAAATTGATGAAAGGAAACTTGATCTAGAAATGAAATCAAAATATGATACCCTATGTGTATGGTTGGCCCATATATGCGCAAAAATTCATCATTAAGTTTTTCATAATATAGATTATTCCCTGCAAAATAATAATGGGATTAGTAGTTATTACAAAGGACTGCATGGGAGGTTAGTGCATTTGACTATGAGTATAAGATTGAAAGTAAGAGAGAGGATTAATCTTTAAAGTACCTAGAAGGTGGGCTACTCTAGGGGAAGTTTATCTTCATTGCTCATGAGTAATTGATCACAGTTCTTTAGTGTTCATGTACATCTAACATGGGTACATACAAGAATTTCCTCACCGCCTTATGCATAAAATGAATCCAATATTAAGAAATGTCATCTAATAAATAATAGTTCAAGTGAAATAAACACATCAAAAATGAAATAATTTTTTTCCTTGTAGCAAGTGGCATAGTGAATATAGGATCAATCGTAGGAGCTAAAAAATAAGAATTTTAGAGCACAAATAAAAAGATTGTTTTAGCTTATAGTAAAAGTATGTTTTGATAGGACCTAAGACCCTTAACAAACATCTAAAGATAAACATTTAAAGCACTATTGGGTTTTACAAGGACCTGAAACCCAAAGTTTAAAAAAAAACCAAACTAGGTTTTACAGGGACCTAAAACCAAGAGTTTGAACCATATAAAATAACCAAGTTTTACAAGGACCTGGAACCTAGAGTTCTAAACAAACAGGAATGCAAAAAGACAAAACCTGCAAAATCACTAAGACTAGGAACCAACATGCATGATCCAAAGCTTGCACCTATAGCAACTCCTTGATAATGTTCACCACCTCTTTACCTGCTTCTGCAATACTCTTGATAATGTCAATAGGTAAAGGAATAGGAGCCCCAAGAGCCTCAACAACCCTTTTCCTTGTGATTTTCCTTGTTCTCTTACTAGGCCCACTAGGACTCTCCACTCTAGTATTACCAGGTGACATAATTTCATCATTACTTTTCTTTCCCAGACTGGTCACCACTGCACAAAGACTGGAAGTGACCTATTCCATTTTTAGCCCACTTTCCTTAATAAGGTGATGAAACTCCTATTCATATTCTTTAATCTTATTAGGAATTCAATCGATTTGTACTTCTAGCTGGATAATCTTATCCCGTTCAGCATCCAAATCTCTCTACATTATCCCTATTTTCTTTTTGAGAGCCATTAATTCTTTATACAACCATGAATTAGCCTTAAGAGAAGTTTCTACCTTAAGCTTTGCAGTTTAAAGAAAGGAGAGCTTAGCATCATCCCTCTCATCATCTTCCTTCCTGGGCTCAAAGGAAATAATGGTATTGATCTAGGTATCAGTATTTATGTTTGTATTCTCTATCCTCTCCTCATTCACACATTTACTCTAACTATCATCCTTATCAATAGGGTATTTTCCTTCATTCTCATTTCCTATTTCCTCCTCCATTATCTCCTCACTAGCATTATGTGAAGGGTGACCACTTTTTTTTTCATCTTCCTCACCATGGGATTCTAACCCAATTTTTCTATGATAACTTCACTCCACATTATCTTTACCAGTAAACACCCCTTTACTCCCAGAGTACCCATCCAAGTTAGAGCTAAAATCCCCCATTTCCATTTTCTCATCATTGTCTATTTCCATCTTCTTATTATTGTCCAATTTATTAGACTCCATAATTTCCTCAACATGTTTCTTAATCCTTTCCTATTTTGAAATCTTCTTGTTAACACTTGCCCCTTATTTAGCCTTAATTCTCTTAGGGTAGGTCACACTTCCAATCCCTTTCCTTTTCTCATTGACTAGAGAGGGATTTATAGCCTTAATTTTACAATAGTTTTCAATAAGTAAAATTAAGCCTTCATGCAACACAAGACAATACTCTGTTTTCCCTATGAGTATAAAGACTAAGAAGTGAAGAGTATTTTAGAAAAAATGGGAAGGAAATCCTATCTTTGTGCCTAAAATGATTTAGGAAAACAAAGTGAAATTTATGGACCCTTTTAGCCCTACCATCAAGAATAAAATACTCACATATACAAGACAACACATCCCTCTAGATAACATTAATTTGTTTCAATTCGTAGAAATTCCCATTTTTCTCTAGCCTCTTCTCTTCATCTTTTATCTTTGGAAATTTTTTGAAGGCCGCATTGGAAATGCTAGTCTCCTTACTAAATTTTAACCCTTCATTTGGAAGCCCCATAACCTCTACAATAAAATCTTTAGTCAAATTCACTGTGACCCCATGCAAACTCACCCTATCTTCAAACCATTTTTTGAAGTATGCTTCTGTTATATGAGGTTTATAACCATGGAGCCACTCCAAATAGGTTTTCACATTTCCTTTTTGCAAGATTTTCCATATAGAAAACTTTGCCTTCCAAGCCTACAATTGCTCTGCTCTTGCTTTCTAGGTTCACCACCCATCTCAAAAACTTGAAAATCCCTATAGAAAATCAAAGTAGCACAACCTAGAAAATGAAGAAAATTAATGAATATTATCGAGGAGCTAATAACTATACTTACATGTGAAACCCAAATCATAATAGTGCACTCATACTTCCTTTGGAATCTCAATTTGTTCTTTATAAACCCACCACTTTTCTTCATAAATTTTCCAATCTTAGGAAATATTTCCTTCTCTCGCATGTGTCCTGTCATTATTAGCAATCACCATCATCTCCATGCTCTTGCTTTCCCGATAGATAGCTTGGTTGGCAATCCAATCAGCAACAGAATTTCCCTCTTGAAAATATGAGAAAATATCACATTATCAAATTTATTCATTAGGCTTTTGATTTCTGTTAAACTAGCTTCAATAGACCAAGTGATCAGATTCTTGTTATTGAGCATATTAATAATATTAATAAAATCTCCTTCCATCCAAAGATTCTAATAACCAGTTTCCATAGCCAACCTCATAGTATATAGCATTTTCATTTCCTCAACTTTATGGCTAGTAGAGATTCCAATAGGAATAGGAATAGCATCAACAATTCTACAAGGATGGTCCCTCAAAAACCCTCCACAACCAGTTTTCCCAGGATTACCTTTAGCAACACCATTAAAGTTTCCTTTTATCCATCCTATAGGTGGAGACTTCCATTTCACATTATTTATTTGATCATCAATCATCATTTTAAAGCCTTTAGTCTACATAGGGTTATTTATTTGGAATTCATCACTAAATTTTTTGTGTGAGTTGAAGTTTTCTTTGATAGCTCTGACTATGTTATGCCAAAGAACCTACTTAGGCATTTCTTTGTCTCTAAAAAATCTATTATTTCTTTCTTTCCAAATTCCCCACTAGAGATGGGGTAGAGTAGTTTTTCACAAAAAAATAATATTGCTCTCGCCCTCCTTAGATGGACAAGACCAACTCTAGAAGCAATGATCAATTTTATTGTGATGAACCCAATCTAAATTCCAATGGTTAAGGATGTAACTCCACACTTTTTGACTATACCTACAATTTTAAAAAAGATGGTTTCTTTCTTCATAGTCCTCTTTACATAAGCTTCATCTATTGACCACATTAATTCCTCTTTTTGGAAAATTATCCAAAGTAAGAATTTTGTTTTGAAGCAAGATCCAGAAAAAAAAATATTGATTTTAGGAGTGAGACCTTTTATCCAAGCTTTTTTCCACAAAGGTTGAGTACCTTTTTCCTTAGTTCTAAAAATAGAGGAGACTTTAAAGCAACAAGTAGCATCAACACCCCAAATCATTTTATCTTCAATATGAGGATAAAGGCTAAAAGCATTCAAGATTAACTAAGTATTATGAAAATCTCGATTAATATAAGCAAGGTTAACCCATTTGTTATTAATCCAATAATGTTCCACAAGAGTACCAAACATTTGTTTAACTCTATCAATTAGAATTCTATCCTCAAAATCCTCAATCAAAGGATGATCTAGAATCTAAGCATCATCCTAGAACTTGATCTTTTGTCCATTACCCACTTTCCAAGAACAACCTTTGATTAAAATATTTTTAACTCCTTGCACTTCCCCCAAATGGTAGAAGGAGATAAAACATTAGGATAAGCATGAAAATTAGACAAATAAGGAGCATTAAAGAGATATTTATGTTTCCAAATAGTACTCCATTCCTTATCATCTCAAGAAACTCTCCACCCCTACTTAGCAAGAAGAACTTTATTCATACTTCTCACCAGCTTGATTCCTAGACCACCATCCATTTTAGGCTTACAGATTTGATCCCAAGAAATTAAAACCATTCTCTACCTTTCCTCAACACCAGACCAAAGGAAGTTCCTTTGAATTTTGTCAATAGAATCAACATACATAGCTAGAATCCTAAAGAGACTCAAGGCATAAGTAGGGATACTTTAGAGACTAGACTTGAGGGGAGTAATTTTACCATCTTGACTCAAAAGAATACCCTTCCATCTTGCCAGTTTCTTGTTGAATTTTTTAACAAGATCATCCCAAACAGAGTCTGAAGCATTAGGACCCAAAGGGAGGCCTAGATAAATACAAGGGAAAGAACCTACAAAACACCCAAGAGTCTTAGCAATTTTACTCTGTCTAGATATAGGAGTATTGATAAAATACAAGAACTCTTATTCTAATTAAACAATTGATTAGAAGTAGAAGTATATAGGTTAAAAGCCATTTTAAGATTCTTGGCTTCCCTAACCTCGGCTTTACCCAGAAAAATAGTATCATACACAAATTTCCCATGGGAACAAATAAGTGGATGACAAGAAGGCTATAATCCTTTAATAACCCCTAGAGAAACTAGATTCCCAATAAATCTACCCAAAAATTCAACCATAATAGTGAATAAGATAGGAGATAAAGGATCTCCCTGTCTTAATCCCCTTGAAGGTTTATAGAACTCTAAGGAAAAACCATTAACTAGGATAACTATCAAAGTAGTAGAAATCATCTATGAGATAATCTTCACTACATTGATAATAAAACCAAAAGCCACTAAAATCTTCTAAAGAAAGGCCCATTCAACTCGATCATAAGCTTTTTGCAATATCTACTTTCATAATAAAGCACTGATTATTAGAGAGAGATAAAGAATGGATATTCTCTTGCACATAAATAATAGAATTAAGGATTTGTCTACCAAGAAAAAACCCATTTTCTTGCTCAGAAATAAGTGACAGTAGCAGGAGAAACAAACTTAAGGTTAGGACTTTTGGAATAGTTTTATAAAAAGAGTTGCATAAACTGATAGGCCTGAATTGATCCGAAGAGTCAGCTGCAACTTTTTTGGGAATAAGGCATAGGAAAGTGGAATTTATTTCCTTCAACATTCTTTTGGCTCAAAAAAATTCTTTAACATCACACACATCTTTCCCAACCAATTTCCATTCCTTCTGAAAAAAGAACATAGGAAAACCATCCAGTCCTGGAGATTTATCCCCTCCTAAAGAACAAACATCCTTATAAATTTCCTCTTCCTTAGAAATAGAGCACAACATTCTATTTTTCTCTTTAGTAACCAAAGAGGGAATAGCATCTAATAACTCAACTTGATGAGTTAGGTCAATATCAGGATCTGAAGTCATTAAGAAGAAAAAAAGGAGACCATCTCCTCCATAATATCCTTTTTCTCAGTTAGCTTTGTGCTACCCTTCTTAAGATTTGAAATACAACTTTTAGCTCTATGTTCTAGGGTAGATAAATGAAAAAATTAAGTATTTATGTCTCCTTCATCCAACCAAACAGATCTAGATCTTTGCCTCTAGTAAGTTTCTTCCTTAGTAATAATATCATGACACTCCACCATTTTCTCAATTTCTTCCCTCACTAAAGCCAAAGAATATCCTTTCCTCTAAATTCTATCTTGGATTAATTTCAGATCCTCTTTGATTATAGTTTTGTTATCAAAAATGTTTCCAAAACATCTTTTATTCCAAATTTCTACTTTCTTTTAAACATTTCTAAGTTTAGAAGCCACCCGAAAAAGGGTAGTGCCATCAATGTTAATGTTCCACCATTCAGCCAAATAGTCTTCAAACTATGGATTCTACAACCACATTTTTTCAAATCTAAAGTGATTTTTTTTTATATGGATATTCTTAGTAGTGAAAATCAGAAGAAAGTGGTCCAAACCAATATTTTGAATTGCCTTAAGATTACACACAAAGTCTGTAGTCCAATCTGGAGATATAATAACTCTATCCAAGTGAGCTTGGATACACTCATCACCTATCCTTTTCTTACTCCAAGTAAACTCAATACCTTGTAGATCTAGATCCATTAAGCTTTCCTTGTTAATAAAATTCATGAAATCTAGTCTCCCATCCAACTCACTAGCGTTTCCCCCTTTTTTCATGCTCATAAAGAGGAACATTAAAATCCCCCCAAAAAATCCATCTTCCATAGAAATCTTTACTCTTTATGTCATAAAGAGTTTCCCAAACCCTTTTTCTCACATTCTTGATGTTAGATGCATACACATTGACAATATACCAACCATTATTCTGGTCAATATTTTTAATTTCAATCACCATAAAATGTTTGTTAGCATTCAACAAGGTTCTTGAGAATAGAGATCTCTTCCACAAAATCATTGCTCCCCCTGAATCTCCTTCTAAACTACTAGCCATTATATAGTAATTGTTAAAGGACTTGATCTTCTTAGCCTTCACTTTATCCATTTTAGTTTCTTGGAGCAAAAAGATATCTAGTTTATGCTTCCTAACAAAATTTTGAACAATATCTAGTTTATGGATACTGTTCAATCCCCTAATATTTCAAGTTATAATAATCATTATAATTTTTTAGGGGTAAAATCTAGAATAGATGCCTAATTTCCATTAACAATATTCTGTAAGCTTTCACTTTCTCTAGTTTCTTTTGATGTTTTCCTTCTAGGTTTCTCTAGGGTACCAACATTCGGCTTTAATTTTGGAAACAACTCCAATTTATTGCTTTGAGTATCCACACCTTTTGAAATAGTGTTACCTTTCTTCTCTATTTTTTTTATGAGTCTGTTTCAGTTTAGGTTCCTTCTTTTCAGATTCCCCTTCCACTTCTTTGGATTCAATCCATCTTTAAAGGATATAATCTCTTTACATAGGGGAAACTCAAGAGACTAGATTACAACAATCTGTGTTTCCTCTAATGCCAAATATCTACTCCTTTCCTCAAGAATTTCACCTTCCTCTATCTCTTCTAATTCTTCTATATCTTCCCATTCTAATTCATTTTTCTAATAGATAACCAACTAATTCATAGGATCTTTCATTTCCTCTTTACTCTACACAAGAGAAGTCAAAGTTAGGTCTGTCTATATTCTTGACCCCTAATTTTCAAGGATATCTTTATCCTTAGTCACCTTCTTAGGTATTCTTTAGGTTTCCATACCTTTTTTTGGATCTTTGCTTCTTTCTTTTTCTTCACATTAGCTATCTTTGGTTGATTCTTGCTCTTGGAAGGGCAATTTTTCACCCAATGACCATATTTTTTACAAACAAAACAAATATTTGGAAGATCTTCAAAAATTATCTCTTGCATCCTTTTCCCAAGTTTTGAGATCATTTCCACCTTCTCAAGAAGGTTTTTCAAGTGGGCTACTTTCACATATATTCTAGCACACTGGAATTTTGATTTTGAAGCCGTGATGTTGCCAACTACAACAAGTTGACCAAAAGAACTAGCAATACCCTTGAAAATATCTTCATGCCAGAACTCCAAATGTAACCCAAGAAATCTAACCCATACCAGAGTAGTTAAAAAGAAGGCATTAGATAAATTTGTATTTGGCTCCCATTTTTTGATCGTTAGAGTACTATTACCAAATGACCAAGGTTCACCACAAAGCACCATATTCAAATCTTCCTTATAGTTAAAAACAAAGGAAAAGAAACCATTCATCATAGGTGCTATGTCAACTTGACCATGAATAGTCCATTTTCTTTTGATCATGTTTCTCAATGCATCAATATTAGGCCTAGCCCCATAAATTTCCCAACTAGAGTACAATCCATAGTTGAGAGAGAGAGAAATCAATAATTGAATCCAGAATAAAGATTTGGAACTCACTTTTCTCCTAGCAGGATTTTGATGTTACCAGAGGGAAAGATAATTTGCCTCCAATTTTTCTCTTGAACAACAAAGACCACTTCCTTTGGTCATCTGGTACTTTCTCTGTCATATGGTCCTCGATCCTACAAACATTTTCATTCTTTTCCACATTCTTTAAAAAAGTTTTTTCTTTCTCAAGCTCCTTTCTGAACACATTAGTTGTAGGCAATGGAACAGAAAGGATGTTCTCGACTCCATAGCTTGTGGAATAGGAACCTGATGTGTCTTTTTCTCCTACAAAACCTATCAAGGTCCTTGCCTTTTGATTCCTTATCCCTCTAGGATTGGTCCCTACTGCTAAGTTTCCTCCTTCCATTTTCCCACCTAACAAAGCTTTGACCATTTCAAAATCTAGATGAGGATAATAATAATTTTTTTTTAAAAATTTACTACAGCTATGTTAGTGAAACAAAAATTTTCCAAAGAAATACATAGAAATTGACCCTAAAACACCCAGATAGGAAGACTCAATAAGCATTATCAGTTGGGTTACTTCACTATTGAAAAGTGTAAGTGCCCCCTGAATTTACTTGGGTATAACTCCCCATGTATGATTTGTAATGAATTCACAGAAATACAAATATGGATGCTTTTAACCAAAAAGCAAAAAATGTTTAAAAACATCTATCTATAAACACGATATAGATGTGGAAAAACTAAATTATTGAAAGGAAAAATGAGCAACAAATGACACAAACTTCATTCACCCAAACATTGCATTACATGATGGACATAGAGAAAAAGAGGAATGGTCTTTTCCAAATATAATCATGATAGCAATCATATGTATCAAACTATATTCAAAGAAAACTAATACAATACAAAAATCAACATCGATTAGAGATTTAAAACACCAACTCAAAGTTCTGTTGTATTAAAATACTCCTCCTTTGAACACAACAAAAGAAAACTTGCTTTGTTGTTTGATACCTACAAAAATCACTATTTGGAAAAGGAAATATCTCCTTCTAGTCATAGTCCCTAATTCTGTTGTTGTTCAAAGTCTCTCCCAGAAAAATTCAAAAAAATTGGAACCCCCTATCTATGTTTCTATGGTTTATTTAACATCTTCTTTTTCTCATAATTTTTTAGTTACATAACTGATTCTTTGGGAAGCTATTATCTTCTTATTCGCATATGATTTTAAAATAACATTACATATCCTATTATTTAGGAATAGTAAAGTGTCGAAGAAAATTATAATGTTTAATAAAAAATTATAACATTACTTGTTTCTTCCTAAGTTTCCATTCAGGGGCACCTATTACTATTTGATTCTGAATAATATAAAGTTCAATGTGCCATATAAAATTTTTGACAAGTGCCTTCATATGTAAGTGGTTTATATTTATGCCTTTCCTTGATGAATGTTAACTCATCATGTTAACATACGACCCAATATATGAAATGAGATGTGTTTGGTTTGCAACTTTTGTTATTTAGATGATCATCTGAGTGTCTCTCATGGATCTGTATTATACCCATTGTGTATGTTTGGTGAAATTTGGAGACTCATGGTGAATGCCCATTTATCTCATTTTTTACATTTCAAGGGGAGAGGGAGGCATTATGTCAAACATTTTATGAGGTCTCCTCTATGTTGAATATGGAGTTCATTGAATAACTAGAGCATGCTATCATTACTCCTATGAAGATGCTTCTCCATATGACTGCCTGATATATTTCATGAAAATCCATATTTACAGTTTCTCCCTCAATGGTAATATATTACCACTGTTGCATAGAGACATGATTTTTAAAATTTTCTATGAGATTGGGCATCTTGTACCACTATGACTTGATTGAAAACATATGACCATCAATTTTTTAGATCTCTTTTTTTAATATTTGGTGATTGTAGCTCCCAAAGAATTGGTTTTAATTATTGTATCATCCCTTCACATGTGTCTTCTTTTCTTTCACATTGTGATCTGATTAGGAGAGCTTGCACAACTTTATGTGTATTTGGATGTCGCATCTTCCTTCTATCCTTTGATCATTCTATTGAGTCTCCATGTGTGTAATCTGTGGGAGTTTCTAAACCATCTAAATACGTATGGGACATCCTTAAAACTATTCCCATTTTTTGTGCATGGATGGTGACCTAAATGTACAACTTGATGGTGTAACGATGAGCTTTCCATATCTTTCATATTTAACAAAGGTGTAAGTACCTCAACATCATCATCCATAAGATACTTAGCATTTGGATCTGACCTGACACCTTCACATGACACATCAAATATTGGTTTGCACATGGGTCCTCAAGTCCTCTCACATGTTTTCTAAATCACATAAGGTAGGTGAACATTCTGTCAAACATTTGGCAGGTGCCATCTCAAAATGATGCACGATCACCATCATTTCACTAGGCAAAATCTCCTCAACTTACCATGGGATTTCATGATTAAACCATCAAAATATCTAATAGATTTCACTCTCCTACTACTATTGGAAATTTTAAAACATATTTGATGCCACCTAGATATTGTTGGGCTTTGGACTGCATGTGTTGCGAATATGTAGCATCAAAATATGAAGATTTTTTGTTCTCAAGACTTTAAGTTGTGTATGATACCATTGTCATGTGTTAGTTTGCAAATTTCATATGTTTTAATTGACCATCCTCCTTCATTAGCCATTGCAGTGTACTCGAGAATGAAAGAAGAAGAAAAAGGTGAAGAAGTTGAGGATGATGAAGAGGAACAAGGTTGGGAACCACTTGCTTTAACCCAAGGAATGGGGGAGGATGCAGAAGAAGAGGAAGGTGCTAAGCAAGAAGCACCCAAGGTTAAGCCAAAGAAAAGAAAAGCACAAAAACAACTAGTTCCATAGCTAAAGAGGAAGAAGAAGGCAACAAAGCCAAGCCTAGCTAAGCCAACTACAAGGGAAAATACCAAGGCAATAGCCCAAGTGGCAAAAGAATAGGAGAAACAAAAAGAAATAGAGCAAGGAGAGCCTATAGAGTAGAAGAAAAGAAGAAAGAATGTTGCACCTCCTGAATTAGATGAAGAAAGGACATAGTCTGATGAAGATCAATTTAGATTGGCAAGACAATCTACCAAGTCTAAATTGGGTATTGTTTGCAATAAAATTAGGGATAATGCAGATCTAACTAGTTTAAAGACCATAGATTTTAATAAGCTATCAAAGGAAGAACAAAACATAGTGGAAGAGTCCATCTAGACTATGATGGCTAAGTTCAAGACCACCGCACTTGAACTAGACAATTCAATGCCGAAGGAGCTAAGCTCATTAGTTGAGAATAAGTGGCATTACTGCCTTAATATAGAAAAAAAAAGGGAGTCTACATTGGCTCATGTAATGATTGACCTAACTAAAGGTCAAATAACTAAGGCTAACAAGAAATGTGGGAGCAAATTTGTACCCAAATACAAAGCCTTTAGAATTTTGCAAAACCAAATTGCAGATGTTGTGCAAAAGTTCACACGGATTTGGAAATTAATTTATGGATTGAATATAGTAAAAGAAGGGTAGGAACACCCCTTTGAAGGGAGAAATGATGAAGAAGAAGAGGAAAATGAAAAAGAGGAAGAAGGAGAGAAAGAGAAACAAGAGGAAATAGTGGAGAAGACACAGGGTGAAGAGGAAATAGCTAAAGAGTAGTAGGAAGAACAGAGTGTCCAAGACACCCAACTACCACCACCAAGTCCTCCACATACAACACCTATAGAAAAAATAATTGACAAGGATGTTCCTAACACTTTAGGTCAGAAAATCAATCCTTTAACTGTAGAGGATCTCAAAAAGATCCTTCATCAAACCACAATGCAATCACAACTATGCACAAATCCTATTTTGGTGAGTGTGGATGAATTACAAAAGGCTGTAGCCAAAATTACAAGGGAGAAGGAGAACACACAAGAACTAACTTCACAACCTCCCATAGCTTCATCAAATCAACCTGAAAAGCAAGAAGCATAGGATATAACAATTAGGGTTGATCATACAGTCACAATAACAATTGTCAAGAAGCCAACAAAGGAACAAGCAAGACAAGATGTTCCTACAACACAAATCCAAGATGCACCTCCTCAAATCATTATTATTGATCAAGGCAGTAGAGAAGAGGAGAAAGAGGAGGAGAAAACCCCTATGGAGAAGGAGGCAATATAGACATTAGTGAACTTTCCTACCTCAGGGACTCCTACCAAAAAGATGACCACTGATGTAGTGCCACTACATATTTCAACACTAGGCTCAAGCTCCACCAAAGTTGCAAGGGTACTTCACTATTGAGACCCTACACTTGATGAGGACATAGTCATACCTAGTTATGACTCTAGAAAAATGAACCTAGCTCAAATAAATGAAATGCAAGAGACACTGGAGTGAAGGAAGAAGCAAGAGATACTCAAAAATGAGTATAGACAGAAGCAAGCACTTGTTGAAATCAAAGACATATTCCTTGATGCATTCAGCTTGCCAGTACCTGATGAAACCAAGCCCATCGTGGAGAAATTGTCCAACATAGTGGACCAGGTATAAAATGAAGACCTTCATACAAATGTCAAATTATTAGAATGGTTTGAAAAGAAGTTTCAAATGAAAGTTAATGAGAAAATATCTAGTGAAATAGAACTTTCACAAGTTGAATTGGCTAAGAAAATTGAGAAAGTTCAAACAATACTGGGAATGTATTTTCATTATACTCCAAGTTGTGTGATTCATCATATTTCACACAAGAAACTAGCCAAAGGATACTAATCTTGGAATGAAATCTCAAGATTTCTAGCACATAGCTACCCAAAGATCCAGCTCAAAGTGAGAAGCATTTTGCAACAATGAGTTACACCGGAGCTAGTTGTATTGATAGTAGAAGAGGCCAATATTAAGGCCAAATTGATGCAAATTCAATCTGCTACTACCCCACACCTAGGATTCCTACATAAGGAACAAGCCTATGTAGAAAATATTTTGAAGAAAGACCCAAATCTTTCTACCTTAGAAGGCCTTGTACATCTTACAACAGAGATAGCCATCCAGTACAAGTCATTGAAAATTTCCTTAGACAATTGGGATGCTTCTTTGAAGATGATCATGGAGGTAAATAAAACTTTTTTGGCTAAATATTCTATTCATCCTTAAGACCCTTTGACATAAGTGTCAAAAGGGGAAGATATAACATTTTGGGGGAGATATACCCATAGGAGATAATAAGAATGGATGTGTAACTAAAGGGAGACATACCCAAAGGGGGAGATATAAAATTTTGAACTTTTAAGAAAGCCAAAAGGATGCAAAACTGCAAGAAGATGTGAAAAGGGGAGCATATACATAGTACAAATAAAGAAAAAATAGGGTACATAGAAATAGAGGAAAAAGAATGACAAGGCAAAGAGTATCAGACACATCAACATGAGACAAATTTAGCACAAGATTTTTGGTTACAAAATTGGCACATCAACTTAGGGGGAGTTACAAATTTTTGAGGAATACAAAATTTTGAACAAGTTTTTGAAGTTTTGTACATATGTGGAACAGAGTGTGAAGTATACTCATAAAGATCATATTCATAATGTTTAGTTAAGTGTTTTTGCCACTAATGTCAAAGGGGGAGATTGTTGTTCTTAGATTGGTTTTGACAATTGAGTTTCAATACACTTAACCAATTCTCAAGATGATGCTGACTATAATACAGAAGCTGAGCTATGGTGTTTGTTGAGCTAGAGAATTCAATAGGTGCCAAGTGAACTTCAGGTGTCGAGTGATCATTAGGTGCCGAGCAAAGTTCAAGTGTTGAATTACTATAGGTGCTGAGCAGAGTATAGATGTTGAGTGAAATAGAATTACTATAGGAGCCGAGTGAGACATAATTCCTATATGTGTGGAGCATCAGCAAATAGTGAGTGTTAAGTAACACAGAATCAACATATGAGTTTGTATCTTCACAAACTCTATGTAAACCACTTTTGAGCCAACTTGGGATGAATCTCAAAGGATCTTGAGGATAAGATTGAATCTTTTGCATTAACTATGTAATCAACATGCAACCAATAAGAAAAATGGAGAAGGCATGCAACCAATAGGAAAAGTGCAGGAATTGAGTGGGAAATGAAGAGTAAATATTGATCATAGATTCATACCTAACCCTAAGTCTTTGAAATCTTTAAAAGGAGGATGAAATCCCATTGTATGCATGGATGAGAGAAGTGTATGGGTGAATTATATCAAAGTACAAAAGGGTGTAAAGACTTAGAGAAGAGAAAAGCAACATTGTAGAATTGAGTTGATCAAGAATACAATATTAGAGTTTTGAAAGAGTGACATATCAGATCAAGCAAGGATCAAAGTAGACATAGCTGAACAAGGATCTGGAATTAGCAATTGAGGATTGCAAGTCATCAGGTCAAGACATTCTTCTATACTTTATAACCATTGTATTGTGAGAATGGAAATCCTATGTTGATACATTTTCTTAGCAGCTATATTGGTTTAGCAAGCATATTGTAGATCATTAATAGGATTGTAAAACCTTTAATAGGTTAACATCCCAAGTGAATGTTTGTAAATTCTTTAACCAAGTCACTTTTAACGGGGTGTAAAGTCTTTAACAGGACAGGCCCTTCACAAGGCAGACCATTGGAAGTGGTGAAACTTTGTAACCTTGGATAGTTACATATTGCTATAGTGACACTTTGTGGGTGTCATCCCCACTCCAGTTTTACCTTCTTATTTTGGAGGGTTTCTGGATTCCCAAATTCTTGTGTTATCTATTTTCATGCATGTCTTTATTTTCATGTTTATTAGATGAATTATATGCATGTGAATGTTTTCAGCTAAAAGGTTTTGAAAAGGTTAAACATAGTTACTTCTTATTCACCACCCCCCTCCCTCAGAAGTAAATCTTCCCAATTGAAAATTCCATTAGGATTTTGAACATCTCTAAATCAAATGAATTTCCATCTCAAACCATAAATTTGAATTATCCATTAGGCTCCTTATCCATTGGGTGAATAGAGTCACCAAGAAGAGAAAAATTAGGAGTTTCTTGCAAAGAGGGTAGAGGGGAGCAGGGCAAAACCAACTAACCAAAAACTCCTAAAACTACCAATAAGCATGGATCTTGCACATTATTCAAGATAACACTATGCACATTGAAAGCATATTTACAATATATACAAAGCTAGGGAGAGAGCCTAGCATGAGAACTAAAAGAAAGAACAAGAACCGTGTGAATCCATTACTGGCTGGGAGAAGTAGGAGCCTTTTTCCATCAACAAACCATGCCTTCTCCACACCATTTCCAACTAGTGACTTCTTCAATGCCAAACCTCAAGCTAAAGGTACATATGAATATGTTGACCCAACACTCCTTCTTGAATAGCCATAACTCATCATAGCATTCTTTTTCACCCAATAATTTTTCTTCTACATTCATCAAATTAGATTTCACTTCAAGCTGAGAAAAAATGAAAAGTAGAAACCTCATCAAGAAATGAAGTACAATGTTTGAAAATGATATCCTCAAGAGTCACCTTTTGCATATGGCTTTTAGTATCATGATCAGTTTGTAGGCAAAGAGATGCCTCATACAACATATCATCAATCCTTGAGAATTTGATCTCTTCATCTCTTTCCAGAAATAGGTTGTCCTCAAGCATGCAATACATCCCATCATTTTCCTTTCTCAAAGTGCCATTACATTTTCTAGCATTACTTCCACAATCCAAATTTTTAAAAATCATATATAGAGGAAAGAAAAGAAGATTCACTTATTACTATTTCATTTTCAACTTGATTTGAATGGATACCCCAATAATTTTGAGAGAAATGATATGGTTGGAGAGATAATAAATTTTTTTCTATAATTTCCTCTTCCTCAATGAGAAGGAAATCCCTCAACTCATCAGCTAAGTCATGACTAGGTTGTAAGTCAGCTTCATACCTTTTTTTCTTAAAAAGAAATTCAAGGCGAGGAGTTTCATCCAAAGGCATCTTTACCTCATCTCTACAAAGAATTAGATTATCATCAAGTGGGAAAAGTTGAGAGAGGTTTTCTAGTTGGAGAGACAATAAGAATTTGCTTATGATTTCTTCTTCTTGAGCAAGGAGGTTTCTTCTCCATGTTTCAGGTGGATAATCTATGGGTTGAGTGTTAACTTCAACACCTTTTTCTTTAAATAGAGTTTTAGCATGAGAAGGAAGCTTTTCCACATATAATTTCACCTTTTTGTTATTACAAACTTCATCCTCAAATGGACTAGATCTTTCCAAGGGCTGATCACAAATTTTTAAACATGAGAGATCATCTTTATTTCCCATTAAAGTACAAGATTCAGTCTTAGACTCCAAGTTATTTTGAATCTTCTTACAAATAAAACTCTCCAAAGAAAGATGACTAATATCACTTTCATCCATTTCATTAAAAGTGAAATATTGATACTCTAGTAGCATGTTGTTGTCAAATTTTTCACAAATAGGAACTTATGAAATAAGATGACTATCATCACTTTCAAAATATGGAGAGAAAAAGTATTTAGGAGAACCTTTACCTATGTTTTGTTGAGTGCCATCATGATCAACAAGAACATAATGGTTGTAAGGGGTGAAGTAAGATGATGTTACCAGAGATTCTTCATCTTTGACTGACAACTCTTATTTATCTTCATTGTCACTACTGCCATGGTTTTCATTTTCATCACCCATGTATGGTTTTCTTGAGGCACTTCTTTGTTGTTGTCACATATACTCCCATCTATTGAAATTGGATCAACATGAGACTAGAGTAACTCTAGTTGGACTTCTTGATCATTCATGACAAGGTGATTAAAGTAGAAGGATGAAACCAAGAGAACTAGAGCTTCTTCTTCATCAACCTTCAACTCTTCACTGAACTATGGTACCCTTTTTTGATATATTTCAAGCATTTTTCTCTTTTCTTCTAACTCTTTCAACTTGTGGAATCTCGCACAGAGGCTCCTCCACAATATCCATGATATGGCATCATCTTCCAAATCTATATTATTCTGAAAATCTCAAGAAATGCTTTCTTTGTAGATGTCCACAAATTTGCACAATACTTTATCATCCATTTGATAAAGTTTTGGGAGAGAAGGCTTTGGTCTTGATCTTCTCATGACTTTAATATCTGACATGGTCTTTATAGAGTCATCATTCTCCTACACATGGAGATAATTAGAAAACTGAGGAAACAAATATTAATACTGATCTTCATTTCTGGTTCCCTAGTAGAGTCACCAAAAATCTATTAGTGAATAGATTGTCTTCCAAAGAAATACATACAAATTGACCCTAAAACACCAAGATAGGAAGACTCAATAAGCACTAATAGTTGGATCACTTTGCTATTGAAAAGTGTAAGTGCTCTTTGAATTTATTTGGGTATAGCTTTGTGTGTATGAGTTGCAATGAATTCATAGAAATACAAATATGGATTATTTTAACCAAAAAGCACAAAGGTTTATAAACATCTATTCATAAACACAATATAGATGCAAAAAAACTAAATAACTAAAAGGGAAAATGAATAGAAAATGACACAAAGTTCATTCACCCGAGTGCTGCATTATAGACAATTAAAGCACAAATTCCAAAATATAATTGTGACAGCACTCATATGTATCAAAATGCATTCAAAGATAACCAATACAATACAAAGATCAACATTGATTAGAGATTTAAAACACCAACTCAAAGTTCTACTATATTAAAATACTCCTCCTCTAAACACAACAAAATAAAACTGACTTTGTTTTTTGATACCTACAAAAACCACTATCTAGAAAAAGAAATATCTCCTTGTATTCAAAGTCCCTAATTCTATTGTTTCTCAAAGTCTCTCCCAACAAAATTCAAAAAACCAAGAACCCCCTATTTATGTTTCTATGGTTTATTTAACATCTTCTTTTTCCCATAATATTTAAGTTACATAAATGATTCTTTGGGAAGCTCTTATCTTCCTATCCTCACATTACTTTAAAGTAACATTACATATCCTTTTATTGAGGAATAGTAAAGTATTGAGGATAATTATAATGTTTAATAAAATATTATAATATTACTTGTTTCTTCCCAAATTTCTATTCATGGACACCTATTCTATTTGATTCTGAATAATATAAATTTCAGCATGCCATATAAAATTGTTGATAAGTACATTCATATGTGAGTGGTTTATATTTATGCCTTTTCCCAATGAATGTTAACTAACCATGTTAACATACAAACCAATGTATGAAATGAGATGTGCTCGGTCTGCAACTTTTTTTATTTTGGTGATCATCTGAGTGTCTCCCGAGGATCTATATTATACCCATTCTATATGTTCAATGAAATTTGGAGACTCATGGTAAATGCCCATGTATCTAATTTTGTACATTTTAAGGGGTGTTGGTGTTTTAAAATGCACTAAAACTACTAAGCGATAAAATGCTTAATACCAGAATGACAGTACATACACAATCTAAAGACTAGCCAATTCTTATTAACAATTTCATATGCAAAGTATTTGGACCCAACTTTGACAAAACCACAGACAATTTTCTACTCTTTTGGCTCTGCAAAACCAAGGTGGGTGTACCCAGGGATGATTCAAAACTGGAACAACTGTATGAGGATTATTCTTAGTTTCATTCTAATTCTCATTTCAAAATCCTCAGACATATACATATTTCGTACTAACTTGGTAAACACATCCCATAAAACAGATATCACCAAGCATTCTTCTATAGATCTGCAGACATTCTTAACAATAGTGGCTAACTGAAGCTCAAAGATTCCATGCAGACAAGTGCTGGCCAACTTTGGAGATCTACAGGAAATAAAAAGTAAAGTTTCATTTAATAATGCTGCATTTTGATAACCATTTATGATATATCTCTCCTTCAGCTGAATCAATTTGATCAGTGCCTAATCCATTGGGGTTCAGAGTCTATAGCAAGTTCTCAGATCTAGTTTTTTGCCTTACAACAAATTCTATCAGCAATTCTTATCAAAATTCATCATTCAAAACCCTTTCCACTACTAAAGAAACCTTATCACATTCATCAAAGCTTTTATTTAATCCGTTGAATTAATAGCAGTGATAAATAGATATACAACCTAACTAGATTGCATTCAATTGCACAAGCCTTTACTCATACAATATCAAGACAACCAAGTAATTGAAAGGAGACAAGATTCAGAAAGAATTGATATGGAGACAGTTCACAATTTGTATTCATTTTCTTTGAAAATGGTATATCCTTTACAATAGACTTAGAATGCCCTTCAGAAAGAAATAGAGCTCATTCTATATTCATGTATTCTCAGATAATTGATAGAGAAAATACATCATAAACTTGCTTTCAAAATTTGGACAAAAAATAGACTAAGCTTATTACTTAGAGACATAGAATTTAGATGCTTCTTTAGCCTTGGGATCTCACTTAAATAGTGTGAGATGCAACAAGCTTCAAGCTAAAGACAAAATGACAGGTGTCCTTTAAAAGACACTTACATATACTTGTAACAAGATGACAAAAATGCGAGTAAAAACAAAAGTTTTACATCAGACATTCCTTTGTGGACCCTCTTTGTTACACGCTCCTATGTGCTAAGTTGGTTGCTATTCTAATCCTTCCTCGTATACAGCAAGAAAATTATCCAATGATGAAGTTTGTTCTGATGATGGCATGTCAACATCCACCTATGGGATTTCACCATCTTTATCCTATATGCAATAAATAACTTCTACCTTTTCCCTTTCTTTAGTTGTATTAGCATCATGTGGTCCCGGGTCCGTAATTGAAGGTAACAGATTATCCTTGTCTTCTTCTTCCAGTTGGACCTGAGTAATGACAAGCTCAGTGATTTGGATCTCCTCACCTTGCATTTCATCACTATCATCTTCATCTTCATCAAACTGCTCAACAGGAGCCATATTTGCCATCCATTTGTCAAATAATGTATCATATGGCCAATTGAACTATAAAATATCCCTCTATCTTTTTAGCACATATTCAGCATCCTTGTTAATGGTAACAAATTCTTGCTTTAAAGAATCAAAGAATATTTGTTCAATTTGCTCAATTTGCTTATTGGTGAGCTGCTCCTCCTCAATTCTCATTGGAGTTTGGGAAGGTGAGTAACCTTCATCATGTGATTTCTCTTCCCTAATTATTTTTCTTCTTTTGGGAGAGGGTTCAAGGGGTCTTTCTTCAAAAATAGTAGTAGTAGATTCAATTATCTATTTTCCTTTGTTTACAGTGGGCATTTGATCTCGGATGATAGTATATCATGTCCTCTTTCACACAACCAGTGGACCTGCCCCTATGTTAGGGGTGAAACCCAATTTCCTCATTACTTCCCTAGCTGTATTTGGAAAAGAATCAATAAAATGTTTTTTCTTCTCATTCATTACCTCCATTATTTTGGGGAATGTACTTGAGCTTATTTATTCTATCTGCATTAGTTGTAACATTACTAAGAGGACTGTAATCCTTGTCAAAACAATTAATAAACTCCAAAACTTTTGAATAGACTCTCCATTTCTCTTTCTTTGTTTCTTGTTCCTAGAGAGAAAATTCATTCCTTGTTACATCTTTAGGGAAATAGAAATCATGCTGAATTGGACGAAGCTTGATCCTAAGTCTAAGAGCAAAATTAAAGAAATCTTCTGCATCACAAAAATGAGAGTGAGCTATTGCCATCTTATACTGATACAAAAAATTGTAAAGAAAGATCCACCCCTCTTTAGTTATTAAAAACTGGTGAGCTACAGTGCAAGTAGGAAAAATTGATCCTGTTCCCCTTTTGTGCAAAAAGCTCTCCTCAACTCCTCCCAGCTGCCATAAAAATTCAGCTACTCCTACCTTTAAAGGCACCTGATATGGTAGTACATGGGGTGTCCCTTTGAATCCATAAACTCTAATGACAGTTGAGACCAGATATGGGATGATATCCCCCCAATTATGTGAAACTTTTAGACTATGGGGTCTGTCCATAGGCCTAACAAGGTGCATTAATGCCTTAGGAATTCTGGGATTGTCACTCAATATGAGGCACCTTATTTTAGAAGAAAAGTGCCTATCAAATCTAACAAAACTAGCATTTTCTGCTTCCCCAATCATGTCTGCACTCCATAACTGAGCTGGTAGTGCTTACCCCTCTTGTTCCCTATTTAAAACCATTTCTTTACCGAAATATGTAACCCCTTTAAATAGAAACATATGCATCAATAGGGAGTACTGACCCCAAACCTTCTCCACCTTGCCCTTTGCAATCCCCACCAATCCACTGTGAATCTCATTAGCCAAGTAAGATGCAAAATAAAAAATCATTTCTACACCGAAAGAGGAGATTTGGGTGATCATATACATGAAGCTCACAGAAATAAAATCTTCTTCACCCTCTCCGAAGACTCTGCACAGGGTCCTGTATATCTCTACTGCCCTGGCATTAAAGCATGATTTCTTGAAAGGTTCTTTAGAAGATGATGTTATTGCTAGTAGGTTTCCAATTCTACCTATGTGGGCCTTCAGTGCACCTTGTCTAACTACATCCCTTTTTGACATATATTCTTTTTCTAACTCTATCAAATCAATGGGCACATGATACCTAGTGAGAGGTCCCAGACTGAAAGCTTCCCTAATCTCTTCTGGATTGATGGTAATTAAAACCTCACCATCAATTCTTCTCACTACCTTAGTGGCTTGATCATAACTTTTCACCATGCCCTCAAGAAGGTCATAATCCATAAACACACTGGGAACAACTAGCTTTCCCAGATCAAAATTCCATATATTGGCATGAGGGGCATATAATTTCCTTTCTGCAAACAATTTCTTGAACAAACTAAAACTAGTTTGAGAAGTTTGAGCACCCTGGACCCAATTACCCTTATCATACAATCCATCAACTATCCTTAGTCTAGGGTTCAATGAGGTTAACCTTTTAACTTTCACTGTCTCTACAGTAGACTCTGGGAGCAACTCAAGCATGTCATCATACAATTTCTATCCAAATAGTTTATTTGACCTAAAAATCCCTTCTTCGAAGGCATCTTGAATTATTTTTTAGAGAACTGAAAAGCTTACAGAGATTATGGTAATACTACTTACTTGAATTCTATCTTTGTTTTCCTCTGTATTCTTGCAAACTTTTTACGAGCAGACAATTTCACAAATTCTACCAGACTTCAACACACTTTCCTTCAGTAATTACTTCTGCATAGGAATGGCTTAGAATTTTTGCTCACATAAGATGAAACTGATGAAATGTTTCCATATTATACTCTATTTTTCTCAAGAATGATGCTTTCATGTCTAATTAATACAGAGAGTGGCACCACATTCTATGTTTAAAGCTACGCCGTTGATCTTCAAAAATCCTACGATCATGTGATATGGAGAGAACAACTAGGCGTTGCACTTGACATGTTGGTCAATTCATCCAATGAAAATTTACCACGTACATAACTATTTCCTTGATGGCGCTTATGTCTAAACCCAATAGCAACTGAGGACATGTGTCAGTAGGTCGCTACTTTGTTATGCATAAAGAACGAGCACCTTGCCATAGCGAAGCAGCAACAACCATTGATCTAATCTAAATTTGATAGATGATATGTTACTGGGCTTGCTCAAAAAATGGCGGTGGGCCCTTATTTGCTATGTCGCTATACGTATCTCCCTAGCAACTCATCATAGCCAGAAGACAACAGTCGTTGATCATAGACCTAATCAAAGGTGGGGAAACTGCAGGCAATTTTTTGACTTATACTCGCTAGGTCGCATAGCTTAAAAAACATGCAACTTTTCAATGTGTGTTAGTGAGGACTATTGATTCTGTTCTAATCTGACGCTCATGATCTCTTGCACATTTGATCAAAAGGGCATTGATGAAGTATGGAACTCTACACAGTTGGCACCCTTTAACATCTTACTTTAGTCCTAGTCATCATTCCACATTACTAAAGGTCCCATCGGCTCTTGATTTCATGGGGCCTCACTACTTTGCTAACGGCAAGATGTCAAATTTTTTTGATAGTGAGGTAGCGAGCTCTAGCCCTTTAATAAATTTTGATACCGTGAAATATCAGGGTCCGTCAGATTACTACTGCTACTATTAACTGCTTCTGAAAAAGGCAGTTATTACTTATCATGACACCTGGATTAGTCATGGTACTGATGAATTTTAATGTTACCGACTCTTCAATTTCACAGGCCCTTGCTACTTCGCTAATGGAGAGATGTCAAATTTTTTTGATAGCGAGGTAGTGAAACATAAAAAAAATCATCATTCTAGCTCTAACTTTAGACTGTTTCTGCTGGGTCCCCTTTCTTATTTTGATGATAATTGCAGTGTGTACTTGACTAATAAATTAGTCAAAAAATGAACTTTTGACTGCTATATCTTCATTTTGTAGTCCCATTTTATAAATTTTTCAGCACTTGCTACCTCGCCATACATAAAAAGTGCCCATGTTTGCAAAGTGAGGTAACGACAAAGGTGGATCTACTTAGATCGAACGGTTGGGAAATATGGGAGGAAAGGTATCTCGGGGGCACGAAAGATAAAAGACAATAGAATATTTGCTCTATTTGAAAATTCAAATGTTTCGCGCCTGACAACTTATGAATAGAAAGAAACGTAGGGTTTTCACAAAAGTTTTTTTAAAGGCTAGCAAACTGATGAATTATCTAAAAAACCTACTATCCACTAGAATGAAAATTTTGACTTTTCTATAGCTGGACAAAAGACTTCTATCAAACAAAAAGTTAGACCAATAGTGGCTCTATCTTGGGATGATAAACTACTTGAGTCTATGCAAGATTTCAGAATCTATGGGAGAGTAGATCACATACTTTGTAAAAAAGAAAACTTCTTCAAAGAGCACTGAGCAACACACAGAAACAAGGAACAAGACTGCACAGAGATATTTACAAAGACTTACAGAATATACAAAATGTACAAAACAACAAGAAACCCTAAAACTACTGTTAATGAAAGAAAATAAGTATTTTTCAAGAAAAATACCTCTTCAAGAACTGTCCATGAACTAGCAATTCAAGAATATTGTCAAATACATCTTTGAGTATATAAGAATCTTTACCCCAAGTATTTTCAATTAGATATGGGCCTAACCAAATAGGATCAAATTTTCCATGTTTTCCTTTATCCTCAATTTTGGCATTCCACATTAAGACTAAATCTCCATCTTCAAACTTTCTGCTTACAGGTCTTTTATCATAGAGTGTCTTGACTTGCAATTGCAACTTTTGGTTCTTTAGAGATGCTTCTCTTCTGGCTTCTGTCAGTCCTACCAATTCATCTATTCTTTCTTGCATTTCATCTGTAGTATCTTCATCATACACCTGGATGTAATTGTAGAGTCCCATCAAGTTGTTCTGAGGAATTTTGGCTTGAATCCCATACACTAAATCAAATGGAGCTACACCAATTGCTTTCTTTATAGTTACTCTGTCAGCCCATATTGCCAACTACAACTTGGAATCCCATGCCTTTTAATTATCATCCAAGGTTCTCTTAATCACCTTCAACAGGCTCTTATTTGTGGACTCGGCTTGTCCATTCCCTTGTGGATGATATGGAGCAGATGATGACCTTGTCATTCCATATTTATCACAAAACTTGATGAATTCATTAGACCTGAAGCACATAGCATTATCTGTTACAATTTTCTGTGGACAACCAAATCTAGAAATAATATTATTCAATAGGAAATTATTGACCACTTCACTTGTTGTATTTCTTGTGGGGATAGCCCCTACCCATTTTGTAAAGTAGTCAGTAGCAACTAGAATCCAAGAATAGCCAGTGCTAGACTTGGGGAAAATCTCTCCTATGAAGTCCAGACCCCATTGTTGAAAAGCTTCTTGAATCTTCACTGGCTTCAATGGGGTATTTCCTAAGAACTTTAGCTTTCTAGCAAACCTTTGACAAGGATCACATTTCCTAACCATAACTTGAGCATCTTTGAAAAGGGAAGGCCACCAGAATCTAGCCCTCATTATCTTATGTGCAGTAGTTTTGGCCATATAGTGCCGCCCACACACTCCAGCATGCATTTCTTTCAAAACCTCTTTTGCCTTTTCCTTATCAACACATTTCAATAATACTCCCTCAAAATTTCTCCACCATAGGTTGCTTTGGACAATTACATACCTGATGGCTTGCAATTTAGTATTCCTCTTTTCATTTTTAGGCAAATGAGGAAGAGCTTCCATGTGTTACAAGTAATATATGACATTGGTGTATGAATCACACTAGTCCATGTCACACAGATCAGCTGTGAGATCATCATTTATCAGATTTATCTAGTTAGCCTCTAGATTAGCTTCAGCCATGAGTTTTGCCAAACCTTGACCCCTTACTAACTTTTTTATCTATATATTAATGTTGAATTTTTGGATTCTATTTATCCATCTACATCTCCTGCTCGATACTTCCTGCTGAGAAAATATATCCTTGATTGCAGCACTAGGTACAAAAGCGATAACAGTAGCACCTACCAAGTAACATCTGAAAGCTTTTACAACCTTTACTAAAGCATATGCTTGCTTTTCATTTGTTTCATACTTAAGTTCAGCAGGCTGTAGTGACTTACTGAAAAAGGCAATAGGCTGCTCATATCCTTCTTGATTTTTCTGCACTAAGACCACAGCTACAGTGTGGAAGGATGCAAAAGAAAAAATATGCATGGGTTTTGAATAATCTGGGGTTCTCAATATTGGAGCATTTTTTATTGCAATTTTAATATCCTGGAATGCTTCTGAAGGCTCACCATTCCAATCTATAGTGGCTCCCTTTTTTAGCATCTTTGAAATAGGTCTATTGATCTCAATAAAATTTGTAACAAATCTCCTAAGAAAATTAACTTGGCCAAAGAAAGATTGAATTCCTTCTACATTTTTTGGCCTGGGGACTTTATCAATAGCCGCTACTCTCTCAAGGTCTATTTTCACCCCATCTTTAGACACTATATGTCCTAGTAGTTTGCCTTTTGTGACCCGAAATGTGCATTTCTTTGGGTTTAGAGATACTCCATATTCCAGAGCTTTGATAAAGATTTTTTCCAAATTTTTGCAGTGATCTTCAGCCTTATTAGAATATGTTGTAAGATCATCTTGGTACACAACCATAAATTTATCAATATAATCATGAAATGCTACATCCATGGATATTTGGAAGGTAGCTCCTGCATTCATCAGGCCAAAAGACATCCTCACATATACATATGTTCCCCATGGGGTTGTGAAGGCTATCTTGAACTGTTCACTTTCCTTTACTAGAACTTGATTATATCTAGAAAAGCCATCCATCATTGACATTAATTCAGAGCCAGTCACTTGCTGCAACATGGCTTCCATATTACGTAAGCCATAATTGTCTTTCAGAGATGCAATGTTTAAGTTTCTAAAATCCACACATAGCCTAATATCTCGATTCTTCTTCCTGACATGAACCAAGTTTGAAACCCAGGTGGAATGCCTGATTGGTTTGATTATCCCACCATCTCTTAGTTTTGTCAGTTCTTCTTGCATTTTTGGGGCAAGGGTAGGATTGATTTGTCTCTATTTTTGCCTGAAAGGTCTTACATTTTCCTTCAATGGTATGACATGCTGGAACAGATCCTCCCTGTAAGCCTTAAGGTCATCATATGACCAAGCAAAAACATGTCTATATTTTCTAAGTAGGTCAATCAATGTTTTCCTAATTTTAACTGGCAAATTTTGGCCAATATAAACCTTTTTGGGAACTTCATCAGTACCCAAGTTTATCTCTTCTAACTCCTGAGGTTTGGGGTCGTTAACTCCTGATTTTACTTTGTCTTGGTTATCAAAAATACTTTCCAAGACCATTAACCCCTTCGGCATCTTATTTGTTTTCAATTGCATAATCTATGGTTTCCTTCCCATTTATGGTTTCAATCAGTCCACTGCAATCCATTTCCTGACCGTGGTACTTGTCTTCATTTAACAAAAAAATTGTAATATCTTTGTCATCTTCAAAGACCTGCCAATTTTCAATGTTATCAGGTATGGAAGGTCTATTTTGTACCTCAATCTAAGAGATTCCTACAAATGATATCTCTTTCAGCTTGATTGCTACATTAGCTAACAAATCAGCCATCTTATTTTGAGTCCTATCTCTCCATGAGATCCCAAATGCATCAAAGAATTCTATCTGATCCCAAACTACATTTCTATATTATTTCAATCTCTTATTCTTGGATGAGTAGGTTCGTTTAATCTAAGAGATAATTAATTTAGAATCCCCTATGACACGTAATTTCTTAACTCTATGATGTATGGCAACTTTGAGTCCTAGTAGCAATGCTTCATATTCTGCAATATTATTAGTGCAGGAAAACTTCAAAGTGAATGAATACCTAAAAGTGTTATTTTCAGGGGACACAAAAACTACACCTGCCCCTACACCCTCTTTAGAACTAGCCCCATCAAAGAACATTGTCCATAATTTTGGTGAATTCGTGCAACATTCAACTTCATGTTCAATGATAGCAGGTAGGTTTTCAACTTCTTGAATAATTAATTCAGTCCTGAAAGCATTAATCCCAGTATCTAGGAAACAAGTGGTATCTTTGTCAATTTCTTCTCCTAAAATATGGTTAACCCTTGGCTCCCTATTTACCTTGACAGCTTTTCCCCCTATATGAAAAGTGGCATAAGTGAGATCACATTGTAGGCTTCCCCCCATGGCAACACTCCATTTTCTGGAGAGTAACATTCCATAGTGTGGAGGTATATCTACCACAAGGACATACATGGTTAATTCTACTTCAGGATATGTAGCCAATTTGAATGGTAAGGCATTTATGGTACCTATGACTAGGACTTCCCTAGCATCCATTCCTCTACATTTTCCCTGCTTGGTATCCACCTTCAAACCTAAGGCTTCCATTACTTTGAAAGGCATTATAGTGTTGGAAGCTCCTGAGTCTATCATGCAATTTTTTAAGGTCTTCCCTTTTATGATTAGACTGAGGAAAAAAGGATCAATATCTTCTATAAATGCCACTGAGGAATCATCTAAAAACATTTGAGGAATTTGGGATATGATACCACTATCCTCTATTACTAATGGGGTTTGTTGGGACACAGTTTGATCTACAACAATTTTATTGTTTTCTATTCTACCCAACCATAACAAAGCCTTATTATTATGCTCTTCAATTCTAAAATGTTCAAACAAGGGCACTTTTACAGTGATTTGATACAACATATATATCATATCAATAGGTTCAACAATAGTGGTTTTTACAAGAGTACCTGGAGTTGGAATCTTTTGAGCAATAGGCACCACTATTTGCTTGATAGTATCAGGTTCTAATTTCTTTGGTTGTACAACTGGTTTTGTTGCTTCACTTATCTGAAATTGAACCTTCTTCTTTGGTTCCCATTTCTTACCATTATTTTCCTTGACCTTAGGACATCTATATTGACTTTCTTGTTTTGATCATTCATCTTATGAGTGATATCTTTGATGAATACACTAGATGGCTTTCTTGCATCATTATTTATTGCTCTATTTCTCAAATTGTAGTGACTATGGACTTGTGAAATCATTTCTGCTGTAATTCTGTCAATTTCCTCCTTGGAGGGCATTCTTAAGCTTGTGAGACCTACATCAGAAAATGTATTGCATACCTTATCTGTATCATACCCTTCATCATCTGAAAGCACTTGCTGATGATGTAGCTGGTAAGCAATTCTCTGGCTAGTAATATCATTTTCAGGCTCTTCTGAATCAGAATCTATCAAATCATCACACATGCTTACCATATTGCAACTTATATCATCGTGGCTTTTCTCTACAGTTTCTTCTTCAGGTTGCACTCCTTGACCTTGGGCAAATGACTGAGCAATAGCACAATAGTTAGTAGAATGAGGTGATTGACATATAATGCACCATGGTACATCATCATTCATATTTACAGTATTCCTTTGCAGGGGATCTGGAGTACCCTTATCCTTCACATTATGGTTCTAGTTGGGAACTGGCTTACCATCTTTCCACTGAGTCGTGTAAGGGTAATTTTGCATTCTAGGCTGCCTATTGAAATTTTTGATATTCATAGGGGGTCTTTTAGCAACATTTGGCTTATTGAAATTAGTGGAATTCATCTTCTTGAGTAATTCCAAAACCTGGCCTATAGTGGGTTCTTCGGGCTTCTTTCCTATAGGAGTTTTGTCACCCTCCCTTTTATTATTGTTCTTAGGATTAAAAAGCTTCGAATCATCCCTCCTAGCCAATTTTTTAGATGCCTTCCTATTATTCTCTATATTTACTACAATTTTATAGGCATCCCTTAAAGTCTTAGGATCCTTATCCCTTAATTGATAAACAATTTTGCTATCAAAGGCATTGAAATATGTTGTGAGGCAGACATCTTCATTTAACCTCATAACTTGAAATAGTCTGTACATACCTTTTTGGAATCTTACATTGAAATCAAATGTAGACTCATTTGGATTCTTCTTGATGTTGTTGAACCCATTCAACATGAATCCTGCATTAGTGTTGTCTCTAAATTGCTCTTTGAACAATTTCTCCAAATCACTCCATGATTTAATACTATCATTAGGAAACCTCCTAAACCAATCCCTTGCATCCTCTATTAGTAAATGCACAAATAATTTCATTACCATATCTTCATGTTCAACTTCATAATCATTCAACATATCAATGAAAATTCTCAAATGTTCTTCACCAGTAACAACATTATTCCCAGAGAACTTAACCACTTTATCTCTTAAATCAAAAGATATGGGATGTGGAGCACCAAGAATACCATCAAATGATATTTGTCTATACTTTTCCAAACATATAGGTTTCTTCTGGAAACCAGCAACATTTGAGGTGCTAGCTATATTAGCTTGAGTCAAAGGAACAACTTGGGATTGTTGAGGTGGGACAAATGGGACTTGGGTGCCAATAGTGGAAGATGAGGTAGGAGCAGATTGGGGTACTCCCTCAGTTGAGATTATTGGACCACTAACTGGTGTAGGAATTATAGGTGGGATAGATAAATTGGGCCATGAAGCCAATGCAGAATTGGATTTTATGAATTGGATTTTTCTCCTAGTTTCTGCAACTTGAGCTTCATTCTCAACTTTCTCAAGTTCTTTTCCAAGATCTTCCCTCTCTTTTTGAGCCTTCTCAAGATCTAGATCTAATTTTGACATGGAGGGTTGTATAGGTTTTCTTGGTATAGCTTGAGGCTCATTTATGTGGATTCCTATAGCCTTGCCTTTCCCTTTATCTAGAGCTTTTGTAGTGGGCTCTACAAGATCTACTTGAACAAGTTTATAGGCTTGGATTTGAGCAATAACTGGTTCTTGCCTTTGATTTAGGTATCTCTCTTGTTCTTGAACTTTAGCTCTCAGATTATCAACATCCCCAAAAACATCCTTATGGAGAGTTGTGGTATTTTCTTCTAACTTTTTATTTTTCTCCTTCAAAGCAGCCATCCTTCTTAGAAAAGCATCCCTTTCTATTATGGCATCCAAGGTGGCTTGCTCCTTCTCTTTTTCAAGACGAATACTTTAGCTTTTTCCTCAGCAATCCATTTCTTCAAAAATTCTATTTCAGAGTGCACTTCTTTAGGATCTGCAAAAGTAGCTTCTGAATCAGCAGGGTTGTCTAGATCTATAAGGTTTGGTTCCACGTATAGGGCTTCTTTGGGATTAAAAGGATTATCAAATGAATTCCTAAATCCTAGCCTATAATTCATGTCTGCTATAGGATCTGGCCTTGATGAAGCAACTCCTATAGTGGACACATCCTTATCCTGAAAAACTCTCTCATTAGGTAATGGGGTACTGAAAATGCCTCCTAAGAGTCTTGTAGTTTCGAATTTAGAACTAAGTGAAGAAGACTCTCTCCCTAATACTGGTTGATACTAGGAATTAACGGATGGATTGCCTCTAGGTTTCCAAGTGGGATTTGGATCTGTCTTCTTCTTATTTTGGTTCTTCCTACCACCTCGGGGTAGATCATTATACATTGATACATTGAGATTGGCTCTCATGTAAGCTCTTGTGTTTTTTCTCTTGTCAACCATATTCACGTCCGGTTACAACAAGCACTAGCTTCAAAACCTTGACTAAGTTGCCACCCTATTTTGAGAAAATATGTAATGACACTTTTGTTGACTCAAGGAAAATAATACACAAGTAGAAACAAATATATCTGGCATAGACAAACCAATCACTAATGTCGTAAGACTGCAACTCTTGCTTGTTAGATAAGACACTTGGATAGGCTGGATACGTCAGTGTGTATCAATGGTACTTGGGCTTTATCTTCTTTAAAATTCTCAAGATTTGTCACTAAAATATTCCCTTATAACCACGAGCAAAACGTAGATAACATGACACACACATACACATCAGGACCAAAGAAATTGTAGTACTTTCTCACAAATGTGTTGGGCAACTCCCCAACAGAGTCACCATTTTGTTGGTGTTTTAAAATGCACTAAAACTACTAAGTGACAAAATGCTTAATACTAGAATGATAGTACATACACAATCTAAAGACTAGCCAATTCTTATTAACAATTGCATATGCAAAGTATTTGGACCCAACTTTGACAAAACCACAGACGATTTTCTACTCTTTTGGCTCTACAAAACCAGGGTGGGTGTACCCAGGGATGATTCAAAATTGGAACAACTGTATGAGGATTATTCTTAGTTTCATTCTGATTCTCATTTCAAAATCCTTAGACATATACATAATTCTTTCTAACTTGGTAAACACATCCCATAAAACAAATATGGCCAAGAATTCTTCTATAGATCTGCAAATGTTCTTAACAATAGTGGCTAACTGAAGCTCAAAGATTCCATGCAGACAAGTGCTGGCCAACTTTGGAGATCTACGGGAAATAAAAGTAAAGTTTGATTTAATAATGCTGCATTTTGATAACCATTTATGATATATCTCTCCTTCAGCTGAATCAATTTGATCAGTGCCTAATCCATTGGTGTTCTGAGTCTATAAAAAGTTCTCAGATCTAGTTTGTTGCCTTACAAAAAATTCTATTAGCAATTCTTATCAAAATTCATCATTCAAAACCCTTTCCACTATTAAAGAAACCTTATCACATTCATCAAAGCTTTTATTTAATCCATTGAATTAACAGCAGTGATAAATAGATATACAACCTAACTAGATTGCATTCAATTGCACAAGTCTTTACTCATACAATATCAAGACAACCAAGTAATTGAAAGGAGACAAGATTCAGAAAGAATTGATATGGGGACAGTTCACAATTTGTATTCATTTTCTTTGAAAATGGTATATCCTTTACAATAGACTCAGAATGAGCTTCAGAAAGAAATAGAGCTCATTCTATATTCATGTATTCTCAGATAATTGATAGAGAAAATACATCATAAACTTGCTTTCAAAATTTGGACCAAAAACAAACTAAGCTTATTACTTAGAGAAATAGAATTCAGACACTTCTTTAGCCTTGGGATCTCACTTAAATAGTGTGAGATGCTACAAGCTTCAGGCTAAAGACAAAATGACAGGTGTCCTTTAAAAGACACTTACATATACTTGTAACAAGATGACAAAAATGTGAGTAATAGCAAAAGTTTTAAATCAGACATTCCTTTTGTGAGCCCTCTTTGTTACACACTCTTGTGTGCTAAGTTGGTTGCTATTTTGATCCTTCCTCATATGCAGTAGCCAAATTATCCAATGATGAAGTATGTTCTGATGATGGCATGTCAACATCGACCTGTGGGATATCACCATCTTTATCCTGTATGGGGAAAATAACTTCTACCTTTTCTCTTTCTTTAGTTGTATTGGCATCCTATGGTCCCGGGTCTGTAACTGAAGGTAATGGATTATCCTTGTCTTCTTCTTCCGGTTGGGCCTAAGTAATGATAGGTTCAGTGATTTGGATCTCCTCACCTTGCATTTCATCACTATCATCTTCATCTTCATCAAACTGCTCAACGAGAGCCATATCTGCCATCCATTTGTCAAATAATGTATCATCTGGCCAAATGAACTATAAAATATCCCTCTGTCTTTTTAGCACATATTCAACATCCTTGTTAATGGTAACAAATTCTTGCTTTAAAGAACCAAAGAATATTTAGGCCTTCACCATTTCTTCTATTATGGTGGCCCACCATGCATGCCCTGATTCATTAATGACTTGATTCATTCTTAAACAGAATAAATCATCAAGTTTCTTTGCCCATTCATCTTTTCTTTTCAAATTATTCTCTTTATCTAAGGCATGAGGAAGCAAATTGAATTTCTAGCTTTTGTACTTTCCAAAGTAGCCTACTACTACTTTTTGTAAATGAACCCTTTTATTATTAAAATCAGTGAGATCAGAAACAATATCAAATGTCTTTTCAATTTGATCAAAAGAATTATCTATGACAGAGAAACACAAAAGTGTTATTTTTTTCTCCCTTGTCACCCATTTATTCAAAATAGGCATTAGAGCCTCATCATTAGATTTCAAATCCTCCCAGATGCTGATCACCTTGGCCAACTAATCATAAATTAGCGGCCATTCAATCTTTCCCCCAAATATGTGAGAGCTTTTCTCAATTTATCTTCATATTTGGATTCCAATTCTACATGTAAAGCCCACAGTTTGCCTTTTTCTTCTTCAAAGTCCTCAGCAGTGTAGTATTGTGGCCTTTGGGGTGTATCTAGTATTTCTATCAGAGGGGTGGATTTAAAACGTTCAACTAGGGGGCGAGGGTATGTTATTTTTGGCCTAGTGGTTTTTCCCAATAGCTTGTTCTCAAGCTCAATTCTCTTTTTTACTTCTTTATTGTAGGCATCCACCATTGTTTCATACTTACCCTGCAGATCAGTCATTTCCTTTTCTTCTTTTTCTGTAGTGGCCAAGGCAAATTTAGAATAGTCCATGTTCATGTGGGCTACCTGTACATGTGAAGTATTAGTGACCCTCCTCATAATGATACTCCCTGTTAGTCCTGAATCATCAGGCTATGATGGAGTAGTCTTGGATCCTCTTCTTAATGACCACATAACAAGAGTAGCTTGGTAATTACTGAATGTTGTTCCTGAGAATTCCTCTTTATTTGGATCCTGTAATCCTAAATTATTTGACATAGAATTAAAAATTAAGGCATCAGCAATATCCCAATTGGGCAATAATAAAATATTTGCATCTTTCACCATCTGTCTACCCTCTTCAGGGGTTATATTCTGGAACTCTTGTATCATTTGTTCCTTTATTTGATTTTGAATAGAGGCTTCATCCATTTCTAGATGCTCTGTTTTCATGTTCCTACACCTTTTCTCAAAAATGTGCATGTTTTCCCTCCATGCAAATTGATGGAAAGCCCTAGATTTTACAAAACTATTATCAGACAAAAATTGCTGACTAGCTTGTTCTAAAACAGGGTCTAATTCCCTTCCCCTAAAATCTTCTATAATTAATTCAAAACTCGGCACATGAGGCTCTTGGGGGTTCCCTTCATCAATTTCTGCCTGAGTAACATAAACTCCTCCTTGTGATCCCATTTGTTCAATTTGCTCATTGGTGAGCTACTCCTCCTCAATTCTCATTGGAGTTTGTGAAGGTGAGTAACCTTCATCATGTGATTTCTCTTCCCTAATTATTTTCCTTCTTTTGGTAGAGGGTTCAGGGGGTCTTTCTTCAAAAATAGTACTAGTAGATTCAATTATCTATTTTCCTTTGTTTATAGTGGGCATCTGATCCGGAATGACAGTATATCCTGTCCTCTTTCGCACAACTAGTGGACCTGCCCCTATGTTAGGGGTGAAACCCAATTTCCTCATTACTTCCCTGGCTTTATCTGGAAAAGAATCAATAAAATGTTGTTTCTTCTCATTCATTACCTCCATTATTTTGAGGAATGTACTCATGAGCTTATTTATTCTATCTGCATTAGTTGCAGCATTATTAAGAGGACTATAATCCTTGTCAAAACAATTAATAAACTCCAAAACTTTTGAATAGACTCTCAATTTCTCTTTCTTTGTTTCTTGCTCCTGGAGAGAAAATTCATTCCTTATTAAATCTTTAGGGAAATAGAAATCATGTTGAATTGGACGAAGCTTGATCCTAAGTCTAAGAGTAGAATTAAAGAAATCTTCTGCATCACAAAAATGAGAGTGAGATACTGCCATCTTATACTGATCCAAAAATTTGTAAAGGAAGATCCATCCATCTTTAGTTATTACAAACTGGTGAGCTACAGTGCAAGTAGGAAAAATTGATCCTGTTCCCCTTTTGTGCAAAAAGCTCTCCTCAACTCCTCCCAGCTGCCATAAAAATTCAGCTACTCCTACCTTTAAAGGCACTTGAGAGGGTAGTACATGGGGTGTCCCTTTGAATCCATAAACTCTAATGACAGTTGAGACTAGATATGGGATGATATCCCCCCAATTATGTGAAACTTTTAGACTATGGGGTCTGTCCATAGGCCTAACAAGGTGCATTAGTGCCTTAGAAATTTTGGGATTGTCACTCAATATGAGGCACCTTAGTTTAGAAGCAAAGTTCTTATCAAATCTAACAAAACTAGCATTTTCTGCTTCCCCAGTCATGTTTGCACTCCATAACTGAACTGGTAGTGCTTCCCCCTCTTGTTCCCTATTTAAAACCATTTCTTTACCGAAATATGTAACCCCTTTAAATAGAAACATATGCATCAATAGGGAGTACTGACCCCAAACCTTCTCCACCTTGCCCTTTGCAATCGCCACCAATGCATTGTGAATTTCATTAGCCAGGTAAGATGCAAAATCAAAAATTATTTCTACACCAAAAGAGGAGATTTGGGTGATCATATACATGAAGCTCACAGGAATAAAATCTTCTTCACCCTCTCTGAAGACTCTGCATAGGGTCCTGTATATCTCTATTGCCCTGGCATTAAAGCATGATTTCTTGAAAGGTTCTTTAGAAGATGATGTTATTGCTGGTAGGTTTCCAATTCTGCCTATCTGGGCCTTCAGTGCACCTTGTCTAACTACATCCCTTTTTGACATATATTCTTTTTCTAACTCTATCAAATCAATGGGCACATGATACCTAGTGAGAGGTCCCAGACTGAAAACTTCCCTAATCTATTCTGGACTTATGGTAATTAAAACCTCACCATCCATTCTTCTCACTACCCTAGTGGCTTGATCATAACTTTTTGCCATAGCCTCAAGAGGTTCATAATCCATAAACACACTGGGAACAACTAGCTTTCCCAGATCAAAATTCCATATATTGGCATGAGAGGCATATAATTTCCTTTTTGCAAACCATTTCTTGAACAAACTCAAACTAGTTTGAGAAGTTTGAGCATCCTGGACCCAATTACCCTTATCATACAATCCATCAGCTATCCTTAGTCTAGGGTTCAATGAGGTTAACCTTTTAACTTGCACTATCTCTATAGTAGACTCTGGGAGCAACTCAAGCAAGTCATCATGCACATTTCTATCTAAATAGTTTATTTGACCTGAAAATCCCTTCTTCGGAGGCATCTTGGATTATTTTTTACAGAACTAAAAAGCCTATAGAGATTATGGTAGTACTACTAACTTGAATTCTATCTTTTTTTTCCTCTGTATTCTTGCAAACTTTTCACGAACAGACAATTTCACAAATTCTCCCAAACTTCAACACACTTTCCTTCAGTAATTACTTCTACACATGAATGGCTCAGAATCTTTGCTTGCGTAAGATGAAACTGATGAAATCTTTCTATATTATACTCTATTTTTCTCATGAATGATGCTTTCATGTATAATTAATATAGAGAGTGGCACCACATTCTGTGTTTAAAGTTGCACCGTTGATCTTCAAAAATCCTATGATCATGTGATACAAAGAGAACAACTAGGCATTGCACTTGACATGTTGGTCAATTCATCCAATGAAAATTTACCATGTACATAACTCTTTCCTTAATGGCACTTATGTCACTGACTAGCAACTGAGGACACGTGTCAACAGGTTGCTACTTTGTTATGCATAAAGAACGAGCACCTTGCCATAGCAAAGCAGTGACAACCATTGATCTGATCTAAATTTGGTAGATGATATGTTACTGGGCTTTCTTAGAAAATGGCGATGGGCCCTTATTTGCTATGTCACTATACATATCTCCCTAGTAACTCATCATAGTGAGAAGATGACAGCCGTTGATCATAGACCTAATCAAAGGTGGGGAAACTGCAAGCAATTTTTTGACTTATACTTGCTACGTCACATAGAATAAAAAACATGGAACTTTTCAACACGAGGTAGTGAGGACTGTTGATTCTGTTCTAATATGATGCTCAAGATCTCTTGCACATTTGATCAAAAGGGCATTGATGAAGTATGAAACTTTGCATAGTTGGCACCCTTTAAGATCTTACTTTAGTCCTAGTCATCATTCCACGTTACTAAAGGTCCCATTGGCTCTTGATTTCATGGGGCCTCGCTACTTCGCTAACGGCGAGATGTCAAATTTTTTTGATAGCGAGGTAGCAAGCTCTGACACTTTAATAAATTTTGATACCGTGAAATACTAGGGTCCATCAGATTACTACTGCTGCTATTAACTGCTTCTAACAAAGGCAGTTATTACTTATCATGCCACCTGGATTAGTAATGGTACTGATGAATTTCAATGTTACCAACTCTTCAATTTCACGGGCCCTCGCTACTTCGCTAATGGAGAGATGTCAAATTTTTTCGATAGCGAGGTAGCGAAACATCAAAAAAATATCATTCTGGCTCTGACTTCAGACTATTTTTGTTGGGTCCCCTTTCTTGTTGTGACAGTAATTGCAGTGTGTACTTGACTAATAAATCAGCCAGAAAATGAAGTTTTGACCGTCGTATCTTCATTTTGCGGTCCCATTTTATAAACCTTTCAACACTCTCTACCTCATCATACATAAAAAGTGCTCATGTTTGCAAAGCGAGGTAACGACAACGGTGGATCTGCTTAGATCGGACGGTTGGGAAATATGAGAGGAAAGGTATCTCAGGGGCATAGAAGATAAAAGGCAACAGATTATTCGCCCTATTTGAAAATTCAAATGTTTTGCACCTGACAACTTACGAATAGAAAGAAATGTAGGGTTTTCAAAAAAAAAATTTTAAAGGCTAGCAAATGGATGAATTATCTAAAAACCTTACTATCCACTAGAATGAAAAATTTGACTTTTCTATAACTGGACAAAAGACTTCTATCAAAAAAAAAGTCAGACCAACAAGGGGAGAGGGAGGCATTATGTCAAAAAAATAATGAGGTCTCCTCTGTGTTGAATATGGAGTTCATTGATTAGCCAAAGCATGCTACATTATTCCTATGAAGATGCTTCTCCATTTGACTGCCTTCTATATTTCATGTAAAGCCATATTTATAATTTCTCCCTAGATAGTTATATATTTCCACTGCCACATAGAGACATGATTTTTAAAATTTTCAATGAGATTGGGCATCCTGTAGCACTGTGACTTGATTAAAAACATATGACAATCAAATTTTGAGATCTCTTTTTTTGACATTTGGTGATTGTGGCTCCTAAAGAATTGACTTTAATTATTGTATCAGCCCTTCACATGCATCTTCTTTTCTTTCACAGTATGATCTAATTAGGAGAGCTTGTAGAACTTTATGCATATTTGGTTGTCACATCTAACATTTATCCTTCAATCATTTCATTGAGTCTCCATGTGTGTAATCTGTGGAAGCTTCTAAACCATTTGAATATGTATATGGACATCCTTAAAACTATTCTTTGAATGCAATTATCCATTCTCATTTGTCATGCATGGATGGTGACTTGAATGTACAACTTGATGGTGTAATGATGAGCTTTCTAGATATCTTTCATATTTAAAAAAGGTGTAAGAACCTCAACAACATCATCCATAAGAGACCTAGCATTTGGATCTGACATGGTGCCTTCGCATGACACATCGTCAAAGATTGGTTTGCACATGAGTCCTCGAGTCCTCTTACATTTTTTTTTGAATCACACGAGGTAGACAAACATTCTATCAAACATTTGGTGGGTGTCATCTAAAAATGATGCATGATCACCATCATTTTGCTAGGCAGATTCTCCTCAACTTATCATGGCATTTTTTGAATAAACCATCAAAATATCTGATAGAATTCACACTACTACTATTGTTAGCATTTTCAAAACTTATTTGATGCCACATAGATATTGTTAGGCTTTGGACTACATGTGTTGAGAATATGTAGCATCAAAATATGAAGCTTTCTTATTCTCAAGACTTTAAGTTGTATATGATACCATTGTTGTGTATTGGTTTTAAATTTCTCATTTTTAATTGACCATCCTCCTTCATAAGCTATCATAGTGTATTCAGGCTATTTTGATGATAAAGATAACTTGTCTATTGCCTCTACACTTGATAGAAAAAACATTCATGTTTATTTGAATCCCAAATTAGACACCTATTTTTGGAACGCATGACCATGGTAACGAGTTTCACTTCAAAATGATTTGAAGATCTTTCGAATGGGAAAATTGATATGGCTAGAAGAAGCTCCTTCTTCATGTTTGAGATCCATTTGGAGAGTCTTTTATTACTAAATATGTCACCAGGTCCCAAATAGTGTTCATGTGATGCTCTCTTGTTACAACTATGAATCATCAACCCAAACCCTGAATTTTTATCTACAAGCTCGAAATCCATATTTTGAATATTAACTTTATACCAAATTGCCTATCATTTTGAATTTGAACCTTGAGCCAAAACTAAATTCTAGTGTTGAATGAAACATGGATTCTGAAATTCTCTAAATCAAATGAATTTCCATCTCAAACCATGAATCTGAATGTGGAATAAAATCACTAGAAATCTCACAATATGAACTTCTGCACTAAACCCATAAGATGAACCATGTCTCTAAGCTGAATTTTGAATTAGGAGTTGAACTTCAAACTAGAATACCTAAATTTTCATATCAAAATCAAACTTGGATCTACATTTGAACTTCAAACTATTGAGCCACATTGAAACATGAATCCATTTGAAAAGCATATTGAACCTTCATACCCTTTATACCATTTAGGATGAGCTATCTAAACCATCAAACCACTTTGAGCTGCTTTGAACATTGGTTCAAAGAAGTTCAAGATTCCACACTAAAAATTTTAACCATTGGGTCTATATTGGGTACCAACAAGCTATTAAAAAAAAATACTATTCAAGCAAAATAGAAGTGTAGGATAGAACATGCAATGTACTTGAACCACTTGAAGTATCATCAACTGGGGAATTTCCCTTTAACCTATTCAAAATTCTATGTAAAAATAACACATAAATTTTTTATTTAATGACATAAATAAAAGAGTATACTATAAAAACCATTATTGAACTTTTGTTATAATTAAAAACTACATTAATACTTACTATATAAGTCTCAACTAGGTGCATCAACTCATCCTCTCTATTTTGTATTTGAGGAGTCTAAGGTTGAATTGATGTGAATTGTGTTAATGCTCTTGATAGTTCATGAAGCACCTTTTGTAGTGTTGTAATAGGATTAGTGGCTGATGCAAAATCAATAATGAATTGATCATGCTCATCCTGTGGCTCCTCATGGACTAATTGTTCCTTTCCCTTTTTCTGATCAACACTCATTTGTGAGAACAATATTATTAGCACTATATATAAATCTAATCCAAAATAATAGTTAAGAATAGGGTTCTTTTTAGTGGTGAATATTCATAATTTTGTGAATTTTATAATTTTTTTGCTAGTAATTTGTCTAATAATTTAAGATTTAAAACACCCTAAATCACCACATTTTTATTAAATTTAGTTCTGAAATATTTAAAATCGCTCAATAATTTATTTTATTAAAAAAATTAAACTCAAAGATTCACCACAATATTTGATACATGATTAGATTTCATTCACCTAAATATTATATATCATCGAAGAAATTAAAATTAATTCACCAATAATTATCATAATTATTAGTTACTTTAGGGATATATTACCAATATTTAGTTTTCACTATTGATTTAAAATATAATGTAATTATCCTCATACTTTTCATAAGATAAAACATGTTCAATTTTGATTTGTAATATTCCATGGTGATTACCAAACTTCCTACTATTATTGAGATTTGCCAATATTTTCTACTAAAAAATTATGATTCCAAAATAATCGCCAATGTAAATAATATTTAAAATAAAAAAATTGAGAGATTCGCTAATAAAAATAATTTGGTTTTTCAAAATAATGAAAGATTTTCCAATAATTTACATCTTTTTCTGGAGGGGGTTTCTTAAAATTTACCCTGGTTAAGAATAAAACATAATAAAAAATAAGCATTAACATATTTTTTTGTAACTAATTTGTATAACAACAATGAGGTTTACCTTTCGTGAAGAACAAGTCTCATGAGAACCATCGATGTTGTGTGTATCGTGTGGTTGTCGATCCATACTATAGCTGTGTATTTCAAAAAAAATTCATTGAGACATGTTAAAACACATGTATTATTATTCTAAGTTAGTAAAAAAATAAAAAGATTTAATTGTGTGTTGGATTCATTGATTGGAGTTGATTTTAAATATGCATAGTACATACCACCTCACCCATGATGGTGGCTTTGTTTGTATATATGCGATTCAAATTGTAATAAATAAGAAGCTCTTTGCCTCCACATATTGATTTTATTGCACATGTAAATATGTGATTCTCCCTTGCACACCTCAAATATTCCATTGGGTTGCTTCTTAGTTGATGCAAGTCATGTACTATTTATAAAACCTATAATATTCCCTGATGCTTTTGGCCTTCTATCAATGTATATAGCTATTGTTTTAATTTTTGCACTAATTTTTTTTTGTATATAATTTTTTTGCGAGTGCATACCTACACATTCTTTTTTTTATATCTAACAATCCACATCAAACTACTGTAATCATAGCAAGGTCATACATACTCCATCATTTCAACAACCTTTTTGTAAGAGACCTTCATGCCATCCATGGAAAATAGACTCAAACCATGTCATGAGGATGGTGTTATGTGATATATCCTCTCTCCAACACAAACATCAATATTTATTAGAGGAATTTTATCAGGGGCCCATTATTTTTGTAGATGTTTGTACCTAAAGGGCACATTAGAGTTTCCTTCACTCTCATCATCATAAGAACATGACCCCCTTGAGCAAGGAAAAATTTCATACACTTATTGAATTTCTTTCTAATATTTTGACCTTGAGTAAATCTTCTTGATTTAGACATACTAAATGTCTCACTTTCTTCTTCCATTCCTACATTTTCCTCACTTAGGGAAGACAAATCTAACAAATACCTATTCATTGGTACCTAGACCCCATGAAATAAAAGAGATAGGTAGAAATGAGAGAGATATTTTATAAATGGTAAAAGACATTAATCTCTATGTGGTGTACTGACTTACACCTAATGATCCATGAGACAGTGTGGGATGCTTGTGAAAGGGCTTCATGTTTCTTCATATGTAAATCAATTGTCTTATATTAGCTAAAAAATTCATGATACATAAAATCTAAATTACATTGACTATTACAATCACATATGAAATATAAACATTAAAAGTTACATGGCAAGTTAATAAAATTAATCATTGATCTATCAAGAACTCAATATTGAATAGCATAAGCATTGATCACATTATTGCGCATTTCATTCTTGTCATTGATGATCAAACTCCCCCTCCCCATCATTGATATTATTCTTCATCCATCTCATCATCAGGATCAGCATCATCATCAACCTCATCACCACCACTATCATCATCATCATTGTCATCACCATCATCATCATCATCATAGTCAATAACAACATCATTTGCATTAGGAGCATCATCGACTAACTCTCGATCATGATCAACTTCTTCCTCTTCCTTAGTATGTTCTTCTTCCATCACATTATAATTTATCAACCTTCCTCTTGGATCATGTCTAACAACAAATGACCAACTTGGCTTATGCGGAACCTCTAAGTAAAATACCTGCTCACATTGGCTTGGAAGAACATAGGATTCATCCCCAACAAGTTCAAATAACCTTGTATTAATCATTGGAAATTTATTCTCATTTTTAATAATAGCTCTATCAGTATCATTTTTATTGAGTTGTACTATTTACCATTTGACAATGAAGAGAACTAATTTGAATGAACTAAAGTCATAGTCAAGTATATCAACCAAAATGTCATAGTATCAATTTTGAGATTCTCGAGGATGTAAGTCATTTCTAGATGAAATATTGGTCACCTGGAAGACTACACTTATCCCAGCATCACAATTTCTCTTCATGTTATCAAACTATTTGATGCAAAACTTATAACCATTGCATAACATAGCCTTGTGGTATTTCACCTGCAATAATGTCAAACATGTATAAATTATTGCATCACAAGTTAAAAAACATACAGTTGATTAAGAATCTTATAAGTACCTAGAAATCTCTTAAACCATATATTGAATATATTTCCTTTTCTGTAACATTGGGATCTCCCTTATAATGAGCTTGTATAACCAATGAAGACATGAATTCCCATTTTAATCTATGGCCAGAATGTTGACATCATTCAATCCATACTGCCATCCAATCTTGATTGTTTTTAGCAATTGTACAAAAGTAAATAGATGACTTACAACATATTTATTCTAAAGATTAAGAATTAATTAACTACAAAAACATCTCATAATTTATGACTTCTCACTTTCCTAAATCTACCATTCCCTACCAAGTATTCCCCTTCAAATTTTTTAATGGAGTCAAGATCTCAAATGCAATCTATATGGGTCTTTGTTGTAATATTAGGAATATATTGAGTAACATACACTATCATCTAATATACATATATCCCTTAACCATAGAACCCTCAAAACATGCTCTTTGTTGAACAAAACCCTTCAAAATTTTCAAGTTTCTCTCAACCATCCACATGACCTAGGCTATATAGGTCCACGCAATTTAATCTCCTCAACTTGGTGTATGGGGTAGTGTTCTTGTACATTGAAAAAATTTGCAAGTAAACACTATTACATTTCACACATTAGTATACAATTTTTTTTCTTCCAATATTTTATATCTTCTTTATGGATTTCTTTAGATGACAACCATCTATAAAGGATTCAAGACACAAAAACATATAAATATGAGACTTTACAGTATATTACTTATTTGATATATTAAACAAATATCACTACTTACCTCATGTGTTTTCCAAGTTCATATATCAATTTTTTGATATTATTGTCAAAGTTGTGTTGGAAATATTCTTAAAGGCTAAGTTACTAAGAGGGGAGGGGTGAATCAGTAACTTCTAAAACTTTTATCCTTAATTAACCAATTATAAATTAATCCTTTATGTGAATTCTAATCTAATTGCATGCATAAGAAACTAAAAAAATGAAAGCATACATAACACTTTGACACAATATTTGGTGACCCAGAACCTTCCAAATAGAAAGTAAAACTAGGGTGGGGATGATACCCACAAGCTTTAGTACTGTAATATAAAATTGGTTTGTTAAGGATTACATTGATCACTTCTAATGATCTACCCTATTAGGAGCAATAAGGACTGTTAGGTCCACCTCGTTAAAGGATTCACAAACATACAATGAAGTATGCACTTGATAAAGAAATTTATTTAAGACTGTTAGGTCAACCTTGTTAAAAGATTTGATTGATCCACCTATTAGGATGAGGCAGTAGTTGATCTCTTATCTACAACTTGGTTTGCTATGTGAGATTCCTTAGTGTGTATAAATCACCTTGCTATGATAGATATATCTTTGTTGCTCCTCATACTATTGTAGCATTTTTAATTCATTATTTCTACTCTTCTCTGATTAAATTCAATTACATTACATTCCATATATATTTTGGATGTGATACAATAAATTACATATATAAAAATCCAATTATATAATTACAAAGTTGGCCACAATACTAGTCTACACAAATATTACAAAGTTGGCACAAATGTAGACACTTTGGTTTTGAAGACTGACTCGGTGAGGTTCTGGTGCTCAGCATCCACTATTAATGCTCAGCATCATCATGCACTTGGTAGACATAGAAGCTTGGTCCATACTGATCACTTCCAAGCAATCTTGAACTCGGTTTGCATTGGTGACTTGGTGAACACTAAGTAGATCGATTAACATTGGACTCACATCATATCAATTGTGAACTTGGTAAGCACTACACAACTCAGTTTGCATTGGTAAACTTGGCATACATTGAGATGCTCGATTTACACTACTAATCTTCACAATAGTTGTAACTGCTCGACACACACTGAATTTGTCCAAAGGACTTGGTAGCAACTATAGAACTTGGCAACAACTTAAATTCTTGCTTAACACCTGTTAACTGTACAATAAGCTTAGTAGATACTTACAATTTGAATAAGTTTGTGTCACTAATAACAAACTTGACTAATATGTCAACAATCTTTTCCTTTGGCATTAGTGACAAAAACACTTATCAACCAAAACTAAATTCAAAAAGTTCCTTAATACCTTTATCCATCATTTTGTGACTCTAACTCGATAGAGTATACTATTTTTGATATTTTTTTTTTTAAATTGGTTTTGTAAGATATATTTATGTACAATATACTATACATCTCCTTACTATATACAATATACACTATATGTTGTACATTCTTCTTTCAATCTCACATCGTTCTCCCCCATTTCCTTTACAACTATTTACATTTATTTTTTTGCATTTTTCTTCCCATGCATTTTCTCCCTCTTTACACATCTTTACGTCTTTCTCCCCCTTTTTGACACTAATGCCAAAGATGTATTCTATATATTTACATAGTAATGCCAAAATGAGACAAGAAGTCTGAATGTACTTTGAGAATAATTTCCAAAGTCTTGTCCCATTTGTCCTGCAAGACCTTACATGTATGTAATACAATCTACACTTCTATTGATAGCTCAATCATATGGTCTGCAATAGAGAAATTATTGTCATGGATAAGAGTTTTTGCATATGCAATATTCTTTTGTAGTGCATCCATGTTAGGGAGAATCATATTCTAGATGTCAACCAATGTAGATCTGATTCTAGCCTCTTCTCTAAGCAATTCTTTCTACATATCTATCAAAAATTTGATCTTCTTTAAATAGGCAGAGCTTGAGCTTGGGTCAAGCTACAACTGTTGAGTACTGGCTTTGAGATCTTCATCAATCTTGGATAATTTTTCCTTTATTTCCTTATTAAAATTTGAAACATCACATAACTTACCAAAAGTGATGATGCATTTGTACATGAAGTTTCCAGAGAACTCAAAAATGTAGATAATTCTACTTGGTAGATGGAAATTTGTTGAGCAATGTACTCTAACACCTTATTCTCAAACTTCTTCTCTATTTTTTGTAATAATTTATCCTATCCATCTGAATATTCATTGAACTTCTGGACTACTTCTACCAATTGATACAAATCTGGCTGAGAAGAATCAACTTCTATACCTATAGCCTCTGCCAAAATATTCTTGGCATCCTCAATGATTTTTAATTATTTTTCTCTTTCCTCTCTTAGCCTCTGCTGCTTGGCTTTCTTTTGGACTAATTCTCCAAAATTCTACATTTGATCAGGATTGAGTTTTGAAATATCCCAATTAGGGATTGCAATTTCCTCATCAAGGTCTACATCCTCCTTTTCTTTTCCTTTTCCCAAAACTTTTCTGCTTGGTTGAGGCTTGGTCTCAACTATCCTTGCACTTATTGCATGTGATATTGGAATGGAAATGATAGTAGAAATAGTGGGACTTGCTGCAAAAATTGATATTGCACTTACTGTAGAAATACTAGTATAAATACCTATAGTAGCCAAAATTGATGCATCCAAAACTGTTGTGCCCAAAACTAATGTCTCAATCATAGGTGAAGAGGGAAGAGTCTATAGCTAGATAGATGAATTGAAGGTCACTTCATTCAATGATGTGTTGAGTTAAACTAGTGCAAAGAGTGATTGGATGCTTGTGTTTTCAGTGATAGTCACAATCAATCCTATTGAGGTTGTCTCCATGATGCAAGGAAGGACTAAATAGACTAGGGCCAAAGGTGCACCCAACTATCCAAACCATGTTGTGAGAGTTAATGCAATAGAAGAAAACACAAAGAACATAAACCAAAGGAGGAAGAAGAGTGAAAAACTTTTATTGATTCATCAAAATATCTTCATACATGCCTAGCTATAAGGCCTTATGAGTTACGACCAAATACAAAGACATTCACCTTCAAAGATCCAACAGAAAATTCACAATTTTCAGTTCTCCTCTCGAGAATTTTCTTCCTTCTCAAAAACTACTTAACTCTAAGCCTAAACACTCTATATATACTTTCCAAAATGGCTTACAGATCATTCTAGAATATTACATAAGAGGAAGGCTGACCCAACAATGGTTTGGACACATCCCAAGAAAATATCTTAACATAAATATCATGATCAAAATAAATCTTACAAGTGGGCTTTTAGAAATCATGTCCAAATGATGACACTTTGCATAGACATGAAAACTCGACACATGAAGGGTCACTTGGCATACAGTGGGTAACTTGGCACATGAATAGTTACTTGGCATTCTCTGGATAACTTGACATATGAAGGAACATTCAACACCAACTAAGTTCTATAGTAACTCAACACTAACTAAGTGCTATAGTAACTCGACACCAACTGAGTGCTACAGTAACTTAGCACCAAATGAGTACTACAATAACTCGGCACCAACTAGGTGCTACAATAACTCGACACCAACTTGAAGAATGAAAAAAAATGAGAAAGATGCCAAGGCAACCCGAGATGCTCCTACATCAGACAATTGGGGTTGAAAGAAATGATTCTCTTGAATCATTAAGATGTCACAATCTAAGTTGAATCCAACTTAGATTGAAAAATTCATGAAGCATCTTCAATAGGTCTGTTCTTCCACTTCACCAGATATATAAAATAATCTTTTCCCCTTGTGCTCTTACCAATTCTCTAACCCAATATCTATTCAACTTCTTCAATCTACTTTTTAGGATAATCCTTTGATAAATCAACTTTATCATCTAACTCATGATACTTGTACAAATCAACAACATTGAATATAGGAGATATGTCCATGTCATTAGGTAACTCAACTTCATAACCTTTACCACTATCAAATTTCTTCAAGATTTTACAAGGTCCAAACTTCTTCATCTTCAGCTTACTGTATGTTCCAATAGGAAATCTTCCTTTCTTTAGATGAACCATCACCTCATCACCAACTTTTGAAAATCATAATGTCTCCTAGACTGATCAGCATTCTCCTTATACTTATGATTACTTTGTTCTAACCTCAACTTCATTTCCTTATGCAAAGACTCCATAAAATCAGCAAATTCTTCTCCTACAACACTTCTCTTTTCTTCACTAGCAACATCTCTCAAATCTGATATACCTCTAGGATGCATTCTAGTAACAATCTCAAAAGGTGTTTTAATTGTACTCCTATTCACAAAATTGTTAGATGCAAACTCATCTTGTGCCAACACTACTTCCCAATTACTTGGCCTATCTCCAACTAAACATCTCAACAAATTACCCAGGCTTCTATTCACAACCTTTGTCTATCCATCTGTCTATGGATGTAATGTAGAACTAAACTTCAACTCAGTACCCATCTTCTTCCACAAGGTCTTTCAAAAATAACCAACAAACTTACTATCTCTGTTAGAAATAATACTTCTTGGTAATCCATGCAATCTCACAATCTCTTTAAAAAAAATTTAGACAACATGCTCTACATCTAATGTCTTCTTACATGGTATGAAATGAGCCATCTTAGAAAATCCATCCACTACAACAAATATGGAATCATACCCCTTCACTGTCTTAGGTAATCCAAGAACAAAATCCATACTAATGTCAGTCCAAGGTTTCTCAGGAATATGAATAGGTGTATACAATCCAATATTCTAACTTAATCCTTTTGCAACTTGACAAACTCCACAAATCTTTACAAATTTTTGAACATCCTTATACATATGTGGCCAATAATACTTTTCCTTTAACAAACTCAATGTCTTATCAATGCCAAAATGCTTAGCCAATCCACCACTATGCTTTTCCTTAATCAAATTCAACCTCATAGAACTTCTAGGAATACACAACCGAATGCCTTTGAACAACATACCTTCTTGAATGAAATACTCATCATACTTGCTTATGTGATCTGTCAAATTTGGTGCTTTGCACTCTCTCCATGCCTCAAAAAAATTAGGATCAGCATCATACAACTCTTTTATTTCATCAAAACCAAGAACTTCAACCTTCATTTCAATCAACAAAGAACGTCTTCTACTCAATGCATTAGCAACTCTATTAGTAACTCCACTCCTTTGCTTAATGACAAATGTAAAACTCTGCAAGTACTCAACCCACTTCATATGTCTTTGATTCAATTTATGTTGACTTTCCAAGTATTGTAAAGCTTTATATCAGTATACAACACAAACTCCTTAAGAATCAAATAGTGTCTCCACTTCTTCAATGCTTGAACAATAGCATAAAACTCTTGATCATACATGGAATACTTCCTTTTACCATCATTCAACTTTTCACTAATGAAAGCAACAAGCTTACCTTCTTGACTTAATACAGCTCCTATTGCACTACCACTTGCATAACATTCAACTCGAAATAGTTTTTTGAAATTAAGCAAAGCCAATACAAGTAATCTAGCAACCTTTTGTTTCAAAGTCTCAAAACTCTTATCAGCACCATGTGTCCACTTGAATTCCTTTTTAACTCCCCTCATTGTCTTAGCCATAACATTACAAACAACATTGAAATTCTTTATAAACTTTCTATAAAAACTAGCCAAATTATGAATGATCTTACCTCACCCACATTCTTAGGTGTAGGCCATTCCAAAATTGCTTTAACTTTCTTAGGATCCATCTTCAATCCATCAACTAAAATCACAAATCCCAAGTACACAATCTCCTCTTGCATAAAAGAACACTTTTCAGATTAATTAACAACTTTTCCTCTTTCAACCTCTGCAATACTTGTCTAATGTGCTCAAGATGTTCTTCCTTAGTTTTACTAAATATCAAAATATCATCCAAATAAACAATCACAAACTTACCCAAAAATATTTTCAGAACTTCATTCATCAACCTCATGAAAGTACTAGGTGCATTAGTCAAACCAAAAGGCATAACCAACCATTCATACAAACCATCTTTTGTCTTGAAAGAAGTCTTCCATTCATCACCTTCTCTAATTCTAATCTAATGATAGCCACTCTCCAAATCAAACTTGGTAAAATACTTTGCTCCACTCAAAAAATCCATTATGTCATCCATCCTCGACATAGAAAACCTATATTTCACTATTATCTTGTTAATACATCTGGGATCAATACACATTCTCCATTCTCCATTCTTTTTAGGTGCTAATATAGAAGGTACAACATATGGACTCAAACTCCCTCTAATCAATTTTTTTTGCAACAACTCATGCACTTTTCTATTAAGTTCTTCATTCTCTGTAGGTGTCAATCTATATGGTGCTTTGTTTGGAAAATTAGCTCTAGGAATTAGATCCATACAATGACTTATGCTTCTTACTGGAGGTAAAGAATTAGGAATATCATCAGCAACAACATCTTTATATTTATTCAGCAATTTTGTAATTTCTACTGGTATTTTGCTATCACTATCTACTATCACTCAGTCATTACCAGCTTCTGCTACTCGATCATTACTACCAACACTCAGTCCACTAGGAACTATGGAAAAAAAAACTTGATTCTTCTTTACCTCTTTTTCAAATTGCTATCTATTAACCATGCAAACTTTTATTGAAGTACAACTAACTTCATCTGGACTTTCAATCAAAGGCAACAATATTTGTTTCTTCCCATTTATCCAAAGAGTATATTGATTCAATCTTCCATCATGCACAACATATCTATCATATTGCCAATGTCTACCCAACAAAATATGACAACAATCCATGGGCATAATATCACACAAGACTTCATCAAAGTAATGTCCAATTTTGAACTTCACAAGGCATTGCTCACTTACCAATATCTTATGTTCATCGCTGATCTATGAAATGTGATAGGGTTTAGGATGCTTCAGCCTCTACAATTGCAACTTTGTAACCAACTCTTCTGATGCCAAATTCATAGAACTTCCACTGTCAATGATCACTTTGTAGCAGTTTCTAGCCATCTTACATCTTGTCTTGAAAAGACTTCTCCTTAAAACAGGTTTCTCATCACTTCCTTTATTACATAGGATTCTTCTCACTATGAAATTTTCTCTAGCCTCAGGTCCACTTGGTGAACTCTCATCATCTCCTTGAATCACAACATTTCTGTTACCTTGCCTACTTTCAGAAGATCTACATTCAAAAGATCTATGTCCCTCTTTACCACATCTAAAACAATTACCATGAAATCCACCTCTAGAATAAGAGTTACCTCTTCCTTGATAAGAATTAGTACCTCCTCAATAAGAATTACCACTTTTCCATTTGGTCTTTCCTTTTTCATCATTCTTCCATTTAGATTTTCTTTTATCCTACATAAAATTGTTAGATCTGCTACCTTCACCATAAGATCTACCTCTACCTCTCTGGAATCTACCACCTCTACCTCTTTGTCTTTGTTCATGCTTCTTTGTCAATATCTCCTTAGCTTTCAAGGCATATTGATATGCTTCTTCCACACTTTCCAATTTCACAAAACTTATTTCATCTTGTATTCCAAATCTCAATCCATTTATGTGCCTTGCAATTTTCTCAACATCATCATCCACATGTCTAGATCTAATGTCTAATCTATAGAATTCCTTAGTATATTATTTCATAGTCATGTCCTTTTGTCTCAAATTTTGCATCTTTCTTAGCAAGCTAACTTGGTAATCAGCAGGAAGGAATTTTTTCTTTACCTTTCTCACCATCTTTGGCCAAGTTTTTATCTTCTACTTTCCTCTTCTCTATCTATCAGTTTGCAAATGCTCCCACCACAATGAAGCATGACCTTTCAGCCTAGTAACTACAATCTTCACCTTTCTATTATCAGGAGTGTTTTCATACTCAAAGAACTTCTCCATATCTAAGATCCAATCCAACATAGCATTGGTATCCATTTTTCCATCATAAGGAACAACTTCTATAGCAGGCTTTGAATTTTCCCTAGACAACACTCACAACAATCTTTCCTCATCTTGATCTTCTTCAAGTTCTAGATTATGGTTTGGTTTCATTGCTTCATCATGACTTACATCATCAAGATTCACTCCTCTCCTCTGGGCTATCTCCACAGCATCTAATTTGTCTGCAATTTTTCTCAATTGATCCAATATAGCATTATCATCATTATTTCCTCTATAACAAACCATCTTCGCAAATCAAGTTCCTGCAAGAGCGTAACCCTCTACAAGTTATAGGTTAAATCTATAGATCTTCCACCCTACAACCAAATCCAAAGCAAGGTTCTACATGATCCAATCTCCACAAGGATGAACTTTTAGCTCTAATACCACTTGATACAAGGAAGGACAGAATAGACTAGGGCCAAAGGTTCACCCAGCTATCCAAACCACCCTGTGAGAGTTAAGGCAATAGAAGCAAACACAAAGAACAACAACCAAAGGAGGAAGAAGAGTGAAACACTTTTATTGATTCATCAAAATATCTTCATACATGCCTATCTATAAGGCCCTCTTGGTTACGGCCAAACAAAAATATATTCACCTTCAAAGATCCAACATCAAATTTGCACTTTTCAATTCTGCTTTCAAGAATTTTCTTCCTTCTCAAAAACTGCTTAACTCTAAGCCTAAACTCTCTATATATACTTGCCACAATGGCTTATACATCATTCTAGAGCATTACATAAGAGGAAGACTATCCCACCAATGATCTAGACACATCCCAAGAAAATATCTTAACATAAATATCATGATTGAAATAAATCCTGCAAGTCGGCTCACAGAAATCACGTCCAAATGTTGACACTCGGCATAAACAGGAAAAATTGGCACATGAAGGGTCACTTGACATACACTAGGTAACTTGGCACATGAAGAGTTACTTGGCATACACTAGGTAACTCAGTACATGAAGGAACATTCAGCACCAACTAAGTGCTACAATAACTTGGCACCAACTAACTACTACAATAACTCAACACCAACTGAGTGCTCCAATAACTTAGCACCAAGTGCTATAATAACTTGGCACCAACTAGGTGTTATAGTAACTCGGCACCAACTTGTAGAATGAACAAAAATGAGCAAGATACCAAGGCAACCTAGGATGCTCCTACATCACTCCATGCTTAATATTGTCACTATTTTTCTTGAAGAGTGAGCGAATGAGGCAATAACTACTACAACAATCTTAACTGGACTAATTTCCACAATATCCTATGTCTCTTCCTTGATAGCCTCTTTCTTTTGTTCCTCTTCACCATCAATACTATCAAAATGTATTATTCTACATCATCTTTTCTTCTTTATCATCATCATCCTCATCATTTACATTAATAGGAAAGTCACTTGGTTTGTGAAGAAGATAAACATGTTTCCATGTATTTTTTGCATTCCTCACAACAAGCTCAATGTCTTTCATTAGTGCCAAACATGTGTTGAATTTCAAGGTAAGTTTCTCTTCATTCTTCTTCAGAGATTCCTTCACCTCCTTGTTAGTTGAGCTTGGTATAAGCTACCTCAAGGTTTGTGCATATATTTCTTTTATAGTTTGGATGGAAAATTCCTATCTTTTCTTGATCTTATCCATCAAAATATTAGGAATCTGAAGTGTAAGCTAGTCAGGTGAGTATTTCCACTTACCCATTTTATCCATCACCAGATCTTCAATCTACTTTTTTTCTTCTTTAGTCTTGGTTTCATACTTCAGTGCTTGAAGTTGGTAATGTCGGCCCTTGAATGCAATTCTTTCAATCTATCTTGGAAGGTGGGTGGAGGTTTTCTAAATATTATGTCTCCCCCTTCCTTATCAACTTTCTTCCTTGAGGATCTCCTAGTGAACACTATAGTGGATGGCTTAGTAGTCTTGGTAATGATTACCTTTTCCTTTTTCTTTAATGGCTCTTCCTCCCCTAATTTTTCTTCATCCTCTACTTCTTCATCCTCACCTTTTCTCCTGACTGCCAAAAGAGTAGAACTTGTTTATAACTTGGAAATTCTTATCTTGCCTTTGTTTACCACCTAAGGGAGCTTAATCTCCAGTTCTATCCTAGCCTTGGCTTCATCATATGTTCCAAAGTATACAACCTTTGGATCAACTGGTTCATTAACTAATGCCTCAATTATATCCTTTTTTTCATCTGTGTTAACCTCATATCCAAGAGGTTCCACCCATGCAATCCTAGGCCTAGCTCCCTGTATGTATACTTTATCACTATCTACCATAAAACATATATCATCCTTGTAATCATCAACTAGTTTCTTGGGGATCCAGAATCTATTATTCATTTTTCCCTTGAATGCATCAAAATAATTAGCCATGATACTATTATAATTTTCTCCCATTTCAGCAATGTACACATTGATCTGATAGAGTACTAACACATCTTTTCTCCATACAATAGTGCCTTTGATGGAAATAATTTTTGAACATAAAAGAATAAAAATTTCAATAGAGAGCCAAACTTATATGGATTATTCATTGATGTTGTGATTCTCTCCATGTTTTTGTTGAACTGATTCAACAGTAGCTCAGCAAGGTCAAGAGAAAGGTTGTTCTTGACTACCTTATATGCTAGGTCAACTACTTCACATGACACACTATTCAATTTTCTCAAACAATAGATCTTGTGTGCAATGATATGAATGAAAAAATTCAATTCCATATTAGTGACTCTAGTAATTTTTATTCCCCTACCATCCCACTTGGCTAGGGTTTTCTTCTCTAGTTCAACCTAACCTAAGGTTTTTGTAGTTTTAGCTTTAGCCAACATAGGAAGATCGGTGATCCTCTGGATCATCTTCTCAATGATCAGAATTGATTGCTCCAACCATAATTGATCGTTGTGTTCTCGACTAAGAATGAACCTAATCCATTTCACTCAGAATTCATGGGGCATGTGAGGAAAATGAGTTAAACCTTTTTCCTCGAGATGTTGATGCTTAGGTTTGAACACACCATCAACACATAACTCCTTCAAACATTCATCCATTTCCAAGGTACCAATATCTTGTATAAAGCATTTAAAATAAGAACAAATTTTATTAATCAATAGTACCTTGGGAGGGATTTGTGACTATGCTCCACTTGGATCTAAGGTTTCAGCGATTGTGGGAGTGAGCTTAAAGTTTGGTGCTTTCCATTCTACACCATAAACCAACATGTATGATCCTCATTTCTCCTTGCTGCTAGTAGCTACCATCTTTACTTGATAGGGTTTGAGAGAATTTGAAAACTTTGATAATAATTCATTCAAATCACTTAGATTCTCTTTGAAGATTTCTCTATACAATTTCTCTCAAAAATTCATGGTAAAAATGACTTTAGTTTCATTCCTTTTATCAAATTTTTCCATAAATGCCTAGTACGAATGGTAGATCAAATTGATAGACTGTCATCCACTTTGCTTGCATTTATTACTTGATAGAGTCATCCATCATTCAGTAACCACATAAAATTTAGTTACTCCTGAACTTGCTTGGTAGACTCTGTGACCTGACCTCACTCGGTAAGGAAAGTAACTTGGTAGTGACTAGGACCCTTTTAGTTGGTGATTCCTTTGTATATTGAATACTTATATGAATCTTTCATTCTGTTGACTAGAATTGATATCTGATGTCTTCTTTAGTATCACAATTCCAGTTCTCCTTTGAGAAATCAAGTGAAAATAGTGGAGTCACCCAATTCTTGAGTGATTTGATCATTATTTCTTGGACTGTCATTCTCAATAGACTTAGAAACCCATTTTTGTCTCATCTTTTTTCTAATGTTATCAGCCTTTGCCTTCTTTTCATCTTCAATTCTTCTAGTATTCATACAATTCTTGGCAAGATGACCAATTTTTGTACGAATAAAATATCTTTTGGTAGTATCTCTCTTCCTCATGTGATGCTTTACACAATTCATCCCAATGTGTCCAAATTCTCCATAGTAATGACATCTGCACTAGGTGTTGTAGTCTCAACCAAATATAGCTTTCATGATTTCTTTTGCTAGATTCAATACCTTGGTTTTACATTCTGATGACTTGTGCCCATGGTGATTGCAATTGTAGCATTTTCCATTGAATTTTTCTTTCCCATTGCTCCAACATTTTTTTGATGTATGACTTTTTTGATGCATGACCTATCTTACCATATTGACTACAAGGTTGAGCTCCTTGTTTGGAAGATTCACCTTTTTCTTTGTATCCAATTCCTACTTTTCCTTTTTGTCTATAAAGATTTTTCTCATTCAACTGATTCATGTTTGCTTGGGATTTCATCATTCTTTCATTGATTTTCCTTTTAGTGCTTAAATCATTTTGCAATCTTTCATTTTTTGACCTTAGATTTAGGATTTCTTCATTTGCATTGGTGAGCTGATTAATAAAGTTAGCATGTTGAAGGGATAAATGTTGAATCTCATTATCATTTCCTTCCATACCTAATTTTATCTTTTTTTTCTCTTCCATGACTTCACATAGCCTTACTAATTGAATTTCTTGTTCTCTTTTTAGTTTTCTCACTTCTTCTTGTAGTGAACCATTCTTTTCTAAGAGTTCTTTGATTGCTTCATTTGGTTCATTTGAGCTACTTGCTGAATAAAGGTCTTCAATTCTTTTCTCGACATAGAGATTATCATTCATTTGAATTGCAAGATATTTTCTTCTTTTTAGGGATTGAGAGAGTTTCTCCTTTGTTTTCTTGAGTTGGGTAATAACCATTTCTAAATCTAGCTTTTCATAGTCAATAGCCTTGTCAAGTCTGAATATCTCCATGGCCTTTGATCTTTGCTCAAGAAATTAAAATTTCTCCTGAGAACCACAATGCTATGATAACAATTGTTGGAAATATTCTTAAAGGCTAAGTTATTGAGAGGGGAGGGGTGAATCGGTAACTTCTAAAACTTTTATCCTTAATTACCCAATTAGCAATTAATCCTTTATGTGAATTTTGATCTAATTGTATGCATACGAAATTGAAAACATGAAAGAATACATAATACTTTGACACAATATTTTATGACCCAGAACCCTTCCAAATATAAAGTAAAATTGGGGTGGGGATGATACCCACAAGCTTTAGTACTGCAATATAAAGTTGGCCTATTAAGGCTTACATTGATCACTTCTGATGATCTGCTCTGTTACGAGCAATAAGGACCACTAGATCCACCTTGTTAAAGGATTTACAAACATACAATGAAGTATGCACTTGGTAAAGAGATTTATATAAGACTCTCAGGTCTACCTTGTTAAAGGATTTGACGGATCCACCTACTAGGATGAAGCAATAGTTGATCTTTGATCTACAACTTGGTTTGTTGTGTGAGATTCCTTAGTGTGTATAAATCACCTTGCTATTATAGATATATCTTTGCTACTCCTTATACTATTGTAGCCTTTGTAAGTCACTCTTTCTGCTCTTCTCTAATTAAATTAGATTACATTGCATTCCATATATTTTGGATGTGATACAATACATTACATATATTTTGGATGTGTCACAATACATTACATCTATACAAATCTAATTACATAATTTCAAAGTCGACCACAATACTAGTCTACACAAATATTACAAAGTCAACTCAAATGTAGACACTTGGGTTCTGAAGACTGACTCAATGAGGTTCTGATACTCAATATCCACTATCAATGCTCGGCATCATCATGCACTTAGTAGATGTAGAAGCTTAGTCCATGTTGATCACTTCCAAGTAGTCTTGAACTTGGTCTACATTGGTGACTCAATGAATACTGTGAAACTCGACATATAAACTGAATCACTTGATTCAAACTACCTCGTTTGATCAATGCTTCCACTGTGAGCTTAGTATAAACTGAATCACTTGGTTAACACTAAGTAGCTCGGTTAACACTAGGCTCACATCATATCAACTAAAAATTGTTAAGCACAACACGACTCAGTTTACACTGGTAAACTCAACATACACTGAGATGCTTGGTTTACACTGCTAATCTTCACAATAGCTGTAATTGCTTGGTACACACTAAATTTTGTTCAAAGGACTTAGTAGAAGCTATAGAACTTGGTAACAACTGAAATTCTTGGTGAACACTTGTTAACTATATAATAAACTCAGTAGATACTTACATTCAGAATAAGTGTATGTCACTAATAATAAACTTGATTGATATGTCAACAAGATGTCTATGAGTGATAGGGGTAGCACATACTGCAACAATTATCAATTGATCATTTCATTATTTTGTAACATAATACAATAAAAATTGAATATAGTTTCACAAATATATTGTAAATACAAAAGACCATGACTTACCTTTATGAAGGTATGCCAATCATGTATTTTCAGCCTTGACTCAAATTCACGTTTCTTTGAATATATGAAATTCCTTATATTAGATCTATAAGATTTCCACAATCCATGAAAATGAGTTTTAATTTATGGATTTGATTGTGTATAGTTTTTTACCATCAATGTTTCAGATCATACTACATTATCCATCATCAAGATGCAAGAGAACATGAAGAACAATCCTTTTCTCTTGCATCCTGATGATGGATCATGTAGTATGATTTGAAACATTGATGGTAAAAAACTATACACAATCAAATCCAGAAATTAAAACTAATTACTTATATTTCCAAAAAGTCCTATAGGAAATTGAAATTTTCATATGACTTCTTTTATGGCATTACTTTGATGCTCTATTAATAACCAAGGAAGGGCACTTGCATTAACCTAGTCTCCATTTCTATTTGATTCAATGATATTTTAATTGCATGATTAAAATCATGAATGTCATTCCAAATTTTGATAATTTTTTCCTTATCGTGCCTTCCATCCAATATTTTCCACAGTGTCTCTATTACATTCTTTCCAATATGCATAGTATCAATAAAATGCATGATTTGTAGTTTCTTGTAGTAGGGCATGATTTGTAGTTTATGGGATAACTTTTAGTTCTTTTGGAAGGTGGTTAGTGATGCCTTGATTCATGATCATCAATTACATAATTAGTCAACAAAACATAATAAAAATATATAATTTCCAAACATAAACCATTAGGTGGAGTGATACTACCTTGAATTCTATTATATTCCAACTGCCATAGGTTAGGTGTCATTCTTCATGGATTTGATGTTTTCTCTTCTTTCCCATTGAAAACATGTTTTTTGGTACTTTGATACTTATGAATTTTTTGGAGGAAGTGCATATACTCAAACTTTTGGAATGACAAGATTTCATCTTTGGACTACACATTGGACATACAAATTTTTTCTTTGTTTGAAGACCTACAAGATAATGATACAATTGGACTAAACACGTTAATTTTTGGAATTATTATTATCGTGTACAACTAGATTTCAGCATAACATACCACGGAAATGTGTCAACCCTGGGGAGTCATGAATTTTCCACACAAGAATTGCATCAAATTGATTTTTTTTGTCCAATTTGTCTATAGATATCATACATAGTGGAATTATTCCATAATACTAGGAACTCCTAGATAAGAGGCACAATATATACATTCATATCTTTCACTTGGTACTTACCTTTTTGAAATAACAACATTAGATAATTATTATGCTCATTTTACTCCAAGACTTATAATTACATGTAGATAACAACAAAATAATAAAATACCTAGAACAATCATTGTCAATAGAATGTGCCCCCTCTTTATTGACATTTGTAGAGGAAATTGTTGCTAATAACAAAAATAGGCCACACTGAGTGAATAGATCTCATCTCTGCAAATGGATTGACATCATCAGTTGTTAGAGAAAGCTTGAGATTTTGAGGTTCTTCTTTAAAGTGTAGCCACTTTTTCTCTATGTCCATAAATTTTGAACCATCTACAAGCATTTGAATAACATCATCTCGACTTCTATTGCATGCATGGTAATCCATAAATTGTGCCAAACTACTACACCTAAATAATCATTTAAGACATGGAATAATGGGGTATGTAACAAAGAACCTTGCAAGGCACCTTTTTTGTCACTTACTCATCTCGATATCTTTGTGTATGGCATTCAGGGAATTTTTTTGTATTTTTGTGTTCTTTATGATATATAACATGATCTTTAGGACAATCATCTATTTCTTGATACTCTATTCCAATATGTTTCATAGTGGCACATAATTCTCAGTATAAGCATGGGAGAACATTTGATGGTGGTAACCAAAAGTTATCTATCAATCTACAAAAAAAATAATAATTCATTAGTATAAACAATCTTAATGGTACATGTTTCACCTTTTTTAGAATATAATGATGTATATGAAAAACCTTATTATACATGAGACTTTTATGTTGGATAAACCCTTCATAACCTTCAAATTCAACAACAAGAATACAATAGAGAGAAGAGTTGATTAGGATCCTTCGTAAAGGACCATTTTTGTCTTCTTAATTAGAGGTATGTCATGTACCACCTTAATATCATCCTCATTAGTAGCACCCCCACCATCACCAGTACCAAATGTGCCATGGGTCAAAGCATTCGTACCATCATCTTCAAATGTTTTTTTTTTTCTGGCGCATGATTGTCATCTTCAATGGGATCATGATCTTCTCCTTCAATACACACACCTCCATGTTCCTCCATATTCACACCTCCATGTTCCTCTGAGATGTGGTGGTCCATCTCACGTACTAACTTAAGGGGATCAACCTATATAAAAATGATGATAATCAAAACCCCATTGCATGCTTCATATGTATATTAATTATGAAAAAAATATAAAAAAACAACTTACCAATGGATGATAATAAAACCCCCCTTCAATGTGACTATTCTTCCTACAATGTCTCTTAGTTATTTTGATTTTGATTCTTCTTTTCTTTAAGTTGTTATAACTCTTGCAAGGATAATAATATTTGTCATTGCCTTCTCTTTGAGAGTTAGACAACAATCTAGTGATTATCTCCCTATTTTGATCAAATTCCCTCGTATTATCTAACATGATCCTTCTTCACATGAATAACTTATTCTTGTACCCTTATTGAATTGGTTGTACTTGCTCTATCTATCATTGATAACCATTTCAACATACACATTGACTCTAGAGAGAAAACTTTGAAAAAAAATTGGATATGGTGTTATTAATGTTTATATCTGCACATATGGTTTTAAAAGAAAAACTTGGTGTAATCAATGTGTATATGATCTAAAAAAATATTTCACATGTTGTACTTAATGTTTATATCTGCACATATGGTTTTGAAAGAAAAATTTGGTGTAAGTAATGTGTATATCTACAAAAATATTGGACACGTTGTACTTAATGTTTATAATTGCACATATTGTTTTGAAAGAAAAATTTGGTGTAATTAATGTGTATATCTACAAAAATATTAGACATGTTGTACTTAATGTTTATCTCTACACATATGGCTTAGGAGGAGAAGGAGTGGCTTCAAAAATAGACTGCACATGTGACAAAAACAACTAAACCATGTATTGCATTTGCATTTGCTTTTCCATTTCTTATAAGAGTGTTTCAAGGTTGGCAACCACTTCAACATCCTTTGTATGGTTTAGAGGTAATGTCATTGTAGCAAAGGCTTCTGCAAGTGAATGAGCCTCATGATTATGGCATTTACACAGAAGTAGAACTTGCTTCTTCAACTCCTTATATTCAACTCTTCATTAAAGTTATTCTTTCAATAGTGAGAATAGATGCTACAAATTCTTGGGAGGCAAGGGACCCTGAATCTATGCTGCATTTTCTAGAGACATGGGAGAAGTTACTACCAACTTTAGTACTTCATAACATTCTGGATCATATTGTGAAGCCAAAATTAACAATAGTAATAGATACTTGGGATCCTCACAAGGAGACTAGGCCAATAAATGCATGGTTACATCCTTAGCTTCCATTGTTGGGCCAGCATATGGAGCCTTTATATCCAATGATTCATTATAAGTTGGGGAATGTGCTTCATGCTTGTCATGCAAGTGATGCATCTGCATATGCAATGTTATCACTTTGAAAAATTGTATATTATCCTATTAGCTGGGAATAGTTGATTGTTCATTTTATTGTACTTAATATAATGACAATTCTACACAAATTTGTAATCAACCCAGCTAATTAGAAACTAGACCAATTTACCTAGGTTATGGCTTGGGCATCTACTATTCCCATTTATCATATGGTTGCAATGTTGGAGGTAACATTTTTTCCAAAGTGGCAGCATGTTTTGTATCATTGGCTTTGTTCAAATCCTATTTTAATGAAGTAGCACATTAGTTTTTATGGTGGAAAGGACTATTTCACCCCAAGGTTCTTTCTAATGAGAGGGTAAGAACTCATTACTAAATCTTCAGTCCTCATGCAAATATCTATTGTATATACTTTGGCTACACCTCTATAGTAGGCAAGGACTCCAACTGCATGCAACGCTGTTTTCTAATGTAAAATAATGATTTAAAAATGACTTATATTATTTTGTGTATTTATAAGATGTATGGTAACTTTTTAATGATTATAGTGGATACCCATTGTCTCTATAGAAAATATTTTAGGATCTTTAGTCCACACTAATTTCATCTGTATCAATTTGATATAAGCCAAATATCAAATTTGATAAATTGGATATGGATTTTAAATAGTGTTAATGTATTTACTGTAAGGATGTAATATTCTAAAAGGGAGAGGCAATAATTAACAAATATTAAGTATAAAAACATAGAAGATAAGGATTTCATTCAATTGTATCAAACTAATTCTAAGATAAATTCTTAACTATTAAGACAAACTATGATAACTTCTTTAAGCTATTGAATTTCAATTTCTATGTTTCCATATGCAATTTAAGTATTCTACTATTGCAAAACCCTATCAGGAGAACAAATATATCCTACTGATAAAGTATAACATGCAACAAACCAAAATAGATACATAATCACAAAGGCATGACACCTGAAACACAATCTTTTTAACTCATTTGAAGATGACAAATATAATTGTTCAACAAAAGTTTTGATCCATAAATTTTGAATCATATGCACAAAAACTTTCAACTTTGTCACAAGAAAAACCAATAGAGATGCTATGATCCATAAATTAGTTTGTCCTCATAGAGAGCCAATAATAACAGTCTTAACATTAATGCCAACAAAAATTAAATCTACTAAAACGGTAATAGTACCTAAGACACTTTAGAAAGTTAACTATTGAAGTAATAGTAAATCCAACTTGGTAGGTGCAAAGATCATATTGGTGATTTAATTAGAATTGAGCAAGATATACAATCTTTGAACTTTTCCTTCATCTCAACCAAGATTTGTAACTCAACCATCAAATTTATCACTTAAAAATCCAAGAGAAGAATGAGAAAGAATTACAAATCTTAGATAAAATAAAGAAAAAGTATCAACCCAAATAAAGAATCTATCATTCCACAATGATTCTTGTAGTAGAAGTTGTTCTCCTCAGATTATGTGAAATAGTGACACTATTCAACAAAAGAGGGGTGAAAGTGAAGACATATCTAACAATGACCAAAACCTTCTCTATTAAATCTATCAACTCTTCAAACTTTCAAAATGGTTTTTTGAGCACAAACATTATTGAAAACCTTAAAACCTCATTCACAAAATCTGTTGCAAAAGAAGAAATGTAGAGCATAGAAATCAATTAAGACCTAATAAACCAATAGTTAAATAACTTGACAAAATGTCATCTTAAATACTATCAAACCAAATCAAAATGATGGGCTAATTAATGCATTCCAAGGGATAAGGAAACTCCACCATAATGGGCTTTTAAAGATTGATCAATGAAAATTTTGTACTATAAGGCTTCCTAATGAGCTCTTTTTTGTTATCAGATTCAAACATATTCAACTCAAATAGTTGGTTGAAATTCACAACTGAAGCTAACTAATAGAGTTGGTCCTAGTAGATAGTCATGGGGTGTTTGGGCGCCATCGCCTTTGGTGGAGTTCAACCCACTAGTTCTTATACCCTTGCTTCTATGATTTATGTGTTTTTCATTAAAGACCACGTAGACATGAAAGAGAAGGTGAGGGACTACTCGATTATATTTTTTTAGCTTGGGAGTGATTTCATTACAATTTGAAGAAGATGGGGGAATATATCACCAAAAGAGTCTGCTAGAGGATGTTGTCGAAGATCCTCACCTTTGAAGTTGGTTGGTTCGATCAAGATCAGAATTCTAATGGTGTTATTTTCTCCAGGCTCACCAAAGAGGCCAATGTGGTATGTTTTTTATTGGTTTAATTTGAAAATTTTAGTAGGAAACATAACAAAATTTGAGCTTTGTGAATTTTGTGTGCAGGCGAGATCTCTAGTGGGAGATTGTTTATCACTTACTGTACAGACCTTATAGCTGGTGGGAATAGCCTTTACCATGAGCTTAATTGTAGGATGACATCATGCAGATATATTAATAGCGATATAATCAGTCACAATAACAACTTTCTATGCAAGAAAGGTCTTGCTTACTCACGTGTTCACAAGGCTTGTGAAAGCCCAAGACCAAGGGAGCCAAGTGGCCTCAGCGCCCATGGGAAACTAAAGAATAATCACGACCTTCTCTTCACAGGGAATGATTTTGAGTCTGCATGGAAAGACTCGGGAGGGTCCTCACAGAGAATCCATGGCAGGAGTAGTTCTCGAGGTATCACAATGCCTCAATTTTCTCATTCCAGCACTGAGCTTCTAGTATGGGTCACATCTTGTGTACCATGCTAACATCTCATCCGGAGATCTCTTCAAAGTGTTCTTAGTTTTGATGAGCACAGCGAGAGTGATAGAAGAAGTAGGGAGTATGACCAATGACATCGCCAAAGGCTCAGATGTCATCAAATCAGTCATTGAGATTCTAGATAGACAGAGCCGCATTGATCAAAATGATGGAAATGGTGCGAAGCCGACCAAAATGCAAGGGAATATTGATGTGAAAGACATGTACTTCGCATACCCCATTAAACTCGATTTGAAGATATTTTTTAATGTTTGGCATTATGTTATTGCATCTGCATTTGTTTTGCCATGTATGCACAATATTTACTACAACCTACCATGATCTGAAAAAAAATGGTGTACCTATAACGTCGGGGTATTCGATGCTCTGTGAATTCACCGTCCTAGCTCTTCACCACCCTAGCTCCGTGAATTCGTCACCCTAGCTATTCACCATAGCTTGACATTTAACAAATGAGAATTTATTTTTCTTTTCATTTTATAATCATGCGAGCATCGGGATAATTTGAAATATATATATATATATATATATATATATATATATATATATATATATATATATATATATATATATATATATATATATATATATATATATCATACACATATTTCACTCTCATCTAAAATTGCCATCACAATTTGCTCCCAAATGTTGTAGTAGAAGCTAAGGTGAATTAGAAAGTTGTGAAGAAAGGTGACTGAGCAGCACAGAGAATATTTCTTGAGAGAAAATGGGCATACTTTCAAAAGAAATTATAGTTGAAAGGCTTGAAATAGTATGAATTAGAAATAAATTATATGGTTATATAGCTAACATAGAGATCTACAATATCATGTAACATGATTTTATCAATACTCAACCACAAAGAAACTTGAAGGAGAGCAAAGAAGAAAACTCAAGCATTTTTTGTATGCTTGCTGCAAAATAGGTCTTACACTAGTTTAGAACCTCCAAATTTTTAGGGTAGATCCCCAAGGAAAATCCAAGCCTTAGGCTTGGTTGAATCCAATGCTTTATATAGTGCATGTGCACAATGTAAAACATTTTTTTTAATTCAAGGCTTACATAGTGTGCATGCACTTTGTAAGCCTTGTATTTCAATAGAGAGAATGGAAAAGGAGAGAGTTAAGGAGAGAGGTAGAGAGGGAGATAGGGTAGAGAGTGACAAATAGTAGAAAATGGGGAGAGAGTAGGGGAAAAAAGGGAGAGGATGGAGAGAGAAGGGAATGGCAAAAAAGCATGGGATAGGATGCAGAGAGAGAGAAAGAGATATTAAGGTTAAGTAAGAAAATAAGAGAGAGAAGGGAATGGGGAGGGAGAAAGGGAGGAGAGTGAGAGAAATTGAGATACAACTCAAGAGAGTAGGGGAGTTAGACAAGGAGAGGGAGAGAGGGGGGGTGTAAGGTAAAGAGAGTAAGAGAGATGGAGAGTAAAGAGTATGGGATGTACACTGTAGAGAGAGAGAGAGAGAGAGAGAGAGAGAGAGAGAGGGGGAGGGATGGAGGGACAGAGAGAGAGAGAATGATGTAGGAGCATCGTAGGGTTTTTAGCAATCCTGCATGTTGGAGGTATTTTGGCTAAGAGTTGTGGACTCAGTCACAAAACAATGGTGCTCAGTCACTAAAGGGTCTAGTTGTGGCCAAGGAGCTTGGTCATTAAAGGGTCTCATTCATTGTTGGAACTTAGCATCTTTTTTGTGTTCAGCATGTATTGGTTTCTCGACATGTGTTGGTTGCTCGACATGCACTGGAAGCTCAGCGATGCTTGTCTTTTGGTTGATGCTTGGCTTGATTTCTCTAACACTCAGTTTGATCTTGGTTCCTATAGGTGTCGATTTGTTTGTGAGCTGAATTTTGGTATTTAATTCATATTGTAGTAGACTTATTTATGTTGTAGCCGACTTGTGGCTCAGCATATATTTAATGTAAGGGATTTAATTTAATTTGTAATGAATTGGGTTGACTTGTGGCTTAGTTGGGTATAATTAAGGGGTATTGTGGAGTCTTTAGGATTAGAATTTTCATCCAGCTTCGAGAAGGGGATGAAGTGTAGATGCAAACTTGAGTCTTGAAACTAGGAGATTGCTTGGTGGGCTTGCAAGAACAAGAAAGATTTCCTGGGAGGTTTCTACTAGAGTGTTCATCTGGACTAGTTGGGATTGAGATTTTAAGTTGGATCTTGTGGGATCTTGTAGAACTATTATTGTAATTGTTATTTATATTCAACCCTAACCGAGAAGGTCTTACAGTTGGGCATATTGAGTGTAATCAATTATATCTATGAATAAAGTATTGTGATTTGGTATCAAATCTTCCATTGATGTTTCTTTGTTGTTGTGCTTCTATTGTGTGGTTAGATTTTGGGGGCTAGGACATCTCCTTTAGGGATTCTCCTACCTTGTACTACATTAGATGGTATCAGAGTGAAGGTGGAAATTGATGATCTTAGTGATGTTGTGGATGAAAGGATCTTAGAGAAGATTAGAGCAAAATTCAGATCTGAGATTGCATTGATAAAGAGTGACATGATTGCTGAAATTGTGAGTTCTTTAGGTGGTGTACCTAGGCATGTGGGTACTGATGATGGTTATGAGGAATTTTTTGAAGAATTTGAAATTTTTGGATCTAGTGACACGAACAAAACTAATTATTTGGAGATACCTATTGGAACTAGGGTTGGTCAATTTGCTAGGCTTGGATTTGAATTAAGACTGAAGCATAAGATGGAGGTTTCTAATTTATCAGGTACTTTGACTCCTAAAGACCTAATTCATTAGATTGGTGAATTGGAAGACTACTTTGAGCTTGAAGATATTGAGGATCCACTCAGAGTGAGGTTAGCGCAGACTAAGTTGAAAGGACATACTACTCTTTGGTGGAAAGAACTACAAAGAGACAAAGAAGAGGAAAGTGAAATGAAGATCACTCAGTGGAGGTTAATGGTAACTAAGCTGAAGGCTAAGTTCATTCCTGATGATTATGAACTTGAGTTGTTTAAGAGGTTGCAGAATCTGAAATAGAAGGATATGACTATGAAAGATTATACCGAGGAGTTCTAGAAGTTAACTTTTTGGTTTGGGCATAGAGAATTATTAAAGGAAAAAGTATCTCGATACATTAATAGTTTGAGATTCAATATTCAGAATGAGGTTGGTATGCTAAATATTTCTTTAGTTGAGGATTATTATCAGTATGCCCTGAAGGAAAAAGATAATTTCAAGAGAAAAAGTCTAGGTAATGCTAGAGGAAAGAAGAAGCATAATAGCTTGGTAAAGGCTAAACCGAGTGCAGAAGGTGAACCAAAACCTATTGATCAGAAGAGAAGGACAGGTGGAGGTGGGTTTAGTGGTAATTGTTTTAGATGTGGTAAAGAAGGGCATAGATCATTTTAATGTCCTCATGGTAGAAAAGTTGTTGTTGTGAATGAGTTTGTAGTCCAAGATAGTCAACCTGAGAAAGGAGAGAGTTTACTAGCTTGGTCAATACTAGTTATTCAGAAGATAATGGGTTCTTGTCAAAGGAATACTTTATTCAGGAATTATTGTAAGTCTGGTGAAAAAGTTTCCAAGGTAATTGTGGATAGTGGTAGCACTAATAACCTTGTTACTAAGGAGATGGTTCATAAACTTGGTTTGAAGAGAGTGAGACATCCTTATCCTTATAGGACAAGGTGAGCATGCTTTGGAGGTGAGGAGTAATGTCTTATTGATTTATAGATTGGGAAATATAAGGATCAAGTGTTGTGTGATATTGTGGACATAAACAATTATCATGTGTTGCTTGGTAGACCTTGGTAGTATGATTGTAGGGTTGTACATGATTGTGTCAAGAATGTGTTTATTGTTGTGAAAGGTGGCAGAAAGCATTCCTTGATTCCTTTGTAGAATGAAGATCTCTATAGGAGGAACCTAAGTATTGGAAGTTGAGTTGAGCTGAGAGATCCTAAGAAGGTTAGAGATTGGCATGGAAATCAGATCTATAGCACACCTAGGATGGATGTGAAGAAGCTAAAGAAGAGCAAGGGAAAGAGTGTACAAGTTGAACACTTAGAGGATATGTATGTGAAGAACTTGTTGGGACTAAAAATTGCATGGTCAATTTTGAGAACCATTGAAAAAATCAAGCCCTTAAATGCTTTTAAATGAGATCGTACCTAGTTGTCAGTCTGAGGCCTAAGAGGTGTTTAATATTTTTAACACCTTTCATTTAGTGTTTCTATGTGTTCTATGAAGTTAAACTGACATTTCAAACCATTCTGTGAAGTCCCATTTTGAGCTAGTGTCAAAATTTGCAATTCTGCCCTAGTGTCAAAAAGCGATCAGAGGCCCAGTTTGCATTTGAATATCTTCTACCCAGGAATGTGTCATGACTTGCCACTTTGGATATGTTTAGTGTCCGTACCATAGAACCTATGTTCCAAGTTTCAAGTCATTTTGAATTCGTTTGACTAGGTTTTGAACCCCTCAAAGTTGGTCATTTACTATTTTGTACATTTGTGTAGTTGTTCACAACTCTGAGAAACCCTGTTCGACCAATCATATCTTTGACCCAGTTGACCCAAATGAAAAAAATATTTTTCCATTGTGTTTTAGGGGTTAGATACTTCATATGTTCAAATTTTGAGGTCATGAAGAGCCCATTTGATCAATTTGCTAACATGATTAATAACCCAGTTTGCATTGTTTTGTTACAGCTAAGGTATCTTGATTGATCCATACCCCTATTTGAAACGTTATAAATTTGATGTTGTGATTGGCTAGCCTAAATGGATTGTACCATTATGTTGTGTCCTAGAAATCCTTAAATTATGCTAGTTTTTAAGTCATGATGAATCCATTTGCATATTTTCATATGTCCGTACATTTGTCAAAAATTACTTTTTGACACATTTCTTAGTTAAAATTTCCAAGTGCTCATTTTTGAAAATTTTCCAAATGTGCCCTGTGATTCATCATGAGCCCAAAACATGGAATTATATTCTCTTCATGGAAAAGAACTTATATCCTAGTTTTCAGAACCCCAAGTGATCAATAACTCAGTTTATAATGCCGAACCCGAGCCCAGTTTATGTTTTTTAACATTGTTTGCCTACAGGGTAATTGAAGTATGGATGTTCGGCAATTAAAATCTCTTGACTAGGAATTCATCATGGGCTGAAAATTTGCAGTGTGATAGAGTATGCAAGATTGAACACTCATGCCTGTTTTCGTGGCCTGGTAACTTGATTTAATCAGTTTTTAGAGGCAAGTAACAGGCCTCTCGATCGAGATTTCACAGTGGAGCTGACTATGTGCAAAGGTGAATCTATTTTGATTTTATAAGTCAAAAGTGTGCACTACAACATTTGAGCTATAAAGGATAAGTGGATGTTTTGAAAATAACATATGGAAACAAATGGAGTGCATTAATGTTTCCTATTCTAAAGGCAACATTTTAATATCCAACACCAGGAAGCATGAAAGTACAAACCATATGGATACATATTTTAGAATCAAATTTGGATGATAAAGCATAAATATTCATTCTAAAATGTGGAGAATGTTGATCTTGGGCTTTCTTCCAAATCAAAGGCACGATGATTTCTTTATTTTGTTTTGCCTAAAGTTGTCCTCTTCATCACAACTTTAAAAACTCTTTGAAGTTTTTAATAAAATCAACACACACACACACACACACACACACACACACACACACACACACACAAGAAGCCATCCACGTGAGAAGGCTGCGCATGGTAACTTGCATAATGAAGTCCACAAAAAAATTAATTTATTATCTCATACCGCTGCACACAGGTAAAGCCCACACTCATGATAGTCTGAGCTTGGCTAGATGCCAAAAAAAATGAAAAATTATTGCAATGGCAGGGGACTTCTACATGAGTGGAAGAGAAGAGCTTCAATGCTGAATGAAAAAAGAGAATCACTACATACAGGCAGAGCAACCGACGTTTTGGGGCATCCACATGTTGCAAGGCGTCCAAAGAGCAGAACAAAGTTTATAAGGGGAAATGCCACTTTCCAAGGCAGCAAGAAATGCAGCAATCCACGTTTTTAGTAAAATGAATAGATTTGTTGCTGAAACAAAGCTAAAGGAAGCATGTATCCACGTTTTTGAAGCCCATGGCTTCCTCCAGCAACAGTATCACATTTTTTAGAAGGGGGGAGCTTATTTTAAATGACCATGTGCATAAGAAATGACCATTACAATGAAAAGTCTATAGATTCATAGCAAAAAATGACTAGTAGGATGGAGCTTCACATTTGGAATAAGCAACTCATGCCAAAGGAGATGGAACAACTCACACATATGCAACAAAAGAAAACTTATGCATTTAGCAATCATAGCAAACATAAAGAGGTAAAACCATTGAGGAACATTATCCCACATTGAGCAGGTGGGGGGCATTTTTAGTCTTTATATGGTTTTGCACTCAAACATATGGTGTCAACAAGACAAAGCCTTTTGAAAAGGCAAGGCAGGTGCACGTGGGTTCTAGTCAGCCAGAAGGAGTTTAAGTAAATTTTGAAGGAAAACGCATGCCCAAATAATGATGTCAGCAAGTTGATGCACTCAAAAAAGTAGGAAATTAGGTGGGTTGCTAACTCGCCATCGAAAAATGGTGAGGTTTTTTGATGGCGACATAGCGCCCTGTCGAAAAACCTCAAAGTTCAGCAAACAGAGGTAGGTCCTGTGTGGAGGTGATGTGGCGGTGTCAACGAATTAAAATAGGACAAGTGGCAGTCAATTAGTGACAAGGAAATGATGTGGCAATCAGATGAGGTGAACGAGTCTGACAGTGACACATGGCAAAGGATGACACATGTCATTCTATCGCTATGTCACTAATGACATGGTGATTGCTGACTCCCATAGTGACATAGCACCCTTGCTAACATGGTGATGAGCGGGTGTACACATGGCAACGCGGACCTGGGTGTAGTGATGAGGTAGTAACTGTACTGGAGCTCGAGCCAATCAATGAGTGACACATGTCACTTGATCAATAAAGGTTTGACCTCAGAATTAAAGGGTTGGATAAAAATAAAATAATTTTTAAAATTTCATTTTAAAATTGTTTTCAAAACTACGGTGTTCAGAATTCCATTTAAATCAAAAGGGAGTTAACTCTAAAGTTTAAACTTTAGATTTATTTAAATTTTTGAAAAATTTAAAATCTGAAGTTGTAGACCAAAGTTTTCTAGCTAGAGGAGTATTTTTAAAATTGACTTTGGAGGGGTTTTCGATAAGAAAAATAGGCGATGTTGTATATCGCCGAAATCGACAAAAGATGAACTTTTCGATTCTAACTTTGTTTCTACACAGAATGACACTAGTTCAAGCTATAGGGGGATTTGTCTCAAGTACCTGAATTGCAACTATATTCAGACCAGGAAGTTTAGATTTGACTTTTGACATGATATTGATTTGAATATGGTTTAAAAATAGTTGAAATGCAGCATGGGTCAAAATTTGAACACATTCACTTAGTAAAAATTAAAATTTCACCAGTATTTTCATGGGGCAATCAGATATTTTGGTGACTCACACAGTTTTCATCATTTAGAAAGGGATATTTTGCAAGTTTGTTACAAAAAATGATGAAACGAGATCAGATCAAAATGGGAAGAAAGAAGATAGAGGTTTTCTAGTTGCAGGAGATTGAATTCCAAGTGGACACTTGTCGTCTTCATAACAGATCCAAGAATTCTTTCTTGTCTATATCTTTCTTTCTTTCTTTCATTGTAAGGGTTGGAATTTTGGAAAGATTTCTCTGGAATGAAGATAGTTATTAGAATTGGCCTTGGAATTGATGAATTCTAAATGGAAGATCTGGGATGTGCTGGTTCTAGACCACGAAGCTATGCTTTGGTTGTGATACCCCCTTCCCATCACATCAACTTCTCATTACCGCCATTTTCTCTCTTGTATGAAAGCATATGTTATTATATAGTCTAGTTTATTAGGTGATTTGTGAGTTAATTTCATGCATTTTCATGTATTATTTCAAGAAAATAAATACAAAGAACAACAAGGGTTTAGTTTCAGTTAAATCTTGTCTCCATTCTTAGTTAAGTTGTGATGTTTTATGATCTTTGAACAAAGAGCCTAGGTCATTTTTGTAGTCCCTTAAGGCTGTATGTTGTTTCATTGTTGTTGATGATTCAAGGAATTATGTAAATGCTTCATAGTTTCAATAGGTTTGGAGGTTTATTGAGAAGGATATCAGGTAAGAGTGAGATTTGAAATGAACATTGATGTCTATTAGCAAGGTTAATAGATAGATCATATATCTAAATATATGAATAAGTATAAGATATCAAAATGCATGAGGGAGGTTCATGAATTTTCCCAATGGATCAGGCACTGATCAAATACATGGTCATTAAGTTATTGTCCATGCATGGTTTTCATCCACTTTCCCCCACCTATTGGTGTTTTTAAATGTACTAAAACTACTAAGCGACAAAATGCTTAATACCAAAATTACAGGACATACACAATCTAAAGACTAGCCAATTCTTAGTAACAATTGCATATGCAAAGTATTTGGACCCAACTTCAACAAAACCATAGACGGTTTTCTACTCTTTTGGCTCTGCAAAACTAGGGTGGGTGTACCCAAGGATGATTCAAAATTGGAACAACTGTATGAGGATTATTCTTAGTTTCGTTCTGATTCTTATTTCAAAATCCTCAGATATATACATAATTCTTTATTAATTTGATAAATACATCCCATAAAACAAATAAGGCCAAGAATTCTTCTATAGATCTGCAGATGTTCTAGACAATAGTGGCTAACTAAACCTAAAACATTCCATGCAGACAAGTGTTGGCCAACTTTGAAGATCTACAAAAAATAAAAGTAAAATTTGATTTGATGTTGTATTTTGATAATCATTTATGCTCTATTTCTCCTTCAGCTAAATCAATTTTGATCAGTGCCTAATCCATTGGGATTCAGAGTCTATAGCAAGTTCTCAGATCTAGTTTGTTGCCTTACAACAAATTCTATCAGCAATTCTTATCAGAATTCATCATTCAAAATCCTTCCCACTACTAAAGAAACCTTATCACATTTATCAAAGCTTTTATTTAATCCATTGAATTAATAGCATTGATAAATAGATATACAACCTAAATAGATTGCATTCAATTGCACAAGCCTTTACTTATACAATATCAAGACAACCAAGTAATTAAAAGGAGACAAGATTCAGAAAGAATAATATGGGGACAGTTCACAATTTTGTATTCATCTTCTTTGAAAATGGTATATCATTTACAATAGACTCAGAATGACCTTCAAAAAGAAACACAACTCATTCTATATTCATGTTTTCTCAGAGAATTGACAGAGATAATGCATCATAAACTTGCTCTCAAAATTTGGATCAAAAACAGACTAAGCCTAGTACTTAGAAAAATAGAATTTGGACCCTTCTTTAGCTTTGGGATCTCACTTAAATAGTGTGAGATGCAACAAGCTTCAAGCTCAAGACAAAAATGACAGGTGTCCTTTAAAAGACACTTACATATACTTCTTTCATAAAAGACAAAAACAAATAACAGAAAGGCTTATTACATCAAACATTCCTTGGTGGTTCCCTTTCTGTTATGCTTCTCAGTTGTTGAGACAAGAAAATATGATCTGATTTTACAATCATTCTTCATCCTCGGAGTACATAGTCATGAGGTCTAAAAGTGATGTATCATCTTTAGTTACCTACAAACTTACTTTAACCTAGGGATTTTCCATGTCTTCATTACTAACTACAAGGGTAACTGTTACTTTTGCCTCTTCCTCCTCATCTTCTCTTGACATCTATTCTATAAATTGATTTTTCCATTTATTATAGGCAGCATCATCTGGCCAATCAAAATTTAGAGCCTCTCTTTGTACAACCAGTAAAGAATTTTGCAATTTCTTCTAAATCATCAAGCTCTTTTCTAATGTCATTATAATATAACTGTATTTTTACCAATTCTTCATTTGTCCTTGCCCAAAACCAGTGGCTAGTTTCACTCATGATGTTCCTGATCCTTTCATCAAATATTTCATCTATCTCCTTTTTCCACTTTTCTTTTTCCTTTATTGTATCAACAGATTCTAAAGCACAAGGAAATAAGGTGAATTTTTTAGCAATATATTTGGAAAAACAGAGTGTTAATCTTTTCTGTAAAGAATCCCTTTTATCATCAAAATCTTCTAGTTTATTTAATAAATCAAAAATTTTCTCTACTTGATGATAAGGCATTTGGATGGCAGATATACATATAATTGTAATATCATTATTCCTCTCCCTCCACTTCTGTACTAGGGGAGTCAATTTATCCCTATCTCTGTTCAACTCATCCATGAGGGTTGCAATTCTTGTCAACTGATCAAAGAAGGTTGACCATTGTATTGTATTCCTTAAATATATCACACCCTGCTTTAATTTTCCTTCATACTGATATTTTAGTTCTACCTGCAACTCATGTAATTTGGTTTTTTCTTCTTCAAAGTCTTCTGTAGCATAGAATTGGGGCCTTTCAGGGGTGTCTAGTATTTCAATAATAGGTGTTGCTCCAACAAATGACTGTGAAGGGTATGCAATTCTAGGTGCACTGGATTCTCCCACCTTTCTTTTCCCAAGTATCTTCTCCATTTGAGATACCTTGTTTTCAAGTGACTGTATCTGTATACCTCTTTCCTCATATGCTTTTAAGACTTCTTCAAACCTAGCATTGAGTTGGGTAAACTTATCTTCTTCCTAGCCAGATACAACACCACCCAATTTTAGCACTTCTAATGCCATTCCCATTACTTGTTTACTAGTTACCTCACTAGCCCTATATACTGTCAATGTACCAGTATGCTCTGCTGTAGGAAACTCATGCATCCTGGTATTTTCCCTCTTATCTATGGACCATATAACAAGGGCTTGGTGGTCATTACTAAATTTGACCCCTCTATGGGCCTGTAGTACTTCTTCAGTAGTTGTTAGTTGAACATCCTTCTGCTTTCTTACTGAATAAAAAACAATAGCATTTTCTATATCCCATTCCGGCAGAAGGAGGACTCCTTATTGTCTAACTATTTGCCTCCCGGCTTCAGGAGTAAACTGGGCAAAATCATTCAAAAATTTTGACTTTACTTCTTCATTAATAACTAGGTCGGGTTTATCCGGTTGCTCAGCCTTGATCTTCTCACAGGCTTTCTCAAAAAATTTCATATTTAATCTCTACAAAAACTATGCAAAGGCTCTAGATCTTACAAAATTTTCATCATTAATAAATCTTTCAGAAGCCTGGGCAATGATTGGGTCAATCTCCTTACATTGGTAATCAGCAATGGTTAGGTCCAAGGAAGGTATAGGAGGTTCTTGTGGTTCTCCAATATCTAAGTCCGTAGAAGTGACAATCACGTCCCCTTCTCCACCCATTTGTCTAAGTTGTTCCCTTAGAGATGCCTCATCATCTATCTGGATTGGGGACTGGCTTGGGGAGTATTGTTCTTTCCGAGAAGAAGAAGACCCCTACTCTAATTTTTGTCTTTTTGGAGAGCTAGTTGCAGATGGACTTATTGACCTTGATTTCTTATGAGGGTGTTCCTATTGCACATTTTGAATCATGACATAACCTGCCCTTTTCTGCAATGTGTATTGGCCAGGAGCTACCATATTTCTACTGTTTATTCTTCTTTGTATTTCTGCTGCCTTGTCTAGATGTGCTTCAACAAACGTAGCTTTCTTTTCATTCATGGTTTTAATTATTACGGCAAAATTATTCATTAATGCTCGTATTTTGGCAACCCAATATTTCTTATCTTTCAATGGGTCATACTGGAGGTCAAAAGCATTAATGAATTCTAGTGTTTTACTGAAAACTATCCATTTCTATTTCCTCAATTCTTTCTCTTGCAATGTGAAGATGTTTCTGATTATATCTTCTGGATAGTAAACCTGATGTACCATACGGGAAGCTCTCACCCTTTCTCTGAATAGGTCATAGAATCCTTCAGGATCAATGAATTGGGTGTCAGACTCTGCCATGTTGTACCTATCCAAAAACAAATTTAAGTGCTTCCACCCCTTTTTGACAAAGACAAAATCATGCACCATAGTAACCATTGGAAAGAAACTGCCCTTCTTAACCAATTCCCTCTCATCTATGGTACCTATCTACCATAAGAGCTCAACAATCCCTATCTTCAAAGGCACATCAAATGGTAGCACATGAGGTTTTCCCAAAAAACCATAAACTCTTATTACTGTTGAAACATTGCAGGGAATTATATCCCCCCAGTTATGACTGACAAGTAGCCCTTTAGCATGGTCCTTGGGTCTAACCAATTCTAATAATGCTTGTGGGATTCTAGGGGTATCTTCTCTTAAAAGCAGTCTAAGCTTGGATGCAAAATACTTGTCAAATCTTACATAGCTAGCATTTGTGGCTTCTAAAGTCATATCCACACTCCACAACTGTACTGGATTCCTCTCTCCATCTTTTGTTGTTTCCAACTCCATACCCTTGGAAAAGAAAGTATATCATTTGTATAAGCATACATGCATCATCAATGAATACCAACAGAATGGTTTGTTTATTTTTCCCTTTTCTATTCCAACCAAACCATTGTGAATCTCTTTTGCTAGAAAGGTGGCAAAATCCAGAATGGTACTCATTCCAAATTGAAGGGTTTGAGCAATTACAAGGACAAAAAAACCTGGAATTTGATCACCTTCATCTATCCCAAAGATCTTGCAAAGAGAAAAATACAGTGCTTGGGCTCTCAAGTTGAAATCTCTTCTCAATAATGGCTCTGGGGTACTGGCTGTAACCACAAGCAAATTACCGACCTTGGCAACATGCTCCTGTAGTGGCCCTGTTCTCAAGTAGATTCATTGTGCATCATATATGGCTTGCAAATCATCCATATCAATGATTTCATGCACAGCGTGGTTAGGGTTAAGGTTGAAAACCTCACTGAACAGCTCAGGGCAAACACTAAAAAGATTGACTCCAGAATGATTTTTTACCCATCCCGTGATAGGATCATACTTCTTTGCCAGGTCCATCAATAAATCACTATCAAAGAAAATAGTGGGGACTATTAATTTTCCAATGTCAAATTCCCAAACATTGCTCATAGGAGTGTCCAATTTTTGCTCTGAAAACCATTTCTTAAACAACTCCAGACCTCCCATGGCAACATGGGCATCCCTTATCCAATTAGCTTTATCATAAAAGCCTTCCGCTACAACTATTGTAGGATTTTTCAGAATGAGTTCCCTTCCCTTAGTTAATTCATGCACTGATAAGGAGAATTATTCAAGAAAATCATCATGCAGAGAACGTTTTAAATAATCCTTTTGACTAGTAAACTCTTTTCAGGGAGGCATATTGAATGAACCCTAGGAAATTCACAGTAGCAGATGCTTCAAACTTACTTAGAAAGTTACAGAGCACTTACCCACCAGAATTCACGCTTCTACACTATATGATGTCTGCTACAATTTTATTGGAGTAAAAACCAAGAGTTTCTGTGCCCTAGCTCTGAAATCTTGAATGGCTTGATGTTCTTTCTGTACTTCAATGGTTCATTAATGGTGAAATTGTGGGCTCTTTTCATAAATTAAAATTACACGCACAAGGTTTGAATCACATTTACTCTCAGTAACTGTTGCTTGCAATTTGCATTCAAGTTTTAATCCCATCCGTAGATTTTATCAGATTGGAGGGTTCTGATTTAAAAATAACAAGCTTTACAGTTTTTAGAAAAGTGCTACGTGTCACAAATGCGCTTCCTCACATTACTTAAAAACCTACAACTTCATAATGTGGGGATGCACCGTCCGTTGATCAGAAAAAGATCAACGATCAAACTAATCCACTTTTTATTAACAACTAGCTAATTGAGCTAACCAATAAGAAACCACCATATCAGCTCATACTGTCTGACAACATTCCACGTCAGTAGATCCCATATCTTCTTCTTAGCAAGCAAGTAATTGACATCATCTAGTCCACGTGTCGCAAATGCACTTCCCCGCATTACTTAAAAACCTTCATCTTCATAATGCGGGGATGTGTTGGCCCTTGATCCTTCGAAAGATCAATGGCGATACTGACTCGACCCTGCTGGGCATCTAAGAAAAACTTTGATGTCACCACAGACACGTGTCTACAGAGCGCATCCTCACTTTGTTTAAACTTTACTCAAATGCAAAATGTGAAGACGCACTGTTCATTAATTAAGACAAGATCGACGATCATAAATAGTCCATTAGTTCATGCTTGCATTATCCACTTGGGCCAATGATATGACTATTGTTAACCCGCGTGTTCTGAGTGTTGCATTTATTTCTAACACCTTCCTGACCCACATGGATGAGTAGTTTCAACTAAGCACAATTGTTAGATCCCATGGTGTGACTTCTGCATTCTTCATAGTCTGGCCCCACTGTGACACACGTCATAAATGTGCTTCCCCGCATTACTTAAAAACCTACATCTTCAAAATGCAGGGATGTGCTAACCATAGATCTTCAAAAGATCAACGCCGATACTGATCTCATTTCCATTTAGTGGTCAAAATCCTTCAGTGCACATCTGGCAGTACACATCATCCATCTTTTACAGTGTAGCACACTTAATCAAAAATACCCGACCCCACTGTGCCACGCGTCGCAAATGCGCTTCCCCACATTTCTTAAAAACCTTGATCTTCAAAATGCAAGGATGCGCTAGCCCCTGATCTTTGATAGATCAACGGTGTTTGAAACAATTCTTCAACCTAGCATTCTAAATGGAATATCGCAAATAAAAGCACATGAAAGGTCTATCACAAGGATTAAAAAAGATATTCTGATGCGAACAAAACATTAGGATGAAACATCCCACCAATATACTTGAAGAAAACCCCCCCTTTTTTTTGAAATTTGAAAATTAGGGCAACATAAAACAAAGGTATAAGGGTTTTTTATGCACTTAGGGCCTTTTTATGGATAATTTGAAAGCCAAACCCTAAGAATTTAAAGGGAATATACAACTTAAAAAATAGGGCATAATTAGGGTAATCTAATAATTTTTCAGAATTTCACACAATAAAACCCTAGTCTACAAGAAACAAAGACTTAACTGATTTTTCATCTAAATAACAAAATTTTTTTATACTGTGAAAAATCACACCAATAGTGGCTCTGTCTAGGGATGATAGACTACCTGAGTCTATGCAAGAATTTAGAATCTCTGGGAGAGCAGACCACATATTTGGTAAAATGACAACTTCTTTAGAGAGCACTAGGCAACATGCAGAAACAAGGAACAAGACTGTACAGGGATATTTACAAGGACTTACAGAATATACAAAAAGTACAAAACACAGGAGACCCTAAAAACTACTGTTCATGGAGAAAAATAAGTATTTTTTCAAGAAAAATAAGTATTTTTTCAAGAAAAATACCTCTTCAAGAACTGTCCATGAACTGGCAATTCAAGAATACTATCAAATACATCTTATATAAGAATCTTCACCCCAAGTATTTTCAATTAGATATGGGCCTAACCAAATTGGATCAAATTTGCCATATTTTCCTTTATCCTCAATTCTGGCATTCCACATTAAGACTAAATCTCCCTCTTCGAACTTTTTGCTTATAGTTCTTTTATCATATAGTGTCTTAACTTGCAACTGCAGCTTTTGGTTCTTTAGAGATGCTTCTTTTTGGATTTCTGCCAGTCCTACCAATTCATCCATTCTTTCTTGCATTTCATCTGTAGTATCTTGATCATACAAGTGGATGTAATTGTAGAGTCTCATCAAGTTTTTCTGAGGCATTCTGGCTTGAATCCCATACACTAAATCAAATGGAGCTACACCAATTGCTTTCTTTATAGTTACTCTGTCAGCCCAAATTGCCAACTGTAACTTGGAATCCCATGCCTTTTCATTATCATCCAAGGTTCTTTTAATGACCTTCAACAGGCTCTTATTTGTGGACTCGGCTTGTCCATTCCCTTGTGGATGATATGGAGTAGATGATGACCTTGTCATTCCATATTTATCACAAAACTTGATGAATTCCTCAGACCTGAAGCACATAGCATTATCTGTTACAATTTTCTGTGGATAGCCAAATCTAGAAATAATATTATTTAGTAGGAAATTATTGACCACTTTACTTGTTGCATTTCTTGTGGGGATAGCCTCTACCCATTTTGTAAAGTAGTCAGTAGCAACTAGAATCCAAGAATAGCCAGTGCTAGACTTGGGGAAAATTTCTCCTATGAAATCTAGACCCCATTGTTGAAAAGGAGCTTGAATCTCTACTGGCTTTAATGGGGTATTTCCTTAGAATTTTAGCTTTCCAGCAAACCTCTGACAAGGATCACATTTTCTAACCATAACTTGGGCATCCTTAAAAAGGGAAGGCCACCAAAATCCAGTCATCATTATCTTATGTGTAGTAGTTTTGGCCATATAGTGTCCCCCACACAATCTAGTATGCATTTCTTTCAAAACCTCTTTTGCCTTTTCTTTATCAACACATTTCAACAAAAATCCCTCAAAATTTCTCCACCATAGGTTGCTTTGGACAATTATGTACCTGATGGCTTGCAATGTAGTATTCCTCTTTTCATTTTTAGGCAGATGGGGAGGAGCTTCCATATGTTGCAAGTAATATATGACATTGGTGTACCAATCACACTGGTCCATGTCACATAAACTAGCTCTGAGATCATCATTTACCACATTTATCTGATTAGCCTCTAGATTAGTTTCAGCCATGAGTTTGGCCAAACCTTGACCCCTTACTAACTTTGTTATTTGTATGTCAATGTTAAATTCCTAGATTCTATTGATCCATCTACATCTCCTACCAGATACTTCCTGTTGAGAAAATATATCCTTGACTACAGCACTAGGTATAAAATCGATAACAGTAGCACCTACCAAGTAACATCTGAAAGCTTTTACAGCCTTTACTAAAGCATATGCTTTCTTTTCATTTATTTCATACTTCAGTTCAGCAGGCTGCAATGACTTACTGAAAAAGGCAATAGGCTGCTCATATCCTTCTTGATTCTTCTGCAATAAGACTTCAGCTACAGTATGGAAGGATGCAAAAGAAAAAAATATGCATGGGTTTTGCATAGTCTGGGGTTCTCAGTATTGGAGCATTTTTTATTGCAATTTTAATATCTTGGAATGCTTGTGAAGGCTTACTATTCCAATCTATAGTGGCTCCCTTTTTGAGCATCTTTGAGATAGGTCTACTGATCTCAGCAAAATTTGTAACAAATCTCCTAAGAAAATTAACTTGGCCAAAGAAAGATTGAATTTCTTCCACATTTTTTGGCTTAGGGACTTTTTCAATAGCCGCTACTCTCTCAGGATCTATTTTCACCCCATCCTTAGACACTATATGTCCTAATAGTTTACCCTCTGTGACCCCGAATGTGCATTTCTTTGGGTTTAAAGAAACTCCATATTCCAGTGCTTTGATAAAGATTTTTTCCAAATGTTTGCAGTGATCTTCAGCATTATTAGAATATGCTATAAGATCATCCTGGTACACAACCATAAATTTATCAATACAATCATGAAATGCTACATCCATGGCTCTTTGGAAGGTAGCTCCTGCATTAATCAGGCCAAAAGGAATCCTCACATATACATATGTTCCCCATGGGGTTGTGAAGGCTATCTTGAACTTTTCACTTTCCTTTACTAGAACTTGATTATATCCAGAAAAACCGTCCATCATTGACATTAATTCAAAGCCAGTCACTTGCTACAACATGGCTTCCATATTAGGTAAGCCATAATTGTCTTTTAGAGATGCAATGTTTAAGTTTCTAAAATCCACACATAGCCTAATATCTCCATTCTTCTTCCTGACAGGAACCAACTTTGAAACCCCGGTGGAATGCCTGATTGGTTTGATTGTCCCACCATCTCTTAGTTTTGTCAGTTCTTCTTGCATTTTTGGGGCAAGGGTAGGATTGATTGGTCTCTATTTTTGCCTGAAAGGTCTTACATTTTCCTTCAATGGTATGACATGCTGGAACAGATCCTCCCTGTAAGCCTTAAGGTCATCATATGACCAAGCAAAAACATGTCTGTATTTTCTAAGTAGGTCAATCAATGTTTTCCTGATTTCAACAAGCAGATTTTGGCCAATATAAACCCTTTTAGGAGCTTCATCAGTACCCAAGTTTATTTCTTCTAACTCCTAAGGTTTGGGGTTGTTAACTCCTGATTTTACTCTGTCTTGGTTATCAAAAATATTTTCCAAGACTACTAACCCCTTCGGCATCTTATTTGTTTTCAATTGCATTATCTCTTGACAAAAAATGGTTTCCTTCCCATTTATGGTTTCAATCAGTCCACTGCAATCCATCTCCTGAACGTGGTACTTGTCTTCATTTAACAAAAAATTTGTAATCTCTTTGTCATCTTCAAAGACTTGCCAATTTTCAATTTTGTCAGTATGGAAGGTCTATTTTGCACTTCAATCTAGGAGATTCCTGCACATGATATCTCTTTTGGCTTGATTGCTACATTTGCTAACAGATCAGCCATCTTATTTTGAGTCCTATCTCTCCATGAGATCCCAAATGCATCAAAGAATTTTATCTGATCCCAGACTGCATTTCTATATTGTTTCAATCTCTTATTCTTGGATGAGTAGGTTCCTTTGATCTGAGAGATAATTAGTTCAGAATCCCCAATGACACATAATTTCTTAATTCTATGATGTATGGAAACTTTGAGTCCTAGTAGCAATGCTTCATATTCTACAATATTATTAGTGTAGGAAAACTTCAAGGTGAATGAATACCTAAAAGTGTTATTCTTAGGGGACACAAAAACTACACCTGCCCCTGCACCCTCTTTAGAACTAGCCCCATCAAAGAACATTTTCCATAATTTTGGTGAATTCATGCAATATTCAACTTCATGTTCAATGATAGCAGGTAAGTTTTCAACTTCCTAAATAATTAATTCAGCCCTGAAAGCATTAATCCCAGTATCTAGGAAACAAGTGGTATCTTTGTCAATTTCTTCTCCTCAAATGTGGTTAACCCTTGGCTCCCTATTTACCCTGACAGTTTTGTCCCCTATATGAAAAGTGGCATAAGTGAGGTCACATTGCAGGCTTCCCCCCATGGCAGCACTCCATTTTCTGGAGAGTAACATTCCATAGTGTGGAGGGATATCTACCACAAGGACAGACATGATTAATTCTACTTCAGGATATGCAGCCAATTTGAATGGTAAGGCATTTATGGTACCTATGATTGGGACTTCCCTAGCATCCATACCTTTGCATCTGCCCTACTTGGTATCCACCTTCAAGCCTAAGGCTTCCATTACTTTGAAAGGCATTATAGTGTTGGAAGCTCTTGAGTCTATCATGCAATTTTTTAAGGTCTTCCCTTTTATGATTAGACTGAGGAAAAAAGGATCAATATGTTCTATAAATTCCACTGAGGAATCATCTAGAAACATTTGAGGAATCTGGGATATGATACCACTATCCTCTATTACTAATGGGGTCTGTTGGGACATAGTTTGATCTACAACAATATTATTGTTTGCTATTCCACCCAACCATGAAAAAGCCTTATTATTATGCTCTTCAATTCTAAAAAGTTCAGACAAGGGCACTTTTACAGTAATTTGAGATAACATGGATATCATATCAACAGGTTCAACAATAGTGGGTTTTACAATAGCACTTGGAGTCGGAATCTTTTGAGCAGTAGGCACCACATTTTGCTTGATAACATCAGGTTCTAATTTTTTTGGTTGCACAACTAATTTTGTTGCTTCACTTATCTAAAATTGAAACTTCTTCTTTGGTTCCCATTTCTTACCCTTGTTTTCCTTGATCTTAGGCACATCTACATTGACGTTCTTGTTTTGATCATTCATCTTATGAGTGATGTCTTTGATGAATACACTAGATGGCTTTCCTGCATCGTTATTTATTTCTCTATTTCTCAAATTGTAATTACTATGGACTTGTGAAATCATTTATGTTGTAATTCTATCAATCTCCTCTTTGGAGGGAATTCTTAAGCTTTTCGAGACCTACATCAGAAAATGTACTACATACCTTATCTGTATCATACCCTTGATCATCTGAAAGCACTTGGTGATGATGTAGCTGGTAAGAAATTCTCTGGCTAGTAATATCATTTTCAGATTCTTCTGAATCAAAATCTATCAAGTCATCACACATTCTTACCATATTGCAACTTATATCATCATGTCTTTTCTCTTCAGTTTCTTCTTCAGGTTGTACTCCTTGACCTTGGGCAAATGACTGAGCAACAGCACAATAATCAACAGAATGAGGTGATTGACATATAATACACCATGGTACATCATCATTCATATTTATAGTGTTCTTTTGCAAGGGATCTAGAGTTCTCTTATCCTTTACATTTTGGGTCTGTTTGGGAACTCGCTTACCATCTTTCCACTGAGTGGTGTAAGGGTAATTTTGCATTCTAGGCTGCCTATTGAAATTGTTGTTATTCACAGGGGGTCTTTCAGCAACATTTGGTTGATTGAAATTAGTGGGATTCATCTGCTTGAGAAATTCCAAAACTTGGCCTATAGTAGGTTCTTTGGGTTTCTTTCCTATAGGAGTTTTGTCACCCTCCCTTTTATTATTGTTCTTAGGATTAAAAAGCTTCGGATCATCCCTCCTACCCAGTTTACCAGATGCCTTCCTATTATTCTCTATATTTACTGCAATTTTATAGGCATCTCTTAAAGTCTTAGGATCCTTATCCCTTAATGGATAAGCCATTTTGCTATCAAAGGCATTGAAATATGTTGTGAGACAGACATCTTCATTTAACCTCATAACTTGAAATAGTCTATACATACCTTTCTGGAATCTTACATTGAAATTAAATGTAGACTCATTTGGATTCTTCTTGATGTTGTTGAACTCATTCAACATGAATCCTGCATTAGTGTTGTCTCCATATTGCTCCTTGAACAATTTCTCCAAATCACTCCATGAGGTAATGCTGTCATCAGGAAACCTCCTAAACCAATGCCTTGCATCCTCTGTTAGTGAATGCGTAAACAATTTCATTACCATATCTTCATGTTCAACTTCATAATAATTCAACATATCAATAAAAATTCTCAAATATTCTTCACCAGTAACAGCATTATTCCCAGAGAACTTAACCACTTTATCTCTTAAATCAAAGGATATGGGATGTGGAGCACTAGGAATACTAGCAAATGATATTTGTCTATACTTTTCTAGATATATGGGTTTCTTCTGGAAACCAGGAACATTTGAGGTACTAGCTATACTAGCTTGACTCAAAGGAGCATCTTGGGATTGTTGAGGTGGGACAAATGGGACTTGGGTGACAATGGTGGTAGATGAGGTAGGAGTAGATTGGGGTACTCCCTGGGTTGAGGTTATTGGACCACTAGCTGGTGTAGGAATTGTAGGCGAGATAGACAAATTGGGCCATGAAGCCAATGTAGAATTAGACTTTATGAATTGGATTTTCCTCCTAGTTTATGTAGCTTGAGCTTCATTCTCAACCTTCTCAAGTTCTTTTGCAAGATCTTCTCTCTCTTTTCGAGCCTTCTCAAGATCTAGATCTAATTTTGACATGGAGGGTTGTATAGGTTTTCTTGGTATAGCTTGAGGCTCATTTATTTGGATTCCTATAGCCTTGCCTTTCCCATTATCTGGAGCTTTTGCAGTGGGCTCTACAGTATCCACTTGAACAGGTTTATAAGCTTGGATTTGAGCAATAACTGGTTCTTGCCTTTGACTTAGGCACTTTTCTTGTTCCTAAACTTTAGTTCTCAAATTATCAACATCTCCAAAACATCCTTATGGAGGGTAGTGGTATTTGCTTCTAACTTTTTATTTTTCTCCTTCAAAGTAGCCATCCTTCTTAGCAAAGCATCCCTCTCTATTATGGCATCCAAGGTGGCCTGCTCCTTCTCTTTTTCAAGATGAATGTGTTTAGCTTCTTCCTCAGCAATCAATTTCTTCAAAAATTCTATTTCAGAGTGCACTTCTTTAGGATCTGCAAAAGTTCCTTCTGAATCAGAAGGGTCATCCAGATCTATAAGATTTGGCTCTACATAAGGGGCCGCTCTAGGATTGAAAGGATTATCAAATGAATTCCTAAATCCTAGCCTATAGTTCATATATGCTATAGGATCTATCCTTGATGAATCAATTCCCATAGTAGACACGTCTTTATCTTGAAAGACTCTCTGATCTAGTAATGGGGTACTAAAAATGCCTCCTAAGAGTCTTGTAGTTTCGGATTCAGAACTAAGCGAAGAAGACTCTCTTCCTACTACTGGTTGATAATGTGAATTGACGGATGCATTACCTCTGGGTTTCCAAGTGGGATTTGGATCTGTCTTCTTCTTATTTTGATTCTTTCTACCACCTTGGGGTAGATCAGTATACATTGATACATCAGGATTGGCTCACATGTAAGCCCTTGTGTTCTTTCTCTTATCAGCCATGTTCACCTTCTGTTACAACAAGCACTAGCTTCAAAACCTTGACTGAGTCGCCACCGTATTTCGGGAAAATATGTAATGACACTTTTGTTGACTCAAGGAAAACAACACAAATAGAAAAAAAATATCTGGCACAAACAAACCAATCACTGATGTCTTAAGACTGCAACTCTTGCTTGTTAGATAAGACACTTCGATAAGCTAATTACATCAGTGTGTAGCAATGGTACTTGGGCTTTATCTTCTTTAAATTCTCAAGGTTTTTCACTCAATGATAACCTTATAACCACAGAAAAAACTTACATCACAAGACACACACATTCACAGCAGGACCAAAGAAACTGTATTACTTTCTTACAAATGTGTTGGACAACTCCCTAGCAGAGTCGCCATTTTGTTGGTGTTTTAAAATATACTAAAACTACTAAGCGACAAAATGCTTAACACCAAAATTAAAGGAAATACACAATCTAAAGACTAGCCAATTCTTAGTAACAATTGCATATGCAAAGTATTTGGACCCAACTTCAACAAAACCACAGACGATTTTCTACTCTTTTGGCTCTACAAAACTAGGGTGGGTGTACCCAGGGATAATTCAAATCTGGAACAACTGTATGTGGATTATTATTAGTTTTGTTTTGATTCTTATTTCAAAATCCTCAGATATATACATAATTCTTTATTAATTTGATAAATACATCCCATAAAACAGATAAGGCCAAGTATTCTTCTATAGATATGCAGATGTTCTAGACAATAGTGGCTAACTGAAGCTAAAACATTCCATGTAGACAAGTGCTAGCCAACTTTGAAGATATACAAAAAATAAAGGTAAAATTTGATTTGATGTTGTATTTTGATAATCATTTATGATCTATTTCTCCTTCAGCTGAATCAATTTTGATCAGTGCCTAATCCATTTGGATTCAGAGTCTATAGCAAGTTCTCAGATTTAGTTTGTTGCCTTACAACAAATTCTATCAGCAATTCTTATCAGAATTCATCATTTAAAATCCTTCCCACTACTAAAGAAACCTTATCACATTTATCAAAGCTTTTATTTAATCCATTGAATTAACAGCAGTGATAAATACATATACAACCTAAATAGATTGCATTCAATTGCACAAGCCTTTACTTATACAATATAAAGACAACCAAGTAATTGAAAGGAGAAAAGATTCAGAAAGAATAATATGGGGACAATTCACAATTTTGTATTCATCTTCTTTGAAAATAGTATATCATGTACAATAGACTCAAAATGACCTTTAGAAAGAAACACAACTCATTCTATATTCATGTTTTCTCAAAGAATTGACAGAGATAATACATCATAAACTTGCTCTCAAATTTTGGACCAAAAACAGACTAAGCCAAGTACTTAGAAAAATAGAATTCAAACCCTTCTTTAGCCTTGGGATCTCACTTAAATAGTGTGAGATGCAACAAGCTTTAGGCTAAAGACAAAAATGACAGGTGTCCTTTAAAAGAAACTTACATATACTTCTGTCATAAAAGACAAAAACAAATAACAAAAAGGCTTATTACATCAAACATTCCTTGGTGGGTCCCTTTTTGTTATGATTCTCAGTTGTTGAGACAAGAAAATATGATCTGATTTTACAATCATTCTTCATCCTCGGAGTACATAGTCATGAGGTCTGAAAGTGATGTATCATCTTCAGTTACCTCCAAACTTACTTTCACCTGGGGATTTTCCATGTCTTCATTACTAACTACAAGGGTAACTATTACTTTTGCCTCTTCCTCCTCATATTCTCCTGACATCTATTCTATAAACTAATTTTTCCATTTATTATAGGCAGCATCATCTGGCCAATCAAAATTTAGAGCCTCTCTTTGTACAATCATTAAAGAATTTGCAATTTCTTCTAAATCATCAAGCTCTTTTCTGATGTCATTATAATATAACTATATTTTTACCAATTCTTCATTTGTCCTTGCCCAAAACCAGTGGCTAGTTTCACTCATGATGTTCTTGATACTTTCATCAAATATTTCATCTAACTCCTTTTTCCACTTTTCTTATTCCTTTATTGTATCAACAGATTCTAAAGCACAAGGAAATAAGGTGAATTTTTTAGCAATATATTTGGAAAAACAGAGTGTTAATCTTTTCTGTAAAGATTCCCTTTTATCATCAAAATCTTCTTGTTTATTTAATAAATCAAAAAGTTTCTCTACTTGATGATAAGGCATTTGGATGGCAGATATACATATAATTGTAATATCATTATTCCTCTCCCTCCACTTCTGTACTAGGGGAGTCAATTTATCCCTATCTCTGTTCAACTCATCCATGAGGGTTGCAATTCTTGTCAACTGATCAAAGAAGGTTGACCATTGTATTTTATTACTTAAATATATCACACCCTACTTTAATTTTCATTCATACTGATTTTTTAGTTCTACTTGCAACTCATGTAATTTGGTTTTTTCTTCTTCAAAGTCTTCTGCAGTATAGAATTGCGGCCTTTCAGGGGTGTCTGGTATTTCAATAATAGGGGTTGCTCCAACAAATGAATTTGAAGGGTATGTAATTCTAGGTGCACTGGATTCTCCCACCTTTCTTTTCCCAAGTAGCTTCTCCATTTGAGATACCTTGTTTTCAAGTGACTGTATCTGTATACCTCTTTCCTCATATGATTTTAAGACTTCTTCAAACCTAGCATTGAGTTGGGTAAACTTATCTTCTTCTTGGCCAGATACAACACCACCCAATTTTAGCACTTCTAATGCCATTCCCATTACTTGTTTACTAGTTACCTCACCAGCCCTATATACTGTCAATGTACCAGTATGCTCTGCTGCAGGAAACTCATGCATCCTAGTATTTTCCCTCTTATCTATGGACCATATAACAAGGGCTTGGTGGTCATCACTAAATTTGACCCCGCTATGGGCCTGTAGTACTTCTTCAGTAGTTGTTAGTTGAACATCCTTCTGCTTTCTTACTGAATCAAAAACAATAGCATTTTCTATATCCTATTCCAGCAGAAGGAGGACTCCTAATTGTCTAACTATTTTCCTCCCGGCTTCATGAGTAAACTAGACAAAATCATTCAAAAATTTTGACTTTACTTCTTCTTTAATAACTAGGTCAAATTTATCTGGTTGCTCAGCCTTGATCTTCTCACGAGCTTTCTCAAAAAAATTCATATTTAATCTCCACAAAAACTATGCAAAGGCTCTAGATCTTACTAAATTTTCATCATTAATAAATCTTTCAGAAGCCTGGGCAACGATTGGGTCAATCTCCTTACCTTTGTAATTAGCAATGGTTAGGTCCAAGGAAGGTATAGGAGGTTCTTGTGGTTCTCCAATATCCAAGTCCATAGAAGTGACAATCACATCCCCTTCTCCACCCATTTGCCTAAGCTATTCCCTTAGAGATGCCTCATCATCTATCTAGATTGGGGACTGGCTTGGGGAGTATTGTTCCTTTTGTGAAGAAGAAGACCCCTGCACTAATTTCTGTCTTTTTAGAGAGCTGACTGCAGATGGACTTCTTAACCGTGATTTCTTATGAGGGTGTTCCTGTTGCACATTTTGAATCATGACATAACGTACCCTTTTCTGCAATGTGTATTGGCCAGGAGCTACCATATTTCTACTGCTTATTCTTCTTTGTATTTTTTCTGCCTTGTCTTGATGTGCTTCAACAAACGTAGCTTTCTTTTCATTCATGGTTTGAATTATTAGGGAAAAATTATTCATTAATGCCTGTATTTTGGCTCCCTAATATTTCTTATCTTTCAATGGGTCATATTGGGGGTCAAAAGCATTAATGAATTCTGGGGTTTTACTGAAAACTATCCATTTCTCTTTCCTCAATTCTTTCTCTTGCAATGTGAAGATGTTTCTGATTATATCTTCTGGATAATAAACCTGGTGTACCATATGGGAAGCTCTCACCCTTTCTTTGAATAGGTCATAGAATCCTTCAGGGTCAATGAATCAGGTGTGAGACTCTCCCATGTTGTACCTATCCAGAAACAAATTTAAGTGCTTCCACTCCTTTTTTACAAAGACAAAATCATGCACCATAGTAACCATTGGAAAGAAAGTACCCTTCTTAAACAATTCGCTCTCATCTATGGTACATATCTACCATAAGAGCTCAGAAATCCCTATCTTCAAAGGCACATGAAATGGTAGCACATGAGGTTTTACCAAAAAACCATAAACTCTTATTACTGTTGAAACATTGTAGGGAATTATATCCCCCTAGTTATGACTGAAAAGTAGCCCTTTAGCATGGTCCTTAGGTCTGACCAATTCTAATAATGCTTATGGGATTCTAGTGCTATCTCCTCTTAAAAATAGTCTAAGATTGGATGCAAAATACCTGTCAAATCTTACATAGCTAGCATATGTGGCTTCTGAAGTCATATCCACAATCCACAACTGTACTGGATTCCTCTCTCCATCTTTTGTTGTTTCCAACTCCATACACTTGGAAAAGAAAGTATATCATTTGTATAAGCATACATGCATCATCAATGAATATCAACAAAATGGTTTGTTTACTTTTCCCTTTGCTATTCCAACCAAACGATTGTGAATCTCTTTTGCTAGAACGGTGGCAAAATCCAGAATGGTACTCATTCCAAATTGAAGGGTTTGAGCAATTACAAGGACAACAGAACCTGGAATTTGATCACCTTCAGCTATCCGAAAGATCTTGCAAAGAGAAAAATACAGTGCTTGGGCTCTCAAGTTGAAATGTCTTCTCAATAATGGCTCTGGGGTACTGGCTGTAATCACAGGCAAATTACCGACCTTGGCAGCATGCTCCTGTAGTGGCCCTGTTCTCAAGTACATTCATTGTGCGTCATATCTGGCTTGCAAATCATCCATATCAATGATTTCATGCACAGCGTGGTTAGGGTTAAGGTTGAAAACCTCACTGAACAGCTTAGGGAAAACCCTAAAAAGATTGACTCCAGAATGATTTTTTACCCATCCCGTGATAGGATCATACTTCTTTGCCAGGTCCATCAATAAATCACTATCAAATAAAACAGTGGGGACTATTAATTTTCCAATATCAAATTCCCAAACATTGCTCATAGGAGTGTCCACTTTTCGCTCTAAAATCCATTTCTTAAACAACTCCAAACCTCCCATGGCAACTTGGGCATCCCTTATCCAATTAGCTTTATCATAAAAGCCTTTTGCTACAACTATTCTAGGATTTTTTGGAATGAATTCCCTTCCCTTAGTTAATTCATGCACTGATAAGGGGAATTGTTCAAGAAAATCATCATGCAAAGAACATTTTAAATAATCCTTTTGACCAATAAACTATTTTCGGGGAGGCATATTGAATGAACCCTAGGAAATTCACAACAACAGATGCTTCAAACTTACTTAGAAAGTTACAGAGCACTTACCCGCCAGAATTCACACTTCTGCACTATATGGTGTTTGTTGCAATTTTACTGGAGTAAAAACCAAGAATTTTTGTTCCCTAGCTCTGAAATCTTGAATGCCTTGATTTTCTTTCTACACTTCGATGGTTCATTAATGGTGAAATCGTTGGCTCTTTTCATAAATTAAAACCGCACGCACAAGGTCTGAATCACATTTACTCTCAGTAATCATTGCCTGCAATTTGCATTCAAGTTTGAATCCCATCCGTAGATTTGATCGGATCGAACGGTTCTAATTTAAAAATAACAAGCTTTACGATTTTTAGAAAAGTGCTACGTGTCACAAATGCACTTCCCCGCATTACTTAAAAACCTACAACTTCATAATGCAGGGATGCACCATCCGTTTATCAGAAAAAGATCAACGATCAAACTAATTTGCTTTTTATTAACAACCAGCTAACCTAGCTGACCAATAAGAAACCACCATATGAGCTCATACTGTCTGACAATATTCCATGCCAGTAGATCTCATATCTTCTTCTGAGCGAGCAAGTAATTGACATCATCTAGTCCACGTGTCACAAATGCACTTCCCCGCATTACTTAAAAACCTTCATCTTCATAATGTGGGGATGCGCTGGCCCATGATCTTCAAAAGATCAATGGTGATACTGACTCCACCCTACCGGGAATCTAAGCAAAACTTTGACGTCACCACAGACACGTGTCTACAGGGCGCATCCCCACTTTGTTTAAACTTCACTCAAATGCAAAATGCAGGGATGCACTGTTCATTGATTAAGACAAGATCAACGATCAAAAATAGTCCATTATTTCATGCTTGCATTATCCACTCTGGCCAATTATATGACTATTGTTAACCTGCGTGTTCTTACTATTGCATTTATTTTTGACACTTCTTGACCCACATGGATGAGTAGTTCAAACTAAGCACAATTGTCAGATCCTATGGCATGACTTTTGCATTCTTCATAGTTTGGCCCCACTGTGACACACATCACAAATGTGCTTCCTTGCATTACTTAAAAACCTACATCTTCAAAATGCGGGGGTGCACTAACTGTAGATCTTCGAAGGATCAATGACGATATTGATCTCATTTCCATTCAGCGGCTGAAATCCTTTAGTGTACATCTAGCAGTACACATCATCCATCTTTTATAGTGTACCACACTTAATCAAAGATAACCGACCCCACTGTGCCATGCGTTGGAAATGTGCTTCCCCGCATTACTTAAAAACCTTCATCTTCAAAATGCGGGGATGCATTGGCCCCTGATCTCTGATAGATCAACAATGTTTGAAACAATTCTTCAACTTGGCATTCTAAAAGGAGTATCGCAAATAAAAGCACATGAAAGGTTTATCACAAGGATTAAAAAAGATATTTTGATGTGAACAAAACATTAGGATGAAACATCCTACCAAGATACTTGAAAAAAACCACCCCCTTTTTTGAAATTTGAAAATTAGGGCAACATAAAACCAAGGTATAAGGGTTTTTTACGCACTTAGGGCCTTTTTATGGATAATTTGAAAGCCAAACCCTAAGAATTTAAAGGGAATATACAACTTACAGAATAGGGCATAATTAGAGTAATCTAATAATTTTCATAATTTCACACAATAAAACCCTAGTCTGCAAGAATCAAAGACTTAACTAATTTTTCATCTAAATAACAAAAAAAATTTATACTATGAAAAATCACACCAACACCACCCACATAAAATCAAAATGAAAATCATCTTTACATTTTATGTTAAAGGACCTAAATGTTATACCCTCACTCAACTTGTGAATATTCTAGACTTCCATTTAGCTACTACAGATCTGTGTCATTTCATGAGTTACTAGGAGAAATAAGGGCTTATATCTGCTTCATATTAGATTTAGTGTATGCTTTGATAACTGGTACCATATAAAGAATCTGTAGGTCCACCTGCCTAGGTTTTGTAGAGCCTGAAGAAGAAGAAGGGTTTAGCCTTATAGTTGGCCCAAGTTCTTAGTGAAGTGTGTCAATTATTGGAGATAGCTGCCCATAGACGCATTCTTGCCTTGCATACTTGGTTGTTCAAACACTGTTAAATCAGGAGCCAACAGAACCAGTATGGAATTTATGTGTCAAATCTTAGAAGATGTTCTTCCAGCTACTGAAAACATATTTTCGAACTTGAGGTGTCTATTGCATGAGAATCCTAGGGCTTTTAGCAATCCTACATGTTAGAGGTATTTTGGCTAAGAGTTGTGGACTCAGTCACCAAACAATGGTGCTCGATCACTAAAGGGTCTAGTTTTAGCCAAGGAGCTTAGTCATTGAAGGGTCTCAATGATTTTTGAGCTTAGCATCTTCTATGTGTTTGGCATGTATTGGCTACTCATCATGTATTGGTTTTTTAGCAGATACTATGCTTAGCATGCAATGGGAGCTCGAAAATGTTTATGGTTTCGTTGATGCTCAGCTTGGTTTCTTTGATACTTGATCTGGACTTGGTTCCTATAGGTGTCGAGTTGTCTATGAGCTTAATTTTGGTATTTAATTTGTGTTGTATATGAATTTAGGTATTTAATTTTTGTTTTAGCTAACTTGTGGCTCAACATATATTTAATGTAAGGGATTTAATTTAATTTGTAATAAACTAGGTTAACTTGTGGCTTAGTTAGGTATAAGTAGGGGGTCTTGTGGAGTCTTTAGGATTAGAATTGTCATCTAGCTTGGAGAAGAGGATGAAGTGTAGATGTGAACTTTGAAGACCTAGTAGTTGAGGCTTTAAACTAGGAGATTGGTTGGTGGGCTTGCTAGCACAAGTAATATTTCCTGGGAGGTTTTTACTAGAGTTTGGATATGGACTAGCTAGGATTGGGATTATAAGTTGGATCTTGTAGGATCTTGCAGAATTGTTATTTTAATTTTTATTTGTATTAGGCCCTAACCCAGAAGGCCTTACAATTGGTCATATTTCATGTAATTAGTTATATCTATGAATAAAGTCTTGTGATTTGGTATTAGATCTTTCTTTTTTGTTTTGTTTCTGTTGTGTGATTATTTGTTGGGGGATGGGACATCTCCTTTGGGGATTCTCTTTCCTTATACTACATTAGAGAGAGAGAGAGAGAGAGAGAGAGAGAGAGAGAGATTTCACATAGTGTGTATGCACTTTATAGGGTGTACACACTATATGAAAACACTAAAAAATGGTTACAAGGAAAGTTTGGGTCCTTACTGACCCATATTCTCTATTTTTGCTTATTGTATGTTCTATTGTTCTAACAAAAAAATAGGTTTCATGGTATTGGAAGCTAGGAACACCAAATTCAATCATTGGATACACTATTTGAAGGATTTTTTATCATTCTTTGTATAGAAAAGGATAGTGCACTCCTTTTAAAACTTTTTCTTTTTTTTAGGCAAAAGTGGCAAGCCACTGTAATATTTTATAAAGTCTAATTCAATGAGGTCAACTGGGGAAGAATTAGTGAAGAAAACCCAGCATCATCCCTAATATATACATAGATTTATATAGTTTAAGAAAATAATTACAAGGGGTGTATCAACTATCACCCAACGGTGAACCAGAGAGTACCTTGACATTGATTTCTTTGGACTATTCCAAGCACTATCTTCATGACAAACATATCCTAGCAATTAGCACTTATCTTACAAATCTTCCCAATCAGACACAAAACCACCTTCAATTGACCCAAGCCCACCAGGAATAGGTCCCTAGCCAGAACATAAATCTGAAGTGCCATGAATCCAATCCAAATCCAAGTTAACCTCATCAATTAAATCCCAAAAATTCTATTCAATCGGCTGCACAGAAGCAACACATATCCCTGGAGTTTGAAACATTAGATTCCTTCTACAAATCAGTCATAGCCTAACTCACCATCTTTATTCGTTCCACCAAATGAACACCCATTAATCTTGGTTTAGGTGGCAAAGCATGTTTTTAAACTTTGTTACTATAGAGACAATTTTCATTATAATTTGATAAGTTGTTTAATACATAGTGAATTCCTTGAAATTTGTATGTTTGAATGAATTGTCATTTGGAAATGGTTAGAAATTTTAATGTTTGAATAATTAATTATAATTTTAAAATTTTTTTAATATATATTGTGTATTCATTGAAATAATTAGAATTTGTATATGTATTTGAATGATTTGTTATTTACAAATTGTAAGTAATTCAGATGTTTGAATAATTTGACATATAGAAATCATCATCATGCCAAGGAAGAAACCAAAAAAATCAAACAGCAAAGGAGAGGGAGAGAGATTTGACAATTAAAATAGATAAAATGAAAGTGTTACATTAACAAAAAAAATTGCATTGCAATAATGAAGAAATGTCTTTTCAAGATGAACATGAATTACCAATACAAAGAAACAAAGAGGAACAATTCGAAAGATAAAGAGAACAAATGAGACTCTTACACTCGAGGAGACAATTTAATTGTGAAGCTACACCATCTTCCAATGTTGGAGTCATATCATCATCTCATGTTGAAGAGATGCAAATTTCTATGTCTTGTGATATACACACTCCATAATGTCATGTTGAAGGCACAACATCAACATATCAAGTAGGTGATATTCTATCTTTTGCATCTTATAGCCAAGGCACATCATCTTTGGTTCAAGCTACACAATTCACTTAACCTTATGTTGATGTTCAAAATATTAAGGGAATGGAAGTGATTATAACATCTTCTAAAATTTGTTTTAGAAGACCAAAATATTTGACTAATATTGACATTTTGAAATCAATGCCTGACAAGATTAGCAAACATACTTGTCAAAGAAAAGTTAATCATATGTGGAGATTATTCTTTGAAGAATATAATGTGATAGGCCAATGCCAATTACTTTTTGAAATAATGAGGAATTTGAAATTTAGGCCCATAATGAAGATTCTTGAGCTAAGAACGATGGATGATTCAAATGAAAAAAGCACTGTAAAGAACCTAATTAGTGCATATTTAAAAATGGGTTCTAAATCATGCACCAAATATAGTAATATCACAAGATGTGTACTTACATCAATAATAGTAACTACCCAAATGAAGAAAGCTTGACTCATGAGAAAGACAAGAAAAAGGTTGAAAATTGGTAGAGGTACTCTTAGGAGATCCATGGTAAGGCATGAGAGTGGAAGATCCAACAAAAAATAAGTCATGAAAATTTAGCGGTAGACTATCATGAACGAATAAATATAGTGAAGCTTTGAAATCGTAGATTGAATATTTTTGAACAAATAACATGAATTTTTTCCCTAATCAAAGAGATGTTGTAAGGAGTTGGTAGCTAAACTTTTGATCCACTTGCAAAACATTTTTTGGACTCAACTCAGACACAATTTTCTACAAAATTTATTGGTATGTATCCTCAAATTTAAATAATTTAAAACATTTTTTGAGATGGGTAAACCTTTTTATGTGAAGATAAATCACACATGCACAACTTATTTTTGTAGGATAAAAATTGAATTTTTTGACCATTTTGATGTTTTAAGGCATGTGTGTGTGTGTGTGTGTGTGTGTGTGTGTGTGTGTGTGTGTGTGTGTGTGTGTGTGTGTGTGTGTTTTTACATTCTAAGTTTGTTTTGCAGGAATGTGACATAAATAGGTCACCTAGATCTTCAAGGGAATTCATAGCCAACATTTTATGTGAAATAAGAGATGGTCAAAAATTTTACAAGTTGTCATTCTTGGATGGTACATGCTTATTTTGCAGTTCTTTGTAGCTTTTATCAACTTGTGAACATATGGATAGTATACATGCAATTGGAAATCATATAGTAGATTATGAAAAATATAAAATAGTGACATATGCTCTAAAAGATGGGAAACAGGGTAAAAGATGTGATTTAGTCATTAAAAAGATTCCATTGTATGAGTTCATGAAGATTTTTTGAGAAAATATAATTAATGATAATGAAAGGAATACACATAGAGCCTGATGGCTAGATTTGCAATTCAAGTTGTGCAAGGATTCATTTCCACTAGATACCATTGTTTTGGTTATAGACTTCACAAAGAACTACACACTACAACCTAAAAAATGAGGTGTACGGATAGTATTATACTTCTCAACAGGTTTCCATATTTGTTTACATAACATTCATACATTAACCTACAACTATAGAGGATGACAAGAAGATATTGAAGGAATACCATTTTTACATCAGTGATGATCAATCACATTCTACAGTGTTTTTACATGATTTTTTTAAACTATTTTATGGTGATTTGGCTAATAGGGGCATACCATATTACCATCACATTATTTGCTCAAACAATTGCACATCTTAATTCAAGAATGCATGGATGTTCTATTAGTTGAGCAAGATGCATAGGTTGTCTAGAATTCAATATATGTGGAATTTCATAGAGGTTGGTCATGAAAATGAAGAGAATGATGGTGCAGGCACATGCATCAAAAGAGCCTTATCTCACGAAGAATTAAAGTAAAAATATGGAACGACATTAACAGATGCAAAATCTATCATCTAGTGGTGTAATGCTACAATAGGTCCAGGTAAGGAAGGTGAGTCTACAGTTCATATTTTTTTTGGTTGATAGATAATACTAACATTGCACCAGATAAGGATTATTCTACACTAACAAGATCAAGTGAGTTGCACTCTTTTAGAAGCTCTAATGCAGGTTCATGGAGTACCCACACATGAAAAATGACATTCTTTTGTCCATAATGTGTAGAGGAAAATTGGGATGAGTGTGAGTTGACTGAATGGGTGGACAAATGGGATGACATGTTTTGGACCCAATTAACACATATCATCCCCCACAAGCACTAGAAATGGTATAGATGGATTCATCCATTGAATTTGATTGCTTGTCCAATCTAGTGCAACTTGGTATTTTATATATATATATTACCTAAGTATTTGTTGAATTAATGAGCACATTATGTACATTTATCACTGCAGGCCATGTTTTTGTTGTTATTGCACATGAAGAAAATGAATAAGGGGTAGATTATTATTTGTGTCATTATGTCCAGGCTAAAAAAATTGGATCACTTGGTTACATATGGTGAAGGTTTAGAATAACATATAGGTGTGGTCGTTGTAACTAATACATGGCTTAGACGATATTCTATGAAGAACCCTAACTTTTGGTTATTCAAGGATCAACAAACAAAGAGGAAGATTCTTCATTATTTGAACCTTGTTGTCACATCAAATGTCCACTTGATCAAATATGGAGGAAAACCTCATAATAAAACTCTTTGTAAGGATCATAAGTTGGACCATTAGGTAATACTTGAGACATTAAAATGTAGAGTAGATCCAGGTGGTTCATTAGATTGAATATAATTATAAAAATATTTGATGTAACATTTATATTTCATATTTTATTTTCGCAAGACCAAAGGTTTTTTCTCTTAGCTCTTTCCTACCAGTACCTTTAGAGCTAAGTTGTGCATAAAAATTAATATCATTAATATAAAGATATGAATATTATTATCTACTTGAAATATTTGTTGATTTATATTAAATTAGATCCTTTATTATCTAGTTGAAAAAATTGTTGACTTTTCTCAAATTAGATCCAATCTTGCAATCAAAATTATTAGATTATTTGATATTTGATTTATATTTCATTTTTAACTACACATTAATGCTTTGTTACTTCCTTGTCCCATCCTATTAATTGATCAAATATTCTCATGCATGCCAGACATAATTGACCCTGAGATTCACTATATGTCATAGGGTAGAGATCTTTGATGGGGAATATCTTGGAGCTCATGTGAGGTATGGATGCAATGTCAAGTGCTAAAGGATCATGTTGTCGCACTAGTACATTTGCACTTGTTTTTCTACCAAAAATTTTGACCAAACCTATTATTTCTCTCTCTTTTTTTAGTTTTCATCCCTGTGTTGGCCGAAAATGTCCTAATTTTTTCCTAAGTTGGTTGAAATTTCAACCAACTCAATCACATAACAAAGAAAATTGCAAGTTGGTCAAAAATGGCATAACAAAGAAAAGGTGAATGAAATTATTATTAGTCAATTAGATTCTTGAGCAGGAATTGTCTTGCCCAAGTTGGAATCCCATTTTTGTGACTAATAAAATTTTCTTTCTGTTGAGGTAGAGAGCATGACATGAATGTAGCCAGGAAGAGGTTATGGGGGCACCAAGCAGCTTTTATGGCCAACTGTTATGACTTAGATAAATGGATGAACATTGCACCACCATCGTCTCCACTGACTATAAAAACAAATGTACTAGTAGATGACCATTTATGTCATTATATATCATTCATGGTAAAAATAAACCCTTTTCAAAAGACAACTATTGGTTCATAACATTTGTGTTTGTTGGATTGATGTTCCTATTATAGTTTGTAGAAACAATTTCCATTGCTAAAGAAAGTTTGTCACAAATGTTTTGTAGTCATACAAATTTAGAATCCTCAGTTTTCTTCTAATTCATGCTTTTGAAAATTATTTTGAATGTTTGTTGTACCAGAGAATGATGGAATGAGCAAAAGACCTTGCATATTCTCATGCATTTTGGCCTTTTTTTAAGTTGCAATAAGATTGTGGAGATGTTCAAAAAAATTCTTATTTTACTCCAAAAGGGTTTTGAGATGAGGAGAAGAGTAACAAAGTACTCACTCCAGATAATAGGGGCACGTGAATTCTACATCGGTTAGTATTTAATTTTTGCAAGGTAAAATCTAGAGATTATCTAGTAGATCTATTTCAGCCACTTTTTTTTACCCCATTCATAAATTGAGAGGTTAAATTTGGTGGCCATATTTGCACTCTTTTACACTCAAAATAGAACCAGGGATTTTTTATTATGAAACTTAACAAGAAGGTTTTTTGTAGCATCAAAAGCTTTTCTTATCCCAATAACCCAACTCAATCATAATAACATTTATTCACTTTTAGATTTTTGGTTGCTTTCTACAAATTCATATTATTAAGAATTTATTTATACTCATGTATGATTAGGAGACTTTGGGAAAATATTTAACAATTTTCCATTATAAATGTTGTCTAAATTTGAAATTCATTATTTGTTTGATTCAGTTTTGTTAGATTGTGTGAGTGACCAATATTTCTACAATAGATCATCAAATACAAAAATGAAGAGATAAAAAAAAATCAAACTCCACACCTCATTTTTTCGCTGAACTTTTGATGTGATGAATGTTTAGCTTCTCTAAATTTTCTCAAGTGTTATCAACAAATTCACTATGTGCACATTCCTCAATCATGGAATTTCCTAAGACTAAATTTCTTAGAGGCATTTTATCAAAAAGTTCACAAGAAAATCCTTTACAAGCATCCACCAAACTATAGCAACACACAAAAATTGAGTTTATGAGTTTGCTTTGACCTAATTCAAAAAGTGCTCAGTTCCATTAGGCCATACATGAGGTGAGATGTGTTCTAACTTCCACTAAGAAAAGGATGTTGAAGGTCCTAATATAAGTGTTCACTTAATTAGGATAAAGCTCCATGAGCAGAGGCCAAAATGGCTATTTGTTTTCCATAGACATTTCTTACCAACACTTTCTTGATTTTCAATTATTCTTCTATTTTATGTTATGGAAAAGAAGAATAAACATCTTGTTGTTCAAATTTAAGCAACAGAGCAAGGCATTTTAGGGAAAAATGTCTTAGCTTTTGATAGCACAGTTGGATAGAAAAATATAGCTTCACAAATCAATGATATCTATAAAGTTCATTGAAACTAAAAATTCAAATTGTCTTTATGATCAACTAATTCAAATTTAAGCAATAAAGCAAGGCTTTTGAGGGAAAAATGTCTCATCTTTTAACAACATAGTTTGAAAGAAAAATATAGCTTCCTAAACCAACAATATCTTTAAAGTTTAGTAAAATAATCTATAAAAATTCAAATTGTGTTTATGATCCACTGTTTCATCTTGTGATTTCCTCCAATCTAGATGATCATGGGCATATAGTGATTAATAGGCCATGAACCTACTCCACCTTTTTGTGTCTTCTATGTTTAGTGTTTTCTTAGTAGAGCCAAGAAACTAAAACCATATATTGATAGAAAAAAATGAGACACCCATATAAAAATGGTGTTAATGAGTAAATTTAACATCATTGGATATAACTAGTGTCCAACTAATGTAGAGAATGTCCAACTAACATAGAGAAAGATGATCAAAACAATACTATTTAACTAGCTCAATGAAAGTATCTAACTTCTGATCTTTTCAGATGAACATAGTAAAATCAAGGTCCAACTGCTCTACCTATGATTTGTATGCTCTATAGTACTCTTTAATCATGATAATGACTTATGAAATAATGTCAATATATTCAGTTCATGAGTGAAAGAATCAACATCTTCGATAAGGCTCAATATGTTCTGAGTCTCCTTGTCTAGGTCCAACAAATTGTCAACACAAGAACATAGTAAAATCAAGGTCTAGGTGCTCTACCTATGATCTATATGCTCTATACTACTCTTTAATCATGTTAAATACTTATGAAATTATGTCAGTAATTTTCAGCTTGTGAGTGAAAGAACCAACATCTCCTTTGATAAGGCTCAATATATTCTAAGTCTTCTTGTCTAGGTCCAACAAATTGTCAACACAACAATAGCTTGAAACACTGGTTCAATTTAAGAAATTGTCACACAAATTAATGAAAATTTTTTTTTAGTACACTTTCACCATTTACTATGAAAGCCAAAAGCTCGACCTACAAGCTCACATAATGCAACCAAGGCAAAAGATTTACATGAATGATTACAGTTTCTAAAAAAATTGGCTGTCATGGTTGGGTGGGTGTTTGTATTTCCAAAATGTTACGTGCTTCTTGGTAAGAATATGGTGATCTCCACTCGGATTTATCCTCTTGCCTACTCTGATTTATGAGAATATGGTTTGGTAGGTGTTTGTATTATGAGAATGTGTTGAATGCCTGGGATGATTTATACAATTGTTTTCTCTAATTTGGTGGTGTTTGGAGTGATTTATTTATTTATCTTACTTGCATGATCCTTCCTTCTAAAAGTAACTAGGTCTTATAATTCTCTTTGCTCTTGCCCAATCTCTAGATTCTACAGTGAATGTTGTTCTTACTTTAAGCTCTTGTGGGAATAATCACTATTTTCAGTTGTGTTGATCATGTCATTTTTTGTTCCTCTCCTTGTTTAGTTTGCTCCTTTCTCACTTCTACTCTCATTCAAGTTTTTTAATGCTAGGTCACTTCCTTTGTAACCTATTTCTAAGCAATATTTTCTATTAAGCCAATAAAAAATATTATAATTTCATATAGAATGGATCTTATTTCCTTAGGGTGAACACCAACTCAAGAAAATGTAAGGATGCAAGCTTCCAATAACAAATTTTTAGAGAGAACATTGAGGAGAATGTTCTTCTAATGAAGTTCAAGTAGTTATAAATGTGACAGATATTCATTGAGAAACCAAGTAAACTAGTTGTGTCCAACTACATGCACATCTAGTGTACCCTTTATCAGGTGTATGTCATGAGATCAAGGACATTGGTGAAATTCAATTGTTCAAGAAGTTAGTGGTAGAGACAAAGGAGGTGTGCATGCTTGCGTGTAACCATCACAACTCCTTGAAATTACTTCAATCCTTTTCAATGGAATAATTAATCAATCTAGTTGAGATTTGGTATGTTTCCTACTTCATTTTTTGAAGAAAATGATTAAGTTGTAGAAGTCTTAGAAAGTTATAATTAAGACAAAAGACTTTATTGGGAGTGAAAAGTTCAAGGCAAGGGAAGGAAATGGGATAAGGAGGTTTTGTTAGCAATGTGTTTGGATCAAGTTTGAGTTAATCAAGATTTGTGTGTAAATTTCCATTGGCATCAAATTTGGGGATTCTTAAAGCTACATGTATAAGTGCCTTGTTAACAATTTTACCCGGAATAAAGCTACAATTAATGAGAGTGACCCCACCATAGAAGCCTAATACAACAATATTGAGCAGAAGTGAGAGAAGTTGAACACACATTGACCAATGACAACATATTTACCGAATCCAAAATAATGTGCAAAAAAACTCAATAGAGGTCTTACCATTGATAATAGTGAAACAAAGAAGAGCCTTGTAAAGACCTCCAAATAAATTAGCATATATAGAGAGAGGGCTAGCAAGGCACACAAAAGATGGTGGTGACTATATAAACCTTGAAGATTGTTGCATTCACATGGAATTCACCTTCTCTACCAAGTATTTGGATCCTTTCCCTGCAAAAAGAGAAGACTAACATATAACTTCAACCACTTTACTAAGAGGAACATAACCTATCTCTTGAAAATAAAAGATGTGTTCATACACAATGCCTTGAATATCATGCCTCACAAGACATCCTAGTATGGGTATAGCCTACCACATAATGGAATATAGAGCCAAAGAAGCCAATACAACTTGATAAGAACCAAGATGTGCAGCCAACTAGGGCCCCATTCTAGAAAGTGTGCGACTTTGAATCCCAAAGTTCTAGTAATGAGTAGCTACCAACATATCCATTGGATGATGTCTATACTTTCTAATCCAGTGACTCAATGTTCCCACTACCTATGTATCATGCATAATGAAACATTTCTTTTCTTGCATATGTCTATAATTATTACTATCAGTTTATCAGATGGATTCCAAGTTCAACTAATTTCCTTACACTTGAATACTTCAACTTCTTTTGATTTTTTCAAGCTATGATTTGGTATTTAAAAAATATATGTATTTTGAAAATTCAAGTACATATACATTGTATATGATGCATTAAATTAAGGTTGTTGAGTTCCTCATCCATAAAAAGAAAATCCCAAAACTACTCTCCCAATCATAAGATAAAAACTGAATAACTCCATTACAAAACTGAAAGCCCGAAATCTAAAAATTGCTATCTACCTATTATAATAACTTTAGTTACATTTTTTGCTACAATATCACCTGTACAAACCAAAATTGGACAATATAGCCAACAAGACACCCTGACAAATAGTGATGACAAAATATCTTTAAAAAATATGAAACATTTGTAGCTATTTTAAATAATACAAAATAAAATTTAACATTGTTATGCTCTATAGAGTTAAGGGCCAAAGAGCATAAACATTGAATCATTTGATTATTGATAGTTAATGGAAATGAGCACTGAACATTCAAATGAAATCTCAAATAAGAATCTCAGATAACAAAGTTCATAATTTAAACTGATTGGTACATTGTAGTGAGAAATTAGAGCACTTAGTGTGTCAATATAGGATATATTACTATAAGAATGAAACCAATAAATTTTGACAAAATGGTTAATTGCAGAGTGACTATCAAAAATTAGAATCCTCATCTTAAGCATTGGTTGTTGGCTATTGATCCCTTTAGCATTTCACTATCAGTACTCCTCTCAAACACTAAACTATGTGATCTACAATGAAACACCAACTAATTCCATTTGTCTATTCTCTTCATGTATTTTCCAAGGCTCCTTAGGAGCCTATACATTTGCATCATGGAGCTTTCTTTGTAGTATGTCATCTTGCAATTTTGGGGACACAAGGCAGTGTGTACAACTAATAGTTTCTCTATACTATCAAAGGCAATCCTTTTTCTCTTGATAGAGTTGATTAATCTATAAATGGACAATTTTCTCTTTAGTGGTGAGGAACTAGTTTACATGAGGTGGGTGGAGGTATCCATGGACCTGGAATAGGCTACCTTGTAGTTGGCATTAGTGAGAAGTCACAATTTGACCCACTCTTTCCTTAATTTGCATGCTTAATTAGCAGTGTGTGCATTTTTCAAGGCTCACTCTGAACTGCTTCATCTCTAAATCATCAAAAAGGACAACTTCCTTAGGTTTAGGGACATACCAATTGGGTTCTTAAGCATTCCATTACATGTGCAAGGGTTTATTGCATATATTATCATATGTACGAGTGGGTTTCTTTACACATACCTGCACTCAGAAATGAGAAGAAGAAGCTATTTACAGTTCTAAGGTGCACTTCTTAGCTCAAATTGTTGCTATAATCTCCTAAAGTAGGTTGTAAAGCTCTCATCAATTCCCTAAGGTTAGAGAGTTCATGCAAACATAAAAAAACATTTTGATTATGGGGCAGCAAATGGTACATTGAATTTGACCTCTTTTCAAAAGTCATTAGATATTGCCAAACTCTCCTCTTTTCTCCAATATTTGTCTATTGACTCTCTTCATACACTCTACTTCCTACGCATTATCATCAAGTATGATGCTTCTTGAACCTCAGTCAACTTTGCCAACATGATGGAATTATAGTTGTAAAATGTCTTTAGAGCTTTAAGGAAATTGTAATGTTCCCTATTTGGACTGGACTTGAATTATCCTAAAATTCCAATTAGGGTTTGGATTAGGCTAGGAAATGGAAATTTAACTATCTCTTAACATTTCTTAGTAGGAGGCTACTATACATCACAATTTTTTTGATTTAGATTAAATTATGAAACAATTAATGATTCATAATGCATTTCATATTTAATATATTTAAGCCCCAATTCCTTACTTCTCTCCTCATCACTATCCCTAAGGAGGATAGGGAATTACCTATGTTAGGGTAGATGGAAACCTATTTACAACCAGACTTCTTCATAGCTTCAAGACCCTATCCTTATTCCTTTTTGGGATATACCTATCTTCCAAGGAATTACTCTACCTCTCCCTAAAAATACCTGTATATACTAATCTAATATGCTAAGAACACTAATTTAATGAAAACAAAAGCATTTACACATTAAACTACTATAACATATAAGAGAGACTAAGACAAGCCCTCAATTGAGAATGTGAACCATTGAGAGGTTCTCTCAATGAAGTCTTTCTTGTTTTGGGGATGATTCTATTTGGATATTGATTTAGGATGTATGCTCAAGATACTCAAACTATGCTTCAATGGAGATGGAAAATGGAAAATTAGTAGCTTTGTGAGCTCTCAATTTGGCATATAAGGGTATGGTGAAAGGCTTTGTTTCTCAAACTAGCATTATAACTTTGGCTTAAAGGTTGTGATGAAATGGCTTGGGAGGGGATTCAATTTATAGGTAAGAGGCTTGAGGGATGGAAGGCTAAGATGGAAGGAAAGGAAAAAGCTTATGGAGGGCTTAGATTGCATGAGAGGAGAGCACATGGATTGTGCTTCCTTATAGCCAATCAAGGAGTGACACATGTCACAAGGTGAGTGGATGGAGGAAAAGGCAAGGATGAGTAAACAAAGGAAGCTCAAAGGATAATATCTTCATAAAGACCCTTCATAAATGGCTTGTAAGAGCATTGAAGGCTTGTAAGAGTCTTTATGGCCTTTGTAAGAGCATTAAAGGCTTAGTGGTTCGGATATTTTGGAGGGAGTTGAGATTGTTGACTTTGCTTGGCTTAAGAAAGTCGTAAGCTTGCTTAGGGAATGTGACAAGGTTAGGGGGGGGATTAGAGGTGGTTTAAGATTAGACTAAGCTTGTTAGAGATATGCAAGTGGATGGCATTTAATGAGGGTGGGTGAGTTAGTGGCTAAGCTTGTTTAGTATGGGTGGATGGGGTGGATTAGGCTAAAATGGAGGATTAGAGATAGGCTTAGGGTGAGGATGAAGACCTTCTAGAAGAGTCTAGAATTTCTTAGGATGGGGATAAAAGGTTTTTTAGGAAATAAATAAAGTTTTATTTATCTCATGGGTTTGGGGTTGAGGAAATATTTATTAAAATATTTTTAATAAACATGAGGATTGATATTTAACCTTAGTTAAATATTTTGAGTTGGGATTAAGGGTAGAAAATGATGGGATTAGCCTTTAATCAAAATTAAAGAAGGATTAGAAGATTTTGGAAGAGGTTAGTGGTCTTAAGGAAATTGGCAAAGTTTTGGGCAAAAAATAAATTAAATATTTATTTTGGAATTTTTGGTCAATTTATTAATTAAATAATTAATAAATAAGAAAATAATATTTAAATAAGATTTAAAAAATTTTGGGAGGGATTCCTTAATTAAATATTTTAAATTAAGATAAAAAGATTTAATGGCATAAAAATAAATTAATTAATTAATTAATGATGATGTCATCAAGGACTTTTTCAAAAAATAAAAATACTTTATTTTCTAAGGGATTTTAGGTGTCTACATTTTTCCCCTCTTTGATGTGATGCCGCAAGTGACATGGCATCAAAGATAAGTAAATAAGATGCCCAAGGCTACAGCAGAAGAGGAGAGAATGGACTAGGAGGTGCCCCCTCAAGAAGGCGGGGGGAATAGAAAGCGAGGCTCGACGACTTCTTGAAAAGCACTAGAATTTGAGATAAGCAAGGAGACTCAGATTGGCAAAGAGAAGGGGTTGAATTAGCTCAAAATCTCACTATGGGAGAATGATAAAAGGAGAATCAAAGGCACAAGAGGAAGCAAGCTTAAGACTTTAGGGAAGGTGGAGGATGAAGGAGCGGAGCGCTATAAAAAGGAATCCAGGATAGGGAGATGGATGATAGGATGATAAAGTTGATGCAACAGGATTTCAAAGAGTCAAATTGGCAGAAGATGGTTTTCGGAGATCCCTACTACTAGGATTGTGGATCTTGAAAGGTGAGACTTGGTGGATTGATTGGATTGGTGGATCTCTAAGACTAGGATTGTGGATCCCTAAAGCTAAAAGTGAAGATTAATTCAAAGAGATATTGATGCACAAGCTGGGGTAGGAGAGACGAATGCTGGATATGGATGGGGGATAATGGAGATGAAGGGAATCCATTGAAGCTTATTGAGCAGGAGGATACTTCAAAGAGAAGTACCACCATGTAGTTGAGCACTAGATTTGCTATAAGACTGTTGGTTAATTGCCAAGGTTACCAAGAACATCAAGTCCTTTTCACCAATCGTCTAGAGGACTGACAAACTGACTCAAAACAAACATGCAAGGATTGCCCCAGCATCACACATGAATCCCAGAGGAACCAACATGGAAGTGACACTGGGTAACCCACAAGAAAAAAAAAAAAAAAACAAATAAAAGACCTGATCAAGACCTTATGCTTAGATTGCCCCATTCATAGCATACCATGATATGGAAGATCATGGAAACCTTGAGGAGGAAACAAAAAGATTGCTTGGAAAAGATACTTCAAGACCCAAAAGGGAAGATTCCAAATCAAAAGAAAGCAAAAATCCAAAAGAGAACCATTTGCCAACGAGATGGGTAAGATGAGGTACTAACGGACCAAGATCAGACATGAGGAAAGCTATATCCTACAAGGATCTATCGGAGAGTACCTAAGTTGATGGATCTGGATGAATGATGTGTCTGGCAAGCTGAACTAAGAAGGATAACACTTTGGTGACAAGAGATCTAGCTAAAGGATGCATTGGAATAGCTAACCAAGGGTTGTGCAATGTGTGCAAGATGCTGATCAATGAGGAACTAACACGACAGTTAGATAGATACAATGGTACTAAGCTAAATAGGATGTACAAGCTTACGGACCAAGATATGGTACAAATGTACAAGGTTCTTCATGTTTTGATTTTGTGAGATGGAAATGTTTGTGAAGGGTGGGATGTCTGTAATACTTGATAGGCAGATAGGTAGATGGTTTGCGAAAAGCTTAAGGAAAATGGGATTCTTTGTGTGCATATGATAGGATACAAGCTAGGATACAAGATTTGGCATATAATACAAGCTGGAATATGGTACAAGCTTTGGACAAGATTTGGATATACAAGCTATGCTACAAGGGGGGATACAAGATTTACAAGCTAGGGTACAAGATTTACAAGCTGAGGTACAAGATTTACAAGCTGTACAAGAGGTATTTACAAGCTTCATCAGATTTTGGATATTTGGTTGGAACACCAAGGGAACAAGCAGGTGTTTTATGGTATGGTGGGTGAATAGATGAGGGATAGGATAGTGATAGATAATGGATTAGTCTTAGTACACAAGGCACCTGAATTACCAGGTTTTCACCAAGGTACCTATCCAAGGCGCTTGAATTGCCAAGTTTTCACCATTGGACGCTTATTTCTCTTTACTATTTTTTTGTATTTTTCAAAAGCTGGGTATACCAAGGATCTTCAAGCATAGAACTTCTTGAGATGAATGATGTTAGTAGGATCATTCAAGAGTTCTCCTTCCGGTGTAGATAGCCGATAGGCTCCAGAGCCAAAGGAAGCACTGACAACATAAGGACCAAGCCATGTAGGTTCAAACTTGCCTTTCTTTTCTCGATCTACTTGGACTTTCATGTTTTCTTTGAGGACCATGTCACCTGGCTGAAAGTGTTGTGGAAGCACCTTCTTGTTGAAATTCTTTTTGAGATGAGTTTGATAGACTGTGAGATTATCATAGGCTTGTTGTCGCTTCTCATCTAAGAGATCTAGCTGGGTGAGTTGAGCTACTCTGTATTCTTCATTTGATATTTGCCCTTGCAAATATATGTGCAAGGAGGGAAGTTCAACCTCTATAGGTAGTACTGCTTTGGCACCATAGACTAAGGAGTATGGAGTTGTGCCTATGGATGTATGAGAGGAAGTTTGATAGGCCCATAGGGCTAGATTTATTTGTAGGTGCCAATCGCGGCCGGAATCATTGACAACTTTCTTTAGGATTTTGAGGAGGGTTTTGTTAGTTTCCTCTGCCTGGCTATTACCTTGTGGAAAATATGGGCTAAAAAAGTAGTGATGGATATGGAGGGAAGTGCATAATTCTTCCATGTTGAGATTTTCAAAGTTACCTCTGTGGTCGGTGAAGATGGTAGATGGGATGCCGAAGCGCCAAACAATGTGGTACAAGATGAACTTGGAGACCTGAACTCCTATAGCTGAGACTAGGGGGACTACTTCCACCCACATAGTGAAATAGTCAGTAGCTGTTATTATCCATTTATGTCCATCAGATAAGAGGGGTGTGATAGTTTCAACTAGATCAAGGCCCCAACAAGAGAAAGGCCAAGGTGGTGCAATATGCTGTAGATCCTGTGTTGGAGCATGCACAAGATATGCGTGTTGCTGACATGGGAGACACTTTTTGAAAAAGTCATAGGAGTCTTCTTCAATGGTAGGCCAATAGTAGCCTGCTCTAAGGATTTGTCATGCTAGGACAATACCACTCGTGTGAGCATCGCAAAGTTCAGAATGTACTTTTAATGCCATCATGGCCTCATTTTCATCTAAACATCGAGAGAGAGTATCATGATAACCCCGACGATATAGGGTATTGGCTATGATAACATAGCGGGATGATTTTTAGATGAGGTTCTGGAATTGGGTACATGCGAGGTGAGGGGATATGATACCATCATTAAGGTAAGTGTGAATCTCATGGTACCAAGGGGATTGGGGACCAACCAATATACAAACACGATTTGAATCCTCATTCGCATAGGCAGGTGTGAGGAGCTGCTCGATTAAAAACTCATACTGTGTAGTTGCTTGGGGAATTTCCAAGAGCGAGCCTATAGTAGCCATAGCATCTGCTGCTTTGTTCTGTATTTGAGACACTTGTGTAAACTGAAGCCATGTAAAATGTTGGGTTAGCTGATCAACTAGCTCTTTGTAGGGTAATAGCTTTTCATATTTGGTTTGATATTCATTTAGGGCTTTCTTGATGATGAGATGAGAATCGCCAAAGATTTGTAACTTAGTGATGTTCCATTCGCAGCTATCTTTAATCCTGCTATGAGAGCCTCATATTCAGCTATATTGTTGGTGCTAGGGAATTGTAGCTTGAAGGCTTTTGAAATGTAATCTCCTTGAGGTGTGACCAACAATATTCTTGCCCCTAATCCATGAGACATGTATGAGCCATCAAAATAGAGTTTCCATGGGGGTTGTTCTTCAATTAGACAGATATGCTCATCTGGAAATTCTGTGATCAAAGGATATGTATCTACTAGAGGCGCATCAGCTAGGTGATCTATGATAGCTTGCCCTTTGATTTCCTTTCTCTCCACATATTGGATGTCAAATTCGCTAAGGAGCATAACTCATTTGGCCAAATGGCATGTAAGTGTTGTTCTGGAGAGCATATACTTGAGAGGGCCAATCTTGGAGACTAGTTGGATGGTATGACTTAGCATGTAGTGGCAAAGCCTTTGAGTTGAGAAAACAACTGCCAAACAAGCTTTTTCCATAGGAGTATAATTGAGTTCATAACCAACTAGGGTTCTATTGATGTAGTAGATGGTTCTTTCTCTGTCATAGTCATCATGTTGTGCTAGAAGTGCCCTTAGAGAAGTAGGCGTTGCTGATATGTACAAAATCAAGGGACGACCACGAACTAGTGGAACCAAGATAGGGGGATTGGTGAGATACTGCTTGAGATGATCGAAGCTACCTTGACATAAAGGATCCCACTTGAAGTTCTCATCCTTCTTCAGTAAATGTGAAAATGGTGTACACTTATCTGCAAGCTGGGAGATGAAGCGCCGAACGGATTGAAGCTTTCCCAAAAGAGAACAAAGCTATAGTAGTGTCTGGGGAGGAGGCATGTCTAAGATAGCCTCGACCTTCTTGGGGTCGATCTCTATACCTCGTTTAGAAACTATAAAGCCTAGAAGCTTGCCAGATGTGACCCCAAAGACACACTTCTTGGGATTCAGCATGAAATGATATTTGGCTAACCTATCAAAGACTTTCTCCAGGTCAGCAAGATGATCCATGAAGGTATGATATTTGACCAAGATGTCATCCACATAATCCTCCAAAATGCTATGGATGAGATCATGAAAAATGGTTGTCATAGCTCTTTGATAAGTAGCCCTTGCATTCTTTAGGCCAAAAGGCATCATGTTGTAGCAAAAGGTTCCCCAAGGGGTAGTGAATGTTGTCTTATGTTGATCCTCTTCTACAATATTGATTTGATTATAACTATAAAATCCATCAATGAGGGACAAAATTTCATGTCCAGCTATAAGATCTACAATCATAATGTTGGGCAAGGGAAAATCATCTTTTGAACAAGCTTTGTTAAGATCTCTGAAATCAGTGCAGATTCTGATGTCACCGAAAGGTTTAGTGACAGGGACCATGTTGGAGATCCACTCTGAGTAGTCAATAGGTTAGATAACCTTAGCAGCTAACATTCTTTCTAATTCAACTTTGACCAATAATGCCACCTTGGGGTGCATTTTTCTAATCTTTTGTCTGCCAAGTTTGATCTTTGGATCGACTGCAAGATGATGAACTACAAGCTTTGGATCCAGCCCTGGCATGTCCTCATATGACCATGCAAATCAGCCAATGTTCTCTCTTAAGACCTCAAAGAGGAGGTCAGCTTGGTCTTGTGATAGGGATGTAGCAATGTGAACAAGTCTAGGGATCTCTAAAGAACCAATGTTGACTTCTCTAGTATCCTCAATTAGAATATAAGACACTTCTGGTCGATTATCTTGAGAAGGCAATGCTAAATCCTCATGTTCTGCTTGTGACTCTAGATTTTCTTACTGAAGGGGTTCTCTTTGCTACCTTAGCTAGTCTTAGATTATCCTTAGTTCCAATTTTGGGTGTATCAGAACTAGGTTGGGGATTTTTTCCAAAATACCCCTTGGGATCTAGCTTATAGATATAGGCAGAATCTGGCTTTGTTTTCTTGTGAGGTGTTTCAACTCCCATGAATCTTAGAAGAGCTTCCTTTGATGTGAATTCATCAATGTGTATGATGCTTGGTTGGTCCCAATCTATGAGTTGGATGGGTGAGTGGTAGGTCAATGAAATGGATGGATAGTTCTTGGAGAACAGAGTCTCCGAGGGAGATCTGGTCTGGGATATCGTCGTAGGCTCTCTTTTCAACTTCCTCAGGAATGTCTTCAATTTTGACAAGGTCATAGTGAATGTTCAAAAAAGTGTGACCATTCGTATTGGTGCCCCAAGTTGTGGGTATGCCAAAGCCAAGACCTGACTTTGATTCCCACTTGTATGCATTGATGGGGCACTGCATGCCTCTTTCCCCTGGTCCTAGACCACCACCTTCTTAGTTCCATTTGTCAGTGATGAGCTTATGTTCTTGGGGATATTTTTGGCTGAAGTGATCAAGGCATGCTTGATTTCTTGGAGGTGCATCCTTATGTAACCAATTGTTGATATCTGAAGTGAGCTCCTCATGAAGAGGGATTTTTGAGGATACAAAGGTTGTTGTGCCAAATTGTTTGTATCAAGGAGGTGGAGTCTCCTTAGCTTTGTGATATGTCGATCATCCATGGGCGTGTGGATCAAGTGGGAGTGCCCCAACAGAAAATGCATCTGACAATCTATACTCTCCATAGCCTTTGTTATTGATCTTCACAGTAGACAAGGTGGAGGCGAGGATGGTCTCTGGGTCATTACAAGTATAGGATGAGCTGGCGATGGCTGTGCTGATATCAATTCTAGGGAAATGGTTTATATATTAAGCTTCAATTGCATTGTAGTAAGCAAAGGGTTCTGGATCAGCATGGATGGTTACCTCAGTGCCTTGATGCAGAAATTTGACGCACTGATGGTAAGTGGATGGAATAGCTTTCATGGCATGAATCCATGGGCAACCAAGGAGGATGTCAAATGGTAGGTTTAGATCAATAACATGGTAGAGTGTTTCTTGGATGACTAGCCTGACCTTGATTAGCAGCAAAATAGGTCCTTCTGTGGTTCTTTCCAAGTTGTCATAAGCTTTGATGGTGATAACCTCACTAATGATATCTGCCTCAGTATACCCAGCTTGTTTTATGAATTTTAGGGTGCAAATATTCAAGGCTGATCCATTATCTATCATTACTCTTTTTACGACAAAATTGGATACCATGATGGCTATGCGAAGCGGAAGGGTGTGATCTGGCTCGACCACGGGTATGTCGGTGGGTTTGAATGATAGGGCACATGAGGAGAATAGGTGTCCAATGAGATTACAAAAATTAGTAGTGTTGATATCTAAAGGGACACGAGATTCTATGAGAGCACTGTCAAGGATGTTCTTGTACATAGGACTAGTGAAAAGAAGGTCTAAAATGGAGATTTGGGCTAGCATGTTCCCAAGGTGTTCCAAGATATTGTACTGGCTTTTTGATGGAGCTGATGGTGTTGGTGAAACTGGTGGGCCTGTGATGTTAAATTGCGCTCTTCGAGTGGTGACTACACACTCATTGCTTGGGCCTTGGATATTGATAACATTGACAAAAGGCTCTTTTTTAGATATACAACTAATGAGGCTACCATAGTCTATGTAGGATGAAGTGTGGTCATTGTTCTTCCCATGCTGTTGATTTGGCTAGCGGTTGTTGGTGTTGTTGTTGTTGGTTTGGATAGGTGCTTTTCCAGGATTTTGGTTGTTGTGAGGAGGAAAAGCATTTTGATAGATCTATAAGCCTGCATTGGGAGAGGTTTGGGCACCAACAGTGATTTATTTTTTATCAATGAAGTCTTGCACATAATCTTTCAGTTTCATGCATCTAAGGGTAGTGTGACCTTTTACCCTATGAAATTTGCAATATTCATTGTCTTTGTACCATGCAGCTTTGGATTGGCTTGGGTCGATTTGCTGGGTAGGAGGAAATTTGATGAGGTTTTCCTTGACTAATTTCTCAAAAATGACACCCAATGGCTCACCAAGGGGTGTATAATTTCTAGGTGCGGGTTGGAATCTGGGCTTTTGCCCTGTAGCTACATTGATGGCATTCGCTTGATTGCTAGACGTTTGAAAGTTGGGTCTTGAATTTTGGCTTTGATAGCTTTGGTGATTATGTTGTTGGTAGTTGATAGCTTGTTGATTGTTTGGTTGATATGGTGGGTTGGACTAGTTTTGGGAAGGACCAACAATATTCACATGTCTGGTGTCAATGATGCCATCGGTTGCAATGTGCTTGTTTTTATTCCAATACCTAGACTTGTCATTGGAATGTGATTGATTTTGGTTGGCTTCCTTGTAAATCTTGACCACACCATCTTTAATGAGTCCTTTCTCAAGGATCATTCCTTTCTCTTTGATATCTTTGTAGGTCTGCAAACAGTTCATGGTCATGTGGTGAGCCAAGCTGCGATGGGCATTATCAATAAACATTTTCACCAAATGGCATTCTGGCAAGGTGCAAGATATGTGGGTGGTAAGGGTTTTCCATCTTTGCAGATATTCAGGAAGGCTTTCTCCACCTTTTTGCTTAGTGTGGACAAGATCAACTACTGATAGCTCTATTTCAACAAGATGGGTGTATTGGGCTACAAATGCCTCAGATAATTCAGCAAAAATTTTAATTGTGCCATAGGGGATTCTATAAAACCATTCAAGAGCTGGTCCGGCCAAGCTTTTTGGAAAGAGACGCAAGAGAAAGATGTCATCGTATGCCACTTCTTGGTAGTGCATGTAAAATTCTTTGACATGTGTGATAGGTTCTCCTTTTCCTCTAAATTTGTCAAATTTGGGTGTCTCAAAATGCTCGGGAAATGGTGTCATGGTAATGGCTCTGTCAAATGGGTAAGAACACACATTCTCAAACTTGAAGGATTTTGGATCGTTTCCCTCCTGGATGTTTTTCAAAGCTGTCTTCATGGCTTCCCATTCTAAATTAATGGGCGATGGTCGGGGTGCCCCCAATGTAGGAGTGCCCTGAGGTAGGTATGTGCTAGATGGGGTAATGGAATATGGATGGCTTTGAGGTATGGGCTGGTAGGGATTGTACATGGCTTGGGCAATTCAATGGTGGATGATGGGTTGCTGAGGTGAAGGTGGCACATTTTATTACATGTGTTGCAAGGCTTGTTACTGATATTGGATTTGAGGTTGGGATTTAGGAACATAGGCTGGATGTGGGATAAATGGATTTCTTTGTGGAGGTAAGGTATAAGACGGTTGTGAAGCTTGGGGAAAGGATCGGGGAGCTTGTGGAACTTGAATTTGGATTTGAGGAGTTTGACCAATATATGTGGGTTGTGCCCCCATTTGGGAAGGTACCTACATGGCAAAAGAGGCCAAGTAATTGGTGGTTGGTGGTGGTGGATTTCCTCCTAGAAGTGGCATGGAAAAATAGTTAGTGATAGGAGGTAATGGATTAGTTGGTGGTGGAGGTGGTGGGAATTAAAAGCTTGGAAATGGAACTAATGGGGTTTGATAGCTTGGTGGCTGGATTTGAAAGCTTGGTAGAGTGGTGGCAGGAGCTTGGGTCACTTGAGAGCTTGGTAAAACATTGGTAGTAGCTTGTGGGGTTTGATAGCTTTGTGGAGTGAGGGTAGTAGCTTGTGGATTTGTGGCTGATGGCACTGAGCTCCAAGGACCTAGTGGAAATGATGGAATTGTGTTTTGAGCTAAGGTAAAAAAGCTGGGGGTGATGAAAGGTTGATTACTTGGCCCTATGGGTGGCATCTCGGTTGCATATTGCTGAGGTTGGCCAAAGATACTAGCACTGATTTGGGAGATGGGTGGATTTGGAAGGTTGGGTTGGAGAGCAGCACCAACAATAGTGAAGGAAGTGAATGATGAGGTGTTTTGGACGAAGGGGGTTTGGGATGGAGTGATATGGACCAATGGTGGAGTGGTGGTGGCTGGATTGGCTTGTGGAAGGGAGATTTCAACTTGAGTGGAGGCTAGTATGTTTGGGTATGTTGGATCATAAGTACTAGTTTGAGGCTCTTTTTTTGGCACATATTGAGGATAATTTGAATCATAAGAGCCTATGGGTGGTGGGAGTTTTCCAAACAATGGGTGAGATGGCTCTAATAGGGGAGGAGGTCTTCCAAAGTTGAAGGCTCCAATGCTATCCCTTCAAAAATTAGTCATGATTGTTTCCTTTTTTTTGTCTATAATGGCATTCACCAATACTACATTTCCTGGTTGGTTCATGAAAGCTTCAATGTCAGTAGGTGATGGTATAGTGTTCTCTGGGCTGAAGGATGGTTGACTGCTCAAGGGGAGTGAAGCTATTTGATCCAAATGATAGGGCTCCATTGTTTCCTTCTTCTTCTTGGCTAAACGAGTGACGAGTGGCATGAAAATGCATAATGTTCCTAGGGATGAGATGCAACAATGTTGATGGATGCAAAGGGGGAAGGTTTTCTATGAAAATGATTTCCTAGGTTGAGGCAAAGCTGTATGACAAAACCTAAGGAGGATTGGGTTGGGGATTCTAACTTCAAAGATATGTTGCCAAAGCATGAAAGGTTTTCTTTCCTATGTGCAAGCTTGGTGGTGATTGTGTCAACTTAAAGATAGACTGATGATCCTTTAGGAAGAACATGAGATTGACCACTTATGGATCCCAACCTTTAGCTTAAGGTGATGAGGGATAACAAGTGACAAAGCTAGATTACCCTAGACAAAGCTTTGTCAAAGGGATAACCTTGGTGAGATTGGTGGATTTGGAAGATGTTAGGAATGGCAAATTTTTGGCAAAGTGACAACAATTTTAAAGGCTTGGATGTGAAGTTTTTGGATTGTTGGCTAGATGGTTTGGTTCTAAATGAGATGGATGAGCTAAAATGCTTAAGGGGAGGACTAAAGATGGCTAGCTTACCTACAAGGATGACTCTAAAGTGAAGCTTATGCAAGAAGATGTGGAGAACCAAGGAGGTCTAATAATAGAAATCATGCCTAGTTGGTAAGGCATAAGCAGGGTTAACTCCTGGATGTTGGTTAAGTTGGATTGTGTGATCTAACCACGCGTCTTGAAGGGCTTCGTCAATAGCTTTGTCCTCTACTTTGTGGAGTTTGGCAATTCGAGGGCTTGGTGTTATTTCCTTTCTCTTGGCTGAAAGTTCTTGGTATGCCTGAGATGGCTTGAGTTTGACTTTGTGAAACTTCTGTTTGGGTTTGGGTTGTTCTGACATGAATTCCTGAATCTGCTTGGCTTTGAAAGATCTTGGTTTTTTTGCTTCAACTCGTTTGACTTCTGGAACAGGCAGTGACTACGATAAGTATGCCCTAAGCTAGGATTGACCAAGTTTGGCAAACATTCATTCAACAAGTAAAAAAAATCAAGCAATAGATAGGAACAACCAGATAGAAGTTTTTGATTCTCAGAATGTGATTCTTATGCCAAGGAGTGTGTATTTTCTACAAATGTTTCGATCAGTCACTTCAAACACATTAACATCCTAGATGGTTGTCTACAAGGTTGATAGTTGGTTTAGCTAGGGAGTCCTCGATATACCCAAGGTACGTGAGGCCCAAATCCATAGATGAAACCAAAAAGATGTCACACAGCCGAGATGAGCGGTAACCCACTTCTCCTCTTTCACTTCTCAAGGTTATAAAGTTCCTTGAGGCTTAGCCCGAGTGACAAAATCTTGATTCCAAGAGAGGTGTCTTTAGATTCACCTCTCGATCTTTATACTCTGTCAGAACGCTAGAGTTGAGGTCGTCCAAGGGGTGATGAAATTCTCAAGCAGGCCTCCTAAAAAGAGAAACAAGGTTTTGGGTCCTAATCTTATGCACCCAAGATGGCCTCGAAAGACGACAAGGGGAGAGAAGACTTGGATGACCTTGGGCTAAAAAATACGTTTGTTCCTTTACCAACTGACTCTTATGTGTGTTGATCTATACTTTGCAAGCACTCATGTTTAAGATGCAAATGTTCAATTCCAACTTTGAAATGCGCCAACAAAAGTAAAATTGATCAAAAAATGCGAACAAGAAGAAGAGTTAGGGTTAACAAGAAAGTAAACCCGCGTGCCCAAAGGCCCTCCACGTCAAGTATCGATTAATTTCCTTTAAGGCATCCAAGAGTTGGTGTGATTTTTTTTTAAGCCCAAAAAGAAAAATGTGTAAAACTCGATTTCAAGTGCGCACCTGGAGGCCCTCTATGTCAAGTTTTGTTCAAATTTTAATGCACAAATGAAGTGTTAGGAAGCCTAATGTGCATTCAAATAATTTTCTAAGCTAGAAAAACTAATAAAAATACAAGTGAAGTTTGATCTTTGTGGAACACTTAACACCCTCTTAGGTGGACCCATCCCCATAGATGGCACTGAGATTGCAACCAATGGTTAAATTGATGGGTGATTAAAGAGGGTGAGTCCAACTAAAAACTCACTTAGAGCATTTTTATTTGATTTTTATAATTTAGAAAGTTTCTAGAATGTAGATTCTTTTTATGCCCCAAAAGATGATTATTTGATCTATGGCATTCAAGATTGGATTTGTTGTTTTAATCATGCATTCCAAGAAAAATTTAATTTTAATCCATGGCATTCAAGATTGTGTTTGAGCAACATTCATTCAAAGAAAAATGTGTTTAAGCATGCAAGTTCATTTTTCAAGCGCATTAAACCATGTAAAAAGAAATTGCAAAAAACATGATTAGTGGTTTCATATGTGCTCCAATCTGCAATAGCTACAAAAATCCAATTTGATTAGTAACCTAAAAATCTCAAAATTTGAAGCTTAACTATGAGAAAAATAAAATCAACTTTTTTTGTTCTTTTTTCTAAGCGTAAAAATGCTTTAAAAAACCTCTACTCTATGTAACTACCAAAAGTTAAATTTGATTTATACTCTTTTTTGTTCTTATTTTTTTAACTACAAAGTGCAGAAACAAAGATGTTAAAACAAAAATGCAACAATACCAAGCGGAGACGACAGTTCATCAGGCGGAGACGTCAAACTATGGAGATGTTGAACTGTGGAGACGGTGATCTGTGGAGACAACAAAGAAAGAGGCAGAGAGGATAGTTCAATTTGGCAGCGCAAAGAAAAAAAATTGAGTGGAGACGCTGAACTGCGGAGACACTGATCTGAGGAGACGATAGTTTAGGTTGGCAACAGTGAAGATGACAGAATATTTAGCAGAGATGACAGTTTGTAGGCGCAGACACCAATCTGCAAAGATGATAGTTGAGGTTGCAGAGACAATAGTTCACCAAGCACAGACGATAGTTCACCAGACACAGACGCCAATCTGCAAAGATGCTGATCTGCGGAGATGACACTGCGCGAACAGAACTGAAATGCACAGATTTTTTCAAAAATTTTTACTTTTTTTATTATTTTTGAGTTTTTAGAGGGTATGTTTTCTTCCCAAGGGTGTTCTTCAACCTGCAAAAACAAGTGAAACAACCTACAACTCACTCAAACAACAAGAAACATTAGATTATTAGGAAAAATAACGTATAGATAGAAATGGATGATTAAATGACCCATACTGGGGTCCCACTGGGCGTGCCAAAATATATATACTAATCTAATATGCTAAAAACACTAATTTAATAAAAACAAAAGCATTTACACATTAAACTACTATAACATATAAGAGAGATTAAGACAAGCCCTCAATTGAGAATGTGAACCATTGAGAGGTTCTCTCAATGAAGTCTTTCTTGTTTTGGGGATGAGTCTATTTGGATATAGATTTAGGATGTATGCTCAAGATACTCAAACTATGCTTCAATGGAGATAGAAAATGGTAAATTGGTAGCTTTGTGAGCTCTCAATTTGGTATTATAAAGGTATGGTGAAAGATTTTGTTTTTCAAACTAGCATTATAACTTTGGCTTAAAGTTTGTGAAGAAATGGCTTGGGAGGGGATTCAATTTATAGGCAAGAGGCTTGAAGGATGGAGGGCTAAGATGGAATGAAAGGAAAAAGCTTATGGAGGGCTTAGATTGCATGAGAGGAGAGCACATGGATTGTGCTTCTTTATAGCCAATCAGGGAATGACACATGTCACAAGGTGAGTGGATGGAGGAAAGGGCAAGGATGAGTCAACAAAAGAGGCTCAAAGGATAATATCTTCATAAAGACCCTTCATAAATGGCTTGTAAGAGCATTGAAGGCTTGTAAGAGTCTTTATGGCCTTTGTAAGAGCATTAAAGGCTTAGTGGTTGGGATATTTTGGAGGCAGTTGAGATTGTTGACTTTGCTTGGCTTAGGAAAGTCTTAAGCTTGCTTAGGGAATGTGACAAGGTTAGGGGGGGATTAGCAGTGGTCTAGGATTAGACTAAGCTTGTTAGAGATATGCAAGTGGATGGCATTCAATGAGGATGGGTGAGTTAGTGGCTAAGCTTGGTTAGTATGGGTGGATGGGGTGGATTAGGCTAAAATGGAGGATTAGAGATAGGCTTAGGGTGAGGATGAAGACCTTCTAGAAGAGTCTAGAATTTTCTATGATGGGGATAAAAGGTTTTTTAGGAAATAAATAAAGTTTTATTTATCTTATGGGTTTGAGGTTGAGGAAATATTTATTAAAACATTTTTAATAAACATGAGGATTGATATTTAACCTTAGTTAAATATTTTGAGTTGGGATTAAGGGTAGAAAATGATGGGATTAACCTTTAATCGAAATTAAAGAAGGATTAGAAGATTTTGGAAGAGGTTAGTGGGCTTAAGGAAATTGGCCAAGTTTTGAGAAAAAAATAAATTAAATATTTATTTTGGGATTTTTGGTCAATTTATTAATTAAATAATTAATAAATAAAGAAATAATGTTTAAATAAGATTTAAACTTTTTGGGAGGGATTCCTTAATTAAATATTTTTAGTTAAAATAAAGGGATTTAATGGCATAAAAATAAATTAATTAATTAATTAATAAATAATGATGTCATCAGAAACTTTTTCAGAAAATAAAAATACTTTGTTTTCTAAGGGATTTTAGGTGTCTACAATACCAACCTACCCTCTTAAATAGAAATAGCGAGTGATTAAGGATTAGTCATTTTACACCAAGTCTAAGAGGGATGTCTACCACAACTTTCTCACTTTGCAGCTTGTACCTTCTTTTCACATTTGCTTCATCTTCCTAAAAACACACAACATCTTGTGTAGTTGGGAGGAGGTTGTAAGTGAGTTCCTTGGCAATCCATCATAAAGACCCTCTGGTCCATTGTAGGATTCAAGATGGGATTCAAATAGTTGCACACATTCACATCATCATCATAATAAGCTATTGAGCTATCCATAATAATAATAATCACATAGTTGAAGCATTAAGCATTATGTATGTTGATAAATAAAAATTGTATTTAATGATCTTGATGAATCATTAGAATAAATGCACTAATTAGTTTGTAGAGTTTTGTAATATAGTCTCTTGTTGAATGTTGTTGATGTCCAGATGTTTCTCTATGTTGGTGTTGGGGAGTACTGATAGTTTGATCCTTTTGACACTAGTATATACTTATGGTATTTCTTCTATCATGTTCTTATTGAATGCCATTATTGTGTATATCCTTTCTACTATTCATGAGATGTAGTTGTATGTTCTAGATTGCTCAATATAACTATTGTTTGTATATTTGTTGCCCCCTTCTTTTTCCCTCGCAACCCTTCTATGTTTATACTTAATTATTCCTTTGACTAGTGGTGTCCCTTGAGAGAAGACATGCTCCTTATAATTTTATTATCTATTTCTATTCACACCCCTTCATTTAGGTTAACAACTATATTATTTTCCATTTTACTTTAATCACTATTTGCCTTGATTGTTGATTGGTATCGTTTTGATTATTAGTATTGTCCTAGATCTTATTGTTGTTTGCTAACTCTTACTTGTTTGATAGTTTATCTTTATAATGGTACTAATCACTGTCATTCTACTAGTGATTATATAACCAATTATTATTTTTTAACTTGGATATGTCTGCCCATTTTCATACCATAACGATTGGGATTTCTCAGAGAGTTCTATTGTAAGACTCTATATATGGCCCAGTTTCCCAAAAAATCATATCTATTTATTTTTTGACAGTTTTAGGGATGTAATAGAATGGGGACATGGTAGTGCTTTTCATTCTAGTTATAGAATTGGATGAAATTGGGGAATGAAATGCCTATGGTTTTGGTAAAAGAGTTAGATTTAGAGTTTGGGTAAGAGTTGGATTTTGGTACGAATTAATTATGACATCAAGTGGGGCATGGCCTTTGTGGTTGGAATTATTTGGAATCATTGACATACATGCCCAGGAAATTGTAGGTTGGATGAGGCATTTTTGTGAAGTTAATGTGGTGATTCTACTTTTAGAAGCTTGTCTTGTCCTTGCAGACCATTACTAATTGGCCAGTAGTTGCATAACACTATTTATTTTGTGCCTATGATTGGTCAAGGTAACAATAACCTGCTATTTGCACAACACTATTTTTTCTTGTGTTATTGATGGATTGGGATAATGCCAAAGGTAATCTTGTGCCTTTTTGGCTAGGCAGATGAATTTGCACTAAAAAAAGGCTTTTTTTACTTAGATTTATGGCGATGAAGATGTGTCTCTCTTTAGAGTGCTTGCACCCACTGTAGTTATCATAGAGGAAATGCATGGCCCCTAGTCGTCTGCAGCACAACTTATGAATATGGAAGAGCATGTAATTTTGAATACACCTTCCTAGTGTTCATAAGGAATGTTTCATGAATTTGGCATATTATCTCACTATTCACATATGAAAAGAAACAAGAAAATTATATTGAACTCCCAAATGATTGTTTACATTCGACTATAAAGTTCAAGTTACTTTAGATTATACCTTGATAATAGAGAGGAAGAGGGTTTTTCAACAAGCAATATATAAAGAAAATGAGTAGAAAAAAGTAGTAAAACTTGACATAGCCAATTGTGAAAATATTAAACAATATATTTAAGACGTTTAAAACAATTTTTGATATTTATTTTATGTATTAGATATGATTTACAAAAAGATAAATCATATATCAAGTTTTTTAAGGGAAGATCACACTAGGTCATATGATCATACTACTAATGCTGAAGACAATTTTCTAAAAACATACTATAAACTATCTAATGTATACTTTTTAAATTATATATTGATATAAAAAGTATATACTTTTCAATGCATCATATTATAATAAGCATCAATAGTTTATGCTGCAGTGTGCTACCCCATACCATTCCAATCTATAGGTGGTATCAAATCAAAGGTCTCATCACTCGATCTCACCAACTCCATTGTGAACTCATCTCCTTGATTGACATGAAATTTTGTCCCACTCTGCACTCCATGGTCATTCCTCGATTGTTTTCTCAGTATGAGGAAGAGGGTTTGCTTTACATTTTCAAATTTCTCTAAGAACAACTTTTTTTTTTTGCTTCTATAAGGGGTTCTCATTTGACACTGACCTAGATATAAGGGGTTTTCATTTGACACTAACCTAGAAGACTTTCCCTTTCTCCTCATACTCTCTAAATAGGACAACATAGTATAAAAATAGTGAGCCATTTCTAAATATTTTGGTATCTACATATTTGATGTTCCATTATCATTAGAATTGGGTGGTGGATGGTTTTAGTTTTATTCTCGAACAAGTGCATGGGTTTAATGAGAAGATAACACAAATTAGAGAGAAGAAGGCATGTACATGGCTGATGATTTTAGGAAGATCCAAGGTGAGATAGTGATGAAGCTTCATGTCCTTTGCTTGTGTGATGGACCCATGCCTCTCCCATTTGACTTTTGTAATTCATCCTGATGGATACAACTTGGTTGATCTTTCGTTATGTTGGATCATGACTGGGACCATGAGTGGTCTACATCATTGAGGTGATTAGATTTATGTTATTGTATTAGTTGCTTTGATTATGCTTTGACTGATTTATGAGATTATGATGTAATTTATGGTTCACTGAGGTGTGTACCAGTGGTTACCAAGATTGATGTGGTATCATGATTTTGTTTTGTGATTACCCTAAAATGTGTGCAAAGATTGCACTATGTACTATTACCATGCTACACTGGACTAGGTTCCTATAGTAGTGGTTAGTCATGTTTATGACTGTGTTTGCTTATGTATTTTAAGTGCCTTTTGTGTTATTTAAACAATCATTATTAAATTCTTAAATAATTAGAAATGGATTGTCCATGTTGGATTCATTAGCTATGTGCTACGGATATTTACCTTGTTATATTTTGATCTGAGAGATATTTTATTTCTCATGTTATGTTTTAAATTTGAGATGACTTGAGGGTCGGATGTTATACCTTGATTTCAATATCATAGATGTTAGAATATTATAGTTTTCAGTTAATCATATTGCATAATGATGCCATTTTGAGATGACAGTGTGTTTTATGATGATATCTAGTTATCTGGTGTTTAGACATATCATTGATTTTGTTATGTGATGGATTTAATGCTATAGTTATTTACTTCATTCCTTCATTGTTATGCCTTATGTGAATGTGAGTGATGTAATTAGATTATTTTATTATAATTAAATGAATGGTTAAATTAGGTGATTAATGCATTTTTTTCTTTGGCTATGTTGTTATATGCAATTGCACTTGATCGTGTTGTTTAGTGTGCAAGATTTATATCCTTGGCAGTGGCACATGGAGTTAGTGATTCAGCCATTCATATTTTACCAATGTTGTCCTTGTATGGTCAATGTATCTTTATTTTAATTGTTTAATTAATCCTTCTAGTGATTGTTAAATCTGAACTCATTTGCATTATGTGATTAGACTAGTAAGTGTGTCTGTGCATTTAGAGTTTCACATTGTCACGATAGTTATTAAAGAAATTTTTGTGTTTTTGGGTTTTGGGCTTTTTATTGATTTATTTTAATTTTTGACAGCTTTTCCATAGATTAATTCCTATTACTAGGAATAGCCTATGTTCATTTGGGTTGATTTGGGGTTTCACTAGGTTAAGAATTTAATTCTTCACTTCTCACTTTTGAATTAGAAAGTTGCAAAGTAAAACCCAAAATCATCTTCATGAGGATTTAGTGTTTTGTTCGTTGTGGGAGCTATGAGCATGGGATCATCGCAAGATTGAGCTTGTTGAATCCAACTCAGGGAAACCTTGGATTGCCATGATTTTCAGCTACTTTTGCGGGCTATTTATTTTATGGTTCAGATTCCTATTTTTCCCTTTTGGTTGTGAGGTAGGGCTCTCTTGTTTTATTATTTTCACTTTGTTTTAGCTTCTATTTTTAGTAGCCATTTGTTTGGACGCTAAGAACTAGTGTTCCCCTCCATTTCTGTATGCTAGTTCTACTCGGTTGGGTGGGTATGAGCATTTCTCTATTTTTTCAGGTTGAGGATTTGGGGTTTTCCATCATTATGCTAGCCATTTTTGCATACGGTATCTGAACTCAATTATTTTTGGATTTTTGGGGGTTTTGTACCCAAAGGCCAAATGGGTTTTAATTTTGAAGTTTTCCAAAATTTTGGAATTTTTATCTTGTTTTGCATGCCACCTTGTTTTCTCAGGTTCTTGGCACATTATTAGTTTTGGACATGGATCATCTGTTTGGATGTTAGTCAGACCATTGTTTCACTTTTATGTTTGCATTGGGATGCATGTCACATCTGTATTCCTAACTTTGTGTTTGATTGAGTGATTTTATACCTATTGTTATGGTATCTTTTAGACCTTTGTTCTTGTTTCATGGACACTAGGATTCATGTAGAATCCATACTCCTAAGTTGAGGCTGTTAAGTGAGTTCATGATGTTTGGTCTTGTTGCATCATTGGGATTTGTGTAGAATCCATACTCTCGGATTGAGGCTAGTTGAGTCATTTCATGATGTATGGTTTTATTGTTCTTTGGGAATTCATGGAGAACCCATCCTCCCAAGTTATTTCCAATTCATGAGTGATATTTTGCATTGTCTTCTCATCCAATCTTTGTGTTATGATCTTCATGATGGTGGTGCGCCACACACGAGTACATATGCATACATTTGTTAGGTGACTTGTGAGGCCTAATCTTCTATGGTACTTCCAAAAGTTATGATCATTGAGGTTAGAATGGGAGTATGCATGCCCATAGACACTTATCTTAGGATGAGCATGGGTAGGGTAGGGTAGCATATGGAGAGGGCTTCTATCCAGCAGCATGGTGATAATTGTGCCTAGAGGGTTGGCAGAGGTGAGGAAGTTTTAAATAAATGATAACTAAATAAAATCTGTGAGTGGTAATAAAACTTAAGATAATAAAATGTATGTGTGAGATCCTTTCCATTGAGGGATGTTGTATCTGCACGATTTAAGCTTGGGCTTGTCAATGCCAAGTGACTCTCCATGATTTCATCCCCTACTTAGTAGCCTTTTGAGTGTCTGACTAGGACCTATACTACTTGCATTGTCTTAGGTTCTTGGTTATAGTCATCATACTATCTAGCGTGAGTGTTAGCCATGGATGTTGTGTGTTATATATATTTGTGGTTGGATCAATATCTCCATCACCACAGCAGATGTGGACCTATGGGTGCCACACGGTTGGGAGGCATAGCTACTTATACCACTACTAGGGACCGATGTACAGAGATAGTCTTTTGTCCTAGTGTAACTATTGTTGGATGTTTTCACTTGATACTTCAAGTGCTGGAGTATGCTTTCTTATGATTTATGCTTTCATTGGAATGCTTGTATGTCATATTTAGATGATGATATTTATTGTTGCATTTCCTTATTATGATGATTAGCATGTGATAGGTGATGTTATCTACTTGTAGGATTATCTTATGCTTTACTACTAGCATGTTAGATTTCCTTATGCTTACATTGTAGCATGTTTTAGTAGTGATATTCCTATTACAATAGCACCAATGATCTGATAGGTTGCTTGGGCTGTTACACATGGGAGATGGCTAAGATCCACAATGGTCTTATGATGCTATTGATGGTTGGGAGGAACCACATACTTAGTTTGGTTGTTTTTCTCTTGCAATGTTGTTTTCTGTACACTATGATGTTACTTTTAATACATTCTTTTACTGCTATGGTTTAGATGGATAGATGTTCTTCTTTCTTGTTTCTTGGCATCTTGTTGTTTATGCACTCAAGTGTTCATTCCTAGATTTATGTGGATCCGGTTCTCCCTGGTGTGGAGGAATTCATTTTCTAGTTTTCTTCTTTTTTTATTTTCTGGCTTGTTGCTCTCAATTCTCGCATGAACTTTCAATTTCTCACATGAGAATTCATGTCCTCACATGGCATGTTGGGTTTCTTCATGCAACTTTTCACTTCTTCACGCAAAACCCAACACCAATCTTTGCTATTGGGCCAAGTACTTTCTTGTGCCATTTGGTGCACTTTCTCACATGGATGGTAGTTTCTCATAGGGTGTGTTACACATCTTTGTCTGAGAATCTCACACTTTGTTGGTCTCACACGAAAAATAAGGGGTGTCTAGGCTTGTCTGCAAAAATTTTGGAAATTTATTTTGGACACCCTTCTTGGTTTTACACCTTCCTAGAAACAAATTTCCTAAGGGGTTTAAAATATATCATTTAAGTATAAGTTGATGTATATTTAATTCCTTATACTTCAAATATATTTTAATATATACGACAAGTCTTTTGAGATAGGTTTTAGACCACTCTGAGATAAGATAAAGATTCTATGAAATTTTAGGACTTAAGAAATTCAGACTTAGCCAAATTTTAGGGCTTCAGGATTTAAGACTTAACCAAATTTAAGGATTTTGCATTTATCTTCTAGCATGGTGTTTAGTTGATGAGTAATGGTTTTTTCAAGCCCTCATCTTATGCATGGTCATTGTGGACCTCTTTTTGAGTGTGTCAATTTGTTTGTGGTATTTGGAGAATTGTTGGTTGTCAGGATTGTTGGTGAAGTCTTTCATTGCAATCTTTGTGATCCTTATATGATGTTGTCATGTGCATTCATATTTGTAAAATATATATATACATATACATATATTTATATTTATATATATCTTGGCTTGTATTGAATCCTTGCTCCAAGGATCTCTGGGTGGGGCATTACATGTAGGACTTAAAGAATTGTTTCTTGGCTATTAGAGGACACTTTTGAGAAGAAAAATTATCTTGCTCCAATTTTATCTTTGCAAAGATTTAAAAGGTTGCAAATTAAATGGCTTGGATAAGAAACAATTACTTGATATAGCATTAAAAAAAAATTCGACCAAACATTGGTGGACATTTTGACTAACAATGACAAATCAAAGCTAGCAAAAAATTAAAAATTTTGATGAGAATATTTACCACGAAATGCTTCGTCAAAATTTTGACCAAAATTAGTCAAAAATTGAGTTCAAATTTACTAGTGTTGGCACCTACAATAACCCCTCTTTCTTTTTGGAGATTTGATTCTATTTTGATTTTGCGGCCCCATCTCGGGTGATGCTAAAACTTGTAGTGTTAGCTAGTACAAAGTCGCTAACTAGTGAATCTCTCTAAACCTTCATCATGGGATAAAACTATCTACTTTGTTAGCTCTGAGTGGCCAAGTAAAATATAGTTTGAATATCATTCCATCCTATTGATAGCTCAAACATTATTGGGCATGCAAAAATGAAATTAACCCTCACTAAATTCCATAAGGTAGTGATCTTTGATGGGTCATATCTCAAAGCTCATGTGAGGTATCAATGCAATTTTGGGTGCTATAAAATCATGTTTTCAACACCTATAATAACCTCCCTCACTTTTTGGAGATTTCATTCCATCTTGATTTTGTGGCCCCATCTTGGGTGATGCTAAAACTTGTAGTGATGGTGAGTACAAAGTCACCAACTGGCGAATCTCTCCAACTCTTCATTGTTGGATCAAACTATTTGCTCAGTTAGCTTTGAGTGGCCAAGTAAACTCTAGTCCTAAGCTCATTCTATCTTGTTGACTTCTCAAACATTCTCAGGCATGCTAAATAGAATTGACCCTAAGACTCACAAAATGCCATAGGATAGAAATCTTTTACGAGGTATATTTTGGATCTCGTATGAGATATCTATGCAATGTTGGGTGCTATAGAATCATATTGTTGACACCTATAATAGCCTCTCTCACTTTTTGAAGATTCAATTCCATTTCTTTTGTGACCCCATCTCGAGTGATGCTAAAACTTGTAATATTGGCTAGCACAAAGCATCAACTAGTGAACCTCTTTAACCATTCATCATGGAATCAAAATTTCCACTTTATTAGCTCTAAGTGGCTATGTAAAACCTAGTCCCAAGCCTATTCATTCTCATTGACCACTCGAACATTCTCAAGCATGCCAAATAGAATTAACCCTAAGAATCACTAAATGCCATAGGGTAGTGATCTTTGACGAGACATACCTCAGAGCTTGTGTGAGGTATGGATGCAATGTTGAGTGCAACATGATCATGTTGTCAACAACTAAAATAGCCCCTCTCTCTTTTTGGAGATTTGATTCCATTTCGATCTTGTAGCCCCATCTCGAGTGATGCTGAAACTTATAATGTTAGCCAAAAAAAGTTGCCAACTAGTGAATCTCTCTAACCCTTCATTATTGGATTGAATTATCTTCTCTCTTAACTTTAAGTGGCCAAGTAAACTATAGTCCCAATATCATTCCATCCCATTGACTGCTCAAATTTTCTAGGGCATGCAGAACAAAATTGACTCTTATTGTCACTAAATGTCATAGGGAAGTGATCTTTGATAGGACATATCTTCAAACTTGTATGAGGTATCAATGTAATGTCAGGTGCTACAAAATTATTTTTTCAACACCTCTAATAACCTCTATCACTTTTTTGAGATTTGATTCTATTTTGATTTTGCAACCCCATCTCAGGTCATGTTGAAACTTATAGTGTTGGCTGGTACAAAGTCACCAACTGGTGAGTCTCTCTAACCCTTGATCCTAGGATCAAACTATTTACTATGTTAGCTCTGAGTTGTTAGGTAAACCCTAGTCCCAAGCGTGTTCTATCCCTTGACCACTTGAATGTTCCCGGGCATGCAGAATAGAATTGACCCTGAGAGGTAGTAAATGTCATAGGGAAGAAATATTTGATGGGGCATATCTTGGAGTTCATATGAGATATCAATGCAATGTGGGGTGCTACATAATCATGTTGTCAAAACCTATGATAACCTCTCTCACTTTTTGGAGATTTGATTCCATTTTGATTTTGTGGGCCCATCTCAGGTGATGCTAAAACTTGTAGTGTTGTCCATTATAAAGTCACCAACTGGTGAATATCTTTAACCATTCATCATGGGATCGAACTGCTTGCTTTATTATCTTTGAGTAGCTAGATAGACCCTAGTCCCAAGCTCATTCCATCTCATGGACCACTCAGATGTTCTTGGGCATGTTGAATGGAATTGACCTTGAGAGTCATTAAATGCAATAGGGAAGCAATCTTTGATAGGGCATATCTTGAAGCTCATGTGAGGTATGGATTCAATGTGAGATGATACAAGATTGTGTTATCAACATCTACAATAACCTCTCTCTCTTTTTGGAGATTTGATTCCATTTTGATTTGTGGGCCCCATCTCGAGTGATTTGAAAATTGTAGTGTTGGCCAATATAAAGTTACCAATTGGTGAATCTCTCTAACCCTTTATCATGGTATCAAATTATCTTTATTTTTTGGGTAAAACCTAGTCCCAAGATCATTCCATCTTGTTGACCACTCAAAAATTCTCGAGCACACTGAATGGAATTAAACTTGAGAGTCACCATATGCCATAGGGAAGCGATCTTTGATGAGGCATATCTTGGAGCTCATGCGAGGTATCAATGCAATTTTAGGTGCTATAGAATCGTGTTGTCAACACCTACAATAAACTCTCTCTCTTTTTGGACATTTACTTCTATTTTGATTTCACAACCCCATCTCAAGTGATGCTGAAACTTGTAGTGTTGGCCAATAAAAAGTTGCCAACTGGTGAATCTCTTTAACCATTCATTGTCAGATTGAACTATCTACTTTGTTACCTCTGAGTGGATGGGTAAACCCTATGTCTAATCTCATCCCACCCTATTATTTTCTTGAACAATCTTGGGCATGCCAAATAGAATTGACCCTAAGAGTCACAAAATATTGTGTGTTAATACTTGAAAGAATGAAAAACAGAGTGTAGTCATTTCATAGTGGATAATGACACACAAAAGATATGCAAGAAAAGATGTAACAACTATAGCTATAGGAATCATAAGAAGAGCATAAATAATGTGTTTCCATGAATGAAGCTCTCGATGAGATGGATAAGCAAGAAATCTTGATGTCAAATTCCATGAATAAATTTAAAAAATTATTTCAAGTCTTCTCATTTTGTGAAGATAAAGCATATATAAACTCTTAGACATGTTTATGATGACACTAAGATTCAAGCATAGAAATTTACATAATGCAGCCAACTCAAGATTTAATTTCAATGCTAATTGTATAACACTAATAAGAATTTAAGTTCCACTATTTTCATCCCAACAAAAACTTCAAATAAGTTACTCATAATCTAAAGTACTCATAAATTTTACAATCTAAATACAAATTAATATCATAGCCTTATTTACATGTCAAAAGATACTATCAAAGCTTATTATAATGATTCCTACCCTTATTTTGGATACAAATTACATTAAAATGAAATACTTGGAATACATAAAATATAAACAAAAAAATAAGATAGATATTATGATAACCAATAATGTCATACATGAACAAACTGATGCATCAAAGTTGTAAGTCCAATAATGTCATGCATCAAATATATGTCATACATAAATATATGATTGCATGTATACATCAACTGTATGTCAAATATATCCACTAACATAAAATCCAAGATATGTGTCTATTAATGCCTATATGGGTGTCCATCCCTATATTTTATCCTTTCCATGAGGGGGAGGAAACAAATCCCTAGAGGTATTTGGTCATTGCGTGGAGGGAGATGATGGGTATGATGGGGTCTTCCTCATACACTCATTCGTCCTCTTGATTAGGCTCCTCTATAACTAGAGCTTATATAAACAAAGTATATATGAATCAATAATTATTATACATTGAAATCAAATATATGTCACACAAAATTAATTATTTTCTTACCGCCATCAAATAGTCACTATGTACATCCACCTCAAAGGCTTGAGGACAATTGGGAGTAATAAGGCCCTAAAACAATTCAATCAATATAATCGATCGATCATACTTATAAACACCATTTAAATTTTAAATAGTAACTATAATAAATAACAACTAAAACTATGAAAGCTATTTTATACCTCAATCAATGGCTATGAACTAGCCACCATGGCAATAACTCCATGATCAATGAACTAGTGAAGATGAGGAGTTTTTTACATCAACAACTTCAAATCATATTATATAATTTACATATATTTTTATAGAATATAATATAGTCAAATGAATTAAATTAACATGAAATAAATGAACCTCTACGAAGCCTGTATCATGCCTAGGCTCAGATTCCCTTGTGAATGTCGATGGTCTACTAGAGAACTAATGCACATGGATAAAAAAAAATTCCAATCCTTCATATGAATACTTCATAAATATGTGTATTAATTGAAATAATTAAATTGATACATACCTATCAACTTGTCAACAAGACATAAAATGGGGTTGAGGAATCTGTACTAGGGCCATCAACACTCATACACTGAATTTTGAACAATGTTGAGACATGTTAATTTATTATTCATTCATTCTACAAGTGTAATCAAATTAGTTTATTATAATTATAGTTTACCTATGTGTCAATGCCAAGTGTCTTACTCAGGAAGTCGTCAGTGACTAGCCCATCATCCATAGTGTCTCCAATGTGACTACCAAACATGCATAAGGATCCACATGATGTGCACATGTAACCATGGTACATAGAAGGTTCCTCCTCAACTAATGGATCAGAAAAATGAATGAGGGTCTATGTCAAACCATTGACAGTCCCTAGAGTACTAGTCTCTACATCTTCCTTGACAAATGAAGAAATAATGACATGCTTACCTTGTGGCTTGACAACAAGTGCCCTAACTACATTAGGGTCACGATGTGCTTCTGACCTCCCAAATAATGACTCCCCCCTCGACCCTGAGAATGTAACATGTCAAAAAAATAGGGGATCTCCCAAAGGGAAAATTCATAATACAATTCCCTTAAGAAATATGTTGAAACCTTGAGATTATTACAGGGAGAGGCATCAAAGACCACCCACCATCTATCAAAAAAGTTATTTATAATATTGTCATGGATGCACTACTTCATGGGGAATCTTTTAGTTGCATTTTTTACAATTTCTTCTTCTCCTGGCTTTTTACACAATGCACATATGTCATCTTTTTCCATGTCCTTATTTTTACATCTTCATAGGATAATTTGTTTGCATAATTCTTCTTTGTCCTTCTCTCTTGACATGCCAAATATTCAATTAACCACTAACACAAGCTACTTAGCTCACAATGGACTCAAGGGAGGATGTGAATTGTGCTCTCATAGAATTAATTTTTCCACAAGCCTTTAACCTACCAATGATTGCTTCTAATTAATTTTTCCCTCTTTCTATTTCATTCATTATATTGTCTTAGGTTCTAGGAGGAGGTCTTTCAATCGGTGGAGGTTGTGGAGTTTATTGTTCATCCTCACGAGGGTTTTCATTTTGATCTTGTGGAGGGTTTTCATTTTGATTTTGTGGAGGATTTTGTTGATTATGCTAGGGATTTGGTGGTTAAATATTCACATTTTCTTATAAGAAACCAATTGCATTTTTAAAAACTAAACAAACTTGAAGAAAAACTAAAAAAGACATATAAAATAATGCTAAAACATACAAAATAATGCAAAATCAATGTGAGAAGACATACCCAATAACCTCGATCTTGATCTCTTGCAACAAGGAGGAGTTTTGAGGAGAAAAGCAATCAAATCATTCACATTCTAGAACATGTGTGCATATTGTTGGGGGTATAGAAGGCTACCAGCAAAAGAAATGGGAGAGAATGATATGGGTCATGGGTTGTAGTCTGTTTATAAGATTTCACATAGTGCGTATATACTATAGCATACATGTGCTATGTGGATTGCTCCTAGACTCCACAAGCCTAAGGCTTGAGGAGCCTAGGCCATAGTGTGTGTGCACTATAGAAAACTTTGAAAAAGTAATAGGGGTGTCATCTTTTCGACACCACAACTTGGTGAATTTTCCCTATTACATTTCAACATGTGTATTGAGGTGATTCTCTTAACAGAGTGGTTGAATAAGGCCTATGTAAATCTCCTAACAGATTTCTCATTTAATAGTGTAGTTTAAATCCTTTAATCAAGGTAGACTTAATAATCTTGTAAGCTTTTAGCATGGTAGACCCCTCATAGGGTAGATCATAAGAAGTGATTAAGCCTTGTAGACCTATCAAACACACTTTATTACTATAGTAGTGAAGATTTTGTGAGTGCCAACTCTACTGTAGTTTTACTTTCTCCTTGGAGGGTGTATACATTACCAAATCTAGTTTTATGTGTTGATTATGTGTTTATATATTTTATTCATGTTATTAGATGTTAGATTTGATATTTCATGAAGTCGCATATTTGACAACATACAAGGTCAAGGGTAATTAATGGTGAATTAAGTATAAATATGGTTTATATTTGAAGTGGTAAAGGATGTGAAGGTATTGATTCACCCCCCACCCCCATCCCCCTTCTCAGCATCTTACTTTCCCACTAGATTTCCAATAATTGGTATTAGAACCTAGTTCTCTAAGCACTTGAAGTCTAACCACTTGAGATTAAAATATCTTGGAGATGGAAGCCTACAAGAAGGGAAAGGTTATTAAAAATCATAAGCTTGATTTTCAGCTTGCATTTGAGCAAGTCAGGACTGTAAAGGAGGAACTAAACAAATCCTTGAAGAGAAGGAATGATATGGAAATCTAGAAAAATGATGCATAGTACAAGGAAGAAAACATTGAAGATCTATGTGGTGAAAGAAGATCTAGTAAAACTGATTTAGAAATAGAAAATCTATTGGAGAAGAACAACACTCTAAATGAAGAGGTAAGAGCAATGAAAATTGAACATAAAATAGAGTTAACAAGGCTATGTGAAGTTACTAAACGAAAGAAAAATGATAAAGAAGAGAAGGTAATGGCTAATGAAGGAAAAAGATAAATGGCTACATGTCTTGATGAAAGGATCAATGAAGTAAAAATGTTGGATCACAATCAATTTGACACGATCAATCAACTATTAAGTGCCAATCATGACATTATTAGGAAGGTGGAAGAGAATGCAAATCTGAGATCTAAGAATAATCAACTAAAAGTTGAGTTGAGAGCTGAAAAAGGAAATTATTGAAATGATGAATAGATCTAGAGAGGTTGTGAGAAAACTTGATGAACAGTTGAAAGCACAAAGAAGACTTCATGACACTACTAGATTAGGCTATACCAAGTTCATGTCATCTACTAAGCAAGGAGAATCATCAAAGCATAGAGAACAATAGAATGAGAAAATAAATAATAATAATGTTATGTATGTTATCAATGTGGTAAGTCAAGCCATACAACAAATATATGCAAGAGAAAAATTGGTGAGTCAAATCATAATCCTGAATTCAATTGTAATTATTTCAATTATAATAAGCATGGACATCAAATACATGAATATCAATCAAAGACCAATAAGACACAAGCTACATCTAGATTTGAAGGTTATTGTTACACATCTTAGAAGTATGGTCACATGGCATAGGATTGTAGATCTAATGAAAATAATAGTTGGACACAAGTAAAGGTCAAGACAATGCAACTAGTCAAGGAAATGCTATAAATTGGGATTACAATACATGGGTAAATTGTCAATTCTATGGAAAGTATGGACACATTGCAACATCTTGTGCAAGGATATATTTCAAAGGTAGATTAGGAAATTGGAGAAATTTTGGACCAATATGTTTTAACTGTTAGAAGGTCACCTAAGTAGAGACTATATGAACTGAGCAAAACACCTAATGTTGAAGAGAAAAATGACATTGAAAAGGTTAATATTGAAGAAGTGAGAAAATAGATTAATCAAACCTAGAAGAAGAAATATGATGGAAGCAACAGTGCAAATGGTCAAGTTGTGACCACCCAATCCAATGGATTAGGTTTTTCCCACATCTTAAACTAAGATAAAGAGGTATGTATCAATCTATATTTTAATTTGTCAAATCATACATTAGTTCCTAAGATTGAATACATGGATGTCTGAATCAACATGATATTAGATGCATTAGAACATATTTGAAGTTTAAACAAAGTAATATATTTAGATGCCAAGTTGAGAAGTTAGTGATGACCGAGCACCAGTATTGAAGTCTTGAAAAGTGTTAAGAAGTTGAGCATAATTGTTGATATAGATCAAGTCATGGTATTGGCCGAGTGAAATGGAAGGAGACTACCAGGTTTTTTAGTGAAGGTTGAGACAACTGTAATACACCAACTAAAGGTACAAAGTATTAATGAGGCCCTAAAATTGAATTTTGGAGATATATAGTAAGTTCTATGAATCATTTTATGGACTTTGCGTTCAATTTTTTTGAGAGAAAATTGAGATGAAGTATTTTCTAAGAAATTTGAGCAAGTTTGTGAAAGCTTTGGTGTGTGCCTTCAATGATAGATGTGAATTGTGAGTGGTTGTATTGTCATCGAGTTGCATGGAATATTGTGATAGAACCCTAATTGAAAGAATGATGTTGAGCTCGTTTGCAACTGAAAATAAAATGGAACTAAAGGTTAGTAATGCTCAATTAGTCAAAAATAAAGGTTTTCCCCCACCTAAATTTAAAGGATATCTAGATATTGCGATGAAGGGTGATTATTTGAGTTCCCTATCATCAATCCCACCTATGGTTATTATGATCCATGATGTAAGATCATGTTACATGTATAAAATTGGAGAGATATGTGATTTTGAAGTAAGGAATTCATGTGATAGGTTGTGTAAGAATGGAAGGTTGAAAAATAAGCACAAAAAATGTTTCCAAGAAAGGGTTAACACATGCCCTAAACTTTCCAAGATTTTTCAAGGTAGAATGGATCAAGAAGGTCTTAAGCCAAATCCATGACATGAAGCTCTGATTGAAAGGTGGACGAGTAAGGATTATAAAGAAAATCATTCATCATGTCACAAGTTACCTTGTTATGGAAAGGGTAAAGACCATTTGTTTCCAAGGAAAATATGTGATTGAGGCCAACACAATGGAAAAATGGAACAAAACAGGATTGACAATATCTATGATTAAGGATGTAGAGGCTAAGTTCATTGTCAGAGTCATTGTACGCAAAATCTATAAGTCTATCTAACTTGATAGTATGTGATACATGTTGTTGTGGATTTGGCATGGAAAATTATCAAGAAAGATGAGAGTTACAACTTGAAGATCTATAGTTAATACAACTAGTTGAGAACTTGGGTAGTATAAGGAAAGAAAAGAAAAATTTGTGTAAGTTTGGATCTCTATTGTTTGTATTTTCTTCTATGTATAGAATTCATTTCCTACTATTGGTAAGTTTCTTGGGATAGGAAGAGACTAGTGACCCATCAAATAAACAAGTTTATTAGTCCAATGGGTGAAAATTTTGAGACCATCATAGATGGGTATTTTGAAGAGGTCAAGAAAGAATAGAACAAGGATTTCTCAATCCCTTATTAATTAGTACTAAAATGACATCTATTTCCTAGCTGATATAGATTATACATATGTACAAGTAGTCATACCCAAGATTGCATGGTTGAAATCTCTTCCATATGAGGTTAATATTGATGAAATTACAACAATGATTACTACAATAGTACCTGAGGAAGTTGATAAGGATGTTGATCCATTCGGTAGGTATAAAACTACAAAATTAAAAATTATTGTGCAACTCAATGCTCCAGAGATAGACAATAAGACAAAGATTATGATTGAAAACTTGGAGAGAAAATTAGGGGCAAGAGAAGAGAAGGAGATGCATCTACAAATAATAGAAGGAAAAGGTGAATATATGAGTAGTGATGATGAAGAAGAATGTGGAAATGAAGAAGTAGAAGCAAAAGGAAAGGGAAAATATATAGTGATTTTTGAGCCATAGAAAAGTAAAAGAAAAAAAATTGTGATTGTTGAGCCTCAATATTGATGAAGTTACAAAAATGATTACTACTATTCTACCTGAGGAAGTTGATAAGGATGTTGAGCCTTTTGGAAGGTATAAAACTAGAAAACTAAAAATTATTGTACAACTCAATGCTCCAAAGATAGACAAGAAGACAAAGTAAGATTGAAAACTTGGAGAAAAAAATAGGAGAAAGAGTAGAGAAGGAGATGCCTCTATAAATAATAGAAGGAAATGGTGAAGATATGAGCAATGATCATGAAGAAGAAGGTGGAAATGAAGAAGTAGAAGGAAAAGGAAAGAAAAAAAGAGATAGTGGTTTCTAATTTTCAGATATCTGGAATCTTTTGAAATATGCAAGCATAATATACTTGATTTTATTATCTTGAATGTAGTTATTTTTCAACTTGTTCCTAAATAAAATATCAATTTGTTCCTAAATAAAATATCCTCTATGAAAATTTAATTGGAAGGTTTGATAATAATCAAGTTTTAATTGCCTTCAATACTAGTATGGGGTTTTCTATTGTTCCACAGATCTAGGTTAATAGAATAAACCAAACAACCAATTTCCAAACACTCAAGAAGACATGAATAATACAAGTATTTTCAAATGAGTTTTCTATAGCAGCTTTCAAACCCTACCTCTTGTCAACTATTGAAATGAGAGACAATGGTGAAACCCTTGCTAATCCAAACCCTTTGAAAAAATCAATAATTCTTTGCCCCAATTTAGAAATTTCTCCCAAAAACTTGTGTGTTTCAAAATGAACTACAAGCCCTCTAATAATAACGATAACCATAATTATGGCTTCTATATATACACACAAAAGAGTGCACTTCACTAAGTCCTTCTATCCAAAGAATCTCATAGATTAAGAACCTTGAATATCAACCTAGAGCTCCCTAGACATGATATACAAATGGTGTGAGTAAAGTTTTTGTGGCTCTCAAATGAGCTTAGGAATGCATCCCCTTGCAAGGTGGACCAAGAAATGGGAGATTCAAGAACAAGAGAAAGAGAGAAAATTTCCAAATAACCGACATACGATGCAATGCAAATGAAGCTAAACTAAGGAAATGAGGAATGCAAGATTAACTAACAAGTATGAAGTATTACAATCCTCCTATTTAAGCTAGATGTACTATTCTAATAAATGAGAAAAGAATCTATGCTAATATTACTATGCTAGTATGGTATGAAAGGGATGAGATGATGCAATAATTCTTGAAAAGATCCTTAGAGTACCTAGAATTCCTGTAGCATAATGTTAGTACAAAAATGAGTGATTGTGAGATGAGGAGAGAACTCTCCATTTTAAAGTATAATAGACGATAGAAATCATGTGGAAAGAGGAATTTAATCAAGGGTGGAGGATGAAAGTTGAGTTATCTATGTGAAAATGTGTTTCCACCAATCATAATCAAGAGTTGAGTTTTGTGCCTATGTGAGACAAAATAGGCTTTTCTTTTCTTTTTAAAGTGGAAATAATACTTTAAGTGTGCACAACTTAGGATAAGTGTGGAATGGGGTCTTTTATTTAATTAAAAGGAGACATGTTACTTTTAATTAAATAATAACTTAGGATATAGTAGTAAAACTATAGGATAAAATCAATTAAATTATTTTTTGAAGATTTGATCAAGAATGAGTGATTAATAAATTTAGAAAAATGTTAGAAAGGGGGCTAATATTCTAGATGGCCATTTCTAAATATCTCTCTCTCTCTCTCTCTCTCTCTCTCTCTCTCTCTCTCTCTCTCTCTCTCTCTCCAGTGTTAAGTACTATTGCTAATAGATCGTACATTTAGAATCAGCTATCTCTCTGCACTTTTTTCTTCAAAGTTAGATCATTTTTCTATTTTCTTGGCTTCTTCATTCTTTGAATTAATGTGTTCCTAGACTAATTACACATTAGTCAAAGAGGGGGATAGAACCTGAGATGAGTACTAATATGTTGAGCAAATAAACTAGATAGATCAAGAGAAAATTGAAAGGTCAAGCATATGCTCTTGAGAAATAGACAACCATAAAAAAGTAATTTGTAGCAATGATAGAATATTCCTACCCTACCAGGATTAAAATCAAAATGAGGTACAGTAGAGGTAAAAATGCACTAGATCGAGAATAAATTGAGATAAATTAAGTTTCATGATGACAAATAAGCGATTAAGACCAAAGAGTGACCATCAAAAAATTAAGATATGCCCTAGTGCAACTAATTTTAACCAAGAAAGATAAAACATTAGAATTATGTCAAAATGGGGAGAAAGAGGAAATGAAATGAAAGAAAAGAGTAGAAGAGAGTGTAAATGATGAAGATAGGAAGGAATGATGATTTCCTCAACAAGAGATTTGAAGACTAAGCCTCAAAAGGTTAGCCAACTACATAGAAGAAGGAAGAGATTTTAACATATAATTTTGACCATCAAGATGAACTCAAATTTTGATTTCAATCCCAAAAATGGATCTAGGAAGTCACAACTAGTTAGGGGTGCAATTTTTGAACAAATCCGAGGAGTTCAAAAAATTAGATCAAAATGAGGTCAAAAGGTATAAAAGGGGCCCAAGGTGTCATTTTAAAATCATTTGTTGTATGTGATTTTTAGAGCTTAGAGCACCTAGAGAGAGGTAGTGATGGCTTAAGGGGGTATTTCAATTGTATCTCGTTGCCTCGGAATTCATCTCGTAGAAACATACCAAAGATGCTACATTATATTGGTGATTATTTAATGAGCTGGTAAAATTTGAGAAGAGATCATACAAAGGGTGTGAGAGTTAGTAGGAGGCAACAAATAAGCTAGGTTATATGTTTTGTATCCAGCCATTAGTAGGGTGATATGTAGGGATTGTGGAGAAATTTTTGATTAGCCATGTGTGGAAGTAGTTTGGTTGTAGGTAGAGGGTTGCAATGAAGACAACTAAATATGCCAGGTTCCATGGGGAGGAGGATGAAGGATGGCAATTGATACTAGATTATGGAGAATCTTTGTAGGAAATATAGGGTTTGTGGAGGGAAAGGTGGGACTATCTCTTGGGAGTCCCAAATGTGGTTGTATCTCCAAACTATGCTCAAGAGATGAGGAGGCATCCATTCCCTAAGTTCATTATCCCCAATGTGATGCAAAGAGATGCAAGGAGAGGAGATTATGGTGGTGGTGATGTAGGGGATGGAGGGGATAGAGGAGGTAGGGGAAACAAAGGGAGAGGTGACAAAGGGAGGGAGTGGTTCTCAGGGTGCATCCAGTAGTGGATTAGGGAAAAGATGGAGGTAGAGGAGGTGAAGGAGGATGAGGAGGAAAAGTTGGTACAGGTAGAGAGACTGATTAAATGACCTTGGGTGACTAAAGAGTAGAGGTAGGAGAATCCTATCATGGGAGGAGGAGAGGGTCTATGAGAGAGGATCAAGGTATTGGAGATAGAGGTCTAATACTTGAGGACCATCAAAGATGTTAGAGATTATTAGTTATTGGACACATGAGCATAGGTTGATAGGCAATCAAGAGGACTTAGCAGTGGTGAGGAGAGAGGTGATGCTACAAGGGGCCTGAGAAACCTATTGTCATGGAGTATATATAGACAAAATACCAATAGGTCATCGAGTGCCTCTCTATTCAGAGAGAGTAGGGAGATTAGAGGGTGTTCTGTAACCCCTAGATAAGACTCAGGTGCCCCCTCCCCAACCACCACATGCTACACATGATGGGCAGAGTCATTCATAGGTCTAGATTAGATCTAGGTTTTTGATGTCCATGTGACATGTTATATATCATTTTGAGAGACATATATCCAGATTTTGGTCTCACACTATACTTGTACTGATTCATCATGATATATATGAGATACTATATTTGATATAGCATTGTGTACATGTCTCTCTCTTTCTCATGGGATGGATGTTCATGTCTATTTCAGCACTTGTCTTAATGTTTCCATCTAATGTTGATATGTATGCTTATGTGTGTATAAATGTATCTCTCATAGGTGTTTTAGCTCTCATGTTATTATATAGACTTATGATTTAGAAACTTAGAACTTGTATAGATTAGATATGATGATGAGATTAATCCCTTGTGATGACGAAAATCAAAGAAGAATTAAGTTGATAAGATCGAGAAGGAGTGACAGGCATCATTAAGAAGAAGTGAAAAGAGGTTAACATAGTTAGCTGACATGTTTGTAAAAGATGGAGAGACCTCTCAACATGCAAAATGTAAAAACTAAACTAGAATTAGCCTTAGAATTCAACCTAATATGGAAAGGTGCAATTTCAAGGGATACATAAGTAAGCCCAAATTTTCATCATCGAGCCCTATTAGGGACACTAAAAGATCATACAATAATCATTAGTATAACTATGAGGATATGAATATGATCTATATCAGATAGGTATGTGGGAATCCAACCTAGGCATCAAAGACATATAAGTCAAGATGACTAGTGTAGTTCGATTCCCTAAGCTTAATATAGAAAGATTACACATGTATCAAGGAATGAGTGCCAAGATAACCCCTAAGTGAGGTCTTGTAAAAAAAACAAGGATGATATGTTGTAGATTATAAGTGTCAAGTAGGACAAGTATGAATGCTTATGACACTGAAGATCAAAAGGTATACCCATAAATAGAAAACAAGACAAAACATGCCCCATGCCCCCAATCCTCTAGCTCATGACATCCTTGATAGACTATTATGGAGGTAACATTCAGTGAAGAAACCATCATAGACAACACACAAAGAGAGATAAAACCAACAAGTCTTATCAAGTTTGATGTTCAAGTGTGAGTATGTGTGTGTAAGTCAAATGACTGTCTCTTTAGGACTTGAATCTTCTAGCGAGAAATATAACAATATCCTAGGATGTGACTAAAGTATCCAATAAGTGTTGAGAAGACTTGATGTAAAGGGAAAGTGTTGAAAAACATTGTTGAGAAAGTTTCCAAAGAAAATACCTACACACAAAGAAACCCTGATAACCTAAGTACTTTCTGCCCCCTAGACCTAGACGAGGGTTAGTTCCTAGCTAGGCAAGGCAAAGTGAAAATGAAGTGAATGAACACAAAGAAAGACTAGTGGACACAGGTGCAAGGGTCTCAAGTAACACTTGTTTCTAGGTTTTCACCACTTGGCATGATTTTTTTATAGGAATTTTCATTATTTTTCTTTGTATTTTGGGGATATTTGATTTTTTTTGTGATACATCATGTATGCACCCAAAAATGGTCGCCTAGACTATGGGCCCCCATTATTCAATTTATCAATTTATCAAATTTTCTAAATCAATGGTTTGTAATATTTTATTAAATCAATTTCCTTGATCAAATTCGATTTATTTCATTTCTAAGATTGATCATTTTATTCCAAGTCTTATTTAATTAAAAGAAAATCTTCTCTTTTAATTAAATAAAATAAAATCCCCATTTAATTAAAAGAAAACCTCTCTTTTAATTAAACAGTTCATCCACATTTAATTAATTAAGAGAAAAACCTCTCTTTTAATTTAATTAAATATCTTCTATTTAATTAAAAAGAACTTGCTCCCTTTTAATTAAATAAAAATCCCACTTAAATATCTCTTTTGATGAAAAAAGGAAATAAAATAAATTCTTTTTATTTAATTTCTTTACACTTAAAAATGTGATCTAAGTGGGATTTATCTTTCCACTTTCTCCTCAACCACTCCTCTTTTCTAATTGGTGGAATCTTGTCTCACATGGATCACCACTTTCTTCTCAACCACTCCTCTTTTCTCATTGGTGGAATTTTGTCTCACATGGATCAAGCTCTATTATCCCATATTGGTTGTGAGAAGCCTCTCACCTCCATAATTTCCTTTATAAGGGAGAGCCTTCTCCTCATGTTAGACACCCATGATTATGCTATCGTTATGCTCCAGGTTTGAAGACCAATTTTTGAAGGAGTTTGAATACAAAAGCTTTTTGTGGAGAACTTCTATTTTCTTGTCTTTTTCTCTCTTGCACCCATCATGGGCTTTTAGCTTAGATCTTGCATTTATAGATTAGATTTTTCTTTCATAGATTAGATCTTATTTTCATGCATATTTGAAGATCATGGAGACTAGCATTCTTTCTTTTCTTCTTTGAATCTCTCATCTCATGGTGTACTTGCATGGGCACAAAAATAGGTCAAACTGAGGGCCTCCATTGCAAACCCTTGCACTCTATGAGTAGAGAGCTATGGATCGATTTGTGAGGGCTCATTCTTGAGTTTTCTTACATGTAATGATTCATAGAAGTGTGACAATATTTTAGTGCACACATCAAAGTGCCTATCACTATGTTTTCACTAAGATGATCATTTTTTCATAACATTTTCTAATTTTTAGCATTTTCTTAGGACCATAGAATATGTATAAATAGTTGAGCACTAGTAGCCTTAAGCATAGAACCTTTTTAGATGAAGAATATTAATGGGCTCAATGAGTTTTTCTCCCTCAGTTGTAGATAGTTGATATGCACTGGATCTAAAAGCACTAGTAACAATGTACGAACCTAGCCAGTACGGTTCAAACTTCCCCTTTTTTTCCCAATTTTTTTGATTTTTTTAGTTTTTTGTAAGAACAAGGCTACTAACTTAAGACTCTTTGGGATGAAGTTTCTTATTATTGCTCATAGACATATGGTTTTTATAAGGTTGCATGATAAAAAGAAGCCTTACGACATTCATCCAACATTTAGATTTCATGTATACTCATAGCCCTATAGTATTTTTCCATAATCAACCCTTTCAAAGAGACTCTTCAGGATAGAATCTCAACTTCTAGTGGAAAAACAACTTTAGAATCATAAACTAGTGCAAACTGGTTGGCTCTAGTAGGAGTGTGGATACTAGTTTCGTAAACCCATAATGCAAGATTGATCTGTAGGAGCCAATCTCTCTTGATTTCTATAGAGTCCTATGCAAAATCATTAGAAAAGACTTATTTGATGCTTTAGCTTGCCCATTCCCTTGGGCATAGTAAATCGAGGACCAGTGTAGTTTGATCTTGAATTTCTTACAGAGTTCCCTAAGGTCCTTTTTTTTAAAATGGCATCCATTGTCAGTAACTATGGAGGAGGGAATATCATACTGAAAAATGATGAGAATGAATGGAGAAAAATGTTCCTCCATAGTAGTTGAAAGAGGCATAGCCTCAACCCATTTGGTTAAATACTCTATAGTTGTAATGATGAAGTTATGTCCACTCAAAGAGCTAGGGCTTACCTTGTAACTAAATCAAAGGCTAATGTGTGATAGATGGAATCAACTCATGCCCAAGATCATGAATTAGGTTTCCATGTTGTTGACATTTCTTACAAGCCTTGGCATGATTATTTTAGTCTCTTTAGTCTTGGTAAGATCATCACCTACCTTTGATCAACTTTACTAGAAGTTTGAATTTGACTCATTCTCCTACTAAAGAGGGCACCAAATGTACCATCTTAAAATATAAATACTTGCTTTACAAAACATCTTAGCCCTTCCTTTTGTGATCTCCTAGGTCCATTAATATATTGATGTTATAATTTCTCTCATCCTCAAGTTTCTTCTTCTTGTCTAATCATTACCTCTCTATCCATGAGATCCTAGTGCACATCCTAAGGTCCAGATTAGTTGGGGCAAGGGTCTAGGTCATCCCTGGTCCCAAAGTAAGGAATTAACTCATCCTTGATCCCTAGTAATGGACAAAATCATCCCTTACCCAAGAAATTTTACCTCATATCACTAGTTTATTTTGGGTTTTCAATTGTTTATCATCTTCCTGAGTTGACCCTTCCCATTTTATGTTCCAAAATAGCTATCAATAAGGCCTTCTCTCCTCATTTGGAAATTAATTACAATCCATTATTAATGTAAGATATTGTACATAACCATTAAGAATCCATTATTTTCCTTTGAGAATCCATTTGAGAGAAATATTTATCCAAGAAATTATCAAGCTTTCAAATAGAATTCAATTTTTATATCATCCAAGCATTAAAGAAGCATTTCTTCATTCATGGATATATTCTTTGGTAATATTGTATTTTTTTTATTTGTGGGGACATCCTTATCAATATTGAAGCATCATATTTATGAAAATTGGGTTTGAATTCTTCCATGGAGGTTTGACAAGTGAGGTGAATATTTACACATGCCTTGTTTTTTTATTCTTTATCATTTTATAGTCAATTCCTCAACTAGGGATCAACTAAGGTAAGCCCCTCTCCATAAAAACAAATACCTTTTTTCTCTTTCTTCCAGTTGCAAGTTTTAGAGTTTTAGGACACAAAATATGGAACTAAAGTTTTAGGTTACAAGTTCAATTCTAGATTTAAGCATTTCATGTAGAGAAGGTAAGTCATCCTTGTTAGAGTAAATAATTAATTATTAATTATTTATTCTATTACTTAAGCTTACTTAGGTCATGCATTTATTTAATATTTTATATTTAATGCATGTAGTGGTTAGTTGGTGACAACACGGGAGTTTGTTCCCTTCTAGTTGTCACACTTATCTTCTACCACCTTCCAGCTTATTCTACAAGCTTCCATGAGCTCTTTATATTCGAGCTCCCTCTTTGTATTTTAACATCAGAACAACATCACATTATTGTAAATACATTTCTTCTTGTGTTTGCATTCATGGTGTCTCTCATGTCCGTTTAGGGTTTTGCCCGTGCTCCATGCTCCTCCCCTTCTATGGCTTCTCTTTGACAGGTTCGCATGCAGGTGATCTTGGTGTCTTCAGAGTTGGCTTTCCTCAACTCCAACATGGTATCAGAGCCTTCCTGTTGCAGCTTCGTTGAAGAAATTTTGAAGCCGTGATTTGAAGTCACAAACCCTAGTTTCTTTGTGCACTTTTTCTTCAAATCAGGGGATCGGCGATTTTTCAGAGCACTTTGGGACCAAACGGACATCACCATTGGATCCGGAAGGCCGTTTGCAGTCAGGATTCATATAAAATTTGTCATTTTTGGAGACAGGGCATTTTTGGCAAATTTTTGAGACCTCCAGGAGTCTGTCGTACGGTCGTACGGACGCTGCGACGGATTTTTTTAAAAAAAATATATATTTTCGGTAGCGCCGCCGCTGGGCCACCACCTGCGCGCAGCCCGCAGCGGCCGCAGCAGGCAGCGCCGCCCGCGCTCCGCCGCGGCCCGGCCTTCTCCCGGCCGCCGCCCGTCCGCCGCCCTCCACCGGTGGCTCCTCCGTCTTCGCCGCCCTACGGCCACCTCCTCCCAGTTCCGCCGCCCCTGCGGCCGCCTCCGCCCGCCCACTCTGTGCCACATCTGCAGGGTACATCAGCCACTGCGGGGGTGACACGTGGCCTGGGCGCCACGTGGCACCTTGCCACGTGGACCCGCCACGTCACCCCTGCCACGTCAGTACTGCCACGTGGCAATGCCACGTGGCCCTTTTTTTTGCTGCGACGGCCTCCAAGCCGTCAAATTTAATCGCATGACTTGCTGATGTCAGCGCGATGTCATCAACCTGCCTTGCACCTCTCCTGATTCACTTTTGGACCTACTTGTGGTTTTTTGGCCATAACTCTTGCATATGGAGGTATTTTTCCGATCCGAAAGAAGCTCCGAAAATCTGGTTCCGAGACGGAGATTTTGGTGTAGGTATTTTTAGGTTTTGATGCTTTTTTATTGCTCGTTTTTTCTGTTGAAGTCCAAAGTCCTGTTTTTGACTCCGGCATGCATATCTTTTACATCCCATGTCAGTTTTTTGAAAACTTTATATTTTTGGAAATCTGGTGCTGTGTACTCTTCAGAAAAGTAGTCCTTTTTCTTTGTTTTTGGCCTCTGCTCTTTCTATCATAGTTTTGGCATTTTTGCTCTATGGTGGATATTTTGAGTGTTTTAGGCCCGAGGATCGTTTTCCTAGCATGGTTTGCTTTCTTTTCGGCTGTACTTTCTTTTGGTTCAGCTCTTTTTCATTTTTGATCATTGTAGCTATCATTTTGAAGCACTTTTCTATTTCGCACTGAGATAAACTGTCACTTTTACATTCTGGGAGTCATGAACGTTGTTTTGAGTCAGGTGTACTTGCACTATTTTCATAAAGCACCATGGGGGGGATTATTGTTTGCTATTTTAGGCATTCTCCCTTTGTCAAGTGAGTGTCCCTTCCACGACATTAGCCCATGCAGAGTCAGTTAGACCGTGTCTTTATCAGTGTCTGTACCTCTTTTCCTCTTTCCTCGTTCTTGGTTCGTTTGCAGGAGATTTTGGCTCACCTTCTCAGTTGCCTGTCATCACACCCCGTCTGCATTAAGGGGGGGTTATGTTGTGTTCTAATGCATCCATGGTTCGATGGTTCAATAGTGTGAACTATGTATTTAGTGGTTGATCCTATATACAAGGCGATTGCAGTGGCTGGCTACCTATGCATTTCGGTGAGATGGATCATCTACCATATAGACATGCTCAGTTCGTGCCTTCTTCTTCCATGGAGGTTTCTTCAGATCAGCAGTTTGGCAGATTTGCGACTTCTTCATGCTTCAGTGATGCTGCTTCTTCATGATCATTCCTTGTTCCTGTTTTAGGGGACAATTTCCCTAGTTGGAGACTTCTTCAATTCTTCACTGGGTTCTTACCTCTTTTTGGGGGAGGGTTTTTCCCATGTGGTTTTCTCTCTTTCCTCGCTTATAGAGGTTGCATTTTCTTGCATTGTACTTGGGTACCTAACATGGCCTCATTGCCGGGACCCATTATGCATTCATCTTAGCTTTGTGAGCTTAAGGCATTTCCCTAAGTTGCACTTAAGGGGGGGTGTTAGAGTAAATAATTAATTATTAATTATTTATTCTATTACTTAAGCTTACTTAGGTCATGCATTTATTTAATATTTTATATTTAATGCATGTAGTGGTTAGTTGGTGACAACACGGGAGTTTGTTCCCTTCTAGTTGTCACACTTATCTTCTACCACCTTCCAGCTTGTTCTACAAGCTTCCATGAGCTCTTTATATTCGGGCTCCCTCTTTGTATTTTAACATCAAAACAACATCACATTATTGTAAATACATTTCTTCTTGTGTTTGCATTCATGGTGTCTCTCATGTCTGTTTAGGGTTTTGCCCGTGCTCCATGCTCCTCCCCTTCTATGGCTTCTCTTTGACAGGTTCGCATGCAGGTGATCTTGGCGTCTTCAGAGTTGGCTTTCCTCAACTCCAACAATCCTTAACCTCTAGGCCATACCTGACCTCTAATTCATCCCTATATAGATGTCCCTAAATTCACAAAATCTATAAATATCATCCCACGGTTTGAAAATATCGAACAATTTTAGTATTTGCCATTGTTTTAAAAATTTGAGATTTTCCTCTTCATTGAGTTTCAATTCAAAGGAATGAACATGAATAGAAATAAGTCCTTTGAGTATAAATCTTGATAAGGGACTTAGTTTTGACAATGAAAGCCCTTACACCTTGCTAGGGTTGTGTTGATCTAGTTTGAGCTCCTTTGAAGGCTTATGCTTAAAGGCCATTCTTTCACTTTCTCTAATGTGGCATAAGAATTTTAAAATAATTTATTAATATACAAAAATCAAACACATTCATTAAAAAAATTTAATTTTTATGTTGCATACGTTAGTAACTTACATGTTACCTTTAATTGTGCATGTTCTTGATACTATGTGGTTACACTTAAGTGATTCTATTATTATATTTATTTCATATTTAATATTTCCTATGTAGTGGGAACCTCTTGTTGTGTATGAGGCATACTGCACTTGAAGCTTGTGGTTGCATGTTATAGGTTGAATATGTTGATGGCTTGGGGTTCACTTATTATACCTTGGACCTATCTAGATATTTAGATGTGTTATCACTTATTTTGGGTGTTATTTCATCTATGATTTTGATAGCTAATGGTACATGTGATTACCTTTGGAATGTGTATTTGTATTTTGGTGGTACATGGCTTATTATATGTATGCAATACATCATGTACCTTTCTTTTTAGATCTCACTTATATATGTCCAGTGGTAGTGAAATAATAGAATGTGAGACCACCATGCATGATTTGGTGGTCACTTTTCTTTTTGTATAAGTATCTAGACAGGCAACATGGAGCACTTTGATTCATGGTGGCATATATGCTAGGAAGGATTGTTCCACTATTCTTTACATCACTACTTATTGACTTTATATCACTACTTAGTGACTCTTATATAATGTATAAAACAATTAGGAGAATTTTGGTAAAATAGTGTTGTACACCTTACATACTAATGCATAAGATTATTATTTTTTATTTTTTTATGTAAATTTTGCACCTAGGATCACCTAAATAGTTATGAAACATGTAGAGTTTCTCATGAAATATTATTGGGACCACTTGTTGAGTTGTATAGTTACATTATAATATTATTTGATGTAATTATATATATCAAGACTAAATAACTAAATAAAAATACCCCATATTGAATGTGTAATGCCTCATCAGGGAACCCAAAAGAAATTAACCTAAAGTATTACTAAGTTTTCCAAACATTTTTTTTGAAAGATTAAAACAACAAGAGATAATATAATGGAAGAAACAACTCACATACATACAAAAAATCCAAAAATAGATAACGTCTCTTAAGGGTTCCATGATGTTGAATCAAATATATAAGTTTTATCAATGCTAAATCTAATACATAACAAATCCACATCATAGGACAACTAAAAGTATGAATCCAATTCAATAATATACAATTACAAAAGATGCCACATGGCATAACCAAAATGTATAACCATCCAATGTACAAGTCATAAGGTATGAAAAGCTTAAAGATGATACATTATAAATAAATATATCATCTCATAAGATCTCTTCAAATCAAACATAGTACAATAGAATATAACCATCCATCAGAAACACTAGATTGGAATGAAAGGAACAACTACACAAGTACATCCAATAGTGACATCAAGCTATCAGATCTCAATGATATGAGAAATACTACCACCTGACCTTGTGAAACCTAAATGGACCACTCCCACCATGCTGAGGAGATAATCTCAAGTCCCATACAGATATCAAATCCAATTGTCATAACCAACATCTAGGTCAAGGAAAAACCTAATAGAAATCTATCTCAGGGTACAAAGACACAAATAACATCCAAACCTAGAGGCAAAAAAGACATGTAGGAAATCTACTATGTAAGTGGGCAAGTGTCATCGCATGAGTCAACTCTAAGGTTACCCTAGCAGCCTCTCTAGACTTCGGCCCCCTAGTGACTCTATGTAGCATTAGTATCGTCTCATATAGACAAGTTATACTAATGAGGCAAGGTTGCAACCAAGCATCCTTTCTACTTCCATCCTAGGCTATACTAACAATTGAGGCATGGGTGAGGAAAAACATTCACTCTTATTAATTTATTTTAAACTAATTTAATGAAATGTTATCACTTATTAAAACAATTTATAATGGGTTACCCAAGCAACCTCTTTAGGGCTCTGAGCTCCATTGCAAGCCACTTGACAACATACATATAGATTACCTAGCCTAAGCTCATGAAAAGTAAAACTTATAAAATCACAGTATTCACCTCAGTCCTTTACAAGCAACTAGAAAGCACCAAAAGATAATTGATAAAAAACTTAAAAGTTACAACAAGAAAAATCACAATAATCACCTCACTCCTATACAAGCAATTGGAAAGCAATAAAAGATAATTTATCAAAACTCAAAGGTTACACCACAAAAATCACACCATTCACCTCTGTTCTATACAAGCAACTAGAAAACACTCACAAATAATTGATCAAAACCTCATCATAGAAATATGTGAATACATCATAATGGTCAGGAATGAAAGATCATGACCAAATTATAAATATTGATCCATATCTCAAAGATCAGAACATAAACCATGACATCTCATATAACATCATAAAATAGTAACTCCAAGGCCTCTAGTACACATCCAAAACTAGTCAACATACTAAGTCCAAAACCCAAAACCAACACCAATAAACGATACATCACATCAAGTATATAACAAGTGTAGTTTCATAGTTCATTTGGTTTTGAAATCACAAAGGTTCGATTTACAATCAAGGTTCCAGTTTTCCATTTCTAATGTGTCATAAATACTAAGGTTTTTCAATTAACAAAGGTAATAAAATTTCCCTAGTATTAGAAATCATTTTCATATAAAACTAAACCGTCTAAGCAAAACCCAAGTTTGTTAAAAATAATCAATTTTCTAAATTTACAATTATCAATTTAACAAGTATAATTTAATAATAAAATAATTAATAAAATCTTAATTAAATATTATTAAAATTCAATAATAATTATTAAGCTATTAATAATAATAATTATTTATTTATTAATAAAATAATTTATATTAAATTATTAATAAAATAATTACTAAATCTATTAATAATATAATAATTAATAATAATATTTATAATATTTATTATTTAATATTTAATAATATTTAATAATATATATAAAATAATAAAACTAAATTATTATTTTTAAAAACTAACCTACCTTACCTACCATCCATATAGTCTGCAATAAGCAGTCACAATCTACCTTAGCAGTCATGTGCTTTCAAGTCATAGGCCACTAAAAAATAGGAGGGGGGGTGGGGGTGGTGTTAGAATATATAGTCCACTGATATAACTAGGGGGTCTGAATCAGTTATACAACTATTATCACAATTATCAACCTTAAACAAACTTAACCATATGAGTAATATAAATTGAAACCACACTAAGATACTCATACACAATAACACTAGATATGTTAACTAGGGAAACCCTTGATCAAGGGAAAACCCACAAGTTGATGTACTAATATAATTGTTCCTTGTTAGAGGATGGATCCTATTAGGAGTCTATGAATATATTCAGTACATATGAGTCCCTATCAGGAGATTTTGAATCCCTGTTAGGAGATTCCAACACTGTTAGGAGTTGTAGAAGATAGTTGGACCCACTTCCCAAACAATTTCAAGGGAAAGACCAATGAACCCACTGTCTAAATGATCTATGCATTATTCCTTGTAGAATAATAGAATTGTACTATATTGTGCTATCTTCTTTCACTATCATGTCAATTGGACCTCTACTGCTTCTGCTCTTGTAACCAAATCACAAATCTTGCATCTAATAATCCCTTGGATCACTTACATGCATTCAGTAAGAACTCTTCTCCTCTTTTCACTTGATACTTCATACAACGATCATAACATGTATTCCACATTAGAAATAAGGAAAACATATTATTTTTATACCATATCTTCATAATAATTCCTTGAGTCAGCCTTGAGGCTTTCCCAATTAATTATAACAAGATAATTAATTAATTACAATTACAATAGCACTATCATCTCACAGCCTATACAAAACTTCACAAGTGCAATAGTAGATCTTGTGCACTCACTGATTTCATTAGCTGACTATCCTCTCTCACTACCTGATTGTACATCTTCTCATTACATCTCAGATGTAAGATAGAAAACAAACATCAAAAACTACTTTCTATAAATTAGGTACAACTTTCGTACATCTTCAACTCAGAGTCTGTGCATTTGACCATGTAATCAAGACACTGTACCGATCATGTTCATTACTACACATTACTAGTCAATCAAACCATTGTCTATACCATCAAGATATTTGTCTGCTACTTAGCTTGTCTTTATAGAAATTGTGCTATGTTGACATCAATGAGGAATACAGTCATAAACACAATATATCAATATTCTCCAATGCTTAGGGTACTCCCCTATTATAGTATCATTAGCATTCATGCTAACAATTTCCCCCTTTGGCATTGATGGAAACATAGATGAAAAACATCTAAGTTTTGAGAATACCAAGTAATACTCTAAAGTTGTTGTTGTTCTCATCTTCTCAAATCCTCTCCATCAAACAAGTCTGAAATCCTCTAGATTTAGGACCGACATTAGCTGTCCACATGCTAAAAAGATCTCAACATAACAAGTGCATAATAGGTGCATACTCCTTTGCTTTTTATGGACATCAATTTTTACTATACACTAAACAATTTACAATACATCAAATGCATATTCCTGCTTCTTTTCATGAATCTTTATAAATCTCCCTAAAGAGATATCTCTCCCCCATTGTTTAGGAGTTCTTTCTTTCATGCATACTCTCCCTCATGCCTTAGGAGATGTTTTCATGCATACTCTTCCCCATTTACATCAACGTTAAAGTCTTCAATCTTAATGTTACAACACACCAATTGTTAAATACTAATTGTTGACATGTTGCACCACATCTTCAACTAGCTCGAGTGTCCAAAGACACTATTCAATACCAAATACTAAGAGTCCTCAGTGACTTAGATCATCATGGTTACTCCCCATATAGGAAGCATCAACATTCAATCTAGCCTAACGATAGTGCTCTATACCACTAGACTTGATCTGATATAGGATCTACAATTTGTATGACTTACTCCTAAAATTCAGATATAATTTCTTGATCCAAGTAGTAAATGCATGGTTATGTATTTCAGACTGATGAAATTACAAAGAAGATGAATCTAGAACTATTACTGAGCAATTCTAACCAATTACATAAAGTTAATTTTATGCTTTTACTTAAGCAAACTAACGTAACTAAAATGAAGAAAATAACAACACATAATAAACTAACAAAAAGAGAAATGAGAGATTAGAGGCATAACACAATTTGATATCTAAGTTCGTCTGGTTTGGACTACATCTTTGGGTCCTGCTTCAACTGGTGGACCGATCTGATTAATTTTGAAATCAAGTAGAAAGTGTTACAATATCAACCCCTTCAAGTACAACAGCATTACTATGCTCTAATGTACAAGAATGCAAAATGTCCTCCAAAAATTTCTCTCTTCTCAGCACTTGGTCGTCCTTTTGATTCCTAAATGAATCCTTCAGAATGCCTCAATTCAAATGACTGAATTTGAATCAATTTCTATGACTGAATTTTTCCATGAAATTGAATAACCTGAATGGCTTTGAAAGGCCTCATGCCCCCTTATTTATACATAAAATTAGCCTAAAATAAGCTAAAACAAAAATATTAAAAATAGCCTTTTAACAAATTACATTTCATATTTATCCCCTTTAGCCATTTTTGGATTTTTGTTTTTATGGCATTTTTGGGGTAACAACATAAAAAATAACCTTAATTTAATAAGGTGGGTAGAATTTAGTTTAAAAGTTAAATAACAATTCAATCGCTCTTATTTCAAGTGCTATCAATAGCACAATAGTAGTTACTTATTTTAGTGGGCGGCTAATTGGAACCCCACTGGTGCCCACCTTCCCTTCTTTGGCGACAACAAATAGCCATGGCTAGATTTTTGGGGGATGGTGGTTATGGGTTTGACCTCGGCCGCTAACCACTTGCCACCACTTGTAATGATGTCACCACATGGTCTCCTCTTGCCATGACACATCACTTGCCATGTGTGCCTACCGAATGTCGACAAATGTCAAAACCCTTTTGCCTCTGGCACGTCAATGATAACTATGCATTACCATGTCATCCTCTAACTATATTGTACTATCATGCCACATGTCATCATTTGATTGCTTGCCTGACATCATGTTGATGCCATGTCACCAGGTGATGTCATCATCCCTTTTCGTCAATTGACTTTGATCGAGCATAACTTTTGTGTCTGGGCTCCAATTTTGATGAAACAAACATCATATAAAAGCTCTCAAAGAGACCTTCAATTTGATGCTAACTTCAACCAATTTTAAGGAGTTCAAAATTTTTCCTTTCTGATGACCTCTGACCCAAGATTTGACCAAACTTTGACTAGCCATAACTTGAGCATACAGACTCTATTTTCATCCGTTCAAGTTGCATTGGATTCAAAATTTTGAGGACTTCAACATGGTGCTAATTATTGGAGTTTCAGAGATACTTCAAGCTCTAGTGAAAATATCCTTTGAATCAGGACTAATGCATTTACTGTATGACCTACTCAGAAGTAGGTAGGGGCATAACCCAAAGCATACTTTTCAAGTACTCAAATGTATCTTTAGGAAAATTATTCATAAAGATATCTACAATCTAATATTTAGTACTCACATACTCCAATTTGATTTCCTTTTTATTTTCTTTTTCTCCCAACACATGATACTTAATAGATATATGCCTAGTTTTAGAATGCAATATAAGATTCTTAGACATACTCACTATACTTGTGTTATCACAATAAATGATAATAAGTTCTTCAAACTCAATTCTAATATCCTTCATCATCTGCTTCATCCACATAACTTGATTATAGTTATTTGTTGCTTCAACATACTCTACCTCATCAATACTCTATGAAATTCAATCTTATTTCTTTCTTAACCAAGAAACCAATCTTCCTCTAAAAAAATGTTCCACCACTGGTGCTCTTTCTGGCATCCATACTACCTCCCCAATCTACATTAGTATATGCACGTAGACTAAAATCAATCGATCTGTTGTACCAAATTCCATAGTCAAATGTCCCTTTCAAATATTTGAATATTCTCTTTACTGCTACAAAATGATATTCCTTAGGATTATCTTGAAATCTAGCTAAAATCCCAAATACATTTGTTACATCTAGTTTGGTGTGAGTCAAATACTGCAAACCTCCAATCATGCATCTATATTGCTTCTCTACTATAGGTGTCTCACTTTGCTGGACAACTTGTGACTAGTTATCATAGGTGTACCAAGAAGTTTACAACTTTCCAAATCAAACATTTTCAACAAATCATTCAAGTGTTTAGCTTGAGAAATAAAAACACCACCATTGTTTTGTACAATTTGCAATCCTAGGAAAAACTTAATTTCTCCTATCATTCTCATTCAAACTCATTCTTCATCTCTTTAAAAAACTTATCACTTTCTTCATCATTATCTCCAAAAATGATGTCATAAACAAAAATCATAAAATACCTTTCACCATAAAATCCTCTTGTTCTAGAGGGACCACTCAGATCTGTGTGAATGATCTTTAGCTTCTTCATAGTAGTGAACTTCTTGTAAGGAAATGATATTTTCTTCTGCTTACCCAAAATACATTCTTTACACACAACATTAGTAGGCTTTATAATCTTACGAAAGTCTCTGACTAAAAAAGTGCTACTAATCTTCATAATATTATCAAAGTTTATGTGACATGATCTTCTATGCCACAACCAACTATTATCCACTTTAGCTACCAAACATGTCATTTCAGTAGGATTCAACTGAAATGCATTACCTTTGGATCTAGTGCTAGTTCCAATTAGCTTGCCATCTCTATTTTTAATAATTCAGGTCTTCTCAGTCAATTGCAACTAATAACCCATGTCCACCAACTGTCCAACACTCAATAAGTTATGCTTCAATCCATCAACAAAATTAACATCAATAGTGTTAGTTTTACCATCAAGATTAATGGATCCAATTCATGTTATATGATAGGTTGCATTGTTACCAACTCTAACAATACCTCCATCATGATTCTTGAACTTAACAAAATTATTCATATCACTAGTCATATGATGTGAAAAATCACTATCAATTATCCAATCAAAAAAAATTTCCACTTGGGAAATTAGAGTTCTTTTTTCTCTAATTTCTCTATCAACAACATCTTCCTTGATAGCCACAAATCCCAATTCATCATCACTTTCACTTTGACCTTGCTCATTGAATTCTTCATCTTCATTTGCATACAATCAATTTCCATCTCTATCTCTTCTAGTCTTAAACTTTCCCTTATACTTTTTCTCTCCTTTAGGACATTTAGATGCATAATGAATGCATAATGAGAAAATTCATCACAAGTCCAACATTTAAAGATTTTCTTAACATCTTTTTCTCTTCTCACAACAAGGGTTTCTCCTTCCTCAATCTTCTTGTCTTCATTAGATCTACTTCTACCAGAAAAATCTCCATGTGTGCTTACACTCTTTGTTAGATTCGGTCGAATGTTCAGGGCACTAAAATTTGTTTCAACTCTTGTTAGATCTCTAAACTGTCTCAGATCTACTTCTGTAGATTCTAATCTTCTAGGAAACATTTCCTTTGTGAAATCCTTAGTGCAGGGCATTACTAGTTGAATCATCTGAGCTACTCACTTGAATGGTGGTGTCAAACTTTTCAAGATCTTACATATAACTTCTTATTCTTCCTTGCTTCAACCATGAGACCAAATTCCTACAAAAAAATCTAATTTTCTACCAATATAACTTCTTACAGATTTAGATTCCATCATTTTAGCATCCTAAAATTCACATATCCAATTCTGTAATCTCATTCTCTTTGCATGTTTATCACCTTCAAAAGTAGATTCTAATGCTTTCCAAATTTCATAAGATGTTTCAAGTGACTTTACCTAACTGTATTCATTCTCCAAAAGAGCTATTAGTAGAGCTTATCTTGCTCTCATCTTACACATGAATAGATCTCTTTCGTCTTCACTACATCTTTCTAAATTTTCTTCTTCAATGATTGTCTTCTTACTCTTTGTCAAGATCCAATATCTCTTACCCATGCTCAAAAACTGTATCTTTATCTTCTCCTTTTAACTGTCATATTTGGCCCCATCAAATCTAGGACTATCCTTTCTGAAAAGATTTTCCATCAACCTCCCAAAGTTGTTAAGCCTATCCTTAAAGGAACCAAGACTCTAATACCATTTGTTACAATGTATAGTCCACTGACATAACTAAGAGGAAGGGGGTGAATCAGTTATACAACTATTATCACAATTATCAACCTTAAATAAACTTAACTATATGAGTAATATAAATTGAAACCACAAAAAGATACTCATAAACAATAACACAAGATATTTTAACTAGGAAAACCCTTGATCAGAGGAAAAACCCTAGTGGGGATGGTACCCACAAGATGATGTACTAATATAAATGATCCTTGTTAGAATATTGACTTTGTTAGGAGTCTATGAATACATTCAGTACATATGAGTCCCTATTAGGAGACTTTGAATCTATGTTAGGAGTTGTGCCAACCCTATTAGGAGTTGTAGAAGATAGTTGAACCCACTACCCAAATAATTTTAAGGGAAAGACCAATGAACCCACTGTCCAAATGATCTTTGTATTATTTCTTGTAGAATAATAGAATTGTACTAAACTATTCATTCCTCTTTTATTGTCAATTCAACCAAACCTCTACTCCTTTTGAGCTTGTAACTAGATCACAAATCTTGCATAACAATCCCTTGGATCACTTATACGCATTCGGTAAGCACTCTACTCATCTTCACACTTCACACTTCATACAACAATCATAACACATATACTACATTACAAACAAGAAAAACATATTTCCTTTGTACCATATCTTTATTATAATTCCTTGAGTCAGCATTGAAGTTTTCCCAATAAATTATAATAAGATAATTAATTGATGACAATTATAATAGCATTGTTGCCTCACATTCTATACAAAACTTCACATGTGCAATAATAGGGCTTGTGCACTCGTTGATGTCATCAGTTGACTATCCTCTATCACTGCCTAACTGCGCATCTTCTCATTGCATCTCGAATGTAAGAAAGAAAAAAAATCAAGCAATGATTTCCCAATACTATGTATCGAAACTTCTCTTCATAAATCAGGAACAACTTCAATATGCCTTTGACTCAGACTCTGTACACTTGACTACGTCATCAAGACATTGTACTGAACATGTATGTAACTCCACATTACTAGTGAACAAAACCATTGTTCATACCATCAAGATCTTTGTCTACTTCTTAGCTAGTCTTTACGAAAATTGTGTTATGTTGACATCAATAAAAAACACAATAATGAATGCAACATGCCAATATTCTCCAATGCTTAGGATACTCCACCAGTGTAGTATCATCAGCATTCAAGCTAACATTTGGTGGCCTACCTCCCAAATTTTTATTTCTATTTAGTTTTTATATAAAAAAATAAAATCAAAGCCCTCGCCCCCTGCACATTAAAAAAGCACATTTTTTTATATATTATAATTATCACAGTAATTATTAATTAATGTGATAATTATTTTATTTATTTATTTTTTGATAAATTTACAATATAGATCTGATATAGCAACCATGATTAAATAGTCAAAAATATTTTTTATTAAAATGGTTTTATTTTCTAAACCCTATCCTGATCTCATAATTTTCTAAATCAATCCAATTATAAATCCACGTATAGACACTTAAAATTGTCCTAAACACAATATTAATTGATTTAATATCTTCCTTGACACTATAATTAATTAATTATTAATTAATTAATTATATTTTTTCATGTTCCTCTACTTTATTAAATTTATTTAATTAAATTGGTTCACTTCCCTAATGTATTTAAATTTAATTTGGATACTTCGCTCTAATGCATACCCACTAGTTATTCCCACTTTATTATTGTAAATACCCTCCTAAACACCTTTTAGCCCCTAAGTGGTCACTCACACATGTGTGCGCAACTCAATGCCCAAGAAAGCCCCCCATTCATCAATCCCTCCAAAAAGTCTTTTACACTCTTACACACTTGTCCCCCATTCCTTTCTCCAAGGTTTCTCACATAGGTGTGAGTACACGTTGAGTCATCTCAATCACCAAAAAGGCTTATGTTGACCTTTTAATGGCTTGCCTCCTTAGCCCATGTGTCTACCTTATGGCACCTATGTGGATGTCACATAGATTCCACCTAATCAAGGCCTCTCTCAAGCCTATAAATAGAGCCTTTGTCTCAAGTATTCTTCATCTCCATCATTTGCATTATTATCATATTAGTAAAATTCTAGAGCTCTTAGTAGTTTCATGCATTATTACTAACATTTGGTAGTTGCTAGCCTCATTTTGTTGCATGGTTAACTTAGTTTATTTTCTTGCATCCATATTTACCATCCTTGAATGCTTTGAGCATGGTTGTATCCATGTACATTGTTTGAAGCATTCTCTTCATATCTAGTTAGTCTCATCCATCTTACATTTCATTTCAAGCATCTTGAGAGTCAATTGTTGTGTTCGGGAGAGCATATATGCATCCCTCCAACTAGAGAACACCAACAAGGTTCACACAGGTGTCCTTGTTGAGCTACTCTGAGGTTGTGTGGGACTCATATCTATAGGTTGTTTACCTTAAATGCAAGTAGTATTATCTTTTTATTGTTTGAATCTTGATATATGAACATGTACAAATAATGTTTCCCTTGTTTGAGCATGCTCCTGATAGGTAGGTTTTTCACATATACATTTTGGCATGCCCAATGGGACCCACATTCCTTTTCACACTTAATTTTCTCAAAAGCTATATATTTGTATGTAGAAAACTACACAATGTTATCTCTGGTAGGACACAGTGTCATCTACAAAGACACTTCATCATCTCTGCAGATCCTCATCTTCATATTTTAGCATCTCTGCCTACAATAGATACAAAACCAACTGAAACTGTGAATAAATTATATTATGTCATCTCTCTTATTTTGATGTCTTTACATTTTTAACTATCATCTCGAAAATTTTATTATTTTTTTGTCTATGTTGTGGGCAGTTGAAAACCTATAATATTTTTTGACTATTATCTTTGTAGTTTCTTGTTCTATTATCTATGTTGTGGGCAACTAAAAGTATTCAGTTGACTCTCATCTCTAATTTTTATGACATCTGCATGATTTGTCGTTTGCAATCCTATCTTGTCATCTACAATCTGCAAGTGTAAGTATCATTTATATCATACTTGGTTTTGATCTGTCATCCTTGTTCTGTCATCTCTAAAGTTTTGTCATCTTAGATTCTTATTTTTATTTTATTTTTTAAAAAAATTAAAAAATTTAAAATGAAAAATTGACTTTTAGTGGTTGTGTAGGATATGGGTTATTCTAAGTTGATTTATGTATATAAAAAATTACAAAAAGTTAAAATAATTTTTCCTATAGTCATGCATTTATTTTGGGGATTTTGGTGATGCTAATAAAGTTGATTGTTTGCAACATTATAGATTGCGGCATTCTAGAAACAACTAATCATGTGTCTTGTAGGTTTTTCTTAAAGTTTTTTTTTGTTGCTCCTAGGAAATGAGTTTGAATGCTTAAACACTTGTCTTTAAAAGCATGTTGCACTTACTTGGATAAATCAAACACAATCTTGAATGGCTAAACTTAAACAACAAAATCCAATCTTGAATGCAACATAATCAATTGAATGAAATCTTTTATTTGAATGAATGTTGTTAAAACACAATCTTGAATGCCATAAGCGAATGGAATTTATCCTCATACACCCATATCATGGCCAATGGAAGCAAATTGGATGCCAAAGATAAAGTGAATCAAGCCAAAAATCTACAAAAATCCAAGGATCGACGTGTCCCTTCTAAAAGACATGTTCAAGAAATGAAAAATATGATCCAAAACAAAATCCAAAACCTGTAAAGGCTCAAAATAAAAAATTCAATAATCATGTGGATTCTAAAGCTACTTAATCAAGAAATTATTCTCAAAGAAAATTTCAAAATGGCATCCAACTTTGTTAATCCAAAGGCTTCCTTCATCCATATATTCTCAAATATTCCATCTCCCAACACCATTTTAGGTCCTTGTGTCCCACAATCCACCATCCTGAATCCATCATCTTCTTCATCCATTTTGGGTCCTTATATACCAAAATTCAAACTTTCTCATCCATATCCTCCAAGATTTCCTTCTTTTGATTATCCTTCAAGGTGTGTGTCAATGATGATCTTTCCACCTCCTTCATCCACTCATTCACAAGTCCTCCAACCTAGCATCCATCAACCATGTATTCCTCCCAACCATTCCACCCCCTTAATCCAAACTTTGTCATAAGTCATTGTCCTCCATTTCCCAACCTATTTCATCCTTCTTTTCACTATCTTACCACTATCTATGACAAAATAGTAAAAATTCCTCAAAAATTAAAAACTAAGAGAAATAAATTATTGAGATGAAGGTAAAAGTTTGTTTATTAGTGACTCACACTTAGTCAATTGTTTAAGCTACTACCGATGTTATGTTTCAGCTTATAGTTTTAACCAAGTTCTATAGTTACTATTGAGTTCTATAGTTACTATCTATTTCTATAGTTACTATCAAGTTGTTGTGATGTGGAGCCTACTCAGAATTGAAGGTTTATTCAAAAAAAGTTTCTCCCCATATTATTTCTACAGGGGTTTGGGTGTAGCACCCCCAAGATGGGGTCAAAGAGAAGTGCCCCATATGTGCTCCCTATCATAGTACAAGGTGGGTTCAAGGAGCAATGCCCCCGCAGGGGTCTTTTGGGGTAGCACCCTTGAAGCCAAAAATGACCTTTTATTGTAAAAGTCATAGGCTACAATTTTTCTATAATTCTAGCCCTAATTTTGTAAGCAGTAAAAAGCTTGTATAAAAAGGCTTAGGGTTAGGGATTCTCATAATGTGTGATGCAAAAATTGGTTCTTGCAGTAGTATTGAGTTTTAAGGGATTATAGATTGTAATCATATTGTAATCACTAGATCATAATAATATTGAACTTTTTGGTGGACGTAACCCAAGGATTTGGTGAACCACATTAAATTCTAGTGTCTTGTGTTCTCTTATGTACGATCTATTATTTTTTGATATTGGTAATATTTTCATGTAACTATTATTTCTATTTGAAGTTAATCCTAACAAGTGGTATCAGAGCTAGGATGGTCACCATTTTCTTTTAAGCCTGACTATTGTCATTTATTTTTTAGCAATCCTTTGTAGGTTGGTCTCACGATTGAGTGGGAGTCTCATGGTTGAGCGGGAGCAATGGAAGAAGAGGGTAAGCTAAGGGTTAACAAGTTTAATGGGTAGAACTTTCAGTTATGAAAGATGAAAATGGAGGACTATCTCTGTTAGAAGGATATATGGAAGCCATTGGAACGCAAAACAAAAAGTTAGGGAACTATGACAAATGAGGAATGGGAGATTTTAGACAGACAAGCACTTGGAAGCATTTTTTTATTCTTAGCACTATTAATGAAATTTAATATTACAAAAGTGAAGATGACAGAAGAGTTTATGGAAACCCTAGCAAAATTTTATGAAAAGCCCTCTGGTTCAAATAAGGTATTTCTCATGAAGCATTTATTTAACATGAAAATAGCATAAGGTATATCTGTTGCAGATCATTTGAATGAGTTTCATACTATTACTAGTTAGTTATCTTCTATGGGTATTAATTTTTATGAAGAAATTAGGGCTCTCTTGATTTTGTGTTCTTTGCTTGAAAGTTGAAATGGCTTGGTAATGGCTTTGTGTAATTCTATTTCTGGATCTAATACCCTAAAATATGATAATGTAATCGGTGTTATTTTGAGTGAGGAAACTTGTATGATATCCTCAAGTGGATCTACATTAGGAATTGGTTTGAATGCACAAAGTTGAGGTAGAATGACTGAGAGAGGAAATAATTCTAAAATTCATGGGAAATCAAGAGGAAAGTCAAAGGGGAAGAGGTTTCAATCCAAAGGACATAGAGATTGTTGGTACTATGATAAAATAGAGCATAAGAAGAAATATTGTTGCACTCAAAGGATCAATGAAGGAAATCAACTAGAAGGGAACAAGGAGGCAAATGTGGTAAGTAACAAATCTGAAGAGGATGATTTGCTTCTTTCTTTATAAAGTATTGATGATTCATAGGTTTTAAATTATGGTGCTTCATTTATGCTACATCTCATAGAGGTTATTTCATTGATTATGTCTAAGGAGATTTTGGGCTTGTTTATTCGAGGGATAATGAACCCTGTCAGATTGTTGGAAAGGGAAAAGTTAAGATTAAGTTGTAGAATGAGAATCATTGGCTATTATAGGAGGTAAGACATGTTCCTAGGCTAAGTAGGAATTTAATTTTAGCAGGGCAACTCGATGATGAGGGTTATGTAGTTACTTTTAATGATAAAAATTGGAAGGTTTCAAAAGGTTCCCTTGTAGTAGAAAAAGGTGTCAAAGTAGGCACCTTATATCTTTGTACAGGTCATATTGTTCCTTCTACTTTGATTATTTCAGAGAAAACTAAATGTTCAAGAATAGTTGTTGTAGTTGAGTAGTGATAACAAATAGTTGTTGTAGATTATGATATAGTGATGTGGCACAATAGACTTGGGCACATGAGTGAGAAAGGTATGAAAATACTTCATTCAAAGAAAGTTTTACCAGGTCTAAAATGTGTTAATATGGATTTCTGTGAAAATTGTGTGGATGAAAAACAAAAGAGAGTGGGTTTTGTGAATACTAGGAAGGAAAAAAAAAAGTGAGAGATTAGAGCTTGTGCATATAGATGTATGGGGACCAACTTATGTATCTTCCCTTGGTGGGTCTCATTATTATGTTACATTTATTGATGATGCAACTAGAAAAGTATGGGTTTATTTCTTTAGATAGAAATCTGATGTATTTCAACTTTTAAGAAATGGAAATGCTTGGTTGAAAATGAGACTAGTAAGAAATTAAAATGTCTCAAATCTGATAATGGTGATGAGCATTACAGTCATGAATTTGAAGAGTATTGCTCTACTAATGATATTTGTGGATAGAAAACTATTCAAAGGACTCCACAGAAAAATGGAGTGGTTGAACACATGAATAGGACAATTATGGCATCTAAGAAGCATGAGGTTGCATGTTGGGTTTCCCTTAAACATGTGTGAGGAGGTTGTCAATACTATTGTATATTTGATTAATAGAGGTCCCTCTACTCCCTTGGGTTGTGGTATTCTAGAAGAAGCATGGATTGGTAAGAAGGTGAGTTATTCTTTTCTCAAAACCTTCAGTTGTGAAGCATTTCCTCACATTTCTTCATATAGATTCTGAAAATAGAACCAAGCTAGAAGCCAAGTCAAAGAAATGTTTATTTATTGTATATGTCATTAATGAATTTGGTTATAGACTTTGGGATTTTGAAAATCATAAAATTATAAGAAGCAAGGATGTCGTATTCAATGAGAAAGTATTGTACAAAGATCTATTGCAGCAACATGAGAAGAAAGAAGATGATTATGTAGTGCTAGATGATCCTCGAAAAGTAGATGTTCCAGCAATTCCTCATGATCTGCGATAATTACAAAAACAAATATCACACACCTTAGTGAATGTTAGATGGTCAACAAGGTTGAGTAGACCTCTAGAAATATTTTCTCCTTCCTTGTATTTTGTTTTACTTACTGATGCTAATGAACCTAAATGTTATGATGAAGCTATGCAGGTGGATACAAAGATTCAATGGGTGTCTACAATGAAAGAAAATATAAACTCTCTGCTAAAAAATAAGACATGGGACTTATGCACATTACCTACAAGTAAAAAGGCTTTACAGAATAAATGGGATTACAGGTTAAAAGAAGAGGATGGAGGTAAGAAAATATTTAAAGTTGGGTTAGTGGTAAAAGGATTTACACAAAAAAAGGGTATTAATTTTGATGAGATATTTTCTCCTATTGTTAAAATGACTTCTAATCACACTATTTTAAGTATAGTGGCTACTAACCTTGATGTTAAAATAGTATTTATTCATGGTGATTTGTATGAAGAAATATATATGGCATAGCCGTAGGGATTTGAGGTCAAATGTAAGGAAAACTTAGTGTACAAATTGAAGAAAAGTTTATATGGCTTGAAGAAAGTGTCTCGACAATGGTATCTAAAATTTGACAAGTTTATGCATGAACATGGATACAGTATGTGTCATTAAGATCATTGTGTTTATTTTAAGATGTTGATGATGATAGCTACATTATTTTATATTTATATGTTGATGATATGCTTGTAGTTGGGTCTAACATGGATCACATTAAAGGGTTAAAGGAACAGTTGGCACCTGCATTTACTATGAAGGATTTGGGGGTACCAAAACAAATCCTTGGTATGAAGATTTGTAGAGATAGAAAGAATAGGAAATTGACTTTATCTCAGGTAGATTATATTGAGAAGTTGTTGCAACATTTCTCTATGGAGAATACTAAACTTGTCAGCACACCTTTACTTGATCATTTGAAGTTAACTAAGGAGATGTGTCCCAAGACACAAGAAGAGGAGGATAAGATGTCTAAGGTACCTTATGCTTCAGTTGTAGGAAGCTTGACATATGCTATGGTATGTACAAGGCCAGATATTGCACATGCAGTGGGAGTTGTTTGCAGGTATATAAGTCATCCAGGAATTAAGCATTGGAATGCAATTAAATGAATTCTCGAATATTTGAGAGGTACATCTAGTAAGTTTTTAAATTTTGAGGGCTCTACTACTGATTTACAGGGATATGTTGACATAGATTTGGCAAGAGATATTGATATCAAACGTGTATTTACTATTGGTGGGGCAGCCATGAGCTGGGTTTCTAGGTTGTTGAAGGTTAATGCTTTATCCACTACAGAGGTAGAGTATATTGCTACTATAGAGGCATCCAAGGAGATGATATGGCTTCAGTTCTTCCTAGAAGAATTGGGATATCCTTAGAAGGATAATTATTTATTTACAAATAGTTAGAGTGTCATTCACATTGTAAATAATTCAGCTTTACATTCAAAGACAAAACCCATACAATTGTGATATCATTTCATTCAGTTAGTTTTGGATGATGGATAGTTAAAGTTGGAGAAGATACATACAAATGATAATCTAGTAGATATGTTTACCAAGGTAGTAACAAGGGAGAAGTTGAACTCATCTCTAGCTTCGATTGGTCTTCTAGATTGAATAGAATAAAAGAACAATAGAGTCTAGGGTGGTTTGTATTCTAGGGGAAGCTACATATTTAACAGTGTTATGATCTATCTCCAATTGGGAGGTTATTGTTGTGGAGCCTAGTTAATCTCCAAGTGGGAGATTGTTGTGATGTGGAGCCTAGTCAAACTCAGAGGTTTATTCGACATAGTTTTCTCCCCATATTATTTCTACAAAGATTTGGGGTTAGTGCCCCCAAGATGGGGTCAAGGGGCAATGCCCCTGCAAGGTCCTAGGGCAGCACTCTAGGTGCACTCCCAATCATAGTATAGGGTGGTGTTGAGGGGAAACATCCCCAAGGGGGTTTTTAGTGGTAATGCCCTTGAAGCCAAAAATGACCTTATAGCATAAAAGGCATCAACTACTATTTTTCTATTATTCTAGCCCTAATTTTGTAAGCGAAAAAAAGCTTGTATAAAAAGGCTTAGGGTTAGGGATATTCATAATGTGTGATGCAAAAATTGGTTCTTGCAGTGGTATTGAGATGTAAGGGATTATAGATTGTAATCACTAGATATTAATAATATTGGACTTGTTGTTGGTGGACATAGCCTAGGGATTGGGTGAACCATGTTAAATCTCGGTGTCTTATATTCTCTTATGTGTGATCTATTATTTTTTGATATTGGTTATATTTGCATGTAACTGTTATTTATGTCTAACGTTAATTCTAACATGAATTCTATAATTACTACTAAGTTCTAGAATTTTTACATAGTTCATGATGAGCAGTATCTATTGAGTTATTCAGTGATAGTGCTAACTAAGCTTCATAGTATTAATTGAGTTACATAGTGTCAACCATGCTCTCTGGTACCTATCAAGCTTGCAGTATCAGTGATGAGAATCTAGTTTTGACCAAGCAAAGGAGTGTCAACCAAGTGATTTAGTTAATACCGATCCCGTAGTGTTAGTGTTGACCAAGCCATAGAGTGTTGTAGTGTTTATATGTTGAGTTTCGTAGTGTTTACCAAGTCACACAAGTGTTGACTAAGTTCAAGCTAATTAGAAGTGATTAGTATAAACTGAGCTCCTACATCTATTGAGTGCATATTGATGTTGAGTGTTTACAATGGTTACTAAGTATCAGAATGTCACCAAGTTTGTCTTTAGAACCTAAGTGCTAGCAGTTGGGCCAACTTTGTGACCTTGATGGAAATATATGTTGTAGCCAACTTTGATGAATTGTGATTTGGATTAGTATATATGTAATTAATTGTATCATATCCAAATAATAATATATGAAGCAAATATAAAGAATAGAAGTCTGAATTAAGAAGGCTACAAGTAGTATAAGGGATAACAAAGATTATCTATCATAGCAAGGTGATCTTCACATTTCAAAAGAATCTCAACAAACAAATCAGAGTTGCAAATCAGAGATCAGCCACTGGTTCATAATAATAGGTGTATCAGGTAAATCCTTTAACAAGGTAGACTTAATAGTCTTTGTCAAATCTCTTTACCAAGTGCATATTTCATTGTATGTTTTGTAAATCCTTTAACAAGGTGGACCTAGCAATCCTTATCGCTCCTAACAGGACAGATCATCAGAAGTGATCAATTGTAAGACTTAATAGGCCAACTTTATACTATAGTACTAAAGCTTGTGGGTATCATCCCCGCCCTAGTTTTACTTTCTATTTGGAAGGTTTCTGAGTCACCATATCTTGTGTCAAATATCTATGAATGTTTATTTTATTTCATTCTTTCATGCATGCAATTAGTTTAGAATATTAATGAAGGACTAATTGGTGAAATAGGTAAAAAAATTATTGGTTCTTGACTCACCCCTCCCCTTTCAGTAACCTTGCATATCTAATATTTCCAACAATTGGTATTAGAGCATTATGGTTCTCATAGAATAAGTTTAGCAGCTTAAGCAAAGATTAAAGGAAATGGAGGTATACAAGCTAGATAAAGCTATTGACAATGAAAAGTTGGATTTGAAATTGTCCATTAGTTAACTAAAGCAAAAAAAAAGGATAAAATCTCTCAATCATTGAAAAGAAGGAAAAATCTTGTAGTACAAATGAATGACAATCTCTAAACTAAAGAAAGAATTGAAGATATCTATCTAGAAAGAAATTTAGATGAAGCTATGAAGAAATCAAAGACCTATTAGAAAAGAATTCCAATCTTCAAGAAGAATTTATAAAGCTAAAAAGAGAACAAGAAATCTAGTCGTAAAATTATATGAAGCCATGGAAGAAAAAGATAAAGTCAAAGAAGAGATAGAAGAAAAGAACAATAAAATTCATTATCCATCCCTTCAACAAGAAGACTTCATTGATCAGCTTACTAATGCAAATGAAGAAATCATAAATCTAAGATCAGAGAATGAAAGATTGCAGAATGATCTAAACACTAAAAAACAAACCAATGAAAGAATGTTAAAATCTCAAGAAAGCATGAATCAATTGAATGAACAAAGTCAATACAAACACAAAGGCAAAGCAAGAATAGGATACATAGAAGAAGGTGAATCATCCAAGCAAGAAGCTCAAAAGAATCAAAGGCCTTCTTGCAATCATTTTGGTAAGTTAGGTCATACATCAAACAAATGTTGGAGTAAGGGTAAAGAAAAATTCAATGGAAAGTGTTATAACTTCAATAAGCATGGTCATAGAGCGAGTGAATGCAAGGAAAAACCTATCTTTGAAGGTAAATGTCTCAAGTGCAAGAAACAAGGACATAAATCTTTTGAATGAAAAACCAAGATATTGAATCTATTAGAACAAATTGTAAAAGCTATATTTGGATAGGACTACAACACATGGTGTAGATGCCACTACTGTGGAGAATTTTGGCACATTGGAGAAAATTGTTTGAAATCTCACATGATGAAAAGAGATACCACTAGAAGATGTTTCATTTATATAGAACTTGGACACCATGCCAAGAACTGTACGAACACTAGAAAAATTAAAGATGAAAAGAAAGCCAAAGATGACAATATCAAAAAACAAAGTAGCAATGGGTGCCAAAGTCTCTTGAGAATGAAAGTTTGAGTCATGAAGAATATGTCACTCAAGATTTGGGTGACTCAAGCATCCCAGCTAAAACTCCCAGGGAAATTACTGGAACTGAAATTATGAAGAAAACATCTCTCATCAATTACAACTAGCTAGAAGAAAAGATCCATATTAGCATTCAAGATGCACAAGGATCACCAAGTAGTTGTGAAAATTTAAGGCCTCTACCAAGCTAGGTCAGGTCACAAGACCCTGCTAAGCAAGGTTGGGATATGCTAAAATATTGTGTGTGGACTTTCTATTGCTAAAGACTCTATTGAATAATGTTGAAGCTATTGACATATGAATATCTACCGAGTATCAAATGACAGAACTGAGTGGACGATAGTATGTCATCGAGCAAGTGGTTGTACCAAAGCATTTATGGCAATTGAAACATAAAAATTGTTTAAAAGCAAGAAAATTGAATTTATTTTTCACCATGAATTTTTGAGAGCTATTTGTAAAGAGCGATTTATGTGCTTCCAGGCGATCTGTGTGCTTTTTGTTGGAAGAATTCTCGAAGTTATTTGAAATCCTTCAAGAATATACTGAGCATGGCTTCCTCTAATAAAAAAGTGCAGAAAGGATCAAAAAAATTGATTTCAGGGGTAGAATGTGAGCTTCCTACATTCAAAATTAGTCTAGCAATTGTCGCATCTCTTGACCTATTAGGTGCGCAATCAAAATTTTGTTCCCAAGTATTACTCGTGCATAATATACACTCATATTAAAAATGTTCTATTCAAGAGCTAGGCATGCATGAAATGCATGAGGTATTGAATAAGTTAAGTGTGATATTCAAGTGTCAATGGCATTCTAAAACCTGAGCATCGACATTTGGAAGAAAAGGGCTTTATGCATATATCACATATGCCAAGGGATTTTTAGGAAAAATGGATAAGATTCATACTAAGTAGAGTTCACAATGGGAAGTTATGGTTGGATCAGCCCATTTTGATCACAAGAAAGATGATTCATTGAATCAGTGGCTTTCCAATGTTAAACAAATCCAAGACAACCAAAAACCTAGGTTGGGTTGAACTGGCAAAGAAAACTCTTGCTGAGTGGGATGGCAGAGGAATCAAGCTAAGTGGAATCACAGACACATAATTGAAGTTTGGTATTCAAGTGATTGCCCACACAATCTACAGCTTTAGTCATCTTAACAGTGTGTCATGTGAGGCAATAGATTTGGCCCTCAAGGTGGTGAAAAACTACATGTCATTCGACCTTGCTGAGTTATTATTGAATCAGTTCAATAAGAACATGGAAAGCATCAAAGGTTCCAATAATAATCCATGTAATTTTGGATCACTCATAACTTATTTATATTTCTTTGTACAAAAATTCATCCCTTCTAAAGGCATAGTTGTATGGAGAAAAAGATGTACATATTCTTTATCAGATTAATGAATAGATAGCAAAGATGGGTGACATTTTTGATAGTATAATGAATAACTACTTTGATTCATTCAAAGAAAAGATGAATAATAGATATAGGATAGCAAAGAAACTTGTAGAAGACTAGAAAGATGATATATGTTTCATGGTAGACTATGATAGAGTGTACATTTAGGTAGTCAGACCGAGGGTGGTAAGTGTTAAACCTTTTGAATATGGGGTTAACATTCATGATACAAAAGATATCATTAAGGCTCTTCTAAATGAGACTGTGGATCCTAAGGCACCATATTTTGGAACTTATGAAGAAGCCAAAGCAAGGATAGAACTTGAAATTAAGCTTCCTCAAGTAGTTAACAAAAGAAGAAAGAGGATACAAAAATTGAAACATGCAAGTTCTACTCTGCTACTGACAGAGGGAAAAGGAGATGGTGTGGAAGAAGATGAAGTAGAGGATGAAGCAGATAAAACCAAGTCTAAGGAAGAAGAGCCTATAATGAAGAAAGGTAAGGTTATCATAACCAAACCTACTAAGTCATCCACTATTGTATTCACAAGAAAGACATCAAAATAAATAAAGAAATTGAATTCTAGTGAGGAGGATGCCAAATACATTATTTTCAAAAATCCTCCTCTTACATTTCAAGAGAAATTAACGAAAATAGAAGGAGGATTTGGAATGGAAAATTTCAAATCCCTCATTTATGAAACCAGGAATGTAGATGAGAAAAAAAAAAGATTGATGAGATGATGATGACAAATTTGGGTAAATGAAAGCTTTTCTCATCAGCTTGTACAAAAAAATCCTAATGAGCTTATGCAAGCAATCAAACCTAGATGGATACATGCTAAAAAAACTACACTAGACATATTTGAACAGAGTCTGAGACAACTCATGTCAAGTCTTAGTAGAAAAGAGGTGAAATAATCTTTGAGAAAAATGAAAAAAACTCACTCTTAAATTTAACATATGCATGATATTGATGAAAGACATTAAATATGTGGTGAAGACAGCTACAACCACATGGAAGAATATTTACAAACTTCATTAATTGAGTGATTTTTTTGTTCATGTTAGTGACAAAGATGATAAAGATGATAAGGAAGATGATAACAATGATGACGAAGAAGATGGGGAAATAGGAGATGTAAACATGGATGATGAAAAGGAAGAACATGAAGCTACAGAGGAAAGTCTCCCTGAGATTTCAGAGTATTGAGGTAACTAATAGAAAAGATTGCAACAATAGTGATGGTATTATTTCCTCATTGTCTAAGCAAAGATTTAATTCCACCAAGCTCTGAGAAAGCTTCTGCCAAGTTGGTTGTGGAAACCATTGCAACACCAACCACCCAACCAATCTCTACACCTGTTCAGTTGAGTACCATATTGACTAAAGTGATCAATACTTCATCTACTAAGTAGCAAGTGCCAACACCATCATATTTGACAATGTAGCAACAAGGTACTGTTAGTTTGTGGTGACTAATCAAGGAAGCACTATACATACTTCATAAATTATTTGGGGTTCAGGGCATCACCTTGTAAAAAACAATTTGTTTATTATTCACCAATGTATGGCCGATTATTCACCAATTTATGGCTGACATGTTGTAACTAAATTTAACCATAAAGCAACCAAAATACTTGTATAAAAGGGCTTAGGGTTAGGGACTGTTGAATAAGGTGTAATGTGAAAATTGCTTCTTGCAGTGGTATTGAGTTGTAAGGGATTATAAATTATAATCAAGTTATAATCATTGGATTGTAATAATATGGGACTTGTTGTTTGGTGGACATAGCCCAAGGTTTCGGTGAAACACATTAAATCATAGTGTCTTGTGTTCTCTTCTATGAAATCTATTATTTTTTGATATTGTTTATATTTGAATGTAATTGTTATTTCTATCTGAGATTAATCCCAAAAAGTGGTATTAGAGTGAGGTTTTTTTTTAAGTTATCCTCTACAAGAAAGTCTCATGGTTGAGTGGAGGTCTCATGGTTGAGTGGTAGCAATGGAAGACAAGGGTAAGTTGAGGGTTGACAAGTTTAATGGGCAGAACTTTCACTTATGAAAAATGCAAATGGATGACTATCTTTATCGGAAGGATTTATGAAAGTTGTTGGAAGGAAAAACTAAGAACTAGGGAACTATGACAGAGGAGGACTCAAATCTTCTAGATAGAAAGGCACTTTGAAGCATTCAATTATTCCTAGAACCATGGGTGATGTTTAACCTTAAAAAAATGAAGACTATGGAAGAGTTGGTGAAAACCCTAGCAACATTGTATGAAAAGTTCTCTACTTCAAATAAGGTACTTCTCATGAAGCATTTATTCAATATGAAGATGGCAGAAGGTGGATCTGTTGCAGATCATTTAAATGAGTTTAATATTGTTACTAGTCATTTATCTTTTGTGAGTATTAATTTTGATAAAGAAATTAAGGCTCTCTTGATTTTGAGTGATGAAACTCGTAGGAAAACCTCCAGTGGATCTTCATCTAGAAGTGTTTTGAGCACACAAAGTCGAGGCAAAATGACTGAGAGAGAATTTCAAAAATCGTGGGAAATCAAGAGAAAAGTCAAAGGGGAAGAGGTCTCAATCTGGAGGACCAAATGACTGCAAGTATCGTGGAAAACCAAGGCACAAGAAGAAATATTGTTGGACTCGAAAGAAAAATGAAGGGGAAAAGTTGGAATGGCTTGGTAATGGTTGTGAGTAATTAAATTTTTGGATCTAATACTCTAAAATATGATGATATGATTGGTGTTATTTTGAGTGAGGAAACTCATAGGAAAACCTTAGGTGGATCTACATCTGGGAGTGCTTTGAATGCACAAAGTGGAGGCATAACGACTAAGAGAGGAAGTAATTCCAAAAAATGTGAGAAACAAAGAGAAAATTCAAAGGGGAAGAGGTCTCAATCAAGAGTAAAAAGTGACTATTGATACTATGGGAAGCCAATGCATAAGAAGAAACATTTTTGGACTCGAAAGGAAAATGAAGGGGAAAAGCAAGATGGAGACAAGGAGGAAAAAGTGGTAAGTAATAAATCTAAAGAGGATGCATTTCTTCTATCTTTAGAAAGTGTTGATAATTCATGGGTTTTAGATTCTAGTGCTTCATTTCATGCTACACCTCATAGAGGTTATTTCATTAATTATGTCCAAAGGGATTTTGGGCTTGTTTATTTGGGGGATAATGAACCCTATCAAATTTTTGGAAAGGAAAAAATTAAGATTAAGTTGCAGAATGGGAATCATTGGCTACTACATGAGGCAAGACATGTTCTAAGGCTATGTAAGAATTTAATTTCAGTAGGGCAACTTGGTGATGAGGGTTGAGTAGTTACTTTTAATGATAAAAATTGGAAGGTTTCAAAAGGTTCCCTTGTAGTAGAAAAAGGTGTGAAAGTAGGCACCTTATATCTTTGTATAGGTCATATTGTTCCTTCTAATTTAATTGTTTCAAAGAAAAATGAATGTTCAGGAAAAGTTGTTGCAGTTGAACAAGGAGAACAAATAGTTGTTGTAGATTCTAATACAACAATGTGGCACAAAAAACTTGGGCACATGAGTGAGAAAGGTATGAAAGTACTTCATTCACAACAAGTTTTACTAGGTCAGAAATGTGTTAATAAAAATTTCTATGAAAGTTATGTGTATGGAACACAAAAAAGAGTGAATTTTGTGAACATGGGGAGGGAAAATAAAAGGGAGAAATTACAGCTTGTGCATACAGATGTATGGGGACTAGCTTAGGTATCTTCCCTCAGTGGCTCTCATTATTATTTTGCATTTATTGATGATACAACTAGAAAAATATGGTTTTATTTCCTTAGACAAAAATGTGATGTATTTCAAACTTTTAAGAAATAGAAATGCTTGATTGAAAATGAGATTGGTAAGAAATTAAAATGTCTCAGATATAATAATGGTGGTGAGTATTGTAGTCATGAATTTGAAAATTATTACTCCACTAATGGTATTCATAGACAAAAAATTGTTCCAAGTACTCCATAGGAAATTGGAGTGGTTGAACGCATGAATAGGACTATAATGGAGCGTGCAAGGAGCATGAGGTTACATGTAGGGTTGCCCTTAAACATGTGGGCATAAGTTGTCAATATGGTTTTATATTTGATTAATGGAGGTCCCTATATTCCTTTGAGTTGTGGTATTCCGAAGGAAGCATGGACTGGTAGGAAGGTGAGTTATTCTTTTCTCAAAACCTTCAGTTGTGAAGCATTTTCTCATATAGATTCTGAAAATAGAACTAAGCTAGAAGCTAAGTCAAAGAAATGTGTATTTTTTGGATGTCATTGATGAAATTGGTTATAGAATTTGGGATTTTGAAATTTGTAAAATTGTAAGAAGCACGGATCTCATGTTCAATAAGAAAGGGTTGTACAAAGATCTGTTGCAGTAACATGAGAAGAAATAAGATGATTATGTAGTGTTGGATGATACTCCAAAAGATGATGTTCTAGCAATTCCTCATGATGTGCAACAATTGCAACAATAAATACCACACACACTAGTAAATGTTAGAAGGCCAACAAGGCTATGTAGAACTCCAGAAAGATTTTCTCCTTTTTTGTACTCTATTTTAGTAACAAATGCTGGTGAATTTGAATGTAATGATGAAGCTATACAAGAGGATACTAAGAGTCAGTGGGAGTCTTCAAGGAAAGACAAAATGGACTCTTTACTCAAAAATAAGACTTGGGATTTATGCAAGTTGCCTACAGGTAAAAGGCTTTTACAGAATGAGTGGGTTTACAAGTTGAAAGGAGAGGATGGAAGTAAGAAAAGATTTAAAGCTAGGTTAGTGGTTAAAAGATTTGCACAGAAAAAGGGCATTGATTTTGATGAGATGTTTTCTCCTATTGTTAAAATGACTTCTATTCACATTGTTTTAAGTATTTTGGCTACTGAAGATTTGCATTTGGAGCTTCTTGATTTTAAAATAGTCTTTTTTCATGGTGACTTGGATGAAAAAATATATATGGCATAGCCACGGGGATTTGAGGTCAAAGGTAAGGAAAACTTAATGTGTAGATTGAAGAAAAGTTTATATGGCTTGAAGTAAGTACCTTGGTAACGATATCTAAAATTTGACAGATTTACAGCATGAACATGGATACAATAGGTGTCATTTAGATCATTGTGTTTATTTTAAGAGGTTGGATGATGACAGGTACATTATTTTATGTTTATATGTTCATGATATGCTTGTAGCTAGGTCTAGCATAGATCACATTAAGGGGTTAAAGGAACAGTTAGCACATGCATTTGCTATGAAGGATTTGGAGGTGGCAAAACAAATCCTTGGTATGAAGATTTGTATAGATAGGAAGAACGGGAATTGACTTTATCTCAAGTTGATTATATTGAGAAGGTGTTTGAACTCAACTATTTTTAGATTTTTGGGGTTTTAGTACCCAAAGGCCAAAAGGGTTTTAATTTCAAAGTTTTCCAAAATTTTGGGGTTTTTACCTTGTTTTGTGTGTCACTCTAATTTCTCAAGTTCTTGGCACATTATTGGTCGTGGACATGGATCATCCATTTGGATGTCAGTTAGACCATTGTTTCACTTTTATGTTTGCATTAGGATGCGTGTCACATCTATAGTCCCAACTTTGTGTTTGGTTGAGTGATTTTATACTTGTTGTTATGGTATCTTTTAGACCTTTGTTCTTGTTTCGTGGACAATAGGATTCATGTTGAATCCATACTTCTAGATTGAGGCCGATTGAGTGAGTTCATGATGTTTGGTCTTGTTGCATCATTGGGATTCGTGTAGAATCCATACTCACGGATTGCGGCTAGATGAGTGATTTCATGATGTATTGTTTTATTGTTCTTTGGGGATTCGTGGAGAATCCATCCTCCCAAGTTGTTTTCTATTCATGAGTGATATTTTGCATTGTGTTCTCATCCAATCCTTGTCTTATGCTCTTCATGATGGTGGTGCGCCACACACGAGTACGTGTGCATACATTTGTCTATTGACTTTCGAGGCTCAATCTTTTGTGTTACTTCTAGAAGTTATGATCATTGGAGTTGGGATGGGAGTATGCATGCCCACGGGCACTTTTCATAGGATGAGCACAGGTAGGGAAGAGTAGCATATGGAAGGGGCTTCTATCCTGCAGCATGGTGATCATTGTGCCCAGAGGGTTGGCAGAGGTGAGGAAGTTTTAAATAAGTGATAACTAAATAAAATGTGTGAGTGGTAATAAAATTTAAGATAATAAAATGTATGTGTGAGATCCTTTTCGTTAAGGGATGTTGTATCCGCATGATCTGAGCTTGGGCGTGTCGATGCCAAGTGACTCTCCATGATGTCAGCCCCTACTTAGTAGCCTTTTGAGTGTTTGACCAGGACCTATACTACTTGCATTGTCTTAGGTTCTTGGTTATAGTCATCATATTGTTTAGCATGAGTGTTAGCCATGGATGTTGTGTGTTATGTGTGTTTGTGGTTGGATCATTATCTCCATCACCATAGTGGGTGTGGAGCTATGGGTGCCACATGGTTGGGGGGCATAGCTACCTATACCATTGCTAGGGACCAATGTATAGAGATAGTCTTTTGTCCTAGTGCAACCATTGCTGAATGTTTTCACTTGATACTTTAGGTTACAAAGTATACTTTTTTGTGATTTATGCTTTCATTGGTATACTTGTATGTCATGTTTAGATGATGATAGTTACTATTGCATTTCTTTATAATGATGATTAGCATTTGATAGGTGATCTTATCTACTTGTAGGATTATCTTATGCTTTACTACTAGAATGTTAGATTTTCTTATGCTTACATTGTAGCATGTTTTAGTAGTGACATCCCTATTACAATAGCATCGATGATCTGATCGATGGATTGGGATGTTATGCACGGGGGATGGCTAGGATCCATGATGGTCTTCTAATGCTATTGATAGTTGGGAGGAACTATGTACTTATTTTGGTTGTTTTGCCCTTATGATGTTGTTTTCTATACACTGCGATGTTACTTCTAGTACATTCTTTTACTACTATGGTTTAGATGGATAGATGTTATTCTTTCTTGTTTCTTGGCATCTTGTTGTTTATGCACTTGAGTGTTTGTTCCTCAATTTATGTGGATCTGATACTCCTCGGTGTGGAGGAATTCATTTTCTAGTTTTCTTCCTTTTTTATTTTCTGGCTTGTTGTTCTCGATTCTCATGCAAGAATGCATGTCCTCACATGTTGTGTTGGGTTTCTTCATCCAACTTTGCACTTCTTTGTGTGAAACCCAACACCAATCTTTGTTGTTGGGTTGGGTACTTTCTCACACCATTTGGTGCACTTTCTCATGTAGATGGCAGTTTCTTGTGGGGTGTATTGAACATCTTCATGTGAGAATTTGGCACTTTGTTGGTCTCATATGAAAAATAGGGGGTATCTAGGCTTGTTTGAGGAAATTTTGGAAATTGGTTTTGGACAACCTTTTTGGTTTTACACCTTCCTAGTTCAAAACAAATTTCCTAAGGGGTTTAAAATATATCATTTAAGTATAAGTTGATGTATATTTAATTCCTTATACTTCAGATATATTTTAATATATGCAATGAGTCTTTTGAGATAGGTTTCAAACCTCTCTGAGATAAGATAAAGATTCTAGGAAATTTCAGGGCTTAAGAAATTCAGACTTAGCCAAATTTCAGGAATTTAGGATTTCAAACTTAACCAAATTTCAGGATTTTGCATTTATCTTCTAGCATGGTGTTTAGTTGATGAGTGGTGGTTTGTTCGAGCCCTCATCCTATGCAAGGTCATTGTGGACCTCTTTTTGAGTGTGTCAGTTTGTTTGTGGCATTTGGAGAATTGTTAATTGTCGAGATTGTTGGTGAAGTCTTCTGTTGTGATCTTTGTGATCCCTGTACGATGTTGTATATATATATATATATATATATATATATATCTTGGCTTGTATTGAATCCTTGTTCCAAGGATCTTCGGGTGGGGCATTACACATAGGACTTAAAGAATTGTTTCTTGGCTATCTTGGATTTATATTTTACTAGTCATGGTTTAAGTTTTGACTAGCTTGTAGTGTGATGGTAATTACTTTAGTCTTACCTTTGTGTATGAATACCTATAACTCTAGGTATACCTAGCCAAATTTCAAATAAATCTATAGTATGTTAGACCATACAATTAACTATGAAAATAGGATTTTGGAGAAACTCTATTGAGGTTTTTGAATTGAATTAGCTATTGCACATATTAAGTATAATATTAATATCAATTTTCAATAAATTTGATACACCTATAGTGAGGAGTACCTTTTTAATTAATCTCCAACACTAGCTCAAACCCAAACCCTTGAATAGGTTCAAATTTTGTGTATGATCACAAATTTCCACATTATTGGTTAAGTGTCTTTTGAATGTGAAATTGGTAATACCTTTGCATCACTAGTTCAAATATGTCTAAAGCTCAATGTGTTATTCTATACAACTATTTGCAATTGAGTTTTAAGAGGATAGACTTCCATATTGCAAACATGTAATCTATTTTCTTACCTGAGTGGTTGCCTTTAGTCTATTGCTTTTGGTATACCTTGATCTTTGTACTTTTGTATTTGTGATTTTATTAAATAGAATGTTGTTTAGCATAGTTGTTTATGCATCTTCTTACACTTTGGCATTTATTTACTTATAGATGAATATAGCCCAACTCTAGCAGCAATAGCAACAATAGTAATAGCAACAACAACTACAACATTAGCAACAACAACAATAATAGCAACAAAAGAATAGCCAACAATAGCTTCAATAGAAATCTTTGTCAAGTCAGCAATCCCAAGTTGCTAACCATCAAGAACAATAGTAGGAGAAAATTGGAGTTGTTGCTATAATTTTTGATGGGAGTATGTCAAATTCACTTCATGGGAAAATGATCAGGTAGTTGTTACAACTGTGGTGATCATATATCTTACATTGAACATTCTAGATGCAAATAAATAAAATAGTTAAATGTTGTGTCTTAAATTTGAGAAATTTTGTTCTTTAATGCCTAGCATATTGTGTTTCATAAAGTTTTTCCAATTACAAAAGATATCCTTGTTTTTTGTGAAACTGTGAATATTGACACAATTATAGGACCTATGAAATAGAACAATTTGTTCTTAGAGAAATCTAAAAATGTAAAGTCCATGCACCTAAGCTGGAAACCTTCAAGTGAGTCTTAAATAGATTTTGGTTGAGAAATCTTATTTCTATTTTTTTGTGATTGTGAAAGGCTAACTCTAAAGGTCAGAATGGAAGAAAATGAAAGTAGCTTGGGTCATCATCTAGTCCAGCTAATAGCTCAGGAACTGCAAATACTAATGGTCCCTCCCCAAGTTATGCACCCTAAAAACCATCAACTCATACCCTCAATACCATCAAATCAGCTACATAAACCTTATATCTGGACTACTTCAGATAATGGAAATAAATTTATATAAACAATTATATCTATTATGTCAATTTTAGTAATATCAATAATGCTCTTAGAATAATAGAATCAAATTTAGGATGGCAAGAAGTTTGATATGTTTCTAATTTGTCTCTTTATACATAAATTTCTATTTGTTCCATGTTGTATCAAGCAATTGTTTCTTATCCAAGCCATTTAGTTTGCAAACTTTTAAATCTCTGCAAAGATAAAGTTGGAGTAGGAGAATTTTTCTTCTCAAAGGTGTCATCTCATTGTAAAGGCTCCATTCCATTATCTTGTTGAAACAAGATAATGGAATGGAGGCTTTACAATTAGATGACACCTTTTTCTTCAACAAGATAATGGAATGGAGGCTTTACAATCAAATGACACCTTTGAGAAGAAAAATTCTTCTACTCAATAAGATAATGGAATGGAGGCTTTACAATCAGAGGACACCTTTGAGAAGAAAAATTCTCCTGCTCCAACTTTATCTTAGCAGAGATTTAAAAGGTTGCAAATTAAATGGCTTGGATAAGAAAAAAATGCTTGATACAGCATAAAAAATAAAATTGACCAAATATTGGTGGAAATTTCAACCAATCCTTGATAGTTTTCTACCAAGAATTGGTCAAAATTTCTACCAATTCTCTAAAAAAATTTACCAAACATTGGTGGAAATTTCGACCAACAATGACAAATTAGAGCTAGCAAAATTTTAAAAATTTTAATGAATATATTGGTCAAATTTTGACCAACCTCCAAGTTGGTCAAAATTTCAAGGAGAAAATTTACCACAAATTGCTTCATCAAAATTTTGACCAACCTAGGTCAAAAATTGAGTTCAAATTTACTAGTGTCGACACCTACAATAACCCCTCTTTTTTTGGATATTTGATTTTGCAACCCCATCTCAAGTGATGCTAAAACTTGTAGTGTTAGCTAGTACAAAGTCACTAACTAGTAAATCTCTCTAACCCTTCATCATGGGATCAAACTATATACTATGTTAGCTATGAGTGGCCAAGTAAAATGTAGTCCGAATATTATTCCATCCTGTTGACAGCTCGAACATTATCGAGCATGCAAAATGAGATTAACCCTCACTAAATGTCATAGGGTAGTGATCTTTGATGGGTCATATCTCAAAGCTCGTGTGAGGTATCGATGCAATTTTGGGTTTTATAAAATCATGTTTTCAACACCTATAATAAGCTCTCTCACTTTTTGGAGATTCCATTCCATCTTGATTTTGTGGCCCCATCTTGGGTGATGCTAAAACTTGTAGTGATGGCGAGTATAAAGTTGCCAACTGGTAAATCTCTCCAACTTTTCATTTTGGGATCAAACTATCTACTCAGTTAGCTCTGGGTGCCCAGTAAACTCTAGTCCTAAGCTCATTCTATCTTTATGACCGCTCAAACATTCCCGTACACGCTGAATGGAATTGACCTTAAGAGTCACTAAATGCCATAGGACAAAAATCTTTTATGAGGTATACTTTGGATCTCGTGTAAGATATCTATACAATGTTGGGTGCTATAAAATCATATTGTTGACACCTATAAAAGTATCTCTCACTTTTTGAAGATTTGATTCCATTTTTTTTGTGGCTCGATCTTCGGTGATGTTGAAACTTCTAGTATTGGCTAGCACAAAGTCATCAACTGGTGAACCTCTTTAACCATTCATCATGGGATCAAAATTTCCACTCTATTAGGTCTGAGTGGCTAGGTAAACCCTAGTCCCAAGCTTTTTCTATCTCATTGACCACTCGAATGTTTTCGGGCATGCTAGATAGAATTAACCCTAAGAATCACTAAATGTCATAGGGTAGTGATATTTGATGAGACATACCTCAGAGCTTGTGTGAGGTATGGATGCAATGTTGGATGCTACATGATCATGTTGTCAAAAACTACAATAGACCCTCTCTCTTTTTGAAGATTCGATTACATTTCGATCTTGCAGCCCCATCTTGAGTGATGCTGAAACTTATAATGTTGGCCAAAAAAAAGTCACCAACTGGTGAATCTCTCTAACCCTTCATTGTGGGATTGGATTGTCTTCTCTCTTAACTTTGAGTGTCCAAATAAATTGTACTCTCAATTTCATTCCATCCCATTGACTGCTCAAATTTTCTTGGGCATGTAGAACAAAATTGATCCTGAGAGTCACTAAATGTCATAGGGAAGCGATCTTTGACAGGGCATATCTTGAAGCTTGTATGAGGTATCAATGTAATGTCGGGTGCTACAAAATTATGTTTTCAACACCTCTAATAACCTTTATCACTTTTTCAAGATTTGATTTTATTTTGATTTTGCAACACCATCTCAGGTGATGTTGAAACTTATAGTGTTGGCTAGTAAAAAGTCACCAACTGGAGAGTCTCTCTAACCCTTGATCATGAGATCAAATTATCTACTATATTATCTCTAAGTGGCTCAGTAAACCCTAGTCCCAAGCTTGTTCTATCCCTTGACCACTTGAATGTTCTATGGCATACTAAATGGAATTGACCCTGAGAGTCACTAAATGCCATAGGGAAGCAGTCTTTGATGGGGCATATCTTGGAGTTCATTTGAGGTATGAATGCAATGTTGGGTGCTAAAGAATCATGTTGTCAAAACCTATAATAACCTCTCTCACTTTTTGGAGATTTCATTCCATTTTGATTTTGCGGGCCCATCTTGAATTATGTTGAAACTTGTAGTGTTGTCCATTATAAAGTCACCAACTGGTGAATATCTTTAACCATTCATCATGGGATCAAACTGTCTGCTTCATTACCTTTGAGTAGCTAGGTAAACCCTAGTCCCAAGCTCATTCCATATCATTAACCACTCAAATGTTCTTGGGCATGTTGAATGGAATTGACCTTGAGAGTCATTAAATGCCATAGGGAAGCAATCTTTGAAAGGGCATATCTCATAGCTCATGTGAGGTATGGATACAATGTGAGGTGTTAGAAGATTATGTTATCAACACCTACAATACTCTCTCTCTCTCTTTGGAGATTTGATTCTATTTTAATTTGTGGGCCCCATCTCAAGTGATGTCAAAACTTGTAGTGTTGGCCAGTATAAAGTTACCAATTGGTGAATTTCTCTAACCCTTTTTCATGGTATCAAACTATCTTCTCTATTATCTCTAATTTTTTGGCTGAACCCTAGTCCAAATATTGTTCCATCTTGTTGACCGCTCAAAAATTATCAAGCACACTTAATGGAATTGAACCTAAGAGTCACTATATGCCATAGGGAAGCAATCTTTGACGGTGCATATCTTGGAGCTCATGCGAGTTATCAATTCAATGTCAGGTGCTATAGAATCTTGTTGTCAACACCTACAAAAAACTCTCCATTTTTTTGGACATTCATTTCTATTTTTATTTCACAGCCGCATCTTGGGTGATGTTGTAAATTGTAGAGTTGGCCAGTAAAAAGTTGTCAACTGGTGAATCTCTTTAACCGTTCATCATCAGATTAAACTGTCTACTTTGTTAGCTCTGAGTAGTTGGGTAAACCCTATGTCCAATCTCATCCCACCCTATTATACACTTGAACATTCTCGGGCACACCAGACAAAATTGACCCTAAGAGTCACTAAATATTGTGTGTCGATACGTGAAAGAATGAAAAATAGAGTGTAGTCAATGCATAGTGGATAATGACACACAAAAGATATGTAAGAAAAGATGTAACAACTATAGCTATAGGAATCATAAGAAGAGCATATATAATGTGTTTCCATGAATGAAGCTGTCGAAGAGATGGATAAGCAAGAAATCTTGATGTCAAATTCCATGAATAAATTAAAAAAATTATTTCAAGTCTTCTTATGTTGTGAAGATAAAGCATATATAAACTCTTGACATGTTTATGATGACACTAAGATTCAAGCTTAGAAATTTACATAATGTAGCCAACTCAAGATTTAATTTATATGCTAAATGTATAACAATAGTAAGAATTTAAGTTCCACTATTTTCATCCTAACAAAAACTCCAAATAAGTTACTCATAATCAAAAGTACTCATAACTTTTACAATCTAAATACAAATTAATATCATAGCCTTATTTACATGTCAAAAGATACTATCAAAGCTTATTATAATGATTCCTACCCTTATTTTGGATGCAAATTACATTAAAATGAAATAAATGAAATACATAAAATATAAACAAAAAAAAAAGATAGATATTATGATAACCAATAATGTCATACATGAACAAGCTGATGCATCAAAGTTGTAAGTCTAATAATGTCATGCATCAAATATATGTCATACATAAAATATATAATTTCATGTATACATCAAATATATGTTGAATATGTCCACTAAAATAAAATCCAAGATATGTGTCCATTAATGCCTATATGGGTGTCCATCCCTATATCTTCTCCTTCCAATGAGGGGAAGGAAACAAATCCCTAGAGGTATTTGGTCATTGCATGGAGGGAGATGATGGGCATGATAGGGTCTTCCTCATATGCGCATTTGCCCTCTTGTTTAGGCTCATTTATAACTAGAGCTTATATGAAAAAGTATATATGAATCAATAACTATTATAAATTGAAATAAAATATATGTCATGCAAAATTAATTAGTTTCTTACCATCGTCAAATAGTCACTATGTACATCCACCTCAAAGGCTCGAGGACAATTGGGAGTAATAAGGCCCTAAAACAATTCAATCAATATAATCACTCAATCATGCTTATAAACACCATTTAAATTTTAAATAGTAACTATTATAAATAACAACTAAAACTATGAAAGCTATTTTATACCTCAGTCAATAACTCTAAACTAGCCATCACGTCAACAACTCCATGACCAATGAACTAGTGAAGATGAGGAGTTTTTTACATCAACATCTTCAAATCATATTAAATAATTTACATATATTTTTATAGAATATAATATAGTCAAATGAATTAAATTAACATGAAATAAATGAACCTCTATGAACTTTGTATCATGCCTAGGCTCAGATTCCCTTGTGAATGTCGATGGTCTACTAGAGAACTAATGCACATGGATAAAAAAAATCCAATCCTTCATATGAATACTTCATAAATATGTGTATTAATTGAAATGATTAAATTGATACATACCCATCAACTCATCGACAGGACATAAAATGGGGTTGAGGAATCTGTACTAGGGCCATCAACACTCTTACAATGAATTTTGAACAATGTTGAGACATGCTAATTTATTAGTCATTCATTGTACATAATAAATGTAATCAAATTATTTTATTATAATTATAATTTACCTATGTGTCAATGCCAAGTGTCTCACGTAGGCTAGCCCATCATCCATAGTGTCTCCAATGTGACTACCAACCATGCATAAGGATCCACATGATGTGCACATGTGGCTGTAATGTATAGAAGGCTCCTCCTCAACTAATGGATTGGCATAATAAATGAGGGTCTATGTCAAAGCATTGATAGTCCCTAGAGTACCAGTCTCTACATCTTCCTTCACAACTGAAGGAATAATGACATGCTCACTTTATAGCTTGAAAAAAAATTCCCTAACTACATTAGGGTCACGATGTGCCTCTGGCCTCTCAAATAATGACTCCCCCCCTCCACCCTGAGAATATAACATGTGAAAAAAATTGGGGATTTCCCAAAGGGAAAATTCATAATACAATTTTCTTAAGAAATATGTTGAAACCTTGAGATTATTACAAGGAGAGGCATCAAAGACCATCCACCATCTATCCCAAAAGTTATTTATAATATCATCATGGATGCACTAGTAGATGGGGAATCTTGTAGTTGTATTTTTATCAATTTCTTCTTCTCCTAGCTTTTTACACTATGCACATATGTCATCTTTTACCATGTCCATATTTTTACATCTTCATAGGATAATTTGTTTGCATAATTCTTCTTTGTTCTTCTCTCTTGACATGTCAAATATCCAATTAACCACTAACACAAGCTACCTAGCTCACAATGGACTCAAGGGACAATGTGAATTGTGCTCTCATAGGATTAATTTTTTCACAAGCTTTTAACCTACCAATGATTGCTTCTAATTATTTTTCCCTCTTTCTATTTTATTCATTATATTGTCTTAGGTTCCAGGAGGAGGTCTTTCAATGGGTGGAGGTTGTGGAGTTTATTGTTCTTCCTCATGAGGGTTTTCATTTTGATCTTGTGGAGGGTCTTCATTTTGATTTTGTGTAGGATTTTGTTGATTATGTTGGGGATTTGGTGGTTAAATATTCACATTTCCTAATAAGACACCAATTGCATTTTTAAAAACTAAACAAACTTGAAGAAAAACTTAAAAAGACATACAAAATAATGCTAAAACATACAAAACAATGCAAAATCAAGGTTTGAAGACATACTCAATAAACTCAATCTTGATCTCTTGTAATGAGGAGGATTTTTGCGAAGAAGAGAAATCAAATCATTCACTTTCTAGAAAATGTGTGCATATTGTTGGGGGTAGAGAAGGCTACCAGCAAAAGAAATGGGAGAGAACGATATAGGTTGTGGGTTGTAGTCTTTTATAGGATTTCACATAGTGCGTATACACTATAGCATACATGTGCTATGTGGATCGCTCCTAGACTCCACAAGCCTAAGGCTTGAGGAGCCTAGGCCATAGTGTGTGCGCACTATAGGAAACTTTGAAAAACTAATAGGGGTGTCATCTTTTTATCACCACGACTTGGTGAATTTTCCCTATTACATTTCAAAAGGTTTATCGAGGTGATTCTCTTAACAGAGTGGTTGTATCAGGCCTTTTTAAATCTCCCAATATATTGCTCACTTAATAGTGTAGTTTAAATCCTTTAATCAAGGTAGACTTAATAATCATGTAAGTTATTAGCATGGTAGACCCCTCATAGGGTAGATCATAAGAAGTGATCAAGCTTTGTAGCCCTATCAAACACACTTTATTACTATAGTAGTTAAGATTTTGTGAGTGTCATCTCTACTGTAGTTTTACCTTCTTCATGGAGGGTTTATGCATTACCAAATCTACTATTATGTGTTGATTATGTGTTTATATATTTTTTTCGTGTTATTAAATGTTAGATTTTATATTTCATGAAGTTGCATATTTGATAACATACAATGTCAATGGTAATGAATGGGGAATTAAGTATAAATATGGTTTATGTTTGAAGTAGTAAAGGATGTGAAGGTATTGATTAACCCCTGACCCCCACCCCACTTCTTAGCATCTTACTTTACCACTAGATTTCCAACAATTGGTATCAAAGTCTAGTTCTCTAAGCACTTGAAGTCTAACCACTTGAGATTCAAAGATCTTGGAGATGGAAGTCTACAAGAAGGGAAAGGTTATTGAAAATCACAAGCTTGATTTGCATCTTGCATTTGAGCAAGTCAGTATTGCAAAGGAGCAACTAAAAAAATCCTTGAAGAGAAGGAATGATATGGAAATGTAGAAAAATGACACACAGTACAAGGAAGAAAACATTGAAGATCTATGTGAAGAAAGAATATCTAGTAAAATTGATGCAGCAATAGAAAATCTATTGGAGAAGAACAACACTCTAAATGAAGAGGTAAGAGCAAGGAAAATAGAACATAAAATAGAGTTAACGAGGCTATGTGAAGTTACTAAAGGAAAGAAAAAGGATGCAGAAGAGAAGGTAATGGTTGATGAGGACAAAAGATAAATGGCTACATGTCTTGATGAAAGGATCAATGAAGTACAAATGTTGGCTCATAATCAATTTGACATGGTAAATCAACTATTAAGTGCCAATCATGACATTATTAGGATGGTGGAAGATATTGCAAATCTAAGATCTAAGAATAATCAACTAAAAGTTGAGTTGAGAGCTGAAAAAGGAAATTAGTGAAATGATGAATAGATCTAGAGAGGTTGTGAGAAAACTCAATGAATAGTTGAAACTACAAAGAATACCTCATGACACTACTAGATTAGGTTATACCGAGTTCATATCATCTACTAAGCAAGGAGAATCATCAAAGCATAGAGAACAAGAGAATGAAAAACTAAAGAATAATAAGGTTATGTATGTTACCAATGTGGTAAGTCAAGCCATACAACAAATATATGCAAGAGAAAAATTGGTAAGTCAAATCATAATCCTATATTCAATTGTAATTGTTTCAATTATAATAAGCATGGACATCAAATACATGAATATTGATCAAAGACCAATAAGACACAAGCTACATCTAGATTTGAAGGTTATTGTTACACATGTTAGAAGTATGGTCACATGGCACAGGATTGTAGGTCTAATGCAAAGGATATTTGGACACAAGTAAAGGTCAAGATAATGCAACTAGTCAAGGAAATGCTATAAATTGGGATTACAATACTTGGGTGAATTGTCAATTTTGTTGAAAGTATGGACACATTACAACATCTTGTGCAAGGATATATTTCAGAAGACTTGATGTTAAGGGAAAGTGTTGAAAAACATTACTGAGAAAGTTTCCAAAGAAAATACCTACACACAAAGAGGCCCTAATAACCTAAGTACTTTGTGCTACCTAGACGAGGGTCAGTTCCTAGCTAGGCAAGGCAAAGTGAAAATGAAGTGAATGAACACAAAAAAAGACTAGTGGACACAGGTGTAAGGGTCTCAACTAACACTTGTTTCTAGGTTTTCACCACTTGGCATGCTTTTTTTTCAAGAATTTTCATTATTTCTTTTGTATTTTTGGGATATTTGATTTTTTTTTTGTGATACATGAAAATGCCTATTGCTACGTTTTCACTAAGATGATCATTTTTTCAGAACATTTTCTAATTTTTAGGATTTTCTTAGGACCATAGAATATGTATAAATAGTTGAGCACTGGTAGCCTTAAGCATAGAACCTTTTCGGATGAAGAATATTAATGGGCTCAGTGAGTTGTTCTCCCTCAGGTGTAGATGGTTGATATGCATTGGATCTAAAAGCACTAGTAACAATGTACAGACCTAGCCAATATGGTTCAAACTTCCCCTTTTGTTCCCAATTTTGCTGATTTTTTGAGTTTTTTGTAAGATCAAGGTCACTGACTTAAGACTCTCTAGGATGAAGTTTTTTATTATTTCTTGTAGACATATGGTTTTTATAAGGTCACATGATCAAGAGAAGCCTTACGAAATTCATCCAACATTTCAAGTTCATGTATACTCATAGCCCTATAGTCTTTTTCTAGAATCAACCCTTTCAAAGAGACTCTTAAGGATTGAATCTCAACTTCTAGTGGTAAAATATCTTTAGAATCATAAACTGGTGCAAAGTTGTTGGCTCTAGTAGGAGTGTGTATACTAGTTTGGTAAGCCCATAATGCAAGATTGATCTGTAGGTGCCAATCTCTCTTGATTTATGTATAGTCCTATGCAAAAAAAATAGAAAAGTCTTATTTGATGCTTTAGCTTGCCCATTCCCTTGGGATAGTAAATCGAGGACCAGTGTAGTTTGACCTTGAATTTCTTACAGAGTTGCCTAAGGTCCTTTTTTAAAATTGGCCTCCATTATCAATAACTATGGAGGAAGGAATGTCATACTGAAAAATGATCTCATTGAGAATTAATGGAGAAAAATGTTTCTCTGTGGTAGTTGAAAGAGGCATAGCCTCAACCCATTTGGTTAAATACTCTATAGTTGTAATGACGAACTTATGTCCACTCAAATAGCTAGGGCTTACCTTGTAACTAAATCAAAGGCCCACTACTAAAAAGGCTAATGTGTGACAGATGGAATCAACTCATGCCCAGGATCATGAATTAGGTTTCCATGTTGTTGGCATTTCTTACAAGACTTGGCATGATTATTTTTGTCTCCTTAGTCTTGGTAAGATCATCACCTACCTTTGATCAGCTTTACTAGAAGTTTGAATTTGACTCATTCTCCTACTAAAGTGGGGGCCAAATGTACCATCTTAAAATATAAATACTTGCTTTACAAAACATCTTAGCCCTTCCTTTCATGATATCCTAGGTCCATGAATATATTGATGTTATAATTTCTCTCATCCTCAAGTTTCTTCTTCTTGTCTAATCATTTCCTTTCTATCCATGAGATCCTAGTGCACATCCTAAGGTCCAGATTAGTTGGGGCAAGGGTCTAGGTCATCCCTGGTCCTAAAATAAGGAATTAACCCATCCTTGAGCCCTAGTAATGGACAAAATCATCACTTACCCAAGGAATTTTACCTCATATCACTAGTTTATTTTGGGTTTTCAATTGTTTATCATCTTCCTGAGTTGACCCTTCTCAATTTGTGTTCCAAAATAGCTATAAATAAGGCCTTCTCTCCTCATTTGGAAATTCATTACAATCCATTATTAATATAAGATATTGCACATAACCATTAAGAATCCATTATTGTCCTTTGTGAATCCATTTGAGAGAAAGATTTATCCAAGAAATTATCCATTCAAGCAAGCTTTCAAATAGAATTCAATTTTTATATCATCCAAGCATTAAAGAAGCATTTCTTCATTCATGGATATATTATTTCGTAATATTGGATTTTTTTATTTGTGGGGACACCCTAATCAATATTGAAGCTTCATATTTATGAATATTGGATTTCAATTCTTCCATGGAGGTTTGACAAGTGAGGTGAATATTTACACATGCCTTGTTTTTTTATTCTTTATCATTTTAAGGTCAATTCCTCAACTAGGGCTTGACTGAGGTAAACCACTCCCCATAAAAAAAAATACCTTTTTTCTCTTTCTTGCAGTTGCAAGTTTTAGAGTTCTGGGACACAAAATTTGGAACTAGGGTTTTAGGTTACAAGTTCAGTTCTAGATTTAAGCATTTCATGTAGAGAAGGCAGGTCAACCTTAACCTCTAGGTTTTCCCTAACCTCTAGGTCATCCCTATCTAGAGGTCCCTAAATTCAAAAAATCTATAAATATCATCCCACAGTTTCAAAATATTCAGCAATTCTAGTATTTGCCATTGTTTTACATTTGTTTTACAAATTTGAGATTTTCCTCTTCATTGAGTTTCAATTCAAAGGAATGAACATGAATAGAAATAAGTCCTTTGAGTATAGATCTTGATAAGGGACTTTGTTTCGACAATGAAAGCCCTTACACCTTGCTAGGGTTGTGTTGATCTAGTTTGAGCTCCTTTGAAGGGTTATGCTTAAAGGCCCTTCTTTCACTTTCTCTAATGTGGCATAAGAATTTAAAAATAATTTATCAATATACAAAAATCAAACATATTCATTAAAAAATCTTAATTTTTATGTTTCATAGGTTAGTAATTTACATGTTACCTTTAATTGTGCGAGGGATTTTTTTAGTGGTGATTATTCGCCAATTGGTGAATATGTCTTGATCGGGCTATAGATATTGGCGAAAAAAAACACCGTATACTAGTTGACCGGTTCGCCCAGATTTTATAAAATACTCATATAGTGGTCAGAACGTTCACCACTATTATTAAATAATTTCAATTTGGTAGTTGGGTTCTTTGCCCATATTTCTCTTTAATGTTTAATCTTATTCGCCATGGAATTAATTGAGTGTCTCTTTCGATGATCATCATTCGCCAAATTTCCATTTTCCTATGTGAAATTTTTATTTGTCCTAGGACCCAATCTTCCATGCATCACACACAATGGGGTCCCAAATTCTCGCCCTATTCACCCACTCAATTATTTGAGACTACGCGAGGTTCGCCTAGTATTAGTTCTTATCATATGTAACGGTCGGCCCATTCGCCAAAATGAAAATGGTTTATTTGTAGTTGTCTATTTAAGATATATGAATTTCATTATTGAAACATGCTAAAAGAAGGAGCCTTCTTCATAGTATTGCGATTAGTAGAGAACTGGAATGACTATGACTACGAGTCCATAGTATTTTATTGCAGCCTTAATTTGATGGAGATGTCATAGTAAAATTTAAATAGGAAGAGGAGTAGGACTAATGAAGGTGGAGATGTCCAAGAGAGGCCAACGAAATGAAAAAATATATCTTCATACTTTGGCGAGGGTAGATGCAACAGTGTTGGTCAAAGTAAGAAAGGTACATCATCAAAGGAGCCTATACAATCTCAACCTACACAAGAGTCCATTCAACAAATTGGGGAGCCTAATAAATTTGGTGACGGAGTTGGAGAACCTGATATCTCTAATGAAGATGACCTTGAAGAAGAATATCCAGTAAATAACCAGTACCAGGATGAAGCAATTAACAGTAACACTAAAGGGAGAGGAAAATCGAAAGAAATTGATCGTCAATGGGAGATGGCCAGGAGATTTAAATTTGATTTGGCAGCAAAGTATCCATTCATTGAGCTCGTGGACAATCCAATTGTAGATGAGCCACCAATAGAATGCAGATGTACAATTTATAGTTGGAAGTATAAAAAGGAAAAGCGGTTGTAGCTTAAACTAGACACCATAGAGAAACATGTTGGTAAGATTTACGAAACCTCAACTATAGATGGTAAGGAAATAAAAGTGGTAAGATATAAAACAAAGGAGAAATGTCAACATAAAAGGAATGTTGAAGAATATTATATCAATGGTATTGGTAACTACCGATAAAAAATTGTCAGAAATCGGTTGTACAATTTGGGAAGTGGTGTGTGGTTAGTGGTAGCATACTAACGAGAGAATGTCGCTATCACTGACATGGCATTTAATTCTTTTCGGGTACAATGTACTCTGCAGACAACTTACCTTGATAAGTGTCAACATTCCAGTGACTACCTCAACAATTCTTCTTCCTTCAAGAAATGTTGGCCGAAATTAAACCTCAGCCATTGATCTTGGATCATCAGACGGTCTGAGTTCTCAAATAATACATTTAACATAATTACATTGGTAGTGGCAAAGATTATGTTTCCATAATGTGCGGTCAAACAACCACGTCTTTCAACCATCACTTGCCACTTGCCACTTGCCAATAATTTATGTAAGTTGGTATGTTAGGTTAGGCTACTTATTTCCCATCTTTTGAAAATAGTCATACCAACTATAACTTTCTAAAAACCATTCGCCATAACAAATAAATTAATTCAATTATTTGGAAAATAATTTCGCCATTTTTTTATATAAAAGTTATCGGTTATTAAAATATTCACCAACCAATATCCATATTTCAAAACATAATTCACCATCAATATTAATAATTTTATTAAAAATAAAAACTATAATTGATATTATTTTATAAAAATTGTCTAAACTATTAAAAAAAAATCCACCAAATATCCATCCATTGACGCATAATTCGCCAAGACTATTAATTTTTTTTTCACCCAAAGGACATGTGATTCACCACAATTTTATAAATTTTGGCAGGGGGGTTTCCTTAAAGTTATCCCTAAATTGTGCATGTTCTTGATACTATGTGGTTACACTTAAGTGATTATATTATTATATTTATTTCATATTTAACATTTCCTATGTAGTGGGAACTCTTGTTGTGTATGAGGCATATATTGCAGTTGAAGCTTGTGGTTGCATGTTATAGGTTGAATATGTTGATGGCTTGGGGTTCACTTGTTATACCTTGGACCTATTAGATGTGTTATCACTTATCTTGGGTGTTATTTCATCTATGATTTTGATAGCTAATGATACATGTGATTACCTTTGGAACATATATTTGTGTTTTGGTGGTACATGGTTTATTATATGTATGCAATACATCATGTACCTTTCTTTTTAGATGTCACCTATGTATGTCCAATGCTAATGACATAATAGGATGTGAGACCACCATGCATGATATGGTGGTCACTTTTCTTTTTGTATAAGTATCTAGACGGGCAACATGGAGCACTTTGATTCATGGTGGCATATATGCTAGGAAGGATTGTTCCACTATTCTTTACATCACTACTTCTTGACTTTATATCACTACTTAGTGACTCTTATCTAATGTATACAACAATTAGGATAATTTTGGTAAAATAGTGTTGTACACCTTACATACTAATGCATAAGATTATAATATTTTATTTTATTATGTAAATTTTGCACCTAGGATCACCTAGATAGTTATGAAACATGTAGAGGTTCTCATGAAATATTATTGGGACCACTTGTTGAGTTGTATAGTTACATTATAATATTATTTGATGTAATTATATATATCAGGACTAAATAACTAAATAAAAATACCCAATATCGAATGTGTAACACCCAATTAGGGAACCCAAACGAAATTAACCTAAAGTTTCACTAAGTTTTCCAAACATTTTTTTTGAAAGATTAAAACAACAAGAGATAATATAGCGGAAGAAATAACTCACATACATACAAACAATCCAAAAATAGATTACATCTCTTAAGGGTTCCATGACATTGAATCACATATATAAGTTTTATCAATACTAAATATGATACGTAACAAATCCACATCATAGGAGAACTAAAAGTATGAATCCAATTAAATAATATACAATTACAACAGATGCCACTTGGCATAACCAAAATGTATAACCATCTAATGTACAAGTCACGAGGTATGAAAAGCTTAAAGAATATACATCATGAATAAATATATCATCTCATAAGATCTCTTCAAATCAAACACAGTACAATAGAATATAACCATCCATCAAAAACATTAGATTGGAATGAAAGGAACAACTACAAAAGTACAACCAATAGTGACATCTAGCTATCATATCTCAATGGTATAAGAAATACTACCACTTGACCTTGTGGAACCTAAATGGACCACTCCCACCATGCTGAGGAGATAATCTCAAGTCCCATATAGATATCAAATCCAATTGTCATAACCAACATCTAGGTCAAGGAAAAACTTGATAGAAATCTATCTCAAAGGTACCAAGACACAAATAACATCTAAACCTAGAGGCAAAAAAGACAAGTAGGAAATCTACTATGTAAGTGGGCAAGTGTCATCACATGAATCAACTACAAGGCTACCCTGGCAGTGTCTCTTCACTCCGGGCCCCTAGTGACTCTATGTGACATCAGTATCGTCTCATATAGAAAAGGTATACTAATGAGGCAAGGTCGCAACCAAGCATCCTTTCTACTTCCATCCTAGCTTGTACTAACACTTGAGGCATGGGTGAGGAAAAATATTCAATATTATTAATTTGTTTTAAACTCACTTAATGAAATGTTATCACTTATTAAAACAACTTACAATGGGTTACCCAGGCAACCTCTTTAGCACTCTAACCTCCATTGCAAGCCACTCCCTAACATACACATATATTACCTAGCCTAAGCTCATGAAAGAAAAACTCATAAAATCACAATATTCACCTCACTCCTTTACAAGCAACTGGAAAGCACCAAAAGATAATTGATCGAAAACTCAATAGTTACAACAAGAAAAATCACAATAATCACCTCATTCCTATACGAGCAACTGGAAAGAAACAAAAGATAATTTATCAAAACTCAAAGGTTACACCAGAAAAATCACACCATTCACCTCTGTTCTATACAAGCAACTGGAAAGCACTAGAAAATAATTGATCAAAACCTCATTACAAAAATATGTGAATACATCACAATGGTCAAGAATGAAAGATCATGAAAAAATTATAAACGTTGATCCATATCTCAAAGATCAGAACATAAACCATGACATCTCATATAACATCATAAAATAGTAACTCCAAGGCCTCTAGTACACATCCAAAACTAGTCAACATACTAAGTCCAAAACCCAAAACCAACACCAATAAACCATACATCGCATCAAGTATATAACAAGTGTAGTTTCATAGCTCATTTGGTTTTGAAATCACAAAGGTTCGATTTACAATCAAGGTTCCAGTTTTCCATTTCTAAAGTGTCATAATTACTAAGGTTTTTCAATTTAAAAAGATAATAAAATTTCCCTAGTAGTAGAAATCATTTTTATATAAAACTAAATTGTCTAAGCAAAACTCGAGTTTGTTAAAAATAATCAATTTTCCCAATTTACAATTATCAATTTAACAAATATAATTTAATAATAAAATAATTAATAAAATCTTCAATTCAATATTATTAAAATTCAATAATATTTATTAAGTTATTAATGATAGTAATTATTTATTTATTAATAAAATAATTTATATTAAATTATTAATAAAACAATTACCAAATCTATTAATAAAATAATAATTAATAATAATAATATTTATAATATGTAACATTTAATATTTAATAATATATAAAATGATAATAATAAAACTAAATAATTTATAATAAATAAACTAACCTACCTTACCTACCATCTACGCAGTTTGCAATAAGTAGTCGCGATCTACCTTAGCAGTCGGGTGCTTCCAAGTCGTACACCACCAAAAAAAAGGAGGGGACATGGGGGGTGGTCTTAGAATATATAGTCCACTGATATAACTAGGGGGGCTAAATCAGTTATACAATTATTATCACAATTATGAACCTTAAACAAACTTAACCATATGAGTAATATAAATTGAAACCACAATAAGATACTCATACAGAATAATGCTAGATATGTTAACTAAGAAACCTTTGATCAAGGGAAAACCCACAAGATGATGTACTAACATAAATATTCCTTGTTAGAGTATGGACCCTATTAGGAGTCTATGAATATATTCAGTACATATGAGTCCCTTGTGAGGCCTCGCCCCCGACCCATCGTAGCATAGTGATACATTACTCTTATTTTGTTATCCATGACTCGAGATGTCGAGACATTATCTGATGCTTAGAACATATTTTATTATTTCATGTTGTGTGATGTTTTTCTTTCAGATATATTTGATGATTGTCATTTAATGTTCATGTATATGTATGTTGACGAAATCAGTAGATGTAGGATTGAGATGTGATTTAAGATATTTCAAATGGTTAAGAATTATATAGGATGAAGAAACTCTTATTTGATGCATGTTTTAATTTATGAAAATTTTTGATACATATACGTTTATATACATGTGATTTTCAGAACTACTGATGTGTGCAATGAGTGTGCAGATATTTAGCCGAGAAACCCTACGGAGGAACAAAACTAATCTCCATGTGCTAAAATTTGGAAACCCTATTGTTCGCAATTATGTTCTTTCAGTGTCGCTTGATACTCGTATAATGTTATGTGCTTCGGTATACTGGTTAGGGTTAATTGTTTAACCTTTGGTTTCAAGTTAGTGTCAATTTTCTATTAGATTCTTAATGAGGGTTAGTCATCCCTAATTCGATTTAGGGCTAGATTTGCTAGTTAGAGTTGTTAGATGGACCTATTTTATTTCTAGATTTTTATTTTGACTCTAACCTCTTCCCTAAGGCTTTAAAACATGTTTTTATTCTAACCTAAGGGTATGGGTATGGGTTAGGGGTCTTTTCCAACCCCTAAGACCCTAGCTTTGACTTTTGAGGGCACTCAAAAAGTCCCTTTTTGCCTTTGTGCGAAAATTGCAAGTGGTTGTCATGAGTTGTCTTACCCCACCTCCTTTTAGGGTTTAACCAAGGTGTAGGTTGAGTTAGGAGTTTCTAGTGTGGCTAGTGGGTGGAAATAGTTATTGCTCCTTTTGGGTGGTGGAGTTGGAGGCTATTTAGAGGCCTTCCTTGGTCTAGTGGTGGGGGTTACCCAATCTCTACATTTAGAGAAGACTTCTTGAAGCTTGAAGGAAGGAGGGATACTCTACTCAAATTTGTTCATTGCCATTACCTCTTTGAGAAGGTAGGAAACTCCCATCTCCCTTATTCAGTTTTTATGTTTTGTTTCATGTTCTTGTTACCTTGTTGTTGTTTTACTGTTGTATGGTTGTGGGTATGTTGGGAAGTTTTGTAAACCATGTCTTTTTGGTTGTTTTCCTTTCTTGTTTATGTTTGAAATTTTGAGTTTTCCTTGCATGGGTGTTTTGGTATTACTCACCCTAGCAGAGGGCAGAAGGGACCAATTTTGGGAGAGGTCTGTTTAGTTGGACTCCAACCTATGTAGAGTCTCTTCTCAGGATGAGAAGAGGGATAAAGGGTAGGGTGTTATGGGCCCCTACCCGTCAGCACAAACCTGGTATGAGTATGGCAAGTTTAAATGGAAGAACGGAAGTTCTTGGTTATTGGCCCCAATTGGGCATCTGAATTGGTGTTGTGCTTGACTTCTCCAGTTGGAAGAATCCACCTCTCCCTAGTCTTGATTCATTGTGAATCTTAATGTGTAAACCATGTGTGATTATGCATGCTTGATGTTCTTTGATTTAGCTTGGTTGTCACCTGATCAGTTATTGTTTCCTCCATGGTTCTTGAAATGAGATTCAGAAAATATAACAAACTCCTTGATTGGATCATGAAGAAAATTTCATAAAGTTGTTGAAAATTGGGATTGAGATCCTACTGTAAATTTGTATTTTAAACCTTATTGCATATGGCAACGAAGCCGGGTTTTCTTCCTGATTCTTTCCCGGCTAAGCCTTGAATCAGGTTGATAATAATATAAGTGATTGAGTAAATTTACTTCTCTTAAAATTTTCGTATTCTATGGTGTCATATGAATGTGTATCATAGATAGGATGCAACAACGATGTTCAAATTATGTATGAATAAATTTGTGATGTATGGTGATGCCTCTATTCATATGGACGGTAGTGAGAATTATTACAAATCCATGTAAATGTATGATGCCTTTATCAAGTGTGAAATGATTTAGTTCATGGTTGATTGTGTTGAAAATAAATTTGCAAGAACATGTGGGAAGAATTATGTCAAGATATCCAAGCTACAATTGAACACATGACAGAGAAATAACTTTGTGTATTTTTATACTCCTTTTAAAAGGAATGGAGCATTATCATTTTGATCTCTCTTATTGTCTCGAATGCCTTATGACTAGTTTAGTCATTATGTTGATCCATCAGTTTTATTAGATAGTTAAATGGAAACGTAGATGGTTATTTCATGTAATGTGGTTTCATTGAAATGCATGGCCATTTGAGGATTCATGGAATAATGAATTAGAAATTCATAAGAAAATGCATACACCTATTGTGGTAATATAATTGCAAAAGAAAAATATACATTGTGTTTCAAGAGAGAGTAGGCAAATTATCAAATAATCCACCTACAGGATGCTGGAGTTTGTATGAGAGAATGTGAAATTCTTTGGTTTGCAACAGGGAATATTCTAAGAATCTATTAGTGTTTAAAAATTTGAAGTAAAACCATATTTATATATATTAAGGATATCTAATACAATGCATAAGTTAATTAACCTTTATAACTTTAATATTCTTAATACCCTTTCTTACCATAAAAACTTTATGTCATTAATGCCCAACTTTTCCTCCTTGGGCGCCAGCCTTAGAAATGTATATTTTAAAAAGGGTTTCTTTGAAAGAGTGGATTGCAAGTATTGGGTCATCATATGGGATGACGTCATTCTGACCTTGTCCCATCCCTCCTCCTCATCTCTTGATAATGGATGCAGGTGTTTGGGAAAGCATTTAATTTCATTTGGTAGTGCTAGCAAGCAGACCCTTGCTTATGTCCCACCTCGAGCCCTGAGTTGCGCTGACCTCCCACTTGGGCCAGACTCAAGCCTGGGACAGTACGTGCCGAGTCAAACTCGGGCAGCGCGCGGCCTGGGGATGTGAGGGCCCGTGGGGTGAGGCAGGCCTAGGAGTAGGGTGGGCTTAGGGGGGTTGGTAGAATTAGTAGGTGTGTTGGGAGGGGGCTTAGAATAGGGGGCTTAGAATAGGTAGATCCCATTTAAGTTTTATTTTAGTGGTAAATAGTATGTGAGTTAGTTTAGTAATTTTGTTAAGTTATGTTTATCTAAATGCTATTAGATATGTTAGAGTGTTAAGAGATTATAGTTTAGTTGTAGTTAGATTAGGAGATAGTGTTAGGTTAGTCTTAAACTTTAAGTTTAGTCTTAGATTAGTTAGTTATTTAAGTTTTTTTTTAATCTTAGTTTCTTTATTATATTATTACTTTATCTATATATATACCTAGTTAGTTTAAAATGAATTTAAAATTGTTAAAGAATAATTAGTTAAATAAATAAAGGTTAAGGTTATCTTATTTTTTATTAAGGACGTTGGTTGTAATTGTTAATATTTCTTTTGTACTCAGTTATGCTTAAATACTAATTAGCTAGTTTTAATGTAAGTGTACTCCAATTGTTTAACCATTAAGTAGATTAAAATTATTGATTAATCAGCAATTTAAATAAGTTTTAATGAAGGTTTGATTGATTTGATATTGCGAGTAATTTGAAATCCCGAATTCATGTACATTGTTATGTAAGTAAATTTGATTGCATATCATTGTAAATTAATGTAAATGTTAAAACCAATAGAAGATGTTGGATTGTTTCCTTTATCCCTTGGTCAAAGTTAAGTGTAACTTACGTCTCTAATATCTTTTGATAGGTTTAATTCTACAAAGGGCATAACTCAAGATTGATACCAATCTAGTAACAAAAGTTTCAAAATCTTAACAATATAATCGCCCTCATGTTTATAACCTTAAGATGTAAAGTAAAGAACCTGTGCTAAAACTATTATCAATCATTTCAAACCTAGGGCATGTTTAATTGTTAATTCAAAAAAAAAAATTGTGTGTGTGTTTTAGCCTTCAAGTTTTGGGCATGACATCCCTGTTAGGAGACTTTGAACCCTTGTTAGGAGATTCCAACCCTGTTAGGAGTTGTAGAAGGTAGATGGACCCACTTCCCAAACAACTTCGAGGGAAAGACCAATGAACCTACTATCCAAATGATCTATATATTATTCCTTGTAGAATAATAGAATTTACTATACTGTTCTTTCCTCTTGCATTGTCATGTCAATCGGGCCTCTACTTCTTCTACTCTTTTAACCAAATCACAAATCTCACATCTAATAATCCCTTGGATCGCTTACATGCATTCGGTAAGCACTCTTCTCCTCTTTGTGCTTCACACTTCATACAACAATCATAACACATATTCCACATTAGAAATAAAGAAAACATATTTTCTTTATACCATATCTTCATAATTATTCCTTGAGTTGGCCTTGAGGCTTTCCCAATTAATTATAACAAGACAATTAATTAATTACAATTACAATAGCATTGTTGTCTCAGAGTCTATAAAAAACTTCACAAGTGCGATAATAGGTCTTGCGCACTCACTGATGTCATCTACTGACTATCCTACGTCACTACCTGACTGCGCATCTTCTCATTGCATCTCAGATGTAAGATAGAAAAAAAACATTAGGAACTACTTTCTCAATACTCTATCTTTGAACTACTTTCTATAAATTAAGTACAACTTTCATACAACTTTGACTCAAAGTCTATGCACTTGACCATGTAATCAAGACATTGTACCAAACATGTTCGTCACTACACATTACTGGTCAATCAAACCATTCTCTATACCATCAAGATCTTTGCCTGCTACCTCGCCAATCTTTATAGAAATTGTGCTATGTTGATGTCAATGATGAACACAATCATAAACGCAATATGTCAATATTCTCTAATGCTTAGGATACTCCCCCAATATAGTATCATTAGTATTCATGCTAACAATTTCCCCCTTTGGCATTGATGGAAACATAGATGAAAAACATCTAAGTTCTGAGAATACCAAGTAATACTCTAATGTTGTTGTTGTTCTCATCTTCTCAAATCCTCTCCATCAAACAAGTCTGAAATCCTCTAGATTTTGGACCGGCATATTCCTACTTCTTTTCGTGAATTTTTTTAAATCTCCCTAAAGAGATATCTCTCCCCCATTGCTTAGGAGTTCTTTCTTTCATGCATACTCTCCCTCATGCCTTAGGAGACATTTTCATGCATACTCTTCCCCATTGACATTAATGTTAAAGTATTCAATTAATGTTACAACACACCAATTGTTAAATACCAATTGTTGATATGTTGCACCACATCTTCAACTAGCTCGAGTGTCCAAAGACACTATTCAATACCAAATACCAAGAGTCCTCAATGACTCAAATCATCATAGATACTCTCCATATAGGAAGCATCAGCATTCAATTTAGGCTAACAATAGTGTTATGTACCACTGGACTTGATCTAATATAGGATCTACAAGTTTTATGACTTACTCCTAAAATTCAGATATAATTTCCCGATCCAAGTAGTAAATGCATGGCTATGTATTTCAAACTGTTGAAATTACAAAGAAGAAGAATCTAGAACTGTTACTGAGAAATTCTACACAATAACATAAAGTTAATTTTATGCTTTTACTAAAGCAAATTAACGTAACTAAAATGTAAAAAAGAACAACACATAATAAACTGACAAAAAGAGAAATGAGAGATTAGAGGCACAACACAATTTGATATTAGAGTTCATCTAGTTTGGACTACGTCTCTGGGTCCTGCTTCAACTAGTGGACCGATCTGATTAACTCCAAAATTAAGTACAAAGTGTTACAATATCAACTACTTCAAGTACAACAGCATTACTTTGCTTCAATGTACAAGAATGAAAAATGTCCTCCAAAAATTTCTCTCTTCTCAACACTTGGTCGTCCTTCTGATTCCTAAATGAATCCTTCAGAATGCCTCAATTTGAATGATTGAATTCGAATCAATTCCTATGACTGAATTTTTCCATGAAATTGAATAATCTGAATGGCTTTGAAAGGCCTCCTACCCCCTTATTTATACATAAAATAAGCTTAAAATAGGCTAAAACAAAAAAATATGAAAATAACCTTTTAACAAATTACATTTTGTATTTAACACCTTAGCCAATTTTGGATTTTTGTTTTTAATGCATTTTTGGGGTAACAACATAAAAAATAACCTTAATTTAATAAGGTGGGTAGCATTTAGTTTAAAAGTTAAATAAAAATTCAACTGCTCTTATTTCAAGTGTTATCAATAGCACAATAGTAGTTACTTATTTTAGTGGGTGGCTAGTCAGAACCCATTCGATGCCCACCTTCCCTTCTTTGGTGATAACAAACAGCCACGGTAGGATTTTTGGGGGACAACAGTTGTGGTTTTGACCCCGGCCGCTAACCACTTGCCACCACTTGTAATGATGTTGCCACATGGTCTCCTCTTGCCACAACACATCACTTGCCACGCGGGCCTACCAGATGCCAACACATGTCAAAACCCTTTTGCCTCTACCACGACAATGATGATTGTGCATTACCATGTCATCCTTTGACTATGCTCTAGTATCATGCAACATGTCATCATTTGATTGGCTAGCTGACATCATGTTGGTGCCATGTCACTGGGTGATGTCATCATCCCTTTTGGTAAACTAACTTTGACCGAGCATAACTTTTGCATTTGGGCTCTAATTTTGATGAAATGAACATCATCGGAAAGCTCTCAAAGAAGACCTTCGATTTGATGCTAACTTTGACCAGTTTTGGAGAGGTCCAAATTTTTCCTTTCTAATGGCCTCTGACTCAAGATTTGACCAACCTTTGACTAGCCATAACTTGAGCATACGAACTCTATTTTTGTCTGTTCAAGTTACTTCTCTACTACTTCTCTACTAAAGGTGTCTCACTTTGTTGGACAACTTGTGACTAGTTATCATAGGTGTACCAATAGGTTTACAACTTTCCAAATCAAACATTTTCAACAAATCATTCAAGTGCTTAGCTTGTGAAATAAAAACACCACCATTGTTTTGTACAATTTGCAATCCTAGGAAAAACTTCATTTCTCCTATCATTCTCATTTCAAACTCATTCTTCATCTCTTTAAAAAACTTATCACTTTCTTCATCATTATCTCCAAAAATGATTTCATCAACAAAAATCATAAAATATCTTTCACCATAAAATCCTCTTGTTCTAGAGGGATCACTTAGATCTGTGTGAATGATCTTCAGCTTCTCCATGGTAGTGAACTTCTTGCAAGGAAATGATATTTTCTTTTGCTTAGCCAAAATACATTCTTTATACAAAACATTAGTAGGCTTTATAATCTTAGGAAATTCTCTGACTACCAAAGTTCTACTAACCTTCACAATATTATCAAAGTTTATGTGACATGATCTTCTATGCCACAACCAACTGTTATCCACTTTAGCTACCAAACATGTCATTTTAGTAGGATTCAACTGAAATACATTACCTTTGGATCTAGTGCTAGTTCCAATTAGCTTACCATTTCTATTTTTAATAATGTAGATCTTCTAAATTAATTGCAACTAATAACCCATTTCCACCAACTATCCAACACTCAAAAAGTTATGCTTTAATCCATCAGCAAAATTAACATCAATAGTGTTAGTTTTACCATCAAGATTAATGGATCCAATTCTTGTTATATGATAGGCTGCATTGTTGCCAACTCTAACAATACCTCCATCATGATTCTTGAACTTAACAAACTTATTCATATCACCAGTCATGTCATGTGAAAAATCACTATCAATTATCCAATCAAATTTCTTTTCCACTTGGGAAATTAGAGCTCTTTCTTCTCTAATTTCTCTATCAAGATCATCTTCCTTGATAGCCACAAATCCCAATTCATCATCACTTTCACTTTGACCTTTCTCATTAGATTCTTCATCTTCATTTGCATACAATCAATTTCCATCTCTCTCTCTTCTAGTCTTAAACTTTCCCTTATACTTTTTCTCTCGTATAGGACATTTAGATGCATAATGAATATATAAGGAGAAAATTCATCACAAGTCCAACATTTAAATATTTTCTTACCATCTTTTTCTCTTCTCACAAGAAGGGTTTCTCCTTCCTCAATCTTCTTGTCTTTATTAGATCTGCTTCTACCAACAAAATCTCCTTGTGTGCTTACACTCTTTGTTAGATTTGGTCGAATGTTCAAGGCACTGAAAGTTGTTTCAACTCTTGTTAGATCTCTAAATTCCCTCAAATCTACTTCTATAGATTCTAATCTCCCAAGCAACATTTCTTTTGTGAAATCCTTAGTATAGGACATTGCTGGTCGAATCATCTGAGCTACTTGCTTGAATGGTGGTGTCAAATTTTTCAAGATCTTCCATATAACTTCTTCTTCTTCCTTGGTTCCACCATGAGACCAAATTCCTACAACAATTTCTAATATTCTACCAATATAACTTCTTATAGATTCATCTTCCATCATTTTAGCATCTTGAAATTCACATATCCAATTCTGTAATCTCATTCTCTTTGCATGTTTATCACCTTCAAAAGTAGATTATAATGCTTTCCAAATTTCATAAGATGTTTCAAGTGACTTTACCTAACTGTATTCATTTTCTGGAAGAGTTGTTAGTAGAGTTTATCTTTCTCTCATCTTAGACATGAATAGATCTCTCTCATCTTCAATGCATCTTTCTAGATTTTCTTCTTCAATGATTGTCTTCTTACTCTTTGTCAAGATCCAATATCTCTAACCCATGGACAACCACTAAGTCTTTATCTTCTCCTTTTAACTTTCATAGTTGGCCCCATCAAATCTAGGACTATCCTTTCTAAAAATATTTGCCATTGATCTCCCAAAGTTGTTAAGTTTATCCTTAAAGGAGCCAAGACTCTAATACCATTTTTTAGAATGTATAGTCCACTGACATAACTAAGAGGAGGGGGGTGAATCTGTTATACAACTATTATCACAATTATCAACCTTAAAAAAACTTAACCATATGAGTAATATAAACTGAAACCACAACAAGATACTCATAAACAATAACACTAGATATGTTAACTAGGGAAACCCTTGATCAGAGGGAAAACCCTAGTGGGGATGGTACCCACAAGATGATGTACTAATAAAAATGTTCCTTGTTAGAGGATTGACTTTGTTAGGAGTCTACGAATACATTTATTACATATGAGTCCCTGTTAGGAGACTTTGAATCCATGTTAGGAGTTGTAGAAGACAGTTGAACCCACTGCCCAAATAGTTTCAAGGGAAACACCAATGAAGCCACTGTCCAAATGATCTTTGTATTATTCCTTGCAGAATAATAGAATTGTACTATACTATTCATTCCTCTTTTATTTTCAATTCAATCAAACCTCTACTCCTTCTGATCTTGTAGCTAGATCACAAATCTTGCATCCAATAATCCCTTGAATCGCTTATACACATTCGGTAAGCACTCTACTCCTCTTCACACTTCACACTTCATACAATAATCATAACACATATACTACATTACAAACAAGTAAAACATCTTTCCTTTATACCATATCTTCATTATAATTCCTTGAGTCAGCCTTGAATTTTTTCCAATAAATTATAATAAGACAATTAATTAATTACAATTACAATAACATTGTTGCCTCACATTCTATACAAAAATTCACATGTGTAATACTAGGGCTTGTGCATTCGCTGATGTCATCAGCTGACTATCCTCTATCACTACCTAACTGCGCATCTTCTCATTGCATCTCAGATGTAAGATAGAAAAAAAATCAGGAAATACTTTCCCAATACTATGTATCAAAACTTCTCTTTGTAAATTAGGAACAACTTCAGTATGCCTTTGACTCAAACTCTACACACTTGACTATGTCATCAAGACATTCTACTGAACATGTATGTAACTGTGCATTACCAGTCAACAAACCCATTGTTCATACCATCAAGATCTTTTTCTACTATTTAGCTAGTCTTTACAAAAACTGTGCTATGTTGACATCAATGAAAAACACAGTCATGAATGCAACATGTCAATATTCTCCAATGCTTAGGATACCCCCCCAATGTAGTATCATCAACATTCAAGCTAACATTTGGTGGCTTGCCTCCCAATTTTTTGTTTTTATTGATTTTTTATATTAAAAAATAAAATCAAAGCCCCCCTGCCCCCCGCACATTAGAAAAACACAACTTTTTTATATATTATAATTATCACAATAATTATTAATTAATTTGATAATTATTTAATATATTTATTTTTTGATAAATTTACAATATAGATCTGATATAGCAACCATGATTAAATAGTCGAAAATAATTTTTAAAAATTGTGTTTTATAATCTAAATCCTATCCCGATCTCATAATTTTTGAAATCAATCCAATAACAAATATAAGTCTAGACACTTTAAATTTTCCTAAACACAATATTAATTGATTTAATATCTTCCTTGACACTAAATTAATTATTTATTAATTAATTAATTATATTTTGTCATGTTCCTCTACTTACTTTATTAGATTTATTTAATTAAATTGGTTCGCTTCCCTAATGTATTTACATTTAATTTGGATACTTCCCTCTAATGCGTACCCACTAGTTATTCCCACTTTATTATCCTAAATACCCTCTTAAACACCTTTTAGCCCCTAAGTGGTTGCTCAAGCATGTGTGCACAACTCAATTCCCAAGAAAGCCCCCCATTCATCAATCCCTCCAAAAAGTCTTTTACACTCTTACACACTTGTCCCCCATTCCTTTCTCCAAGGTTTCTCACATAGGTGTGAGCACACCTTGAGTCATCTCAATCACCAAAAAGGCTTATGTTGACCTTTTAATGGCTTGCCTCCTTAGCCCATGTGTCTCCCTTATGGCACCTATGTGGATGTCACATAGATCCCACCTTCTCAAGGCCTCTCTCAAGCCTATAAATAGAGCCATTGTCTCAAGTATTCTATATCTCCCTCATTTGCATTATTATCATATTAGTAAAATTCTAGAGCTCTTAGTAGTTTCATGCATTGTTACTAACCTTTGGTAATTGCTAGCTTCATTTTGTTGCATGGTTAACATAGTTTATTTTCTTGCATCCATATTTACCATCCTTGAATGCTTTGAGCATGGTTGTATCCATGTACATTGTTTGAAGCATTCTCTTCATATCTAGTTAGTCTCATACATCTTAGATTTCATTTCAAGCATCTTGAGATTCAATCATTATGTTTGGGAGAGCACATCTACATCCCTCCAACTAGAGAAAACCAACAAGGTTCACACGAGTGTCCTTGTTAAGCTGCTCTAAGGTTGCGTGCGACTCATATCTACAGGTTGTTTACCTTAAATGCAAGTAGTATTAGTTGTTTATTGTTTGAATCTTGATATATGAATGTGTACAAATAACATTTTCCTTGTTTAAGCATGCTCTCAAAAGGTAAGTTTTTCACATATACATTTTGGCATGCCCAGTGGGACCCACGTTCCTTTTCACACTTAATTTTCTCAAAAACTTAGTATTTTATGTAGAAAACTATGCACTGTCATCTCTGGTAGGACACAGTGTCATCTGTGAAGATGCTTAATCATCTCTGTAGATCCTTATCTTCACAGTTTAGTGTATTTGCCTGCAACAGATACAAAACCACCTGAAACTGTGAATAAATTATATTCTATCATCTCTATTGTTTCAACATCTTTACATTTTTAACTATCATCTCCACAATTTTCATATTTTATCATCTACGTTGTGGGTGGCTGAAAGCCTATAATATTTTTTGACTGTCATCTTTGCAATTTCTTGTTCTATCATTTGTGTTGTGGGCAACTGAAAGTCTTCAGTTGACTGTCGTCTCTAATTTTTATGGCATCTGCGCGATTTGTCATATGCGATCCTATCTTGTCGTCTACAATTTGCAAGTGTAAGTATCATTTATATCATACTTGGTTTTGTTCTATTATCCTCATTTTGTCGTATCTAAAGATTGGTTGTCTTAGATTCTTATTTTTATTTTACTTTAAAATATATATATATATATATATATATATATATAATGAAAATTTGACTTTTAGTGGTTCTATAGGATATGGGTTATTCTAAGTTGATTTACGTATATAAAAAATTACAAAAAAAGTTAAAATAGTTTTTTCCATTGTCATGCATTTATTTTGGGGATTTTAGTGAAGCTAATAAAGTTGATTGTTTGTAACATTATAGATTGGAGTATTCTAGAAACAACTAATCATGTGTCTTGCAGGTTTTTCTTAATGTTTTTTTTTTGTTGCTCTTAGGAAATGAACTTGAATGTTTAAACACTTGTCTTTAATTGCATGTTGCACTTACTTGGATAAATCAAACACAATCTTGAATGGCTAAACTTAAAATAACAAAATTCCATCTTGAATGCAATATAATCAATTGAATGGAACCTTTCATTTGAATGAATGTTGTTAAAACACAATCTTGAATGCCATAAGCGAATGGAATTTTTTTATTAGAATGAATGTTCTTCAAATACAATCTTGAGTGACTAATAAATCTACATGCTTTCATTCGAATTAATGTTGACACACAATCATGAATGCTTAAAGGCTCAAAGAACATTGCAATGAGTATTTGGATTTGGTGCTTAAAATGAACACTCACTAATCTTGAATGAATTAAAGGAACTTTCTCTATCCCTATCGATTTTCTTATGTTGACGTCGATCGATTAATTTTTGGTTGACAAACCCTTGATTTATTATGTTGACGACGTTGTCAAATTGGAAAGAACATTGTATGCTATAAATACAAGTGTCTTCAAAAATAGATTACAAAACCTAAAGCTTCATTGGAAAAGAATAAGTGTCTTTCAAACCCAAGACCACTTATGTATTCACTCCTCCCGCGCCTTTGGGTGATCTTGAGTGCACATGAAATAAGTGGCCTTGTTTTACACTTTTGATGAGGCCTGCTTTGGGATTTCATCACCCCTTCGAATGACCTCAACTCTAGCATTCTAGTGGAGTATAAATATTGGGAGGCAAATCGAAAGACACTTCTCTTGAAAGTAAAATCTTGTCACTCTTGGCTAAGCCTCAAAGAAATTCATACCTTTGAAAATGAAGGTGGAGATTTGGTTTACCGTCTCCTCCTGACTGTGTGGTATTATTTTCTTTCATCTATAGATTTGGGCCTCACGTACCTTCCATATATTGAAGAAACCCCTAGTTGAGCTTGTATATCCTAGTCAAAACCTTATAAGATTGTTGGTGTTTTTGGCATTCTTGATTATTTGAAACCCTCCTCAATTGAAGGGGACACACCATCTAAATGTTTCTTGTATATATTTCATTGTATGCTTTGCATATTATGTTTCAAAAAAATCCCAAAACTTTATTTTTTGCAACTCTCACTCTCTTCTCCTGATGATGAATCACGTAGTGTGATTTGAAATGTTGATGATAAAAAAATTTCAACACAATCTAATCTAGAAGCAATACTAACAAAATCCCAAAACATCATAAAAATTCAAAATCCAAAAACATTTCAAAAAAAAAACAAGTTCTTCTTTTCCACCATCACTTCTTTCATTCATCCATTTCATCACACTCTTCAAAATCTCAACTGTCCTAATCATTTCCTCATTTTCTTAATCATTTAATCAAATTCCTAATCTTCATCCTAATCATCATTCGTAATCCACATCAAGATCCAATTTCCTTATCCAATCTCATAATTCATCCTTAATCCAATCTTTCAAATCATCATCATTCTTAATATAATCCCTTGTCAAATTCATTCCTTTCTAATCAATTCCTAATTCAATCGATTTACATCATCATCCAAAATTAATCTTTCTAATTTCATCTGTTCATATCTTCTTCTAATTCAATTTTTTATAAAATCTTCCATTTTGGACATAAGAGCACCATCATAAATCATGGACTTTAATCCTAGCTATCTTGATTGACTCAAATCAATATCATCAAACATCTTTCTCCTTCATCAAGATTCAATCCAATCTTTAGAAAGAAATATTTATGCAATGTGTGATATCATACCTTCATTCTTAAGAAAACTTATCATACTTGCACTCACTCACTTGGGATCATTTGTCCATCACCAAGTATTGAGTCATCTATTGTATATCCTATTCTAACTTGGGATCATTTGTCCATCTCCAAGTGGAAGAAGATATCATTATCCAAATCCAACACCCAATTTTTTTGTAATATCATAAGGTCTTTATCTACATCAAGGTTATCTCAAACCTTCATCCAAATCAAATACAATCCAAATGAAATTTTAAAAAAATCCAAAATTGCTCCTAGTCCTAAGGTCATATTTCATCCATCATCAAATCTTTCATTGCTCTTTATCTAAGCTCCATGGATAAGAATTGGCTTAACCAAATGGTTGAAGATCATCAAAGGAAATCTGGAGTTATACCTCCCATTTAACCTATGTACCAAATCAATCCTCAAAATTGCATGTCCAACCCTAAACCATCTCACATTCCTTATTCTTCTACCTAGCTTTCACAAGGTAAATCCACCTCATTATCCTTCATCCACATATGATTCGCCTCATAGCCCACATAATTTCTCAAACATAAATTCCATTGCCCAAGAATTTGAGGAACTCAAGGATTATGTCTTTAGCCTATCAAATAGGGGTCAAAAGAAAAAATCTACCTTCCAAAACATATGTCCTCTTCTCCCATACTTCCAAGTCCATAATCCTCATATTCCATACAACCCAAATCCTCTGTGTAATTCTACATACTTTGAGCTTAATGTCCAAAACCATCATCCCAATCCCCTACCTAATGCCCAATTGCCACACAATCCTAATCCTCCAAAATCAACATCATCCCCACCTTGTAATAGGTTTATATCACTAGAAATCTTATCTAAGTACAAAACTAAAAATAAAGTGATCCAGTCACCCAAAGTTGTACATCCAATGCAATGTCAAGAAATTGTTCCAAAACATGTCATTTTGGATTCCTCTTCTCCTCTAGATCCAAGAAATTTTCCATCCCATAATTCCCTTATCCCTCAAAATACATTTATCCATCTTAATCTATCTCATGATCCCCTTCCTAATCAAGATCAAGACATTCCATGTACCGCACACATTACTAATTCCCCTACATCTCATGAGTTAGCATATATTGATCCTCCACTTCATGAAGATTTTTCATCCACTATGATTCCTTCATATCAAGATCAAATCATTCCATCTCATGGTTTGATTCCCTCCACTCCATTATATGATTCTATTCCATCTCATGATCCACTCATTCCACCACATAATCCTCTTATAAATCAAGATCAAATTACCCCTTCATTTGCATTTCATGATCCCAATCCATCTCAAGATCCTATTATCCCTCATGATCCTAATCCTCTGCATGATCCTATCATACCTATCCAATCCACTCATCAACCCCTTATATATGGGCCCACATCTTGCATTGAAAATAATAAGTATCCTATTGAAGAAATAATGTCTCAAGATGTTGGTACACTTCCACTCCTTCCAAATCCAAAATTCCTCCATCCAAAGCTAAATGTTCCCATCATCCATATTCCAAGTCCATTTTGGGACCCTATATCCATATTCTCATTCCTTCCTCATTTCCATCCATTTTGGGTCCTTATGTTCCAAAGCCAACCCTTCATCCTTTACATCCATTTCAAGTCCTTACATACATACATCCACCATATCCATGTTTTCAATTTCGTCCCCTCATATACCTATTAAAGGTCAAAATAGTCACACATCCTTGAATTCCTTCTAGTTCTCACCATCCATAAGCTCTCCATACCATTTATCCTCATACACTCATATCATGGCCAATGGAAGCAAATTGGACGCCAAAGATAAAAGTGAATCAAGCCAAAAATCTGCAAAAATCCGAGGATCAACATGTCCCCTCTAAAAGACATGTTCAAGAAATAAAAAATATGATCCAAAACAAAATCCAAAACCTGCAAAGGCACAAAATAAAAAATTCAAAAATCATGTGGATTCTAAAGCTGCTTAATGAAGCAATTATTCTCAAAGAAAATTTCAAAATGGCATCCAATTTTGTTAATCCAAAGGCGTCCTTCATCCATATTTTCTCAAGTATTCCATCTCCCAACTCCATTTTGGATCCTTGTGCCCCACAAATCACCATCTTTAATTCATCATCTTCTTCATCCATTTTGGGTCCTTATATCCCAAAATTCAAACTTTCTCATCCATATCCTCCAAGATTTCCTTCTTTTGATTATCCTTCAAGGTGTGTGTCAATGAAAATCTTTCCACCTCCTTCATCCACTCATTCACAAGTCTTCCAATTGAGCATCCATCAACCATGTATTTCTCCCAACCATTTCACCCCCTCAATCCAAACTTTGTCATAAGTCATTGTCCTCCATTTCCCAACCTATTTCATCCTTCTTTTCACTATCCTACCAACATCTATGAAAAAATACTAAAAATTCCTCAAAAAAATTAAAAACTAAGAGAAATAAATTGTTGACATAAAGGTCAAAGTTTGTTTATTGGTGACTCACACTTGGTCAATTGGTTAAGCTGCTACCAATGTTATCTTTCAATTTACACTGTTAACTGAGTTCTATAGTTACTATCGAGTTCTATAGTTACTATCGATTTCTATAGTTACTATTGAGTTGTTGTGATGTGGAGCCTAATCAGACTTGAAGGTTTATTCAGTGCAATTTTCTTCCCATATTATTTCTATGGGGGTTTGGGGGCAGTGCCCCCAAGACAAGGTCAACAGGAAGCACCCCAGGTGTGCTACCTATCGTAGTACAGGGTGGGGTCAAGGAGCAATGCCCCTGTAGGGGTTTTGGGGGGTAGAGCCATTGAAGCCAAAAATGACCTTATATTGTAAAAGTCATTGGCTACTATTTTTCTATTATTCTAGCCCAAAATTTGTAAGTGGTAAAAAGCTTGTATAAAAAGGCATAGGGTTAGGGATTCTCATAATGTGTGAGGCAAAAATTGGTTCTCTCAGCAGTATCGAGTTGTAAGGGATTACATATCGTAATCAGGTTGTAATCATTAGATCATAATAATATTGAACTTGTTGTTGGTGGATGTAACCCAAGGATTAGGTGAACCACATTAAATTCTAGTATCTTGTATTCTCTTATGTGCAACCTATTATTTTCTAGTATTGGTTATATTTTCATGTGACTATTATTTCTATTTGAAGTTAATCCTAACAAGTGGTATTAGAGCTAGGTTGGTCACCATTTTTTTTAAGCCAGATGGTCATCATTTTTTTTTTAGTAATCCTCTGTAGGTTGGTCTCGCAGCTGAGTGGGAGTCTCCTGGTTGAGTGGGAGCGATGGAAGATGAGGGTAAGCTAAGGGTTGACAAGTTTAACAGGCAGAACTTTCAGTTATGAAAGATGCAAATGGGGGATTATCTCTATCAGAAGGATATATGGAAGTTGTTGGAAGGAAAAATTAAAAATCAGGAAACTATGACAAATGAGGAATGGGAGATTTTAGATAGGTAGGCACTTAGAAGCATTTCGTTATGCTTAGCACTATTAGTGACATTTAATATTACAAAAGTTAAGATAACATAAGAGTTTATGGAAACCCTAGCAAAATTTTATGAAAAGCCCTTTGCTTCAAATAAGGTATTTCTCATGAAGCATTTATCTAATATGAAAATGGAAGAAGGTACATCTATTGCAGATCATTTGAATGAGCTTCATACTGTTACTAGTCAATTATCTTCTATGGGTATTAATTTTTATGAAGAAATTACGGCTCTCTTGATTTTGTGTTATTTGCCTGAAAGTTGATTTTGAGTGAGAGAGGAAATAATTCTAGAAATCATGGAAAAACAAGAGGAAAGTCAAAGGGGAAGAGGTCTCAATCTAGAGGACATAGAGAGTGTTGGTACTGTGGTAAAATAGAGCATAAGAAAAAATATTGTTGCACTCAAAAGATCAATGAAGGAAATCAACCAAAAGGGAACAAGGAGGCAAAGGTGGTAAGTAACAAATCTGAAGAGGATGCTTTGCTTCTTTCTATATAAAGTATTGATGATTCATGGGTTTTAGATTCTGGTGCTTTATTCATGCTACACCTCATAGAGGTTATTTCATTGATTATGTCCAAGGGGATTTTGGGCTTGTTTATTTGGGGGATAATGAACCTTGTCAGATTGTTGGAAAGGAAAAAGTTAAGATTAAGTTGTAGAATGAAAATCATTGGCTACTACAGGAGGTAAGACATGTTCCAAGGCTAAGTAGAAATTTAATTTCAGCAGGGCAACTCAGTGATGAGGGTTGTGTAGTTACTTTTAATGATAAAAATTAGAAGATTTCAAAAGGTTCCCTTGTAGTAGAAAAAGGTGTCAAAGTAGGCACCTTATATCTTTGTACAGGTCATATTGCTCCTTCTACTTTGATTATTTTAGAGAAAAATGAATGTTTAGGAATAGTTGTTGTAGTTGAGTAGTGAGAACAAATAGTTGTTGTAGATTATGATACAGCGATGTGGCACAATAGACTTGGGCACATGAGTGAGAAAGGCATGAAAGTAATTTATTCAAAGAAAGTTTTACCAGATCTAAAATGTGTTAATATGGATTTTTGTGAAAATTGTGTGGATGGAAAACAAAAGAGAGTGAGATTTGTGAAGACTCGGAAGGAAAAGAAAAGTGAGAGATTAGAGCTTGTGCATACAGATGTATGGGCACCAGCTTATGTATCTTCCCTTAGTGGCTCTCATTATTATGTTACATTTATTGATGATGCAACTAGAAAAGAATGGGTTTATTTCCTTAGACAGAAATCCGATGTATTTCAAACTTTTAAGAAAAGGAAATGCTTGGTTGAAAATGAGACTAGTAAGAAATTAAAATGTCTCAAATCTTATAATGGTGGTGAGTATTGCAGTCATGAATTTGAATATTATTGCTCTACTAATGGTATTTGTGGATAAAAAACCATTCCAAGGACTCCATAGAAAAATAGAGTGGTTGAATGCATGAACTAAACAATTATGGAGCATGCAAGAAGCATGAGGTTGCATGTCAGGTTTCCCTTAAACATGTGGGAGGAGCTTGTCAATATTGTTGTATATTTGATTAATAAAGGTCCATCTACTCTCTTAGGTTGTGGTATTCTAGAGGAAGCATGGACTAGTAAGAAGGTGAGTTATTCTTTTTTCAAAACCTTCGATTGTGAAGCAATTTCTCATATAGATTCTGAAAATAGAACCAAGCTGGAAGCTAAGTCAAAGAAATGTGTATTTATTGGATATATCATTAATGAATTTGGTTATAGCCTTTGGGATTTTGAAAATCATAAAATTATAAGAAGCAAGGATGTTATATTCAATGAGAAAGTATTGTACACAGATTTGTTGAAGCAACATGAAAAGAAAGAAGATGATACTCGAAAAGTTGATGTTATAACAATTCCTCGTGATCTACAACAATCACAACAACAAATATCACACACCCCAGTGAATGTTAGATGGTCAACAAGGCTAGGTAGACCTCTAGAAATATTTTCTCCTTCCTTGTATTCTATTTTACTTACTAATGTTGATGAACCTGAATGTTATGATGAAGCTATGTAGGTGGATACAAAGATTTAATGGGAGTCTACACTAAAAGAAAAAATGAACTCTTTGCTGAAAAATAAGACATGGGATTAATGCTTGTTGCCTGCAAATAAGAAGGCTTTACAAAATAAATGGGTTTATAGGTTAAAAAAAGAGGATGGAGGTAAGAAAATATTTAAAGTTAGGTTAGTCATAAAAGGATTTACATAGAAAAAGGGCATTGATTTTGATGAGATATTTTCTCCTGTTGTTAAAATGACTTCTATTCGCACTATTTTAAGTATAGTGGCTACTGAAGATTTTCATTTGGAGCACCTTGATGTTAAACCTGTATTTCTTCATGTTGATTTATATGAAGAAATATATATTGCATAGCCATAGGGGTTTCAGGTCAAAGGTAAGGAAAACTTAGTGTGCAAATCAAGGAAAAGATTATATGGCTTGAAGAAAGCGCCTTGACAATGGTATCTAAAATTTGACAGGTTTATGCATGAGCATGGATACACTAGGCATCATTAAGATCATTGTATTTATTTTAAGAGGTTGGATGATGATAGCTACATTATTTTATGTTTATATGTTGATGATATACTTGTAGTTGGGTCTAACATGGATCACATTAAAGGGTTAAAGGAATAGTTAGCACATGCATTTTGTATGAAGGATTTGGGGGTAGCAAAACAAATCATTGGTATGAAGATTTGTAGAGATAGAAAGAATAGGAAATTGACTTTATCTCAAGCTGATTATATTGAAAAGTTGTTGCAACATTTCTCTATGGAGAATACTAAAGTTGTCAGCACACCTTTACCTAGTCATTTGAAGTTGACTAGGGAGATGTGTCCCAGGACACAAGAAGAGGAGGATAAGATGTCTAAGGTACCTTATGCTTTAGCTGTAGGAAGCTTGATGTATGCTATGGTATGTACAAAGGCTAGATATTGCACATGTAGTGGGATTTGTTACTAGGTATATGAGTCGTTCAAGAATTGAGCATTGGAATGTAGTTAAATGGATTCTCGGATATTTGAGAGGTACATCTAGTAAGTGTTTACATTTTGGGTGCTCTACTATGTATTTACATGGATATGTTGATTCAGATTTGGTAGGAGATATTGATACTAGATGGAGTACTATAGGTTATGTATTTACTATTGGTGGGGCAGCCATGACCTAGGTTTCTAGGTTGTTGAAGGTTAATGCTTTATCCACTAGAGAGGCAGAGTATATTGCTACTATAGAGGCATCAAAGGAGACGATATGACTTCAATTCTTCCTAGAAGAATTAGGAAATCCTTAGAAGGATAATTATTTATTTATAGATAGTTAGAGTGTCATTCATAATGCAAATAATTGAGCTCTACATTCAAAGAAAAAACACATACAATTGTGATATCATTTCATTTGGTCAATTTTGGATGATGGACAACTAAAGTTGGAGAATATACATACAGATGATAATCCAACAGTATGTTTACCAAAGTAGTAACAAGGGAGAAGTTGAACTCCTCTTTAGCTTTGATTGGTCTTCTAGACTGAATAGAATAAAAGAACAAGAGAGTCCAGGGTGGTTTGTATTCTAGTGGGAGCTACATATTTAATAGTGCTATGATCAGTCTCCAAGTGGGAGGTTATTGTTGTGGAGCTTAATTAGTCTCCAAGTGGGAGATTGTTGTGATGTGGAGCCTAGTCAGACTCAGAGGTTTATTCGATGCAGTTTTCTCCCCATATTATTTCTACAGGGGTTTGGAGGCAGCACCCCCAAGATGGGGTCAAGGGGTAGTACCCCTGTAGGGTCCTAGGGTAGCACTCTAGGTGCACTCCCTATCATAGTATAGGGTGGTGTCAAGGGGCAATGTCCCCATGGGGGTTTTTGGCAACAGTGCCCCTGAAGCCAAAAATGACCTTATATTGTAAAAGGCATCAACTACTATTTTTTTATTATTCTAGCCCTAATTTTGTAAGCGACAAAAAGCTTGTATAAAAAGGTTTAGGGTTAGTGGTTTTCATAATGTGTGATGCAAAAATTGGTTCTTGCAGTGGTATTGAGATGTAAGGGACTACAAATTGTAATCAGGTTGTAATCATTCGATATTAATAACATTGGACTTGTTGTTGGTGGACGTAGCCTAGGGATTGTGTAAACTATGTTAAATCTTAGTGTCTTGTATTCTCTTATGTGTGACTTATTATTTTTTGATATTGGTTATATTTGCATGTAACTATTATTTCTATCTAAGGTTAATGCTAACACGAATTCTACAATTGCTACCGAGTTCTAGAATCTTTACATAGTTCATGATGATCAATATCTACTGAGTGTTTTAGTGACAGTGCTAACCGAGCTTCACAGTATTTACTAAGTTACATAGTGTCAACCATGCTCTCTAGTATCTATTGAGCTTATAGTATCAGTGATGATAATCTAGTTTTGACCAAGTCAAGGCATGTCAACCAAGTGATTTAGTTAATACTGATCTCACAGTGTTAGTATTGACCAAGCCATAGAGTATCAACCAAGTGATTCAGTTTATATGTTGAGTTTCGTAGTGTTTACCAAGTCGCACAAGTGTTTACTGAGATCAAGCTAATTAGAAGTGATTAGTATGAACTGAGCTCCTACATCTATTGAGTGCATAATGTTGTTGAGTGTTGACAATGGTTGCTAAGTATCAAAACATCACCGAGTTTGTCTTTAGAACCTGAGTGCTAGCAGTTAGGCTGACTTTGTGATCTTGATGGAAATCTATGTTGTAGCCAACTTTGATGAATTATGATCTGGATTAGTATATATATAATGAATTGTATCATATCCAAATAACAATATATGAAGCAAATATAAAGAATAGAAGTCTGAATTAAGAAGGCTACAAGCAGTATAAGGGATAACAAAGATTTATCTATCACAGCAAGATGATCTTCACATTTCAAAAGAATCTCAACCAACAAATCAAAGTTGTAGATCATAGATCAGCCACTAGTTCATCCTAATAGCTGTATTAGCTAAATCCTTTAACAAGGTAGACTTAATAATCTTTGTCAAATCTCTTTGCCAAGTGCATATTTCATTGTATGTTTTGTAAATCCTTTAACAAGTTGGACCTAGCAATCCTTATCGCTCCTAAAGAGGCAGATCATTAGAAGTGATCAATTGTAAGCCTTAACAGGCCAACTTTATACTGTAGTACTAAAGCTTGTGGGTATTATCCCTATCATAGTTTTACTTTCTATTTGGAAGGTTTCTAGGTCACCATATCTTGTGTTGAATTTCTTTGAATGTTTATTTTCTTTCATTCTTTCATGCATGCAATTAGTTCAGAATATTAATGAAGGACTAATTGGTGAAATAAGTAAATGTTTTATTGGTTCTTGATTCACTCCTCCCCTCTCAATAACCTTGCATATCTAATATTTCCAACAATTGGTATCAAAGCATTATGGTTCTCATAGAATAAGTTTAGCAATTTGAGCAAAGATCAAAGGCAATGGAGGTATACAAGCTAGATAAGGCTATTGACAATGAAAAGTTGGATTTGGAATTGTCCATTAGTTAACTAAAGAAAAAAAAGGATAAAATCTCTCAATCATTGAAAAGAAGGAAAAATATTGCACTACAAATGAATGACAACCTCTAAACTAAAGAAAGAATTGAAGATATCTATCCAGAAAGAAATTTAGATGAAGCTGATGAAGAAATCAAAGATATATTAGAAAATAGTTCCAATCTTAAAGAAGAATTTATAAAGCTGAAAAGAGAACATGAAATCTAGTCAGTAAAATTATGTGAAGCCATGGAAGAAAAAGATAACGTCAAAGAAAAGATAGAAGAAAAGAACAATAAAATTCAGCATATATTCCTTCAGCAAGAAGACTTCATTGATCAGCTTACTAATGCAAATGAAGAAATCATAAATCTAAGATTAGAGAATGAAAGACTACAGAATGCTCTAAACACTAAAAAAACAAACCAATGAAAGAATGTTAAAATCTCAAGAAAGCATGAATCAATTGAATGAACAAAGTCAATACAAACACAAAGGCAAAGCAAGAATAGGATACATAGAAGAAGGTGAATCATCCAAGCAAGAAGCACAAAAGAATCAAAGGCCTACTTGCAATCATTGTGGTAAGTTAGGTCATACATCAAACAAATGTTGGAGTAACAGTAAAGAAAAATTCAATGGAAAGTGTTACAACTTCAATAAGCATGGTCATGGAGCAAGTGAATGTAAGGAAAAACCTAAGTTTGAAGGTAAATGTCACAAGTACAAGAAACAAGGACACAAATCTTTTGAATGCAAAACCAAGATATTGAATCTAGCAGAACAAAGTGTAAAAGCTATATTTAGATAAGACTACAACACATGGTGTAGATGCCACTATTGTGGAGAATTTGATCACACTGGAGAAAATTGTTTGAAACATCACATAAGGAAAAGAGAAACCCCTAGAAGATGTTTCATTTGTATAGAGCTTGGACACCATGTCAAGAACTGTATGAACACTAGAAGAATTGAACATGGAAAGAAAGGAAAAACAAACAAAGTAGCAATGGGTGCCAAAGTGTCCTAAGAATGAAAGTCTGAGTCATGAAGAAGATGTCACTCAAGAGTTGGGTGACTTAAGCATCTCAACTTGAATTCCCATGGGAATTACTGGAACCAAAATTATGAAGAAGACATCGCTCATCAATTCCAACTAGCTAGAAGAAAAGATCCATATTATCATCCAAGATGCACAAGGATCACCAAGTAGTTGTGAAAATTCAAGGCCTTTACCAAGCTAGGTCAGGTCACAACACCCTGTCGAGCAAGGTCAGGTTATGTTGAAATATTGTGTGTGGACTTTGAGTTGCTAAAGACTCTATCGAATAATGTTGAAGCTATTGAGATATGAATATCTACCAAGTATCAAATGACAGAACTGAGTGGAAGATAGTATGTCATCGAGTAACCGATCGTACCGAAGCATTTATGGTGATTGAAACATAAAAATTTGTTAAAAGGAAGAAAATTGAATTTATTTTTCACCATGAATTTTTTAGAGCTACTTGCAAAGAGTGATTTATGTGCTTCCAAGCGATCTATGTGCTTATTGTTGGTAGAATTCTCAAAGTTATCTGAAACCCTTCAGGAATATACCAAGCATGGCTTCCTCTAGCAACAAAGCAAAGAAAGAATCAAAAATTTTGATTTGAGGAGCAGAATGTGAGCTTCCTACGTTCAAAATCAGTCTAGTAATTGTTGCATCTCTCGACCTATTAAGTGCACAATCAAAATTTCATTCCCATGTATTACTCGTGCACAATATACACTTGTATTACAAATGTTCTATTCAAGAGCTAGGCATGCATGAAATGTATGAGGCATTGAATAAGTTAAGTGTGAATAGCGCTCTAAAACTCGAGCATCGACATTTGGAAGAAAAGGGCTTGATGCATATTTCTTATATGCTAAGGGATTTTCAGGAATAATGGATAAGATTCATACTAACTAGAGTTCAAAATGGGAAGTTATGGTTGGATCAACCCATTTTTATCACAAGAAAGATGATTTATTGAATCACTAGCCTTCCAATGTTAAACAAATCCAAGACGACCAAAACCCTAGGTAGGGCTGAACTGGCAAAGAAAACTCTTGCTGAGTGGGATGGCAAAGGAATGATACTAAGTGGAATCATAGACATATAATTGAAGTTTGGTATTCATGTGATTACCCACATAATCTATAGCTTCATTCATCTTAGCATTGTGTCATGTGAGGCAGTACATTTGGCTCTCAAGGTGGTGAAAAACAACATGTCATTCAACCTTGCCAAGTTATTATTGAATCAATTCAATAAGAACATGGAAAGCATCAGAGGTTCCAAGAATAATCCATGTAAGTTTGGATCACTCATAACTTATTTATTTTTCCTTATACAAAAATTCATCCCTTCTAAAGGCACAATTGTATGGAGAAAAAGATGTACATATTCTTTATCAGATTGATGAATGCATAGTAGAAATGGGTGAAAATTTTGATAGTATAATGGATAACTACTTTAATTCATTCAAAGAAAAGAGGAATAATAGATATAGGATAGCAAAGAAACTTGTAGAAGACTACAAAGATGATATATGTTTCATGGTAGACTATGATAGAGTGTGCATTCAAGCAGTCAGACTGATGGTAGTAAGTGTTAAACCTCTTGAATATGAGGTTAACATTGATGATACAAAAGATATCATTAAGGCTCTATTGAATGAGCCTGTGGATCCTAAGGCACCATATTTTGGAACTTATGAAAAATCCAAAGTGAGGATAGAACTTGAAATTAAGCTTCCTCAAGCAGTTAAAAAAAGAAGAAAGAGGATAAAAAAATTGAAACATGCAAGTTCTACTCTCCTGCTAACAGAGGGAAAAGGAGATGGTGTGAAAGAAGATGAAGCAGATGAAACCAAGTCTGAGGAAGAAAAGCCTATAACAAAGAAAGGTAAGGTTATCATAACCAAACCTACTAATTCATCCACTATTGTATTCACAAGAAGGACATCAAAATAAACAAAGAAATTAAAGTCTGGTGAGGAGGATGCCAAATAAATTATTTTCAAAAGTCCTCCACTTACATTTCAAGAAAAATTAAAGGAAATAGGAGTAGTTGGAATAGAAAATTTCAAATCTCTCGTATATGAAACCAAGAATGCAGATGAGAAAAAACATATTGAATACATTATGATGCCAAAGTTGGGTAAATGGAAGTACTCTCCCCATCAACTTGTACAACAAATTCCTAATGAGCTTATGCAAGCAATCAAAACTAGATGGGAACATGCTAAAAAAATTGCACTAGACATATTTGAATAGAGTTTGAGAAAACTCATGCCAAGTCTTAGTAGAAAAGAGGTGAAACAATCTTTGAGAAAAATGAAAAAAGCTCACTCTTAAATTTAACACATGCATGATATTGATGAAAGACATTGAATATGTGGTTAAGACAATTACAACCACATGGAAGAATATTTACAAACTTCATTAATTGAGTGATTTTATTGTTCATGTTAGTGACAAAGATGATAAAGATGACAAGGAAGATGATAACAATGATGATGATGAAGATGTGGAAATAGGAGATTTAAACATGGATGATGAAAAGGAAGAACATGAAGCTACAGAGGAAAATCTCCCTAAGTTCCAGAGTGTTGAGGAAACTGACAGAAAATATTGCAGCAATAGTGATGGTCTTATTTCCTCATTCTCTAAGCAAAGCTTTAATTCCATCAAGCTCTGAGAAAGCTTCTGGCAAGTTGGTTGTGGAAACCATTGCAACACCAACCACCCAACCAATCTCTACACCTGTTTAGTTGAGTAACATATTGACTGAAGTGATCAATACTTCATCTACCAAGTAGCAAGTGCCACCATCATCAGATTTGACAATGCAACAACAAGGTATTATTAGTTTGTGGTGATTGATCAAGGAAACACTATACATACTTCATAAATTATTTGGGATTTGGGACATTGCTTCATAAAAAATAATTTGTTTATTATTTGCTAATGTATGGCTGATTATTCACCAATTTATGGACGACATGTTGTAACTAATTTTAACCCTAAAGCAACAAAAATATTTATATTAATGGGCTTAGGGTTAGGAATTTTTGAATAAGGTGTGATGTGAAAATTGCTTCTTGTAGTGGTATTGAGTTGTAAGGGATTACAGATTATAATCAGGTTGTAATCATTGGATCGTAATAATATAAGACTTGTTGTTTGGTGGACATAGCCTAGGGTTTTGGTGAACCACATTAAATTGTGGTGTCTTGTGTTCTCTTCTATGCAATCTATTATTTTCTGATATTGTTTATATTTTCATGTAATTGTTATTTCTATCTAAGATTAATCCTAACAAGTGGTATCAAAGTGAGGTTTTTTTTTTAATCCTATGCAGGAAAGTCTCATGGTTGAGTGGGGATCTCATGGTTGAGCGTTAGCAATGGAAGACGAGGGTAAGCTGAGGGTTGACAAGTTTAATGGGCAGAACTTTTAGTTATGAAAAATGCAAATGGAGGACTATCTTCATTAGAAGGATTTATGGAAGTTGTTGGAAGGAAAAACTAAGAACCATGGAACTCTGACAAAGGAGGACTCGAATCTTCTAGATAGAAAGGCACTTGGAAGCATTCAATTATTCCTAGAACCATCGGTGACATTTAACCTTACAAAAGTGAAGACTACGAAAGAGTTGATGAAAACTCTAGCAACATTGTATGAAAAGTTCTTTGCTTCAAATAAGGTATTTCTCATGAAGTATTTATTTAATATGAAAATGGCAGAAGGTGGATCTGTTTCAAATCATTTAAATGAGTTCAATATTATTACTAGTCATTTATCTTCTGTGAGTATTAATTTTGATAAAGAAATTAGGGCTCTCTTGATTTTGTGTTATGTGCCTAAAAGTTGGAATGGTTTGGTAATGGTTGTGACTAATTCCATTTCTAGATCTAATACTCTAAAATATGATGATGTGATCGATGTTATTTTAAGTGAGGAAACTCGTAGGAAAACCTCTAGCGGATCTACATCTGGAAGTGCTTTGAATACATAAAGTCGAGGCAGAATAACTAAGAGAGAATTCTAAAAATTATGGGAAATCAAGAGGAAAGTTAAAGGGGAAGAGGTCTCAATCGGGAGGACCAAATGACTGCGTGTACTATGGGAAACTAGGGCATAAAAAGAAAGATTGTTGGACTCGAAAGAAAAATGAAGGGGAAAAGTTGGAATGGCCTGGTAATGGTTGTGAGTAATTACATTTATGAATCTAATACTCTAAAATATGATGATATGATCGGTGTTATTTTGAGTGAGGAAACTCATAGGAAAACCTCAAGCAAATATACATTTGGAAGTGCTTTGAATGCACAAAGTCGAGGCATAATGACTAAGAGAGGAAGTAATTCCAAAAATCGTGGAAAACCAAGTGGAAAGTCAAAGGGGAAGAGGTCTCAATCAAGAGGACAAAATGACTACTGGTACTATGGGAAGCCAGTGCATAAGAAGAAATATTGTCGGACTTGAAAGGAAAATGAAGGGGGAAAGAAAGATGGAGACAAGGAGGCAAATGTGGTAAGTAACAAATCTAAAGAGGATGCTTTGCTTCTATCTTTAGAAAGTGTTGATGATTCATGGGTTTTAGATTCTAGTGCTTCATTTCATGCTACACGCCATAGAGGTTATTTCATTGATTATGTCCAAGGGAATTTTGAACTTGTTTATTTGGAGGATAATGAACCCTGTCAAATTTTTGGAAAGGGAAAAGTTAAAATTAAGTTGCAAAATGGGAATCATTGGCTACTATATGAGTCCAGACATGTTCTAAAGCTAAGTAGGAATTTAATTTCAGCAAGGCAACTCGGTGATGATGGTTGTGTAGTTACTTTTAATGATAAAAATTGGAATGTTTCAAAAGGTTCTCTTGTAGTAGCAAAAGGTGTGAAAGTAGGCACCTTATATCTTTGTATAGGTCATATTGTTCCTTCTATTTTAATTGTTTCAAAGAAAAATGAATGTTCAAGAAACGTTGTTGCAGTTGAGTAGGGAGAACAAATAGTTATTGTAGATTCTAATATAGCAATGCAGCACAACAAACTTGGGCACATGAGTGAGAAAGGTATGAAACTACTTCATTCAAAGCAAGTTTTACTAGGTCTAAAATGTGTTCATACGGATTTCTATGAAAGTTGTGTGTATGGAAAACAAAAGAGAGTGAGTTTTGCGAACACTGGGAGGGAAAATAAAAGGGAGAAATTAGAGCTTGTGCATACAGATGTATGGGGACCAGCTCAGGTATCTTCCCTCGGTGGCTCTCATTATTATGTTACATTTATTGATGATGCAACTAGAAAAATATGGGTTTATTTTCTTAGACAGAAATCTGATGTATTTCAAACTTTTAAGAAATGGAAATGCTTGATTGAAAATGAGATTGGTAAGAAATTAAAATGTCTCAGATCTAATAATGGTGGTGAGTATTGCACTCATGAATTTGAAAATTATTACTTCACTAATGGTATTTGTAGAAAAAAAAATTGTTCCAAAGACTCCACAAGAAAATGGAGTGGTTGAATGCATAAATGGGACTATAATGGAGCATGCAAGGAGCATAAGGTTACATGCAAGGTTGCCCTTAAACATGTGGGTAGAAGTTGTCAATATTGTTGTATATTTGATTAATATAGGTCCTTCTAATCCTTTGAGTTGTGGTATTTTGAAGGAAGCGTGGACTGGTAGGAAGGTGAGTTATTCTTTTTTCAAAACCTTCGATTGTGAAGCATTTTCTCATATAGATTCTGAAAATAGAACCAAGCTAGAAGCTAAGTCAAAGAAATGTGTATTTTTTGGATATGTCATTGATGAATTTGGTTATAGGCTTTGGGATTTTGAAAATTGTAAAATTGTAAGAGGCAGAGATCTCATGTTCAATGAAAAATTGTTGTACAAAGATCTATTGCAGCAACATGAGAAGAAAGAAAATGATTATGTAGTGTTGGATGATACTCCAAAAGATGTTGTTCTAGCAATTCCTCATGATGTGCAACAATAAATACCACACACACTAGTGAATTTTAGATGGCCAACAAAGCTAAGTAGAACTTTAGAAAGATTTTCTCCTTCTTTGTACTCTATTTTAGTAACAAATGCTGGCGAACTTGAATGTAATGATGAAGCTATACAAGTGGATACTAAGAGTCAGTGAAAGGTTTCAATGAAAGACGGAATGGAATCTTTGCTGAAAAATAAGACTTGGGATTTATACAAGTTGCCTACAGGTAAAAGGGTTTTACAGAATAAGTGGATTTATAGGTTGAAAGGAGAGGATGGAGGTAAGAAAAGATTTAAAGCCAGGTTGGTGGTAAAAAGATTTGCACAGAAAAAGGGCATTGATTTTGATGAGATGCTTTTTCCTGTTGTTAAAATTACTTCTATTCACACTATTTTAAGTATTATGGATACTGAATATTTTCTTTTGGAGTAGCTTGATGTTAAAATAGTCTTTCTTCATGGTGATTTGGATGAAAAAATATATATGGTACAACAACGGGGATTTGAGGTCAAAGGTAAGGAAAACTTAGTGTGCAAATTGAAGAAAAGTTTATATGGCTTGAAGCAAGTACCTCAGCAATGGTATCTAAACTTTGATAGGTTTACAGCATGAACATGGATACAGTAGGTGTCATTTAGATCATTGTGTTTATTTTAAGAGGTTGGATGATGACAGCTACATTACTTTATATTTATATGTTCATGATATGCTTGTAGCTAGGTCTAACATAGATCACATTAAGGGGTTAAAGGAATGGTTAGCACATGCATTTGCTATGAAGGATTTGGAGTCAGCAAAACAAATCCTTGGTATGAAGATTTGCAGAGATAGGAAGAATGGGAAATTGACTTTATCTCAGGCTAATTATATTGAGAAGGTGTTGCAACATTTCTCTATGGAGAATGCCAAAGCTTCCAGGAGACCTTTACCTAGTCATTTGAAGTTGACTAAGGAGATGTCTCCAAAGAAACAAGAAGAGGAGGATAAGATGTCCAAGATATCCTATGCTTCAGCTATAGGAAGCTTGATGTATGCTATGGTATGTACAAGACTAGATATTGCACATGTAGTGGGAGTCATTAGCAGATATATGAGTCATCCAGGAATTGAGCATTGGAATGCAGTTAAATGGATTCTCAGATACTTGAGAGGAACATCCACTAAGTATTTACAATTTGGGGGCTCTACTACTGATTTATAGGGCTATGTTGACTCAAATTTGGCAAGAGATATTAATACTAGGTAGAGTACTATGGGTTATGTATTTATTGTTGGTGGAGCAGCTGTGAGCTGGGTTTCTAGGTACAAAAGGTGAATGCTTTATTCATTACAGAGGTAGAGTATGTTGCTACTACAAAGGTAGCCAAGGATATGATATGGCTTCAATTCTTCTTGGAAGAATTGGGATACCCACAGAAGGATAATTATTTGTTTATAGATAGTCAAAGTGTCATTCATCTTGTGAAGAATTTTTCTCTGAATTCAAAGAGAAAACCCATTCAATTGTGGTACCATTTTATTCAGTCAATTTTGGATAATGGATAATTAAAGTTGGACAAGATACATACAAATGACAATCTAGTAAATATGTTTACAAAAGTAGTGACAAGGGAAGCTAAATTCCTCTTCAGTTTCAGTTAGTCTTCTAGACTAAAAATAATAGAACAACATGGTCCAGGGTGGTTTGGTCCATTAGAAGCCTCATGGAGTAGCAATATTGCTACAGGATCAATCTCCAAGTGGGAGATTGGGAGTCTGATCAATCCCCAAGTGGGAGATTGTTAGTTTTTGGTGACTGATTAGGGAAGTATTGTATATACTTCATAAAAACAAATTTGGCTATTATTTGCCAATGGCTATTATTCGTCAATGTATGGCCAATTATTTGCCAATTTATGGCCAACATGTTGTACCTAATTTTAACCCTAAAGCAGAAAAAATACTTGTATAAAAGGGCTTAGGGTTAGGGATTGTTAAATAAGGTGTGATGCAAAAATTTCTTCTTGTGGCGATATTGAGCTATAAGGGATTATTGATTGTAATCAAGTTGTAATCACTGGATCATAATAATATTGGACTTACTATTTGGTGAACGTAGCCTAGGGTTTGGGTGAACCACGTTAAAGTTTTGTGTCTTGTGTTCTCTTATGTGCAATCTATTATTTTCTGATATTGTTTATATTTGCATGTAATTGTTATTTCTGTCTAAGATTAATCCTAATAGGTATTTCTATTGCCAGTACTATATCGACTTTTGTTTATAGCCCCTCAATTTTTACAATTATTACAATTCCAAGTGTATGTATAGCAAGTACAATGATAGTTGAGAACTAGTCTCAACTAAGTACTGAAGTATTAGTCAAGGGTAAGAAAATTATTTCTCCTACTTTGAAAGCAAAGGATGAAGAAGAGGAAATACACTTAGATGAGGATATTCTTGTTCCAAACTGGGATATCACTACCCTCACTACTGATAAGATGAACATCTTAGGGAAATTGTTGTAGAAAAGAGCTAAGCAACAAATTCTTAAAGAGTAGAAAAGGAAGGAAACCCAAGTGCTTGAAGATGTAAAGGACATATTTTTGAATGCACTAAGTATAGAGGTTGATAATACAAAACCTATTTTGAATCAATTAGAAGAAGTTGTCTAGAAATTCAGTGAAGATCTGAATGGACAAGATAAGTTGCTACAAAGAGTAGAAATAAAATTTAAAAACAAAGTATTGGAACAAGTGGCACAGAAAATTACAATAAACCAAGTATAATTGTCTACCATTATTAGTTCATTGGAGACATCTACAAATAATGTATCTTCATTATTTAGTAATTTGTATAATACATCTATCTTCACCCAAGGAATCAAATAAAAATTATCTAAGACAGATGAAGACTTGAAGGCAAGTGCACACTAGTTGTCACTTGACCCAAGCTATAGCTTTTCTTACTATTCAAAGATCAGATATCTAACGAATTTGCAAGAATAATTATTAAGGGAAGAAGCCAGGATCAAGGCCACACTCATAGACATCCAAGGCATGATTCTTCCAAACATGAATGCATTGTAGAAACACATTGCACATGCCAAGACACTCATACATGACAATAACTTCTTCATAGTTGATCACATGATGGAGTTATTAGTGGAAGTGTAAATTGCTTTGCATGCAAGCAAGGTGTTATAGGAAAATTGGGACAAGACAATGGCATTGATTTTGAAGGCACATTCTAATTTCTTGTCACATTTTGGTATCACCATGTATTATACACCTTTGGCATTTATGTCAAAAAGGGGGAGAAGTATAATATGAAGTATATATATAATATATGTATGGGGAGCAGCATAGTATTAAACAAATACATGTACAGATAATTAGAAAACATCTTTTATAAAAGCAATTTTGAAAATCTCAAAAATAGAGTATGTTACCAAGTTGTAGACATAGAAAGGAGGTAAAAGAATGTCTTGGACTTGAAATTATGAGCATTTAGTTTTGAATTGATAAGTGTTTTTGTCACTAATGCCAAAGAGGGAGATTGTTGATATTAAGGTTAAAGTTTTTTTATTAGTGACTCACACTTAATCAATTGGTTAAGCTACTACCAAGCTTATCTTTCAGTTTGTAATGTTAACCAAGTTCTATAGTTACTACCGAATTATATAGCTACTACTGCATTCTATAGTTGCTACCAAGTTTTAGAATCTTTACACAGTTCATGACAAGTAGTATCTACCAAGTTGTTCAGTGACAGTGCTAACTGAGCTTCATAGTATTAATCGAGTTGCACAGTGTCAACCATGCTCTCCAGTATCTATCAAGCTTGCAGTATTAGTGACGAGAATCTAGTGTTGACCCAGCCAAGGAGTGTCAACCAAGTGATTCAGTTTATACTAAGCTCACAGTGTTAGTGTTTACTGAACCATGGAGTGTCAACCAAGTGATTCAGTTTATATGTCGAGTTTCACAGTGTTCACCAAGTTTCACAAGTGTTGACTGAGTTCAAGCTAGTTAGAAGTGATTAGTATAAACCAATCTCCTATGTCTACCGAGTGCATGATGATGTCGAGTGTTGACAATGGTTTTCGAGTATCAAAACATCACCGAGTTTGTCTTCAGAACCCAAGTGCCAATAGTTGGGCCGACTTTGTGATCTGAATGGAAACCTATATTGTAGTTGACTTTGATGAATTGTGATTTGGATTGCTATATATGTAATGAATTGTATCATATCCAAATAACAATGTATAAAGCAAATATAAAGAACAAAAGTGTGAATTAAGAAGGTTGCATGCAGTATAAGGGACAACAAAGATTTATCTATCACAATAAGGTAATCTTCACATTTCAAACAAATCTCAACCAACAAATCAGAGTTGTAGATCAAAGATCAGCCATTGGTTCATCCTAATACATGTATTAGCTAAATCCTTTAATAGGGTAGACTTAATAGTCTTTGTCAAATCTCTTTACTAAGTGCATACTTCATTGTATATTTTGTAAATCTTTTAACAAGGTGGACCAAGCAGTCCTTATTTTTCCTAACAGGGCAGATCATTAGAAGTGATCAATTGTAAGCCTTAACAGGCCAACTTTATACTGCAGTACTAAATCTTGTGGGTATCAGCCCCACCCTAGTTTTACTTTCGATTTGGAAGGTTTTTGGGTCACCATATCTTGTGTTAAATTTCTATGAATGTTTATTTTCTTTCATTCTTTTATGCATGCAATTATTTCAAAATATTAATGAAGGATTAATTGGTGAAATAAGTAAAAGTTTTATTAGTTCATGATTCACCCCTCCCCTCTCAGTAACCTTGCCTATCTAATATTTCCAACAATAAATATCAAGGGATACCATCCATGTATCTATATGCTTGAGTCCTCCCTTTGTATCCAATGTCTTCCAATTCCACTTATCCATCCATTCACTTGTCCTCTTCAAGTTGCACCCTACACTGGGGGCAAGCCCCATCCATACTACACTGCCTTATATATCTTCCATATTCCTCTCTACCATTCATCATCCTTGTCCATCTTTGATCTTGACTATCCTATTCCTTCCATCCATTCATGTTCACTTTGCATATCCATTTCTCATATCCATCCATTCACATATTTGATCTTGACATCCTATCAATATCTTGCATCTCATTGTCCTTGGCATTTTCCTTTCCTCTACCCTCCATCCAAACTCTTACATACTTCCATCCTTCTTTCATATGTCCTTGGTCTTGGTTATCCCTTCCATTTCATGTCCCAAATTTCATCCATACTCTTCATATCATTATCCCTATTGCATACCCTCCCTCCCATATCCCTTATTCATTCCACTTTCAGACCTATTTGCATGATCAATCCTAGAGGCACCACAAAAAAGTGTTCATACATGCTTTGGAAATAACATCTGTCCATTTCCAAGCATCCTTTCCCATCATATTTCCTATCCTTAGTATAGGGAATTTTTTTAACTCATTTAAAACATGGTCCTTGGCTTCCCATTGTCCTATACCAAATTCTTTGGTCCCCCATATTCTTTCACCTTTCATTTGATCCATATATCATCCCATCCATAAAAGTCTCCCCACCCTTCCCATTCATTTACCATTCCTTGGTTCTCCCTTGTTGTTGGTTCTAATATATTCCACCTTCCATCAATTCTTACTTCTTCTAATTCAATTCAATCAACTCATTTATCCTCTAATCAAATTCTCTTCTTCCAATCATTCATACAAATCAATTTTCATACTATCTATCTTTTTCCGCTAACCCAAGCTTATCACAATCATTCTTCTAATCCAATCATGTTCTTCCTTCATCCACCATCTTGTCCAAATTCTTCTAATCATCATCTAATCTCATAGTGTTGAGATTCAACCCATCAAACTGAGCTTATCAAAATAGTGATTGCAAACCAACTTACACAAATTCACACTAAGGCTAAATGATTCGAGAACCTTATTCCTTTCACACAATTGCCAGTGAACCAATCACAAACATTTTAATACAATTCAATCAAACAATCAATTTTCTCCTTATAGGATGCATCCTTCCTACACGTGCTTAACAAAACTCACCATCAAAATAAAGTTCATGGCAAGAACTATGGGTTGAATGACTACTTGATCACAAGGTCTTTTGTTGATTTTATCTTTGTGTGTCAATGATAGCCTCCCCAAGTGTGCCCCAATCTTCAATATCTTGGTATCGTTTGAATGGCTTAACTTGATTACACAGGTCCATTTGTGATATGATCTATTTTCATGATTCTTTAGCACATCTCTATTAGTTTTTGAGTTATGGTTATGCATTTCTAACTGGGGGCAAAAGGGTTAGTACACTTTCCACCAAGATCCCTAACAAGACTTTATGTGTGTTTAGACCTTTCCAGTGTGTATATGTCACTTGTTACCTCATGACTATGAAACCTACATCTATGTTCCTAAAGTATCTATTGTGTTTGAGTCTAATCCACACAAAGGAACCTTGTTGTCTATGCTACTATAGCATTTGATGCATAACTCCTCTTGCAATATCAAACTAGGGTGTGCTCTCCCATATGAACACAACTAAATCCCATGAATTCATGTAGTTAAGATGTATTTAGATTTGTTATCTAGTTAAATCATTATCCAATTCACCCTACTTCATTCTAATCTTACCAACAAGTCATGTAAGGCCATCTTTCAAGACTTTTTATTTCCCTTTTCCTTCTTGTGTCTATATTTGATAAAATGGGGCAAAATATATTTCTTTTTCACCCCATTTCCTCGAGGGGGAACCCTCATCCCTTGTTGTCACTACGACACAACTCCTAGGACTCCTCTCCTCTTCGGGGCAACCTTTTTTCTTTTTCTTTGATATAATGTTGTCCCAACATCACATCAAAGAGGGGCAAAATGTAGACACTTAAAATTGTCCTAACCACTATATTTATTGATTTAATATCACCCTTGACACTATAATTATTTATTTATTAATTAATTATATTTTTTCATGTTCCTATATTTATTTAATTAAATAGGTTCCCTTCCCTAATGTATTTAAATTTAATTTGGATAAATCCCCCTAATGTGTTAAATTTATTTAATGCATAGTGCTCCATAAATCCCCTTTTAAATAAATTCCAATTTATTTAATTCCTCCCACTTTATTAAATTTTATAATCATGTGATTAAAGTAAATCCTATTTAATTTAATCATAATCTCACCTAAAACCTATCCTACCACCCATCACTCTCATCCTTCTAAGTCTACCCACTAGTTAATCCCACTTTATTATCCTAAATACCCTTGTAAACATCTTTTAGCCCCTAAGTGGTTGCTCACACATGTGTGAGCAACTCAAAGCCCAAGAAAGCCCCCCTTTCATTAATCCCTCCAAAAAGCCTCTTACACTCTTAAACACTTGTCCCCCTTTCCTTTCTCCAAGGTTGCTCACACATGTGTGAGGACACCATGAGCCATCTCAATCATCAAAAAGGCTTATGTTGACCTTTGCATGGCTTGTCTGCTTAGCCCATGTGTCTCCCTTATGGAACCTATGTGAATGTCACATAGATGCCACCTCCTCAAGGCCTCTCTCAAGCCTATAACTAGAGCCCTTGTCTCAAGCATTCTTCATCTTCCTCATTTGCATTGTTGTTATCCTAGTAAAATTCTAGATATCTTAGTAGTTTCATGCATTGTTACTAACTCTTTGATAGTTGTTAGAATTCATTTCTTACATTGATAACTTTGTTTGTTTTCTTGCATCCATATTCACCATCCTTGAATGCTTTGAGCATGGTTGTATCCATAACCATTGCTTGAAGCATTCTCTTCATATCTAGTTAGCTTTATACATCTTGCATTTCATTGCAAGCATCTTGGGATTCAATCATTGTGTTTGGGAGAGCACATCCACATCCCCCCAACTAGAGCACACCAACAAGGTTCACACGGGTGTCCTTATTGAGCTTCTCTGAGGTTGCGTGGGACTCATATCTATCGATTTTTTAGCTTAGTAAAATGCAAGTATTATTAGTTGTTTATTGTTTGAATATTGATATATAAACATGTACAACTAATGTTTTCCTTGTTAAGCATGCTCCTGACAAGTAGGTTTTTCACATATACACCAAGATTTCTCAAACAAGGGTTTCCAATTTGATTTAATTCACATACATTTTCAATAACAAAGAACAATAAATTTAACAACAAAGGTTTCAACTCGAATTAATTTTGAAACAGATTCATAATAAACACAGAGAAGACAGAGGAGATTTGAAGAGAAATTACTATGCAAATCTCAACAAGATGCTACCTCGATCTTATGCTAGCCAGACGAATGCTCGAAATTCACAAGAATTCCTATCTTCTCGAAAACCCTATTTCTCAAAATTTCCTCCTCCAAACCTGTGTGTGGAGAAATGACTCTAATTTCTTAATAAAGAGCTTTCTCCTTTAGGGTTTTGATTTTGCACACACAAACCCCTTTTCTTTATTGTTTTAATTTATTTTAATTTCATGTGCAACTTTTTGCATTTTTAATTAAAATAAACTTTATTTAATTTATTATCTCTCTTTTATTAAATCACAAGACGTCTTTAATAGTATATTTATTAATTTAACTAATAATAATATTTAGAATTTATTAATTAAAATGTAACTTCTAAATTAATTATTATTAAATTAAATAAATATTATTATGCCAAATTAGAACTTTAATTAAATCTTTTAAATTTAATTCTTCTATTTAATTAATTTCTCAATTAATTAAATGTAATTAAAAATGGATTTTTCTTTATAAAATTTCTGTTAAATTAAATCATTTAATATTCTCTTAATTTGATATAATTATAACTAAAAATCACAATAGACCCAGAAAACTAAATCAAAAAACTCATTTCAAAGACAAATTACTAAATCAAACTCAAGGGTAAAAATCTCAAATTCTTGTCACTTGACGAATTCGAAATGGTAAATAACTCAGATACTTGTCCTAATTTCAAGGACAATTGGCTTAGAGTTAGGATTTGGACTCAAGAACTATCTCCCCTCTTTACCATTGAGGTACTGTGATAGGGCACACTCATCCTAGCAATTCAAGGAAGTGGATGCCCAATGCCTACGATGTACATAAAAGTCAAGCATGTACATATACATACAAATCTAAACCAAATGAGCAATGATGGGGAGTGGTGCATCGTGTAGATCCCGACCAGCAGGTGACTATGACTCCCTCCCTCAACCACATTAGAAATGTCAAACATAAGGTAAAACATACATGTACATCATACACATGCAAGTATGGGGTAAGTATCCATAGAAACTACATATAAATCATCCATCTATCTATCATCATGAAATAACTGAAACCACTATATACAAGCATCATCATCGAAAGAATAATCATGAACACATGAAATAACCGATATCAAATAGCTCATCAAATATATCAACTTACTATGAAATAACATCAAGTCAAATCTAGTAACCAAGTACCACTAATCATAAAACATAACCATAAACTGGCCTAAAAGAATTTGAAAAAACAATATGAAAAGTAAACTAGGGGTAGGCATTAAAGAATGTAGATTAATGACTTAACATGATTTTAGCACATGGTTTATGTAATAACACTTGGTAGTTTTGTGGGAACCATTTTCTATAAAATACATCAGAAGGTTAGTTGTTAAGGTAAGCCAAATTAGTATTTCAGGAGGTTAGAAGCATGGCATGAAAGGTGTGGATTCATGCTTGTCCACATAGATTTATTTATTATGGATAGGTCTTCGAAGGCTTTTATGGTGGTACCGCAATGTTGATTTGATAAATAATACAAGGACAATGGATTCTTCTCAAGGTTGGGTTCTTACCTCATGAGGGTTTTCCCAAGATATATAGATGGTGTCACATTTTTTTTTGTATATTGTCTATTCTATTGCATATGGATTATGTTACAAGCTAGAGTTGTCGTTGCACCAAAAGATCAACCTGTTAATGCCCGATACAACTACTAGACATATAGAACATAGGAGGTGGTTAAGCCATGTTACGAATCCCGAAGGGGAACATTGGCAATTAGTCCAACAATTCCCCCCTTAACGTTACCCAAGGAGATTCGAACCTGTGACCAAGCTATGATACCACTTGCTACAAGCTAGAGTTGTCATTGCACCAAAAGATCAACCTGTTAATGCCCGATACAACTACTAGACTTATAGAACACATGAGGTAGTTAAGCCATGTCACAAATCCTGAAGGGGAATGTTGGTGGTTAGTCCAACAGATTAAGTGTTTACTTGCAAAATATATGTTATGGGTAATGTGGAAATTTTCATCAAGTTGGTTGTAATTTTCTTTATAGTTATTATATTGTGTGTATTATTTTGTCGAACCACCTCAAGATATATCTCTTGACGATGGGTCCAACAAAATGTATGTGCATTATCTTATTGCTTTCATTTCTCAACTTTGTTTGTGCTCTCTTGGGTTTTCCTAGGAATTATCAATGCATGTGTTTGAGACTACACCCTTGAGTGTAGTTGATCTATGTCTACTTGAGATTACCTTGTGGAACTATACCCTTAGTCCAAGACCAATTAAGTTCTTCTTGTACCATGATGGAAGCTTGATCTTTGAGCCCTTTTATTTCTTAGTTTCTATTACATTTAGTACTTCATTTGGTATGGGTATGTTTTAAGCATGCTTTAATCTTGCATTTGATTTTATAGATATATAGTGTTTGAAACTACATCCTCATCATAATAGAGTTATGCTCTTGATGGGATCTAAGTGATACATGTTTTCAGTTTGAGACCAATTGAGGGTACCATGATTCTTTATGGTTTTATGGATTTTGAGTCCTTCCTTCTTCATGAATTGTTGAGTTGTCTTGCATTTTTCCTTATTTTTGTAAAGGGATGAGCTTGTTTGAAAATGGAGTAGAGGTGCTCTCTAAGGTGGACTAGGATACAAAGAGCTCTCAAGTTAACCCTTGGAGAGCTCTTAGTAAAGTGATAACTAAATAAATGAATGGTTTAAAATATTATAACAAGAATTAATGTAATTGCATTGTCATTGTTTGATGATGTTGATATGGTATGTCTTACCTTCCCTACATTTGAAGGTGTTGAAATGGAAAATTACCTTTGTTAGAGTCAGGTTGTCATTGCACCAAAAGAAGGATCTATCAATGCTCAATACAACTACTCAACTTATAGTACACAAGAAGTAGTTTAGTCCTTGTCACAAATCCTGAGGGGAGCATTGAACAAATTTCCAACAATCTCCCTCTCAGCATTACCAAGGGATCTAAGGATTTGAAACTGTGACCTAGTTCGGATACCACTTGTTAGAGTGGGGTTGTCGTTGCACCAAAAGACTGGTCTATCAATGCACAATACAACCACTCAACTTATAGTAAATGGGAGGTGATTAAGCCCTTGTCACAAATCCCAATGGGAGCGCTGAACAAATTTCCAACAACCTTGTCATCCATGAATGATGATATGGTACAAATATAGCATTATCGTTTATGATTATTGATATAGAACAAAACAAAAAATCTTCCTTAATGAGAGAATGATTGCTCAAAGATGCATAGGCCACCATGTTTCATGCGATGAGACTCCTATTGTTGAATCTTTGCATCGAACCCCAGTTTAGTTCTGAGTAGTGACCAAATATATTGGTGATGTGGTATAGAAATTGGATATCAATTTGCATGTTGAGCATTGTTTATGATTTTTTTAATGTGTATGCATTGATTGGCATGAGTGTATAATTTCATTCCATTGCATGTGTAAGTTCATGTTTGGACGATGTGTCTACCTTTGAGAGCATAGTAGGGTAGGCCTAAGGGTTCTAGATGTTTAGGTGACATGACCAACCACTGTTGGGGACCAACATATAGTTGATGGATATGCTCAAGAGATTCAATGTGATTTGGATCACACCTTCTTTCCTTGTGATTTCTTTTACTCCTTTGTATTCTCATGTTATGTTCTCAGTTATTGTGTTTTGTCTATATGTGATGTTTCTTGATGCATTAATTGAGAGTAACTAATGTTAATTTAGTGTATCTAGTACTCCCTAGTTTGGAGGTAGCAATAGTAACATCATGTGTTGGTCTTAGCATGATAGATTATGTAAATTTGACCTTCTGGGGAAGATTTATGCATTCATCTACTACCCTTGCCCATATGCTAAACTATTTTTATGCGTATGTTGAATTCTTCCAAGCATATGTTCATTTTTTTTGTGCACTTGTACTAGTATTTTTTTAACACATTTATTACAATGGGTAATTCCTCAAGGTCTATGTAGAGATTGGTGTTATTTTTGGTTTCCCTACATCCTCAGGAATATTTTCATGTATTTACTTTTTTTATAGTATGGTTTTATCTGGTTTAACTCATATTTCATTTCATGTTAGAAATTAACCTTGTATTATTGAGTTGAGAATGGACTTAGTCTCCTTGATGGTTGGTCATGGATGATTGTTCGATATCATCTTGTGGGTTCATGGATGTTTTCTAGGCTCTCATGTGGTGTATTAAGAATGTGAATGTCTATTCTTGTTCATGTTTGGTGTTGTCATGGAACCCTTGGAAGTACTTTTAAGTTTCTACTTGTTCAAGACCATGTGTTGATTATTGTTTTGTTTGAAGGTTGCCTTAAGTAATAATGCTATGTTCATGCATAGTTGTAGTTAATGATTATGTAATTGAAAAAAAACTTAAATTAGGGCATATTTAATCATATGTTCCAAGGGCTCTTTGGCAGGACATTGCAATTTATACCACAAAATTCCACATGTCTAGGAAGATAGAAAATATAAGTAAGTAGTGCCACAAAGCTCATATGATCATTAAATATAGCAAAAATAGTACTTATTGTTTGGAAATTTGGTGTGCATAGTGATCTATCTAGAACTAAGTATGTGCCTTTAGAGTAAGAAATGTCAGTGATAGAACAAATGCTAATTGTAATATTGTTGTAACTTATAAGAACACAAATTATTATGAAAAGATTATTTTTGGTTGATGCAGAATTGGTCTTACACCTCATATCCCCCTCCATCATTAATTTATTTAAACTATAGATACCTACAAGTATAATACATAAAAAGATTGTGTATATCATTCCTACTTTTATGTTGATATTATGCAAGAATGGTTGATTTTATCAATCTTAATTCTATTAACTTGTACTTATATCAACACACTTGTTCCAATGTTCATATATTTTTACTTTCCAAGCCTTTATGACTCATAACTTGTCTAGTTTTTTGTAAGATGTTTGTATACTTATGCAGAAGAAAATAAAAACAAAAAATTTGTTAGGTATTTGAGTATATTTAATTTACTAAAATGTATAGAATATGTTCAAAGGATTTATCTTAGTTAGTTGAAGCAATGAGTTCTCCTTGTGGAGATCCAAGTTTGTATCCCAAGAGGGACATCCTTGTGGAATTGTAAGTTGTGAATCTTGGTCTCCCAATCGTTGTTTCTAGTGTGGTTGCTCGTAAGAAGCTTTAATAAGCTTGTATTCCTTCCATTGTTGCTTGAATAAGCACAAGGCTTGTAAATGATCTATAACATAAATGTATAGAATATTCAAATGTATGACAATATATTAGTTTGATATTTACTTGTATATTGATTTTTAGTAAAATTCAAACCATTCTAAATAACAAGGATTTAAATCAAACATTTAAAATATTGTAATAGACATATAGCTTAAAACCAATGCATGTTCAATTTGGAATTTGTAGCAAAATATATACAAACACAAATTATTCAAAAATTGTCATCTTTTACAACCTTAGACTTTGGGTTGTGACATGATATCTTGTAATAATAATTTCAATAATATTAATGTCAACTAACCAAGTTGAATCTATCCTTTCCAAAATTCTTATTGATTAATAGTTGATTTTAAAAATATCTTGCTCACTTCTAGTTTCTTTTTTTTATAAACATTCACTAGGTTTTAAGTGTTAGTTTAAACAATACTTTTAGGGAATCGGTCTATACATGATAATCAAGGTTTATGCAATATCAAGTTAGTATTGATTTTGCTACAAAATTAATATCAATACCCAATCCACAAAAACATCAAAAGGCAATCCTAATTGTATCTGAGTATTTACTCTAGCTTTTATAGTCGAAGGATAGCACTAGAAGCTTTGCATTTGTTACTTTTTAGCATGAAAGAGATCCAAATTGTTGGGATGTCTTTTTTCACTTTAATAATCTTAGGATGGGACAACAAAATAATATGTTGGTATTAGATCATTAGTCCCTGCCTATATATAGGAGGGTACTAATGTTTTCATTATACTCGTATTAATTTGTGCAACTCAAAAAAAAATACTCAGTTCTAAAGTTCAACAAACTTTTTATTTTTAAATTAATTTATATTGATTTATTCCTTTTTTTCAATTGGTCCCTTGCATTTTTGCTCAAGTTTATTTTATTTTCCCACTTTAAAAATATGAAAAATTATAGATAGACATCATTACTTACATTTATTGTACTGTATTGTTTAACATTTATTGTACTGTTTGACATTTTTCTATCATCCCACTTTGTCCACGCCTCAGACAAAATAGCGATGGATCCATTTTGTCTCCACCTTTGGCTAAATATGTTCCCACTAAAAACTCTGCCAACTGTTGAGAAAATTTGTCGTGTTAATTTAGGGTCCGTTTGGTTCATGGAAGATGACAGGAATTGGCTTTTTCAAAACCCGGATTTGAAAATTTGTACGTTTGTTTCAAAATTTGCAAAATAGAATTAGCATACGTGACTTCCAATTTTTACCTCAAAACCAGGTTTTCCAAATTCCTACTAGTAGGCAAGAATTGAAAATCAAAACCTGATTTTGTTTTTTAAGGAGTGCAAAAACAATAGATTGGACTACTTTTTGAAATTTGCCTTCAACTCCAAGCTTACGCACTTCACACGCAACTTCCAAGTGAAACAAACAGTTTCAGTAAAATCCCAAAAATTGGAATGAAAATATACAAAACCTTGATTTGGCTAAACCAAGGTTTGTAGAAATCCGGATTTTTTACATTCCACGAACCGAATGGACCCTTAATGACGTATGCTCAATTCCCGCTGAAATTTCTCTGAATGACAAATACGAGCCAATGGGCGCCGCTAAAAAGGAGATTAAAATACCTGTTTTGTCTCGCACTATCTATTTTTAACCCCCAAATTTGGGCCTCTCATTTGGCATCTATATCTACTCCTCGTGAAGCTCGTCTCTATTTTTTGGCTCTAATTTTCCATCCCTATCTTTTAGAAGCAAGGAACTATTATTTGTCTCCCATCAGGCCCACATTAAATATCAACGGTTTATACATTTGCAAAGACAAGTACTAATATTTAAATTTGCATCCGAGATAAACCACAAATCATTTTTTTTTCATTTTTTTTAATGCTAAATGAAACGCATAACATAATTTGTTTTGCAAAGAATCAAGGGTCAAAGCAATGAAGTACAATTTTTTTTTTAAAATTTAAGTTTTGTTTGTTTTACGTTTAATAAGTTATATTAATAGAGTTTCTTAATGAAGAAATGTACACTATGGTATTTAATATTTTTTAAATTAATAATTATGTTTTAGAATTATTTAACAATGAAGATTGGTTTATCTAGTTTTTGTTTTTGTTTTTATAATTTATTTATAAGAAAAGTATTTTTAATTATCATTATATTAATTTCAATTATGTGATGATATTTCAAATTCTTATTTCTTTTATAGTACTAGTAGTTTATAATTTGAATGTCTTGTGTTTTTCAATAGAAGTATTTTCATTTTATTTTTTTTTCCTACAATTTAAACTTTTCTTCCTTCTATCTTTTTCTGTATTTTTTCTTGATTAGTTATTCTATAATCAACATATCTATAACATATCTATAGTACACTATTATTATAATAAAATTATCATTTTAACATAATATATTGATGTTGTATTTATAGAAAAAAGAAAACCATGATTTATTGCAAGTTGTCTAATTCAATCTTCATCGTCCACGTTTTGCTCTAAGTGCAATAAGCGCAATTAGCAGGGTACGTCTGACAATCTACAACTAATAGTTCATCTCCTGCAAATAAAAACCATTATTTTTTGAAACATTGATTGTATATTTTATTATTATTGATTTATGCACAAAGTCGGCCAGAGGTTTAGAAAGGTTTATTTTTAAAGACAAGAAGCATAGTTTACTTTAATTAAAGAAGTAAATTAATACATTAATAAAATGTTTTAGTTTTACTATTATTTTGAAAAATTGAGTTATAAAAAATACAAATACTAAATCTAGTATTTCTTAACTATATGTTAAAATATTTTATATTTTATATTTTATTTCATTTAATTATTCGTTAAGAAAATCAATTGAAGATGTTTTTTATTTTCAATTAAATTTTAGTTTTATTTATATAGAAATTAAAATTTTTAATAAAATATAATAATAATCAAATGTCTTAATTTATACAAATTATTAAAAAAATTGAAATTGCAAAGTTTTCAAATGTCATAGTTCTATTTTAAAATTCTATAAAGTGTTAGAATAGTAAAAATAATATCTCTTATTATTAATTAAAGATTAATATTATTAAAAAAAAATATTTAACTTCATTCTTTTTAAAAAATACAAAATCATAAATAATAAGATTTTAAATAATTTGTTTCAAATTAAATTACTTTTTATCATATTTTTAGATTGACAAAAAATATTATTTAATAAAATTACAAATTATAAACTTTAATCACTTCTACACATAGCTTAAATGAATATATTTCTAAAAAATTGTACTTGCATTTTTAATTGTAATTACTTAGTAATGTTTTCATAAAATCATAGTTTTTAAAATATAAGTAATAGTTTTCCTAAAATTTATCAACTTAATTATATTACTTCTTTAAAAAATAAATACAGTTAATGTAATATAAATAAGTATTTTTATGAAACTTAATTTTAACATATTTATAAATTCATAAGATTTAACTTAATATTCTTACATTATTATAATCAAATATATTTCATTGTACATAAATTATTGCAACAATATGATTCATTATTATTCCCAGTAAAGTAGATGCTATTACAGATATAATCATACTTAGAAACAATGGGTCTCCTATAGCCTGTAGAAACATTGGTAGGTCATTTATTTTACAGGAGCAAGCTACCCAAGTTATGCACTAAACATATAAAATATCTAGAACCAATATCAAAATATTAATATTCTAAATACACATTTTATATCTCAAACTAATATTACATGTCTTTAGCTATACCATTTTTTCACACTTTTCACAATAGGTAGGGACTCTTGCTCAAATAGAGCTCTTGTTTTATTAATTTTTTTCTTAAAAGAAACATACAATCATTGATAATTATTATATACAAATATTTGATATGATGATGGACTTGAGACTAGAAATAGTTACCTTATTTTATACAAAAATGATGTAGGCAAACCTAATGTTAACAAAGAATTAAATATTACAAATCAAAATCTAAAAAATATTATGTTGTAAAAAAAAATCTTTAACAAAATAAACATATGAAATAAAATTTCCATGTGGCAGTTCACTATACTAAGAAAAGTATGAGACTTTCTATAAAAATACAATAAAAATAAATTAATCTTCTACATAGTTTTATAGTTACATAATGATAAACATATATCTACATAGTCTGTAGGTAGGAGAGGTCAACAATAGTTCACCATGCCAATCATGGTAACATGAATAACTTTGAAAGGGTTGTTTGTGGAGCTCATCAATTCATTATGCAAATCATGGATGTGTATGAAGAGAAAGGAGGAATAATAGCTTTAAAAGTGTTGTTTGTGAGACTCCATGCAAACACATGATGAGGGTGACATTAAATTGTTAAATTTTGAGGATGAAAGAGGTAATCTATCCATTTTGTTGCGAATGTGGTCTTCAACTTGGTTGTGAAATTGTAACATTTCCATGATGTTCTCATGAACTATTGCACACATCTTATCAAGTGCAAGGATTGGGAAAGGCTCCTCAATTAGAACTCCGACCTCCTCAATACAAAACAAAGATGATGCACTGAAGAGTGTAGCAGGTACCACCATCCATTGACATTCATCCCATAAGATAATTGGCAATGTTAGATGCCAAAACACTAAAAGCCTTGATGTCAATCGTGTGTATGATAGGGGAATTGGTGATCGGATTAGTCTCTCACATACACTCACAGCCTCATTGAACTCAGAAATATGAGAGTCCTGTGTCAATTTGAAGTACTAAGTTAGACTAAACATTATACTAGAGATTTTCAATTCAAGTTCAATAAGAAATTGTATAATATGAAAATTATACTCACCAAGAGTCTTTTCTTAGAATCGTCGAGGGGAAGGTACAAAAGAGATTCTGAAAGAAATTGGATGATACAATTTGGACGATGATGAGAAGAGAGAACAAGTGCCAAATCCTCTTTTGAAAGAAGCCTTCCCAAATCTTGCTCCACATCAGACCCATGAATTATGTGGCACTGCTAACATAACCATAATAACAAGTATTACAAAAACAATTTAAAGAAAGAGGAATTGAGAATACTCTAAAAATTATGATATAAAATATCTACATTCAATAATGTTATTATGTCTTATTTGTCAATTCAATTGTGCAAGGGATTTTTAAATAGGTCACTCTATATGATTCGACATCTTAACTCAATCGAATTCAAAAACAACACTAAAAAATTAATGATATCAAAATTTCATAATCCATAATGTTGCTATATGATGTTTCATGATTTGATTGTGTTGGATTTCTTCATCAACATTTGGGATCATGCGACATGATCCATCATCCTAACAAAATCAAACATGAGAAACAACTATAACAATACTAAAACTGCGGATATGAAATTTTCACAATCCATAATGTAGTTATATGTTGTTTTTCAATTTGATTGGGTTCGAGATTTTTGTATCAACGTTTTAAATCACACTCTATGATCCACCATCCTAACACAATCAAACCCCATAAACAATAGTAACAATACTAGAAAATTAATAATATCAAACTTTCCACAATCAAAATATCAAACTATCTATTGTTTGTCAATTTAATTGTGTTAAGACATATTTATATCAATGTGTTAAGACATATTTATATCAACATTTTAGATCTCACACTACTATGCATTATCCTAACAAAATTGAATCTAGAAACAACTACACTAGCAAATCTTAAGAGAGGGATGTAGAAATGATGACCTTAAGAGCAACAGGGAAGGCCATTATGTAACTGAGCAAGTCGAAGGAGAGTGTCGAGTGGGTCCCATTGCAAGTCTCACTCCTAGTCCACGCGCTGACGTGGCGAGCAAAGTCCTTGGTGGTGGAGATGACATCGGTCCACATCTTGCGACCCTCATCGTAGCGCGAGTACGACGCCTCGGTGCGGAACACGAGGAGAAGGGCGAGCGCCGGCGCCACCAGCTCCGACGGGAGCGTGGGCGAGTGGAGCAGCGGCATGAACCCGGGCAACACGTGGCTCACCACGCCAGTGTTGTAGCCCGCGATCGCTGCCGCATACACCGTGACGGCGCACATTGGCGGGACGAGGGACAAGATGACCCTGGAGGACAAGCTGGAGAGCCAGTGCCTAATGTGGCGCTTGGAGCTCCGGTGCTTGAGCCAGTCCTCGTGGGTATACAAGGCCCTCCGTTGCTGCATTCCCCTCTCCTTTATTCCATCTGCCCAATCAGGAATTGCATTCACCAATCTCCAAACGCTCCCCTTCACTTTCTCCACGTAGCTCGTGCCTCTCTGCTCGCATACAATCACCCTCGCCCTCTGCCTTCTTGAGATCTGGGGAGAAGGAGAAGGTAAATGCAAGTAAAAGTGTGGTTTTTGAGCCCATCCCAAGTGAATCATATTCTCTCTCAACTCTCACCCTGCCAAAACAAAGAGAAATATTGGCATTACATTCTCTGCCCATTTATTTCCTTTTTGTTTGTTCCAGACATCGTCTTTCTTGCCTTTTAACCGCCCTTCACCGACTTGGGAAATTGGCCTGTTAAATGCTTCCACGACTGTAAATCTTTTTGGGCCACAGCTTTATGGCTTGAAAGATACTTTTCATCGCCCCCGTGCTTCTCCTCATCCTAAAAACACTCCAAACATAACTACGTCACAAGTTTTTATCCACAACTTTTATCCACTTGACTACTTGTTGTCGATCAAAAATATCTGATGTGATGTAAGTCCACTTTTGTTTTCCTAATTTATGACTCTAGGTGGGGTTGGGGGAGGCGGTGGTGGTTTTGATTTTTGATTTGTTGGTAGTTTTTAGGAGGGTTGTAAGTTCAATTTTTTATTTGTTGAGTGGTTTTAAGGAGGGTGTATAGTAGAGTACATATAGGTTTATTTTTGGTTAATTAATGATATTTAGAATTCTATGATGATTAAATATATGATATAATGTTTAGGAGGTTACAAAAATGATTTAGTTAAGTTTGGGATTTGACTATTTCTCAAACAACAAGAAAATATCCATTCTAAATGGGTGAGGAGGAAGACTCTAAAGCAACATGGACTCCAGTGGGGGCTAAGAAGCTTTTAAGATTGAAAAAGGAGGAGAAGGAGATCTCCTTTAAAAAGAACAAAGAGAATGTTGTGGTGCTCAAGAAAATGAGGAGCAATAAGATAGGGGATATTACACATATTAGCACTCCAAATGGAAAGAGCACTAAAAAGGGAGATATCAAGAGTAACAAAGCCACAAATAGTTGTCTACCTTTCACTCTAGTTGGGAAGGGTATCAAATATGGGGATGTTGGCCTAACTTCTACATTTGTAGGAAGACCTTCTAATGTGCAAAAAAGAATTGTGAAGACAAATAGAAGTATTGTGGATGGTAGTCAGAGGATTATCTTAGATTCAAAATCTTTCCATAAAAAATGAAGTTTATATCATGGAATATCACAGGATTAAATAATCCTCACAAGCAAGATATGGTGAAGAACATGATTAGGGATAATAAGTCGGATATGGTTCTTCTTCTAGAAACTAAAATGTTAAAAGAGAAAGTTGAAGGTTTGTTAGTTTTTTAAAGTGGCAAGGTATTTGGGCGAGACTTTGATGGAGCTTACCGGTGCATGGTAGTTTTTTGGAATAATGGATATATTTCTAGAGAGCTTATATCTCAGAATAGGAAAATGATGATTATTAGATTTTATAATGCAAAGGATGGGACTTCTTGGATTTTAACTAACATTTATGCCCCCAACTCTAAATGGGGTAGGGAAGAGATTTGGGATGCTCTTTCTAATCAAAGGAAGAATTTTGTGGATGAAAACTGGATAATTATGGGGGACTTCAATACACCTCTAAAAGAGAATGAGAAGAAGGGAGGCAGCCAAACTAATTTTGACAACAGATTGGAGTTGATGGAGTTCATTAATAGTTATCTTTTGCATGACATGGAATTGCATGTGGTGGATTATACTTGGACTAACAAAAGATCAAGGAAGGACCTGATCAATTAAGGTTGGATAGAGCCCTTATTAGTAATGACTGGTTTTTGAAGTATAAATATTCCCTCTCTGCACAGGTTAGAGTGGGCTTAGATCACTACCCCATTTTTCTCTTAGTGAACCCTATTACAAGTAAGAAGAACTATCCCTTTAGATTTGAGAAGATGTGGACTCTCTATCATAGGCTAAAAGACCTTATTAAAGAATGGTGGGACATTCATGTTGAGGGAACAACTATATTTAAAGTTTTCATAAAGTTGAGAAATGTTTTAAAAAAATATCAAAAGATGGAATAAGGAGACCTTTGGGAACATCTTTGACAGCAAAAGGAGGATTTTGGAGGAGTTAAACAAAATTCAAGACAACATCCATGCTGAGGACTATGAGAATGTGTTTAGGAAGGAGGAAGATTTGAAAATTATTGTTCAATGCATGATATAATTACTAAGGAAGAGATATATTGGAGATAGCGGTCTAGAAAGGTATTTTTGAGTGAGGGGGATCGGAATACTAAATATTTTCATATAACTACTTTGAAGCATAGAATGGTAAACGAGATTTCTAGGCTTAATGTTCATGGGGTTCTTATTGAAGGTGATGAAGCTATCAAAAGGGAAGCCATGAACTTTTTTAGTAATTTACTAAAGAGTGATCCCAATCTAGATAAGGACTAGTAAAAGGTGTTTTTGGATTGTATCCCAAATTGCATTTCCAATGAACAAAATAAAAAACTTGCTGCTATCCCCAACAATGAATAAATTACAAGGGAAATTCTTTCCTTTGAAGGAGACAAATCTCCTACTCCAAATGGATTCCCCTTCCTCTTTTTTCATAAGTACTAGCACAATATTCAAGGGGATATCTTTAATGGTGTGAAAGAGTTCTTTGGGTCTATGAAACTCCTGAAGGAATTGAATGGTACCTTTCTTGCTCTGTTTCCCAAAAACTTTGGGCTAATTGTTTAGGTCATTTCAAACCAATTAGTCTTTGTAACTCTTTTTACATGGTTATATCCAAAGTTCTTACTCTTAGAATTTTATCTATTCTTCCTAATCTGATTTCTAGATAGTAGAATGGGTTTGTTCCTGTCAGACAAATTTTGGATTCTATAATCATAGTGCATGAAATTGTCCATTCCCTTACCAAATCTAAGAAAGAGGGGTTCCTCCTTAAGCTAGATTTATCAAAAGCTTATGATAGGGTGGACTGGAAGTTTTTAAAATGTGGACTAAGCTTTTGGATTTAATAAGAGATTTTTGGAGATGGTCCTTTTGTTGCTTTCCGTTGCCACCTTCTCTATGTTGGTTAATGGTTCTCCAATTCCTTTCTTCCAAGCCTCCCGTGGGTTAAGGTAAGGAGATCCGTTCTCTCCTATCCTTTTCATTCTTATGGATGAATGTTTAGGTAGATATGTGGGAAAATGGTTACTTTGGGTGAATTTGTTAGGCTTAGACCTTCCTCTAAAAATCTTACTTGCTCTCATCAGCAATTTGTGGATGATTCGATTGTTATGGGAGAAGCTTCTGTGAGAAATGCGAGAAACATTAAGAAAGTTCTTAAGGATTGTGGGTAGGCTACTAGTCAGATTATAAATTGGCACAAGAGTGTGATTTATTTTATCAATGTCATTGAAAATAGACAAAATAAAATTTAAAAAATCATTGGTTGTGAGATTGGTACCCTTCTGGGCTCATATCTTGGGTTACCTCTTTGGCTCAACCCTCCTAAGACTTTTTGGAGTTCTTTGATCAACAAAATCTATTCAAAATTAGCTAGCTAGAAAGGATACCTCCTTAGCCAGGCTGGAAAGGTAATTGGTCTTAAATCCATGTTACAAAGTTTTCCTTTGTACACTTTGAGTGTGTTTAAGATTCTCAGGAAGCTTGCCTTAACAATTGAGAAGATTTAGAAACAATTCTTATGGACGAGTATGGAAAAGAAGAAAAGAATGGCTTTAATTGCTTGGGATAAAGTATGCATGCCTATCAAAAAAGTAGGTCTTGGTCTTAGAAGGGTTATAACAATGAATGATTCTTTCTTGGCTAAGCTTATTTGGTGATGGCATCAAGAGGAGGGAGAATGGAGAGACAATTGGAAGTATAAATATAATAGAGAGAATCTTGGGTTTAACCTCTTCCTTAGTAATGAGGTTTCCCAAGGGGGTTCTAAAATATGGAAACATGTTCAGAAAAATAAGCAGATTATAAATAAAGGAGTTAGATGGAAGGCTAGAAATGGTAGGAATATTCATTTTTGGGATGATATTTGGATTATGGATCATACCCTCAGTTCTTATTAGAGGTGGAATGGATTTATGGATCAGTGCAAGAACCTATTTGGAATCTTTGTTGTTGATTATTAGGAAGAGAAAAAATGGGTTAACCTCAATAGAATGGATATCAATCTTAATGATCTCAACAAAATCCTAAATGCTTTCATTTTAATTCAAGAGGAGGATACTTTAATATGGAAGTATAGTCCCAATGGACTATTCTCTGTTTCATCTTTATATACCAATGCTTTTGAGGAATATCAGGCACCTTGCTGGGCTAAAGCTTGGTATAACGGAATGAACCTTAAATTGAACATTTTTTCTAGACTCTTTTGGAAGATAAAATTCTAACCATTGATAATTTGATGAAGAGGGGTATGAATTTTGTTAATAGATGCTATCTTTACAAGGAAGCAGAAGAGTTAGTTAATCATTTGACTATTCATTGCTCTTATACTAGAAGGCTATGGGAAATGATATATGGCTCATTGGATTTGGTTTGGGTACCCCCCCTTACTATTCAATAGTTCTTTAAAGGATAGAAGTCTCCTACTTGTAATTCGCTAATTATGAAGCTTTGTGATTTCATCCTCCCTTTTCTTTGTTGGGGAGTGTGGAAGGAAAGAAAAGATAGGGTGTTTAGGGGTAAGGAGACTAACTTTGTCTTTAGGGGTAAGGAGACTAACTCTGTCCAATTGTTCTATAAGATCAAGCATCCAGTGATTGACAAAATTAGGACTATTGGGAAAGGGCATCAACCCCAGACAGATTGGGAAGAAAAAGTGATTCAGAAATGGAATTTGGAAAGGTTGAGTGTTTCTCAAAATAGGAATAACCTTAGGAATTTGGCTAGGTGGGATTTTGCTCCTTAGGGCTGGTGTAGGATTAATTTTGATGGGGCATCGAAGGGAAAACCAGGGACAACGAGTTGTGGTGTCATTATTAGAAACATGAATGGGGATAGTTTGGGTGTGATGGTGATCCCTATTGGGGAACAAATAAATCATGTTCCAAAAGCCAATGCTTCTCTCTATGGTCTTAGTTATGCTAAGAGTATGAATTTGGACAAGATTTGGCTAGAGGGAAACTCCCTTAGTATTATTAATTGTCTCAATAAAGTTGACAATCCTTCTTGGACAATTCATAATATTATTTGTAAGGCCATTTGTTTAATTAATTCATTTCAGACTTGAATTATCACTCATAACTATAGAGAAACTAATCATGTTGTTGATTGGGCTGCGAATGTGACTTGCAAAAGTGATGAGAAGTTGATTCAGAATCAAGTTGATAATATCCCTTTCGAGGGAGTATCCTTGATTGAGCATGAAAAGGTGAGAAGTAGGAAAAAAAGGTTTATTAATGATGAATAAGACTATAAGTATTAATTATTACTTGGGCAGATTTGGGGAGGTATGGATTATGATTGGATTGGCAGAGACTTTTTATTCATTGTCACATGGATTGGAGGCATGTTTATTTATCAATTCCCTCTACTCTAATATCAAATTTGAGCTTTTCTTTCTAAATGTGTACCCTACGATTATGAAAATCTACAACAAATTAAAGAAAATGGGAGGAAGGAGAAAGAGGGTCAAACCAGCTAGTTGTAAGGACTAGAAAAAGAAGAAGGAGATTTGTTATATTCTAGAATAGGGGAAGTTTACGGGTTTTATGACAAAGCTTTAAGGTAGTAACCCTTCTATTACTTGTCAATTCATTAAAACATTGAATGATGGGAGCATCCTGGTGGCTAATCAGAGAATGGAGGTTACTGAGGACATCATAGTGGAAGCTATAGGCCTTGACACAAAGGGGATCAAATTTTACAGAGATAGGAAGCTTTCAAATTAGGCTAGGGAGCAATTTGTGGAAATAACAAAGGAATGAAATAGACTGGTTAAAATTGGTAATTCTTATTTTAGCCCCGGTTCTATATCTCTCCCTTAGAGGTTTTCCATGTTCATTGTTATTGAATACTTAACTTTGGATGGCCACTTTACTAAGATATTTGGATACCACTTTATGTTAGTGAACCATTTTAGGCATAGGGTTAGGCTTAATCTTCCCTTCTACCTCAGGTAATCATTGGGTACTACAATTTTAGCTATTCAAAATGATCCTAAAGGTGACCATGCCTATCACGAGGGTTTAATGGTGCTAGTTATGAACCTCTTTAAATCAAAAAAAGTGGATAGGCCTCATTTCAATAAGAAAACTATGGAATGTGAGACGGAGGGGAGTGATCGAGATGAGAGCTTTGATGAAGACAGAGAGGATGAGGTTGTGGAGATTGAGATCAAGAAGAGGAAAAAGCTAGAGCCTGGTAGGTCATCTGTGAAGAAAAGGAAGCTTAAGGAGACTAATTCTAATGTGGATACAAATTTTGAAGAGGAGTTGGAAGAGGGGAATGGGAGAAGTGGTATTGTTAGTAAGGTCTCTACAAACAAGGGGAAGAATATGGACAGGGCCCCAAGCATACCTTCTGATGATGAACCTCTGATTAAGAGGATGGAGAGAAAAGGGGAAAATGCACTTTGCCAAGGGAAGATGTATGCTAAAGGGCATGAGGAGACTGATTATGAAAGAGACAATCTTGGTGGGGACAAGTATGACCTTACACATAACAAGGGAAATGATGACCAAGGGTTTTTGAAAGAGATTTTTGGAAATTTGGGGCTGATGAAGAAGGAGATTAGTAGTTTCCAGTAGCAGATTTAGGACATTGTTAGAGAATTTGAGCAACTCAGCAAAACTACGAGAGGGGAGAGAACTATGGGACAACATATTGATAAACTTTCTGAGGTGGTTGGTAATGCTAAAGAGGTTAAGAAGTTAATAAAACGTGTTCCACCCCTCAAAGCCAAAAACATAGCTCTAGATCAGTTGATAAAATATTTCTAGAAGAATTTGGATGGTTTGGATAACAAAGTGGTTAATATGGAGAAGACAATTTAGAAACTAGCGAATCAAAATTACTCTATTCTGAAGACAGTGGCTAACAACATTAACAAATTTGAACAAGGGAAAGGTCAAGGATCTAAGGAAGTGAAAGATGACCAAGGACCTAGCAAGCACACTAGGACCAACTTGAAGAAGATACATGGTGTCAAAGCCAAAGAAATGGATGATCTAAAGGCCTATACAAAAAAATGAATATCCTTATAGACCAGGAAGTAGATCTACTGAAGATGTTGTAGCTGGTTTTGTGTTGTCATTTTGCTTTCTTTTTTCTGTCTTTTCCAACTCATTATTTTTAGCTACTTGTTTTAGCTTGTGTTGCTCTTGGTGTTGATGCACAGTTCTTTTGGGTTTCTCAGTTTTTATTTTTATGCTACTTTGTAAAAGGTTTTGGGTCCTTTAAAACTTGTTTTTACTTAATCAAAACTATTCTTTACTAATTCATAAGTAAGTTTTGGGGGGTGTGGATTCAATTTTTGATTTGTTAGTAGTGTATGGCAGGGGGGGGGGAGAGGTGGGTCTATTTGAAGCATTTTAAAAGGGTATAAAGAGGACTCATCCAATATAACTAAAATTTCAACTGTTGAGCTAAACTATGACAAACACTTTTGGTTAATTCATGATTTCTAAGGTTTTTTTTATTTGTCTATGATGAATGAGGGTCCTTTGTACATTGTTTGAGAGGGCATGGAAAGAGCTTGCCCTCTAAAGAACTAAGTTTTGGATTGTTGGGCTAAAGTGTGTATTCGTATCTACAATAGAATAAGAATCGTGATAATTTTTTACAAATGTTCACATCTTTTGGGACTTAATTGTTCAACAAAAAGAAAAATATCTAGTCCAAGTATATGTTAATCACTTTTTGCTAATTCATGATTGATCATGTCATGGATTTGATTCTTGATTTGTCAGTGATGTATGAATGAGGGCCTGTTGCACATTGTTTGAGAAATCATAGGGATGGTTTGTCCTTGAAAGAGCTAAGTTCTAGATCACTAAGCTAAACTCTAAATTTGTGTTACTAATAATGAAAAAATATGATTAAATTTCATTTGATCAACTTTTGATTTTAAATACTCATGATTTATTATGTATTGGGGTCAAGGAGCTATTTGTTAATAAGAAATATATATATATATATATATATATATATATATATATATATATATATATATATATATATATATATATATTATTGCTAACCAAAGGGTTTGAGGTCTTATTATATATTTGTATATAGTTTTTTAAGAAAACAATAAGTAAAAAGCAAACAATGTGCTAACATTATTTTTCTAATACTATTTATCTTTATATTTTCTATTAAAGTCTTATTATCTATTTATTTATAAATAGTTTTTGAAAGAATGACAGCTAAAAAGTAAAAGATATGCTAACATAATTTTTATCAATATTATTTGTCTTTTTATATATATATTTTGTTCTCAAGTTGTGTTTCCTTTTCCATTTTTTTGTAATAGTCATATGTAAATGGTAGCATTATTCTTATACTTTCTAATGACTTTATACAAGACATAGACACAAATGTCATGTGTTTTTCTTTTCGACATTTGTCAATAGAGACTTTGGGAAGAGCCAAACCTTGTATTTTGTGAATTGTAAATGGTTAAACCAGTCTTAAGAGTGTTTGGATTGTAAAACCTCTTTTATATTAGTGTAATTGCAATGTATATGAATTTTTATCTTAAAATGATATGTTTGAGTAATTGTTAAATTTAACTAATAACATATGTTAGTAGAGTTAAAATTTGAATTTTGAATATTGATAATTTATCATTTATGATGGTTGATGGCTTCTTTTATAACAAGAAAAAAATCAATATTATTATTGACTAGAAGGTTTGAAGTCTTATTGTCTATTCATATGTATTTTTTAAGAAACTGACAGTAATAGCCTTTAGATTTTTTATTATAAAGTTGCTTTTCCTTTTTATGTTTTTCCTGTCAATCATATGTAAATTATAATTGTATACTTGGACATATAATAATTAGATATAGACACAAATGTCAATCAAACTTCATTCCTTTTTCCTTATGTCAACGGTGGCTTTCAAAGAGTCAAACCTTGTGATGTATGTATTGTAAAAGTTTAAACTAATCTTAAGGTTTTTTGGGTTGTGCAACCTCTTTTATATTGGTATAATTAGCCTTGTAAATGGATATTAATCTTCAATGTGAGTAATTATCAATTTCAACTATTAAATATGTTAGCAATTTAAAACTTTATATTGTGAATACTTTATCTCACACACATACATATATTTTAGTGTTGTAAATTATACCCTGAGTAATTCTTCATTGCATAATACATCTACCTTAGAAAAAAATTGAAATACCTCTCAAGCTTTCATATGATTCCATCTACCTTATCACCTTCCCTATATGAAATCTTGATCACAAGTCCTACTTGGTTTAGGATGCACACAAAGACATCCACATAGTATTCACTTATCCCAAAGATTTGAAAATGGGAAAATGGCCATTGGAGTTTATAACTACTATTTATATAGCGTAATATGTCTTTGAACTGCCTACTAATGTTAAGAATCATTTAGCTTTCTTAAAACCTCAAAAAATTCCTTCATTTGTCCTTCTTTATGTTCTCTTCCTTATAATTCCTAGCTCTTAGCAATCTTCACCATCATCTTGAAAAACTTTCATAGTTCTTTAGCACTCTGATATAATGAATCTACCAACTTTTCCAAATACCAACTCAATCTTACCTCGATCCCATCAAGATTTGACTTTGTGGCTTTGAGAAGGAGTTCTCTCACATTCATATCATCTCATTTCTTTACTAAAAGAGGGGTAAAAATTTGGTAAGACAAGAAGACATACAAAAGGGAGAGCTCAGGAAGGAGCTCTATCCTGATCAACAAGGTCATCAACTTCACAAGAGAATTTAGAGGGTAATTTCCCACTAGCTATAACATTCCAATCATGCACATGATCATAAGCCCATTTAACCAAGCAATCTACAACCTCGTTCCACTCCTGAGGGATGGAAGTAAAATAAATTGATTCTAGAGTGCTACAAAAGAGAAGAGTCTGATTAACAATTGAAGTCATGGGCCAACCAACATCCTCAAGTGTTAATGAAGTAGGAAAGTTCACAACCACTTGGGAGTCAGACTCATAGATAATCCTACCCTATCCCCTCACTAGTACATTTGGGCTCATTTTTTGACCTTTATTGGTTGAAATTTTGACCCAGTTTTTGACCAAACTTCGACCAAATTTGACCAACACATTGGTTGAAAATTCGACCAACCTACTGGTTGGTTGAAATTTCAACCAATGTTGGTTGAATTTTTTTGAAATTGCTAGCACATTTTCTACCAAGAATTGGTTGAAATTTTGACCAATGCTTGGTAGAAAACTGCAGGGCATTGGTCAAAATTTTGACCAATGCTTGGTAGAAAACTGCAGGGCATTGGTTGAAATTTTGACCAATGCTTGGTAGAAAACTACTAGGCATTGGTCGAAATTTTGACCAATGCTTTGTAGAAAACTGTTAGGCATTGGTTGAAATTTTGACCAATGCTTGGTCAAATGTTTTTTGAGGCTCACAGTTATTGAGGTCCACTTCAGCAATGGCCCTTCCTATGAAATTGCCATCTAAAACCTTTCTAATGAGATAATGTGTTCTGAGATCTTCATCAGTGGGATGGAACGTGAATCCAGGAGGCAGTTGTGCATCACCCATATCATGGAACCATGATATGTGTGATGCACAACTGCCTCCTGGATTCACGTTCTATCATGGAACCATGATATGTGTGATGCACAACTGCCTCCTGGATTCACGTTCCATCCCACTGATGAAGATCTCAGAACACATTATCTCATTAGAAAGGTTTTAGATGGCAATTTCAGAGGAAGGGCCATTGCTGAAGTGGACCTCAACAACTGTGAGCCTCAGGGAGGGTTCAATTCCCTCCTTTATTATTCACTATGCATATAATCCCATACACCCATTTGATCTCGAATGATGATATGTACTGAATGTTGAGTGTCTATGCTGAGTGCTCCAAAACCATCCATTTCATGCCTTCATTTGTACACAATGTCTTTCTAGTTTCTTTGTACTCGTACACCCATTTCATTTCATATGATCATCTAAAATTTGTGTCACTCTAAGCTTTCAACTATTTCCTCTTGATTGATTGGACTTGCTAAGTTGGCTTGCCAACTTGCCCCACCAAGTCAATTGTTCAAGTATGCTCACCAAGTTGACTCTTTGAGTTTGGTCATCAAGTCACCCCACCAAAGTGCCTCATCAAGGTCAATCTTTAGGTCCACTCATTGAGCTTGCTCACCAAGTCAGCTCACCATGTCGCGTATCTAAGTGGCCTTGCTAAGTCAGCTCGCCAACTTGCCCCACCAAGTTGCCACTTTAAGCCCACTCACCGTGTTAGATCGTCAGGTTGGCTCCCCAAGTCAGCTCGCCAAGCTGACAATTGAAGTACGCTCACCAAGTCGACTCTCTAAGTTCACTCACCAAGTCTACCCCCTAGGCCAACTCTCCAAGTCAGCTCACCAAGTCACCCCTACTTGCCCCACCAACTTGCCACTTTAAGTCGACTCGCCATGTCATCTCGCCAAGCTGACTCCCCTAGTCATCTCACCAAGATGACAATTCAAGTACACTCACCAAGTTGACTCTTTATGTTTGCTCACCAAGTCCACACCCTAAGTCAGCTCACCAAGTCACCCCCACCCAGTCACCTCAATGAGTCGACTCTTTAAGTCAGCTCACCCAGTGGTTTTACCACCTTGCCTCAGCAAGTTGGCTCATTATGTGTGCCTTCCAAGTTGCCCCACTGAGTTGCTTCTCTAAGCCCACTCACCATGTCAGCTCACTTGTTTGGCTCACCAAGTCGACTATTCAAGTACGCTTGCCAGGTGGGCTTGCCAAGTCACCCCACCAAGTCATGTCAACAAGTCGATTGTTCAAGTACACTTGCCAAGTTGACTCTGAGTTCACTCATCAAGTCACCTCGCTAAGTCGCCTCAACGAGTTGACTCCTTAAGTCTGCTCACCAAGTTAGTTCTCCAAGTCATCTCACCAAGTTGACTCACCATCTCATCTCACCAAGTGGGGCTCTCTACGTAGGCTCGCCAATCTACCCCACCAAGTCGCCTCTTTAAGGCTGCTGACAATGTTGGCTTGCTAGCTCTATTCCCAAAGTCGACTCACTGAGTCAACTGTTCAAGTATGCTCACCAAATCACCTCACCAAGTTGACTCTTTAAGTTCGCTCGCCATGTCGGCTCGTCAAGCCAGCTCACCAAGTCACCCCTCCAAATCGCTTGAAGCAAAGAAAATTTTGGTGTATTGTGCAAGTCTAAATAATGCTATCATTTTATATTTATAAAAACACTTACTTGGAAACATAATGAAGTGTTCTCCCCTTAGATTACTTCCCATTTAGAAAACCAAGGAAAATGCAATAGATATATTTATCAAAAAAGAAATAACATCAACGAGAGTAACCATGCCATCTCTTAGCATTCTCAGTATTGTCGTTGGCACATAAAGAACTAGGCTACACTTCACAATGCCAAAACCTTGAGTAGAATTCACTATGGGAAGAAGCAAGTTATGTTTCCTTGGCAAGTGTTAGCTAGCAATCATTTCATATAACATCTTATAAAAGAATTCCTAAAGCTAACCACATTTTGAAATGAGATAAAAACTGATATATATCATTTCAAACTCAATTTATTCCTATTTGTGCATAACATTAGCAGGTTAGTGTTATGCCAAGAGAATGGAATTTATGTATCCTCTTGACTCTAACAAAGACAAAGGGCCATTCTTGTCACTCTTTAGAGGTAAACCATAAACTCTGAAGAGACACTAAGCCAAAATTATTGGGCACACAAAGGTCAAAAAACATGGCAAATGTATAGGACAAATAGAGTCAACTTTTATGAAAATGATAAATATCTCCCAGCAACAATTGAGAAAGGTTCAAATCACATGCCTCTTCATACAGCTTTAATAGCATTTCTGGACGAGATGTTATCACAGCAGACAAACACTTAGTTGCTGCCCTCTGAACCTTCCAGCCGATATCCTCATCATTGCTATATTCATTAGCACTCTCTCTACATCAACAGAATAGTATTCACATGTTGGTCATAAAATTCATAATTACATGAAAATAAAACACACCATTGTGCAAAAATTAAATTTTGTCAAGCAAATAATTCTCTTAAGCAATTTTAATATACTCATCCTCCTCTCCATTACTCTCTTCTGTATCTTCTTCCATATTATCAGTGTAGTTTGGATCATAGCTTATGTAGTCCAGAGCAAGTTCCAAAATTGTATCACAATAAACAGCCACATCTCTGGCACAACATAGGACAAAACTCTCCAATGCTTGTAAATTGCATCTTTAAGGTGATTATTTACATATTTTTGAATAATCAGGGTTTTCTATTTGAAGAATGAAATCTAAAGATGCATTTCACAAAACATACATATACTTTCAATATAGATGATATGAACTTTTAAAATGGAACCATTAATGTTAACAAATAGTGTGAGATGAAAATACATAATTTCTCTACAACCAAACTCTTTTAACACTTGCAAGCTATATTCTCTTAGCTCCTCATCAGCTTCAAATGCACTTTTACAATAGTTAATAAGCAGGGGAACAATTTCATTTAGATGCGGTCCACACTTGTACCCAACAGCTCGACTACAAGGGGAAAGGACATATATTAGAATAAGACTATAGCTTATATAGCTAAAGGCCATTGATGATACATTGATGAACATGTGGACTACAAGATTAAAAAAAGGAAACAAAATATAGAATCACATTTTTAAGTAACATAAAATTTCACAAATATTATATTGTTTTTATATTTTCTATATCAGTTACAATATTCAATTATTTTTCAAAAGGCCTTCACTTTTTTAGCTTCTAAAACCATTTTCCCCATAAGAACCAACCATTAACTACCTAACACAACAATATATTATTAGTAAGTAGGAGATATTTTCCACAACAAGTCAAATTATGATATTGCTATGCATGTTCAACTTTGTAGATTTTAAGTCAAACTCATTAACCCATGTTTCATGAGTAATAGTTCACAAGGACTCATCTCTCATGAGAATGAATGTATTGTGTGTAATCCTGCACTCAAAAAAAAAAGCCTTCAACCACCTAACAAGATTATAAGAGATACAGAATTATGTTCTACTAAGCACTTAACATTAAATGCAACCTTGTTAAATAGCCATGATACCAACATTCCAAGATGATATGCTCTTAGTATCCCTGTGGTTATTGAAAATTGTAGAGGATTCAAGTAATAATGAATCTCATATTTAATTTGCATAAAATAGGAAGGACGGGAAAAATTTCAATAGTTTTCTTCAAATCTTAAATTACACCAAACAAATTTTCATAAAATGGCAAGCAACCCCACTACTTTAATATCAACATGTTCTCAGCAAAAACCCAGAAAAGCTTACCTCTACATTCCTTATTCATGATTCTAATGACGCAAAGTAGTCTTGTTGTTGGTAGATATAAACTAAAGTCTAAAGGATACAATGTTAGAGCAGCTTTAGAAAGATCATCTGAAGGACATGATATGCTCAAGTTGAAGGAGCTTTGAGGTTCATTACTATAGTCTGGAATGGGCTCATATTCAATCTTCTGAAGATTGAAGATGAGCCCATTCCTGAGTGTAGTAATGAATCTATAACCTTGACACCCACCTCTTTGCAGACTTGCACATAGGCTTTAGAATATTGATGACACAATTCATTTGTCCATACTATTGGAGCAAAAATACTACTATAGAATCCAAAAAAGTTAGGCCAAATAGGTAGATTACAGAATCATGAAATTGTGAACCATTACACACACACAAGAAGAATAGTACCTTGAAGCACTACTAATCAACTTTAAAAAATCAAGCATGTCGACTTTGAGAGGTCCTCATTTGTTTACCCCAAACTCAAATTAGATAATTGTCATCATAAAAATTGAAATATTTGTATCTTTCAAACGAAATTGAAGAAATCCAAACACAGAATACTGATGAAATTTGTGCCTGGAGATAGGTTGCCATTCTCTTAATGTTCTCAATGTATTCAGGAAGTGGTACATGAGGACCTAATCCTGAGGGGTGAGGATCCGAAGAATCATTTCCACCGAAATATACAATGATTAAAAAGGCCTGCTGAACTGCATCATGGGTGAGCCAAAGCAATAAATATATTAGACTGAGAATATCCAACATTTTCATATAGAGTAGCTACAACACCAATCTCATAAAACCTATAAGGAAAGCATGGATCTCATAATCATAGGTAGTGTTACTATTTACAGCCATTGAATAAATATGTTGACAACATACAATATTTATAAATATATCAAACTCCATGAAATACTATGCAGTAAAAAGAAATAATAAAATAACTGTGCTAGAGGTGCACAGTTACATGACAGATCCATTTTTACTTATGAACAAAAAGAAACAAATAATAAACAACCCAACATATGTAGTTTTTCTACAGCATGGTGTTAGTCCTTTCCCATTATCTTTTTTCCAACAGTTCTAACAAATGTGTGCAGTTGTGATTAATCTAGGCAAGACCTGCCATAAATTGCCTAATGGAGATCACAAAAATCTAATATATAATTTGATAGCTATAACATATGATCCATGAGAGAAATTTAGCTCAAAAGATGCACTTTCTAAGACTTCTATAAACTCAAGTTTGAGGATCCATGTAGTATCCATGGAAATATGCTTGTAAAACTACTGTATTGCAACTGGAACAAATTCATAGTAAAAATTTTAGAAAGGAACTTGAAGAACATACTAACCACTCATCTTCATCATGTTGTCCAGATAAATAACTTCAGTAGCCATATGTTGAGATAAATGACTTTAATTGGCTAAATAACTAAAGATTTGCACCTCGACAAGTACCCCACATTTTACTTGCACTACCGGTCTGCTATGAAACATAGACGTACTTCTTGTGGGGTGTATGTGAAGCCCAATAGTCTTTCATTTATTATGTACAATTTATTATTGTTTCCCTCCAATTTAACAGCTGAAGTAAAAAGCTAGACTGAATATAATAACACTAACACATCAAAGATACATAAATTGATTACAAAATCACCTTATTTGGATGCAGATACACACAACTTAAAAATTGGAAATGTGAACTTACTTCAGGTATTGTCGGCCATCAAAGCCACCAAGAGCATACAAAGCTCTACCCAAAATTGCTCTTGCTAAAGAAAATCACTGCCAAGGTAGAGATCCAGACAAACAAAACACAAAACATTTATATTAGCAATAAGTACAAACAAATTTAGTAAACAAGAAAAAAAATATAGTCAAGGGCAAACAAAATTGAAGTAATGAAATAACTCCTCGAGAGATCACCAAGCCAAGGAAGGAGAGGGATACACACTCAACTATGCCAAAGAGGGACTTTGAGTAGAGCAATGCAAGCTTGCTTGGGAAAATCGGATCGATCATTCGTTCCAACATGGAGTTTGAGTAAGCTAGTTCACATTAACAATGAAATATTTGTTAATTGATCATGATTTGTTTACATTGGTAGTCCAACATGGAGTTTGTGTATGTTTTAATTCACACCAACAATGAAACATTTATTAATTGATCACGATTTCTTTATCTCTTACAAAAGTTTGAATTATAGATTGGAGATTATATAATATTTTTGAACCATCTAACATTGATTTATTACATAAAGTATTTATTTTTGCTGAAAAATAAGTTTGTAAGACCTTTATTTGTCAAATCAGATCCAATGTCCTTATTGAAAACTATGTCTCTAAGAACTTTATTTGTAAAATTAGAAGCAATGTCCTTATTTCTTTATAATGCCTATACCACCTTGATTGAGAATTTGAAAATTTTATTTTTTTTCACTGTAAGATGAATTTGTGGATTTAACTGAGTATACATTAACAAACTTGAATTAAAATTTGACTACTCTACAACTTTCAAAGCAGGTGGAAAGGTGAAAATGTTCATTAGGCTGACATTACACATATTGGAAGGTCCATTTAAGTTCTTATGTCATGGACTTTGTCATTAAAAAAAGTACCTTCGACCATTTGTATAACATTTTTATCCACAATATAAAAATGGTCATTTTTTATCATACGATAAAGTTGTGGATTTAACAGACATGACCTTAAATTTGGCTCCTATACTTCTTTCAGTGCATGATAAAAAGGTGAAAATGTTCATGGAGCTCACATTGAACATGTTGGAAGGTCCTTGTCAGACATGGGTGCAATCCTTATAATAGGATTTCTTTCAAAGAAGTTTGTTGGCTTTAGTTCAAAAGCAAAAGAGACTATTGGCATGATTGGGTAGTCCTCTTGGAAAGGAAGATGATGGAAGCCCATTGTGTACCAGAGTACAATGTCCTTTTTCTTAGTTGGGTGATCCCTGAAACATAAAATCATAAAGAGCTTCATATAAAGATTGGGTCCCTTTTATAAATTGAGTCTAATAAGTTTGGTTATTAAAATTTAATACAAAATTGGGGAAAGTGATTCTTACATTTGAGATTTGAGTAAGTTCAACTTATAGAAACTAATACAATATAATTCAATCTATAGAAATACATTAATCTTTTTGTGTCCATGAAAAACTCTTTGTAAATGTATGAATTCCACGTTATTCAAACTTACCTGTCAGACCACGCAGCCAGAGTATCATCACCTTGGCTTTGATAAGAATACAACCCACCATCCCACTCCTCACTACAGTTGTATGGAGTTATCCATATCTAATACATGAAAAAGTGTTCAGTGCCATCAAGCGAGGTAGATTCGGACTTAATGTTTAGTTTTGATTCTAAATAAACTTCAACAAAAACAATGGACAAAAATAGGCATGGCCAACTACAGTGCACAATTTGGTTTTGGCCATATATACCAACATTAATTTCAAAAACAAATATAAGAGATGAAATTCAAAGTCTGATTGGGTTCATCCCATAGTGTTTTGGTTTTATGATGGTGATATTGTTGTGACCATAAAGGCTCAAACTCCTGTTGGCTCATTGTGATCGTAGTTTTGTACCTTTAACAATCTAATGTGCTAGTAGGTTTGAGCATCAATATTGATAATTGGGAATGAGGTTCATTTTTTGTGGCCTCATTGATTTATAGATCAAGGTCAAAAGAATTTAATGTTTCATGTATTAGAAGAGTGTCACGCCAACATCACCGGTCACCTTCAATGCTCTAATGTGCTCGCAGGTTTGAGCACCGGTATTGATAATTGGGGATGAGGTCCCTTGTTTGTGACCTCACTGATTCATAGCTTAGGTTAAAAACCTTTCATGTAAGGGAAGGGTGCCATGCTAGCATCACTAATTACTGAAAAAGTTCACCAACATTTAAAAGAAAAATGAAATTCAAAGTTTGGTACAGACTTGGTTGTTAGTGAAGGAACCTCGGAGTTGAGGAGGATCATTGTGATCAAGCAAGCTTGCGGTTGTGCCCCCAAGGACAATTTTGTATCCTACTAGATTTCCTATCTTTGTCTTCCTCAATGGATTGATCATATGAAACTTGAATGGATGATAGAGGTTCAGCTTAATTTGAGCATCCTTCTCTGTTTTAGCAATGTGTATCTCTGTTGTCCAGAAACTTTTCCTTGGAGTTGATCCATCCTTCACCCTATGCTTCGCCATCTTCACCTAAAAAAAGGAGTTGTCTCTACCATCAATATCTATGTCCAAGTAGAATGTTAAGAAATGTTCATGGATAACACCAATTATGTAAAGAATCTACAAATACCAAGAGAAAGAGAAAACCACAGGAATTTCCTGCAAATAGTTTATAGACAACATATATATCTAGAATAGAAATCAACTCATTCATATGTGAAGGTAAAAATAATTAAACAACACAAAGAGAGTGAGGAGATGAGAACAAGGAAATTTCATTGATTCTGAGGCATTGAACCAGTTTCACTAGATCAAAAATAGCAACAAGAATCAAAGGAATTTATCCTTTGTATTTAACTTTCAAAATGAGAAGGAACCTCTTGAAAATGAGGAATATGGAGCTTTTATTCCCCTTGAGACTGGTGAGGAGGCTTAAAACTGACAACATATTTTGGAAGAATGTGTGTATTCATGTGAGTGCTCAAAATAATGTAATGCTTTGGAATGGTGATATCGTTAATGCCAAAATCAAACTTTTCACAACTCAGATGAAATTGAAGAGAACCAAGAGGAACTTCCTCAACATTCCCCAAAATAACTTGGCACAACACAGCATACTGTTCCTCATTAATAGTAAGTCAAACATTCCTTCTTAAATAAAGAATATGCATATTAAAGGAGAGAATATTTTAGAATTCAAACATTTAAAAAAATCCCACCAAGACATCATCTTTGAACATAATCTTTCATACCTCAGGTAGGAGCAATCTTCAAGAGCAAGATAAACACCAACATCATATGCTAGACCACCATTCATTAATCTATTATTGCTAAAACCATGTATTATAATTGATGATATACTTGTGAACATACAACTTCAAGTATCAACAGATAAGTCCCGAACTGAAAAATTTAGAACCATGTACTTCATAATTACCATAACAGAATAAGTAGACTCCAAAAAAAATACTAAGAGCATTTTACTCTTGGGATATGAGATGAAATAAGTACCTCAATAACATCCTAAAAACTTCTCAAATATAAACATTAAAACGGATCACAAATCTCAAGACTCATAAACCCAAGGATGCAGACTGCTCTACCAGTCAGACACACCCTCTAGAACCAATAGGGCAATTTCTTTCTTTGCACTTTCCACTGCATCACTACCATGGATGAAATTCCTGCAAGCATTGCATATTATTAGAACAATAGGATACAATTTTTTGAAACAATCCAAAAAAGAGTTTCCCAAATTGTTATAAACATTGAACTTGAATCATTTCCTACATTAGCTAGACATCTATGATTATACTTACAAGATCCATCAAAAAAGCTGGTTTAATAGAGCCTTCCTCCCCATATTTACTCAAACATGCTTGATGTGTGTTCCCTTAACATTTTGTCATTTATGAATGCATATTCAACTTGCAAACTAAAATTTGGCAAAGAAAAAACTAAAAATAGAAACAAATTTTGAAAATGAAAATCCTCATTATTAGGCTTCCATATTCCATATCAGTAGCATTCTATTTTCTAGGTTCAATTGTATAGTAATCTTAGTATCACAATTTGGGATCATCTTAATTAGTTGTTGTCCACCACAAATTTACAAAGCTATGATGTTGGTATTTAGCTATCATCCATTACACATTTAAAAAAATTGGGGTTATGGCTCATCTTCACAGTAAGTGCTTTATTCAAACTTTAGGGAAGGAAAATCTAATCATTAACTCTTCTTAAATTTGTAGTGAAAGAAGCATAAATAGGAGATAAAATTTGACATTCAAATGTGTAAAGTTGTGAATGCTTGACTTTATTAGCATTGACCTAGCTTCAAACTCAAGCTATGGTTGCAAATGATGCAAGGTGTAAACTCAAAACTTAAAGACTTGGGTAAACTTCACATCATAGATGTGTCCCTTCTAACAATCCCCTACCCAAGGGAAAACACATAGTCACTTCCAAAAGAGTGGGTTTAGATCTTCAAAGTGTGTGTAGATGACTGCAACAAGTAAAGCCCTGGGCAAATCTCACCACATATTCATACCCCTCACAACAAAATCATTTACCAAAATGAATGGCAAGCACTAACAAAAAAATGAGGTAAAAAAAAAACCCTCAATATGGTTGAAGATGATGGTAGGGTAAAATTCCTTGTAAATTCCACAAAATAGATATTCCTCTTTTAACATAACTACTTAGCCAAAGAGCAGCATATACCTAAGTCAAGAGGATTATGAGTTGGCCTTTTACAAAGGTTATAAAAATAGAAACAATAGCATCGTATGAAAACTTAATGCATTGTCAAAACTTGGAAGACATGGTTTGGGTATTTTAATTTAATCAATGGCATACAAATGGCACATCATAATCTGGATAAGACCATAAGCACTATGCACACAACAAGAAAAGTGCGTTAAGAATTGATGAAGCTTAAAAAAAGAAAAAATTCTATGTTGCAATTTTAATTAAAGTAACATGAGCAAGAAATTTATGTTCTCTTATATTTAGGGTTACATTTTAAACCTTCCTATCTCAATTGCATAATCGCCTCTAATTGTTCCAGGGGAAGAAGCCAGAGGATTTGTTGCTCCTATGATTGTTCGGCTAGTTGCAACCACATTTTAACCCTCCCAGACCATAGAAACCAGTAGTCCATATATAATGTACTCTACCAAACCACCAAAGAATGGTTTTGCAGATAGGTCCTTGTAGTGTTTCTTGGCAAATGATCTTTCCACAGAGACCATTTTTAGACCTAACAATAAGTTCAATGCATATTAGAATTGTTACATGATAATAATAACTTAGTTTTCCTAAGGGATCCATCAAAATAATATATTATGCTTCTGTTAAGTTTGATTACACAAAAGGATTTGATTCTTACCTTTCAGATAATATCCCTTTTTCTCAAACCTTGAAATGATTTCACCCACCTATATACTTAAGGAAAGAATCATTATCCACCCAAAAATATTCCTTCAAACTCTTGCACAACACATAGTACAAAATTACAAATGAAGACATATAGAATTAAGGAAAGAATCATTATCCACCCAAGAATATTCCTTCAAACTCTTGCACAATACATAGTACAATATTACAAATGAAGACATATAGAGGAAGAAACTAGCAATTCATTTCATTTAGTAAAGTTCATGCAAACAAACCAAAAAGTGATACTATCAGACACATTCTACAATGTGAGCCTACTAGCATAAGTAGAATTTCATGAAATTTTATGAATTAAAATCAAACACTTCCATTGGAAGTCAACATTAACACTAACAGCAAAATAGATCACAAATTGCACTATCAATTACACATAGATGTCAAAAAAAATGTCAAACATCTCTCAATTTTAAATATATTACTAATTTAATCACAACTAATTTCACTCATTGCAAATAACACAAACTACATCATTAAAATTCATTATAGGTTTGAACACTTACAAACATCAGCAATTTAGAACAACCCATTGCTATAAGGTATAACATAAACAGAACAAAGGGGTCATTCTAGTGGTATGATAGTCTAGCCAAAAGGGTATGGGACAGTGATGCTTTGATAGTCTAAATTATAACTTTAATTCATTGACTATAGACAGCAACATCAATTGGTATTCCCCATGAACAATCATACAACAACTTGAAGATTCAACACTTCTACATATTGGTGGTGATGACCTTGACAAAACAATCAAATCTAGGCAGTTCAACAAATTATGCAACATCTAATTACCTAATTGAACCCACAAATCCATCTAGTTATATTAAAATTTGGGCAGGTTGTAGCTGTATATCTATAAGGGAGAGTTACATATATCTTGAGCCCTCCTCTTGTACCCCTATCCATCATCACCTCCCAAAAGAGGTTTATGATGTTAAGAAAAATGAATTTGTGAAAACAATTGTTGGCCTACAATTCATAGAGAAGAGACATGAAAGGAGGAAGAGATTGTAGATGAAGCAAAATGCCAAAAGAACAAAAAATGGAAAGTTTATGTGCAAAAAAAATCCCAATAACAATGATAGAATAAAGAAGTCCATGAAGGAAAATTTAGAAGTCTCGTATGGTCAAAAAAGAATGGGCACAAAAAGGACAATTATATCAAAGAATTCAAACCCTCGAAGATCACAAATAGAAAGCATATATTAAGGAGAAAATAATGAATGGAGAGCTAAAGTGCCCATAATGTAGCATAGGACAAGTTCTCATCATTTGAGGAGTGAAACAGGTAGGTACCTGGGGAAGAATGAAAGGAGACAATATTTTGCAACATAGGAGCGGTAGAGACAGAGTGACATTTATCATGGAGTGCCCAACATACAATGACATCCGCTCCATGTTTTGGGAGATTTTAGAAGGCACAATTCAAGTACTTTTGAAAAAATAGTGAGACATGACAGAAAACTTAGTGATCAAAATTAAATGTCCATGAACACACCTAAAGAAGCAATTACAAAGGGTCTAATGTTCCAGCTAACCTAATTTAGAGTGTTTTCATTACCTAGGAGGTCCCATAGGCTGCTTTGGCCACATTGACAACCTTTGAGTCATTCATTCAATCATATTGTTAAAGGGATAATTAATTGAATGCACCACCTTGTTCTGCTATTCTAGACAATAGTTTCTTTAAACACCAAAAAATAATAGTTTCTTTAAACACCCTATACATAAACCTAATATTATACTAAACATAACCAAAACATTGCTCATTAGACCAAAAAAAGCATTCTAAATAAAAACTTCGAAGCAGAAAGTTTAAAGACATCCCCTGGCCAAAAATAACACTCACGACATACAACCATTGCAGATTGAAGCCCCTCCAAATGAAAACCATAAGGCTAATTTTCATGTCATGTAGTTCCATATTGACATGCAAAGGGAACCCACAACATTTGCTATACCACAATAATTTCTTGTTATCTCAGCTTATTTGTTGAAAATCTATAGTCGAGCCTGTCCCAACCTACCTATATGTGAATTTTGATAAATACCAGTAACACTGGTTGCAAGTCCAATTTTATTTAGGCTAGTAAGGAAATAATTTTTCACAGCTACAAACTCTATATCGCAATCCATTAATTTAATCAATCTGTCCCCCAGATGTTCAAATTCACGAGTCACAAAACTAGAACATTTTTGAGATTCAGAAAGAAAATTGTTATTAATCACACCATCCTTAACCTCATCACGCAATACCTGGTCATTCTCCAACTGAGTTTTTGATAAGGTAAACAGGTTTTAAGGGGTCCTGAAACCCATAAGTTTAACAACAAGAAAGGCTGAAAATAAGCGAAAAAACGCCCAGCCAAAACATAAGCCTTACGACTGAAAATAAGCCCAAAGGCCCAGCCCAAAACAACTGCCCACTAAAAAGGCCAGAGAACCAACCAGAAAAACAGAGACCAGACAAAAAGCCAAAGCCAGGAGAAACAAAAACCAAAGGACAGAGACCCAACCTAGCAGACTACTTCTCCATCTCGAGCATGGTCTAGGCAGCTTCGGCGCACTCTTGTTGCTCTTCTGCCTTATGATCCTGGGCATTCTTCAAATCTTGCTCCATAGTGTTGTCCTTGGCTTTATCCACATCCAGCCTGAGTTGCTTTTGTGCCTATTTGAACCTTAGTTGATGGTTTATCAAATAACTGCTTTGTTTGGAAAATCTTCATTGGTAACTTAGTGACAGGTTCTGGCTTTGGATGTCTATACAATTCATTTTCACTATTGGGGATCTCAGTTGAATATTTCTTGATCAACTCATCTAAATTAGCAACATTCATTGAAGCCACATCAGCTACATTCTTCAAATTCGGCATTCTTGCTCCTTTTCAAAAGGTATTTGTTGTGGTTAGCTGCTTTGCTTGAGACTAGTTCCTTCATTGGGTGCTTCGTTGTCTTTTTTCATTCCTTGTCAAAAATTCCATTAGGAGTAGCACATTTCAATCTTATTATTAGACCCATCATTATTTAAAAGCATAAATCTTGGACATAATTATTACATCGGTTGGCTTCATGCTTTTATCTGATGAAGAGTCTAGTAGTGTGACCCCGACCTTCAAATTATGAAGCCTTGTTTCATGATTGAATGGACTAATGATCAATATTTTTACAACGTCAACGAGACCAAACAGCTTATAGGACCATGATAGCCAATAAACAAATAAGCCTGAAAAGCCCTAAATAGAAAGTCCTAATTTCAAAATTGTCTCCATCTTATTGTGATTTATGAATTATGTTTTAAAACAATAGCAAACTAGAACCCTTTATAGGACATGAAGGCCAAGAGTTCCTCAGACTGTTATAATAATAAGTGAAGTGAATAATCCTACAAGTCAAAGTAAACTAGCAATATTATTCAGCACATAAAGGATATGCTTCTACAAATAGGAATACATTCTACTAAAATCAACACTTATCATTCATAGGAGATAAGAAAAGGAAAAAATGCTAGTAATTAAAGTAAACTAGAACATTGTGTGAAATATTCAGCACATATCCTAAGCTCAAAATCGAGTAAAATATCCAAGAAAAATATTAGCACGCACATCTCAATCCTATTAAGGATGTGTTTAATCCTTATAAGCCTTTATCATCAAGTTGACTAAGTACCCTCCACCTACATGCATTGTGTGTTTCTCAACTTACAACAATTCATTGAGTGCAGTACGCTTGCAAAGTTCAGATCATTAAAACCACTGGTTTATATAATTGGTGTGCAGCAGTGAAGATTCTTTTCAAAATTTTCTATGCACCACTTTAGGAACTTTTAAAGTTTAAAACTAGTGTTTCATGGATTTCAATGACATTGCAACTATTATACACGTTATTCTTTTGGGAATCTTGTTATCAAGCAACATGTAAATGTCATTGTCATAAAATTTGTTCAATGCAAGGTGAACATTTTAAGCATTTTTCCTCATGCTCACTTGAGCTCATGTAGCTTGTTAAATATGCATTGCATTATATCCTACAAAAGTCACAAGACAAAAAATATATACAACCACCACCTTGTTCTTATAATAGAAGAAAAACATATTATTGTATTCATGAAAACCTTGCTATCAAAAGTGTTTACTTGTGGAAACCTCAAAATCCTCGTTACAAACAGGACAATTGTATAAAGTATAATGAGATGGACGTATTGTAAATAAAAAAGATAAATCGAGTGATGAAAAATGAGATGAAAAAAATTGATCAGAAAGCCAAAAGAGATATTATTTGATGCTTTTATCTGTGCAAGCAAGAATGAATGGAGGCAATATTTTAGCTAAAAATTAGGGCAATTGGAAAATCCAATTCAAAACTCACTTATGTCAGAGTGGTTGGGTTTTGTAGAGCACCATACAAGATGCCCAAGTGTTCTAGCAACAAGTTGATCCTATTGGAAATCATACATAAGTGATTGAGGTTCATAAGATGATAGTTAGAGATCACAAGTCACATTTCTCTTTCCTCGTCGAGATAAGTATTTATTCCTGTGTCAATAAGAAGACCACAAAGACAACTAAAATTGATACGACACTATTGATCATGAATTTGATTGGGGCTATTACAAACAAGTTTAACTCCATCAAGAAAATCAGCTGTCGTAGGGCATACAACAAACATAATCTAGCTTTAGAGATCACTCAACAAAATTGCATATGTATTACTACAATTAATAAGGGGCTGTGATTTTGGTAATATTTCCAAATAAATTAAGGAAATGTACTAGTGATCTCATATGATGACACTAAAATAAACAATTATAGTTACACCACTCATTATAGAAAATCATGACAAAACACCCAAACAAAAATTAGATAATCTCACTATACCCTACCCCAAAAATCAACTTTGCAAGTTTTTTAAAAAATTGTATCCATTGCATGAAATGTACACCAGGTTTTTCATGATTCAGACCAAAAAAATATATACCCATTGTACTTTACCTGATCTAAACTGATTCTAAATCTAACCAACCCTATTTATAGTGTACATGATAGCATGGCATTCATCCAAACTTGTAAAACATACAACTCTATGCCAAAAAAAATCACCACAAACCTTACCACAAAACCAACCTCCCAAAACCCCTAACTTAAACCAAAACATCTCCAAGAGCCCTAAAACAACAACACTAAAACCCTAACTTGGACCAAAAGCACCAAAATTTATAAATAATTATTGGAAAAACAACAAAATAAAAAGCCCACTCTTTAACTTATCCAATACAAAACCTTACACATAAAGTCAACTCCACACAAATCGCAATACAAAATAGCATAGTCAATCAAAAGCACAAAATTTCAAAGCTAAAAAGCTAGAAACCTACCTATGAATGAACTTCATCTGCCTCATCCTCCTTAGGCACAACCTCATCTCCAACTCAGAATCCTTCAGCAGCTTGGTGGGCTGCACTTAATAAAGATTACACTCCTTCTCCTCATCAGGATACCTGATAACTACAATAGGACAGACATAATGGTGAACACAGTAGTCGCTGATGCTACCAAGCCTGCCCTTTGAGTTCCTCCTGGAAGCTCCAAATCCTCGACTCCCCATTATAACTACACTAAGGCCAAGCCTCTTGACCTCCAAATAGAGATACTCCTTCATATCGTGATCCTTGATGATGTGGATCTTAAAAGGAATATGGGCATCCACAAGGGGCTACACCAGATTAGTGGCCTTAGTAGATGTGAAATTGTCAAAGTCGTCTTTGAGCTTTTGCGGTGACTCCTCATCTGTATGTTTGTCCTCAACAGAGAGATCAATGGAACCCCAATCAACACTGTAAAGGACACTTGCAGGGCACACATGAACCAGAATCACGTTGTCCCTAGGTTGTAGATAACAGAAGGAGGGGGTCTATGTGCTGATATGGTGCCCCAGTTGACGCCAATGTCTACTACCTTCACACTGCAAAGACCTTTTACTTTTCCCACTCAACAAGCGTGCATTTATCTTCACACGAAATAGAACTTTTTTTATTTTAACATTATGAAACCTGTTTTGGTCAAAATTTTGACCAACATGGGAATGGATTTAAAAAAAAGATGCATTTCCTTGCATATTCAACAAATTTGACCCTATTTTAATAGATGGTCAAAAATTTTGGTCTAAAAATGGGGTCAAATGTACTAGTGCCTCAAACAAGATTGCTCCACAATATGTAAAATGACCAACGCCTCCATGAGGTTGTTAGTATCACAACCCTTATGCATCAAGAAAAGAAATTGGACATCACCAAAGATACAATGAGCCACTCCCTCAATGTTAGCAAGACTTGGATTTCCCCAAGAAGAACCATCAGTGTTGACTTTAAGAACTCCAAGTGGAGGAGGAGTCCAATGCCCATCACAATTCACTCGAATCTTCATCTGTCACTTATGTTGTTTGAGAAGATAATGGAACCATTGACTCACAACCCTTGTGACCCCTCCCCAATGATGAAGATTTATGTGATTGCATATGGTAAGGTCATTAGGAGCCATACCCCCATCTAACACACAATTAGCTTGAAGTGTTTCATGTAGAGAGTGGGAAATTTTCCACCAGACTTGCATAGCTCCAACTTAGACATCTTGAAAGCTTTGTCTATTCCTCTCCAACTAAATATGCTAGAGAATAAATGAAGGACCATACATCTCATTTCATTAAGAATATCATTATGTGTTGATTATTTTATTGCTCATCTATTATCATTTATCAATTATTGGTTATCTATTGTCTATGTATCAATCTTGTCTAATAGTGGAGGTGGAAACATCAAGTGGAGGTTTGAATGTGGCAAGGCCTCTTAATCAAGAAAACCCAATATTTTAATTTCTAATTGTGATCAATGTTTGAAGGAGGAAGGAGAAAGAGATCTTGGGATTATCCTATCTCTTTTTTGTGAGCATTTTATTTATCTTGTATTCCTCTTAATAGTTACTTTCATAGTTTATTCACACTTTTCTTCTTGAAATTAGTCTACATTTATTTTTTGTTTAGTTAGTCATTAGTCTTATACCTTTTCTCTCTCAGTTTTAATACCTTATTTGTAGAAGAAACACACATATTACATTGGCATCCCACATTCGTGTTGTAGTCTAAAACTCACACTAGTGTCCAAGAAAGTGAGCTCACAAAGTGTCTCACTAGGCCTTGGCAATTTTCTTTCCAATTATCAATAGTTAAAATATTTAATTTTCTATTATTGTAGATTTATTTTAGTTTCATTAATTTACCTTGCATTTAACTAAGTATTTAATTTCTAGTTAGTTAATTAATCTTCTTGATTACCCCATCCAAACAGATAACTAGTTTAGTGAGAAGGTGCAAGAGTCAATACATCCCTTGGGGTTTTATTAATCTCAAGAAAGGTGAATTCCCTTCTCCACATTTATTTGAGCTTGACACAAAATTTATTTCAACTCTAGTTTTCTTCAAATTCATCATTTTTACGTTGTGAGGCTATTCAATGAACTTAATGACTTAGATCAATTCAAGAATTATCATAATGATATTCTAAAACTAAATATTCCTCCAAGGGTATGTGTAGGATCATGGTGTGCCAAAAAGTGGCAATCTGAAAAATATGTAGTTCTGAAATGCCTCAAACCATTTCAAAATCTATTCCAACTTTTTCCCCACCCACCTTGATACTAAATGAAAACAATTAATATCTTTATAAGGTCTACTATATCTTTTGATACCAACCCTAAATGGTCAACTTTAAAAACATCCTAAAAATGTGTTTTTGGCCTATTTTTATGTGATTTTTTTTACTTCAAACATGTAGCTGACGACTTTTTTTTTGCCAAAATTTGATGAAATGAAAAGGGTTTCTTAAGAATGTTCTTATCTTTCTATAAATGTAAGGTTCATCAAATTATCAGTTTAGTAAGTAATTATTACTTATTTTCTAATGGAGTTACGTATAAAGTGTTGAGTGACACACTACTTGAAAAACAACTATAACTTGCAAATGGTAAAATATTTTTTAAATCCAAAAGATGCATCACATTCTATGTTTCTTCCACTATAAGGGGAAAAAATTAAAAATTAAATTTTATAGAGTTTTGAATTAGTTAAGGTGGTCAGACATGAGAGTTTTTATATTCCAAAAATACTAAAGTAAAAAATTAATTATTTATTATTTATTTAGAATAAAAATACCCAAAAATATGTGTCACATCTAGGCATGAGTCTACTAATAATATCTATAATATTATTAAAAAATAATATCATTTGATTTTGATTAAGGTGGTCAAACATACATCTACTTCTTATTTTTGTTCTAAAATTTTTGTAATATTGCATTAAAATTCAAAATTTTGACCAATCAAATTTTAGTTTTTTGAGATAAGTCTTAATAGTTTAGAAACTAGATTCAATTTCCTAGAGATTATTTTATCTCAACTTTTGATATAAAGCTAATAACAAGTAGAAAATTATGTGTCAAGTTGACATAACCCTTATTTTCTTATTTCTTATTGCCACTTAAGAGCATAGTTTGGTTGAACATGATCCTGCACATACCCCCAAACTAGTATAGTTCAACTAGACCAAGCCTAGTGTTTATGGAGAATTACAATTACAATGATCATTTTGCATCACATTCTTTCAATCTGATACTGGGAATCAACTCACTTCTCCTAGATCTAGTTGCAAGAATTCTACTTTGACAAATTCTAAACTCCCAAATCTCTTCTCATAGTAGACCACTAATATTTTCTCTATATTCTTTTTTATCAAATTTAGCTCTTGAGATAAGCTTGAGATATTTTAAAAGATTTCTTCATAAGGAGGATGTGCATTTTGAGGTTGGGTCTTCTATTAGCAATATGAGAGAGATGTTAATTTTAGATAAGAAATGAATTGAATTTATAATGGAAATAGGGAAGATCATGGTTAAAAGAATATATCTCTCAATTCACCTAGCCCCCAATAAACGTAATCCAATGTCATTAGTGCACATATTTCTATTGCTATGCTTGAAGTGTATGTGTATATGAAAAAACTGACTCTAAAAATTGACCCCTTTCCAAAAACATTGGACTTAACATCACTATGAACAAGGTCCTCTTAGGGTACAATATGCAAATTATTAGTGTTAATAATAGAATTAACCAATGTGTTTTTACTAGTGGATCCTTTACACGCCCTGTTGACATAGGTAATCCATGTCAACTTCCTTCGCCTCATAATCATATTCTCAATATATAATGAAAAATATGGATCATTTGCAAAAATTGCTTGCTAATCATTTCACTATGACTAATAAGAGATCTGTTAGTCCATATTATCATTGTAGTTTACTCTGTATGTAATATATCAATACTTCACCACCATAGGGTGTCAAGCCCTTAAATTTTGATAGGTATAATGATGATGGGATCCCCATCTCCACATTGATTCCTTTATTACTTTATGCAATGATTATCATAGCCTTGATTATATCTTTCTAAGGATATTCTCTTGGTCCCTCAAAGGAACCAAGATGGAATGGTATAGCTCTCTTCTAAATTATTACATCTTAACATTCAATCAATTCATATATAATGTCCTTGTTTGATTATAAGAAAACATAGTGAATGCAATAACTATCCTTGGCCTTGTTCATTTCAAATAGAAGATCAATAAGAAGGTGACTAACTCCATTTTAAGGTAATATTCCATATCTATGAAAGTTCTCATATCCTACTTGATGACGACCTTAAAATGATGTTCATTGATAATTAGTAGTGGGTGTTAAGAGATATGATTTTCTTAAATGGATACCCCAACTAAGGTTCTAATATTTAAAATGATCTAACACATTATCAATACATGGCAAAAAATGGAGAATCTTATGTTGGAAACTATAATTGAGTCAATTGTTATGTTTTGATTGATGTGAAACCTTATTTTTAAAATAGTTTTCTATCTGATTAGAGTTCCATATCTAGATGATTGATGAAGAGGATTTGAGAAGAAGGACATAAAAAAAGGACCTAGAGGAAAGGTTGAGTTATAAGGAATTACAATAGGCACTTGATTAGTTAGACTTTGACAAGATAAAGTGATTATTTAATCATGTTACAAGTGAAGAAGAGAGTTAGACTAAAGCCTAGAAGAAGTGATCAAAGAATGACCAAATATGTAAGTTTGATCGAGAAAAAGAGTAGAAGATTAAGGAACTTGAAGTTTATGCCGAGTGATATTAGTGTCGATTGAGCACTAGTATAAGTTGAGCAAACATAGTATTGAACAAGTGTCAGTATCAACCAAGTGATATTATATGTGCCGAATGAGAAAATTTAGTAACAACCAATTAATCTAGTGATGATTAAGTGTCAGAACACAATATTGGCCAAGGAACAATATTTGACAGATGATGAGGAAATTGTGATTTCTAGCTGACATAGTTGATTTCTTGGAATATGTAAAGCCTATTGAAGATAAGGATGGATGAGCTAGATCATTTAATTTGAGGGGAACCATGTTTGAGCATTTATATGCAAGAATTCAAGGTAAAGTTTCTATAAGAGAAAAGAGGAGATGATATGATGGAAGGATTTGGTGAATCTAACCAAACCCTAAGATCTATGGTGATGTTTAAGAAAAAAAAAATCATAATTATTGATTTAAGGAGGTACAAGGGCTAGACTTAGAGAGAGGTTAGCAAAGCTAGTGAAGACCTAATGAGGTTAAAGCTATTATTAATGTTATTGACTAGAAAACTTGAGCAGGAGGCTAAGAAGAGTTGTGAAGAGTTGAAGTGTGATTTCTTGAAGGCTTTTCAAGAAGATCAGAGACAATGATGACAATGAAGGCTAGCCAGTGGATCAACATGTGGATCAAACTGTGATCTATATTTTCAAAGTGCATTGTATTTATTAGATCAAATTTGTTGTCACTTTCTAACCATTGTATCAGTGTTGAAATCCTTTAATCAAGGCTAACCTAATAGTCATATTTAAATCCTTTAATCAAGGTAGTATTCTAATGGAATGTTCTCAAGTCCTCTATCAAAGCCAATCCTAATAGGGTGATTAAATCCTTTAACAAGGTCACATTTAATAGTGTATTTTGTAACTTATAACAATGTTGGATCCTTAAAAATACCACTTTAGAAGAGTGAAAAATTGGTGACATGTTATTGGTGATTTTTCCCAAATTGGCTTTCCATGTTAAATCTTGTTATCATACTTTTGTGGATGTCATTCGAGATGTTTTACTATTAATGTTTTACATTCTCCAAGTTTGATAATTATTAGGATAGTGGACTGTAATTTTATGTTATTGATTATTTTCTATAGAGGCTAAGCCAGTGAATGTTTAGATTTGAAGCAGTTAAAGTGATTAAAAGTTTAATGGGTACATTTGGACCTTGGATAACTAATTCAACCCCCCTCTGATTTATTCTAAATCATTCTAACATCTTCTTCAAGCACCTATAGAGTCATCTCTTCTTTAGGTGGGTCCCTAAAAAATAATATTGTGGCTAGTGTGATCAACTCCTCCAAACCACATAATAGATAACTTCTCCACAAAATTGCAACAAAATTGTTCCTTTTCAAAATTAAGTAATTCCAATGGAAGTATCCTATAAAATTTGTTAAAAGATAACCTACTAACCCTCCTCAAGGTTTTTCCTCTCTTGAATATCATCCATGTCCTTGTTACTATGATAGTTCAAAGTTTTGTCAATTTCATTTTGTACCTACTCATGACACCAGGCACTATGTATGTCTTAGACATCTCATCCAAGACCATAATGATGATAGTGTCGTATAGGTCAACGAAAGGAAGAAAAAAGAAAATAAAAAATGGACAAGATGAAAAATGAACTTAATATTTATACTAATAATTTTCCACCACATTTTACAAACTACATTCCTACATCATCATCTTCTCCCCCTCCATTGAGAAATAACCCATTTATCAATATGATGACCATCACTTGCATCTCACCACTCAACTAAAAGTTGCATAATATAGAGATATCATCTACCCCTTTGGATTGTACTTATTGAAGAGATCCTTTTCCATTGTACATCCTACTAAAAATTAGTGGAAAAACTATGAGAGGTGTAATATTTGATCCTATTTGTTGAGTGGATGTCATCACAAAGGAATTAATTTTCATTAATGGGATACGCTATGCACAATATGACAAGTGTCAAGAAACATTTTGGGTCAAACACCTTGATGGTCCTTATAATGGGACCCAATATGGTTTCTACAAATTTTTCCATTACGTCTAATTCTTATCTATTATGAGAGAATCCATGTATCCATTGGCTGATCTCTATGGAGGTATTTCTTGTAGTAGTCTATAAGCTCATTAATTTCACCCATGAGGGTACCTTGTACACTATCAATGATATTGGACACTGTCCCTTGGGTATCTCATGGTGGTTTCTTTTTGGATCAATTCTAGGATACTCTAGTAGGGATCCTACTTCAACAATGAGAGTTTCCACTCATATCTTGTTAAAAGCTTGTCCAAGGATTTTTTTTATAAAATTGTAGCACCTATTACACTTCACATTTTTTTTCCTTTATCTTAATCCACCCCTATGATTCAAAATATTTTATTCTTTTTTCCCTCTTCAAAAAAGACCCAAGGCCAGTGCATATTTTAGGATAAGCCTATGTGCATGTTGAGGACTTTGCAACCTCTAATGATGTTTTTTTCTATTTTCATCTATGCCCTACATGGACAAAGAAAGGAAATTGATGTTTCCATGAGGCCCATCATTTGTTTGATATTTTGATCCAATAGGACAGCATTTCCTATCTCTCTATATTAAGGGTAAGAGGTCACCAAAATTTTCTCCATCCCTATAGCACATGATTCTTATCATTTGAGGGTGTCTTCTATACCTTTGACTACTCATAAAGTGAAATAAGGAAAGGTACCCAAAACTAAGCCAGTCACAACATCAAATACCACCCTAATGGAGTAAGTTGTAATTGGTCATCTACAAGATTATGATCCTAACCCACACCATTGCAAAAACTTACTTTCATTTGAGCATAGGTTTCTTCAGTGGTTTATGGACTTCAAGAATGTTGTTATCATAAAGGAAGAAATTGTGTCCTTAATTCTTATGTCTGTATTGTTTTCTCTTTCTCTTGGTGTATATATCCCTTGTCTATCTATTGTATCATTTTAAAATGGAAGCACTTATATGTTTAGAGCATTTAGCCCTTCAAGTAAGTGGTATGGGGTTATGTCAAGCACCTTGAATGGGTGTTTGCATGGATCTAGTAGTTTTCCCCTAGTTTTGCCCCCCCCCCTCTCTCTCTCTCTCTCTCTCTCTCTCTCTCTCTCTCTCTCTCTCTCTCTCTCTCTCTCTCTCTCTCTATTTCTATCCTATTTCAAACAAACTACTCTATGAAATTGAGGGCTTCTAGGTCAAGGATGACCTTCTTGGTCAAGGTTGACCTCAACCCTAACCTAGGTCATGGATGACCTCAACCCTGACCTAGGATAGGTCAAACTTCTCCCTAACCCCAAGTCTCATTTTCAATTTATGGGAGTTTTGGGATCTTAGGCTTCAGAAAGTTTTTTTTCCCACTTCTGGGTCGATTGTTTCAGGTTTCAAAATGGTGGGGTGGGGGGGAGAAGGGGAATTCAATTTTTGATTTTTTGGTAGTGTGTGTGTGGACATCTATTATAAGAGACTTAAAAGGGTATATGGAAGACTCTTCCAATATAACTAAAATGTCAACTATTGAGCTAGAGTATGACAATCACTTTTGATTAATTCATGATTTCTAAGGTTTTTTTAAAATTGTCTATGATGGATGAGGGTCCATTATACATTTTTTGGGAGGACATGGAAAGAGCTTGCCCTCTAAAGAACTAAGTTTTGGATTGTTGGGCTATAGTTTGTATTTCTATCTACAATAGAATAAGAATCATGATAAGTTTGTAAAAATGTCCACATCTTTTGGGACTTAATTGTTCAGCAAAAAGAAAAATATTAGTCCAAGTAGATGTCAATCACTTTTTGCCAATTCATGATTGATCATATTGTGTATTTGATTCTTGATTTTTCAGCGATGTACGAATGAGGGCCTTTTGTACATCGTTTGAGAAATCATAGGGAGGGTTTGTCCTTGAAAGAGTGAAGTTCCAGATCACTAAGCTAAACTCTGAATTTGTGTTACTATTAATGAAACAATATGATTAAATTTCATTTGATCGCATTTTAATTTTAAAAATTCATGATTTATTATGTATCAAGGTTAATGAGCTATTTGTTAATAAGTATATATATATATATATAATTGCTAACCAAAGGGTTTGAAGTCTTATTGTCTATTTGTATTTTTTTTTTTTAAGAAAATAATAAGTTAAAAGCAAACAATGAACTAACATTATTTTTCTATTACTATTTATCTTTATATTTTATGTTAAAGTCTTATTATCTATTTGTTTATAAATAGTTTTCAAGAGACTGATAAGTAAAAAGTAAGAGATATGCTAACATAATTTTTATCAATATTATTTGTCTTTATATATATACATATATATGTATATATAGATATATATGTATATATATGTATATATATGTATATATCTATATATATAATATGTATATATATGTATATATGTATGTACATATATGTATATATATACATATATGTACATATATATACACATGTATATATACATATATATATATACACACATATATATGTGTGTGTATATATATGTAATATATATATGTGTGTGTGTGTGTATGTATATATATATATACACACACACACACATATATACATATATATGTACATATATATATATATATATATATATATATATATCTATACATATATAAATATATATATATGTACATATACATATATATACGTACATATACATCTATATCTATATATACGCACATATACATATGTGTATATATGTGTACATATACATATATATATGTACATATACATACGTATATATATATATATATATATATATACGTATGTATATGTACATATATATATATATATATATATGTATATGTACATATATATATATATATGTTTACATATATATATATATATATATGAACATATGTACATATATGTAAATATATGTACATATATGTACATGTACATGTATATGTACACATATGTACATATGTATACATATACATGTACATATATGTACATATGTATATATATATATATATATATAGTTCTCAACTTGTGTTTCCTTTTCCATTTTTTTTGTAATAGTCATATGTAAATGGTAGCATTATTCTTAGACTTTCTAATGACTTTATACAACATATCGACACAAATGTCATCTTCTATTTTTTTCCTCTTATTTCCTTTTCGACATCTGTCAATGGTGACTTTGGGAAGAGTCAAAACACAAATATATATATATATATATATATATATATATATATATATATATATATATATATATATATATATATAGTTCTCAAGTTGTGTTTCCTTTTCCATTTTTTTTGTAATAGTCATATGTAAATGGTAGCATTATTCTTAGACTTTCTAATGACTTTATACAACATATCGACACAAATGTCATCTTCTATTTTTTTCCTCTTATTTTCTTTTCGACATCTGTCAATGGTGACTTTGGGAAGAGTCAAACCTTGTGTTTTGTGAATTGTAAATGGTCAAACCAATCTTAAGAGTATTTGGATTGCAAAACCTCTTTTATATTAGTGTACTTGGAATTGTATATGAATTTTGATCTTGAAATGATATGTTTGAGTAAATGTTGAATTTAACTAATAACATATGTTTTTTATTAAGTAAAACAAGTTTTAACAGGTGCCTAAAACCCAACAGTAAAAAAAAGAAACCAACATTAAATCTAGAGCATGAAGCAATTCAACAAGAAATGATAGGCCATAGAAGGCCACGAGAACTTGAAAAAATAAAAAATAGCCTCTAAAAGAGTAGGCAAGCCTAGCAACTAAAAAATCAAGGGAAAAATATAAAAGCCAAGTGAACCAATCAAGGAACCATATTTTTGACCAACTCTACAGACTTGAGCTCCAATATTTCCATTGTCTCTACTACTTCACTCATCAATTTTATGTCATTAGGAGAGTCATCCCTGTCCCATTTCTTCTTGTTCAATCTCATGTTATTGCTCAGGATCTCAACAAGGGGGTTGGCATCATCTTTTGTTATCCTGTTGTCCTCATTTTCTATGTCATCTTTCACCCCTGTGCTAACCTCCATCATAGTATGCAATTGTTTGATATTATCATTTAAGTCTTTGATAATATTGAAGCTTTGGTTATCAATTTTGTGGAGAGAGGTCTCCATTCTTTCCATTCTTTTTTTCCATTGTAGTAACCCTATAATCCAGTTTGATGATTCTATCAATCTTGTCTTCCTTTTCCTTCCTTTCTAGACCCTACAACTTGTTCTTTATTTGCCCAATTTCATGAAAAATCCACTTGATAGACTAGAAATTGTCCACCATGTTGTTCTAGGAATTGTTGAGGAGATTTATCTCCACCTCCCTAGCATTGTCACTAAGAATCACCATGGCCAGATCAATAAGTTCCTCCAAATTAATTATGCCATCATTACCCTCCAATACCTTTGGCTGGATATTTTCTCTCCCAATATCCATCTTCATAGTTCAAGTTTCAAAGTTTCTCCAGACCAATTTCCTGCCCTTAGAGCCAAAAGTATATGTATTTTTTTTGTACCATAATCTTCATTTATCTCCTCCTTGACCTAGAGAAGGGTCTCCTATCCCTTACTATAATCTTAATCTATGTCCATTTTAATGCCCCTTCTCCTCTTGGTAGGGCTTTCCACCTTCATGCAACCTAGGACCTTGATAGTACCCTCTTCTTTCACATTATTCTCCTCCTCTGTGTCCATTCTCTCATCCTCTTCATTATAGTCCTTAGCAGGATTAACCTTAGACTTAATCATTTTACCTATTGAGCCTTTCCCATCCTTGATTATATTCTTTTTTGGTTCATTTATTTTCTTGTTTTTACCCAAATCCTTTACAATATTAGCTACCTCATCTTCATCAACCAAATGAATCCCATCACTATCCTCAGTGTTAGATGGGAGATAGGAGCTTTCTATGTCCTCCAAGGACTCCAATTTTTGGGCTATGGATTTGTCATGGGTTTGAGCCTTAAAGTGCTCATAAATTAGTAACAACAAGCCCTCATGGAAAGTCAGGTTAGTATAATATTTCTTCTTATATCTCATGATATTCTTATTTATAGAGAAGAAGAGGTAGTAAGGGATGGAGATCTTAATGCCATACGTGAAGTGGTTAAGGATGAAAAAGTGATGGGTACAAACTCTATCATACCTTGTGTCCATCATAATGTAGGAGATGATTTCCCTAAGAACAAACCTCTAGAGTTTTTTTTATTGAAGCCAGTTCATAGTATGCTCTCATCTTCACAATATCCTTTGTCTCCTTAGCATTCTTGGCAAATTATTTAACATCATTGAGGGAAACTTTCTTATCCCTAAAGAATTTGATTCCCTCAGAAGGGGAGTCACTGACCTCTATAATAACACCTTCATGAACCTGGAAATCAATTCCATCAATCTTAACTTTCCGTTCTCTCCAAGACGTGACCATAAGTTCAGTCACCTTAGGGTTCCAACCGTGCAATTTCTAAATATAATTTGAAATGCCACCTTCCCTCAGCTTCTCCCAAACCTTTGACCTCCTTTTCCATTTTGTTGCTTCATCCTCTAGCTCTCTATGATGGCTTTCTCCCACCATAGTATTGTTAAGAGTAGAAAAAAATCTCTATAAACTCCAAGAGCGAAGAAAAAACCTCTAATATATCTCACCATAACTAAACTCTCTTTTGTCCTTAGGAATGCAAGAATAATTAAGATTACAAAACACCCAAAAAATGTGCCAAAAAGCCACCAAATTAAGTTTCCTCATGTTCAACCTGTGCTTAGCTTTCATTAAGTTATATGTGAAACTAAAAACATTACCTTTCATCATCTCTCTTTGTACTATTTGTCCTCCCCTAGATTCTTTCCATCTCAATCATGCTTTTAACTAATAATAAGAACTCATCACCATTAATCCACCTATATGACATGTCCCTTTTGATTGCCTTGTTATCCATCCAATCAGCTACCAAATTTGCCTCTCTATATTCATGTGATACATAGACCCTCTCAAAAGTGAGCATGATTTGTTTGGTTTCTTCCACCATATTCTTAATAGATTAGGAAGGATAATTTTCACCTTTGAGGCACTTTATGATGTTATTAAAATCCCCCTCAAGCCAAAGGAATTTAACTTTAATATCTTTTGCCAGCTTAGTAGTATGAAGGGCAGCACACACCTCAACAAAGTGGTTAGTTTGGTACCCCAAAGGGAAGGTGAAAGCTGCTATGTCATAATCAAAGAAATTTCTAATCACCGCACCACTACTAGCTTCTCCTAGATTAAATTTTGTTACCCCATCAAAATTCACTTTGTGCCACCCATCTGGGGGTAATGACCATTGGAATTCTTTTCTTTTTTTCTATGTGTCATTACTTCTTCTAGTGTCTCCTACCAATGGGTTAGATCCTTTGCGAAAAATATTATTTTCCATAAGGGCATTTAGAATTTTACTCAACACAATCTTGGTAGGAAGGTTGATATCCTTGAAGATACGATTATTGTGTTCTTTCCATATTCCCCAACCGAAGTGGAGAAGAGCCCATTTGCTAATGGCATACAGACCAGAACCCTTCCAAGAATTGTTCCATTACCTAAAGAAGTCTATAGTTGAGGTAGGGGCACACTAGTCCAAACCAAAACCTTGATTGAAACTAGACCACAACTCTCTCGTAAAAGTGTAATGAATAAACAAGTAGTCCATAGACTCGGCCTAGTTTTTGCATAGAACACATCTAGTAGAAATATAGGATCCCCTTTTGTTGAGATTATCAATAGTTAGAACCGTATTCTAGAGGAAAATCCAAAAGAAGATCTTGATTTTAGGAATAAGGTTGAGGTACTAGGAATTTTCCCATAAAGATTTAGAATCTTGCTTCATCAAAGCTCCCCAGAAGCCATTGAGTAAATGCCTCTAGAAGTATTCTCCGACACTAATTGGTCCTAATTAGCATTCAAAATCACTAAGTGGAGGATAGTCATCAAAGGTTTTAGATCCTTAGAGACTAAAGAAAGGTCTCTCCACTCTTGGCCTAATCTGTAGTCACTGACTTTACTACCAAACCTCTGAATTCAAGTATTAGCTCATCTATCAAAAGTAGGAAAATTGAGGAGAGGCCCTTGGAACAGCCAATTGTCTTGCCAAAAAAGAATTTCACTAGCATTTCCAACTCTCCACTTCTCCTTGCATTTGGTATGTTCTTTGGCTTTGATCATTCCATTCCAAATATTTGAGCCATTGGGAATGGTGTCTTCATTGAACTAGTATTGAATAGAAGGTCTCCAAAGGTATTTATCTTCCATGATATCTCTCCAATCCCCCTTGCTAGAAAAGATTCTCCAAATTTGTTTAGCTTGAAGAGCTTTATTGAAAGATCTCATTTTTCTAAAACCCAAACCTCAATAGTGTTTGGGGAGGCACACATTGTCCCAAGAAATGAGAGGAAATCCCTTATGGTCTTCCAAATGAGACCATAGAAAATTCCTATGGATCTTATCCATAAGGTCTACAAACTTGTTGGGAATCCCAAAAAGACTTAGCACATAGGTTGGAAGATTTTGAAGGGTGGATTTGATCGACTAAATTTTTCCTTCTTGGCTTAAGGTAATACCCTTCTAGCCAGCTAATTTCTTATTAAACCTATCAATAAGACTAATCTAGAAAAAATTAATGGGTTTGAGGCCTATAGGGGGACCCAAATAGGTCAATGGAAGGCTACCTATGCCACATCCTAGAATATCATTCATCTTCCTCTATCTCATAGCCAAAGTATTGATGAAGAAGATAGAGCTCTTGCTCCAATTGATAAGCTACCTTGATCCCCTAGTGTAAGAGCTCAACATCATTTTGACCACCCTAGCTTCCCCAACCAAAGATTCACCCCCCATAATGGCATCGTCCACAAATTGTTGATGAGAGAAGACTAGTGAAACCAGAAAAGGGTTTGATTCCTTTCAAAGCCCTAAAGTTTTGTTAGCTGAAATCATCCTTCCCAAACGCTTAGCCAAAATGATAAAGAGAATGAGCAATAGGGGGTCCCCTTGTCTTAACTCCCTTGAGGGATTGAAGAATGTCGATGTAGAACCATTGATCCAAGTAGCCAAAGAGGAAGTAGTAATCAACTAGTTTTTAAGCTTGCATATCTTAGAATCAAACCTAAAGGCTCTAAGAACCTTGATGAGAAAAGACCAGTCAACCCGATCATAAGCCTTGGACAAGTCTAGCTTGAGGAGAAAGCCTTATCTCTTTCCTTCTTCCAAAGAGTGGATGACTTCATGAAGAGTCATGATAAAACCCAAGATTTGCCTCCTTGGAACAAAACCAAACTGTTGAGGAGAAATTATAATAGGGAAGGTCTTGATAATCCTATTGGTAAGGACTTTATAAATAATCTTGTAGAAAGAGTTGAGAGGCTGATAGGTTTGAAAATATCCATAGAGTTCACTCCTGAACCTATAGGGATAAGCACTAAGAACGTAGCATTTACCTCCTTGAGCAAACTTTTAGCTCTAAAAAACTCTTGGACCACTTTGATAACATCCTATTGAACCACTTCCTAGAACAATTAGAAGAAGAAAGTAGGGAAAACATTTGGACCCTAGGATTTGTCTATAGGGAGGGAGAATACTATTTTCTCAATTTCTAGAGGGAAGGAATAGCCTCAATCATAGAGTTGTGCTCTGGCTAGATCAAAGTTGGGATATTAAAGATAATTTCTTGTTAATCATCTTCTTAAAGATTAAGGTCTCTAGTAAAAAGATTAGAGAAGAAAGAGATGGCCTCTGCTACTATATCTTTTTCTTCCTCCAAAACAACAACCCCCTTTTTTATTCTTTTGATTATATTATGGACTCTATGTTTCAAAGTAGACATATGGAAAAATCTAGTGTTTTGGTCCCTCTCTTTCAACTAGACAGCTCTTGAAATTTGTTTCCAATAAGCTGCCTCTTGACCAATAATATTGTGAAGATCAAAAAGAATATATTTTTTCTCATCTAGCCTCTCCTAATTGTAACCCTCCTTTTGAGTAACACCCTAAATGATGTTATTGTCAGAAATAATAGATTAACTATGTATTGTGTATTATCTTTGATGTTACACAAAATGTCATATCATTGCCAGTTAGTGTATGCCAAGCTCACTTGAGCATTGAAGACAGTTTTTTTGTGTCTACTCAGAATTTTAGAGTTTTCCTAGTTCAGAAGATAGTGTTTACCAAGTTCACTTGGGTGACAAGGGAAAGTTTATAGAAGTTGATAGTTAACCAAGCTTACTCAGTTAACAAAGGAAATGTGTGATGGAGCCAGTGTTAACTAAGCTCACTCGGTTACTAAAGGAACTTTGTAAATATGCAGTGTTAACCGAGTTCACTTGGTTAACATAGGAAAATCAATTTGAGTTAGTATCTACCAAGTAGGGTCAATTAACGAAGGATTTTCTTATTTTGGCATATTGAGTTCAATTGAATTGTCTATTGGTTCTAGCTAACTGACAAGATGAATATTAATTATTCTAAGTTGTATTCAAGATGACTTGACAATATGTAAGATATAAATATAAGCTCAAGTTGAGATTGAATGTGTGGAGCATAATTAAAGATTTGATGATGCTAAGAGGAAGCAAATTAGAAGGATAAGCAAAATATCCTTGTTGAGATGGCCAAAATTGAGATCTGTAATCAGCAATTCAATTGCATCAGAAATCAAGCCATCTCATTGTTAATCTCTAACCATTGTAGCAATGATCTAAATCTCTTAGCAGAGTTGGCTTAATACTTATTTATAAATCCTCTAACAAGGTGGCATTTCTATTGAATTGTCTAAAGGCCTCTAACAATGCCACTTCTAATAGGGTGATCAAATCCTCTTATAGGGTCACACCTAACAGTGTGTTTTGTAACCTTTAATAAGGTTGGCTCCTAACAAGGCTCACTTTAGATGAGTAAAAAATAGCAACTAGTTGCAATTGGTGGTTTTTCCCAAATTGGGTTTCTACTTTAAATATTGGTGTCAATTGTGTTCATGCTATTTCTCTTATGTGTTTGCAACTAAGTTAAAGTAATATTAACCACAAATAATATCTTAAGATTTTCATGTTAAGCATTTGTCAAGCTATTTCAGTGTTTACTGAGTTACAACAGAGTTGAGTTTTGATTTTTACTAACAACTGAGGGATCTGAGATTTATTTTTATGATAACTGATTCACCCCTCCCCTCTCAATTACTCCTCTTATATTTCCAACAATTGCTATTAGAGCTTTTGGTGCTTGCAGAGAAGGTTTTAAGGACCAAAGCTAAAGATTAGGATGTCTTACAGAAGAGAGATACCCAAGTTGAATTGAGACAACTTTGCAGCATGGAAATGACTTATGAGGTTACATTTGGCAACTATCAATGATTTAGGTTGTAAATATCTTGATAGTGAATACAAGACTCCTGCTGGAACATTATCAATTGAAGATATTGCTGAAAAGAAAAATCATAACATCATGATGATTGACATTACTTATGCTCTTAATTATGTTGAATTTGATGAAGTCAAAAGTTGTACTACAACTTATGATATGTGGATCAAATTGAAAGCTATCTATGGGAGAGATGATAATGTAAGAAGAGGTAAAGGTGAAAGTTCTAGAGGACAATTTGAAGATGAAGATGAAAGAAGTTGAAAATATTGCAAAATATTCTGAATGAATTAAAGCAAGTGTGAGCACAATCAAAACATCTAGAGGAGACATTGACGACAAAATAGTTGTAAGCAAGGTTCTCAGAACCCTTCTATCTATGAAATTAGAGTGTCTACTATTCAAGAGATGGGATGTGATTAAAATAGCAAAATAACTTTGGATGCTCTATTTGGAAGATTGATAGCTTTTGAGTTGGATAACTATGATAACTATGTCCCTAGTTCCAAAGGTGTTGAGTTTGCATTTGAAGCCAAGCTTTCACTCAAGAAAAGGGGTAAGAAATCAAAATCCAAACAATTAAAAAGTGAAGAAGAAGAAAGTTTAGAAAATGATCTTGAAGTTGTCAAAGCCTTACTTGCAAGGAAATATTCCAAAGGTAGAGGAAAGTACAAAGGTAAGATTCCTCTAATCTTTTTTTTTTGTAAAGAAGTTGGTCACATTGCTACAAGGTGCCCAAATAGAGAAGACATGGATGAAAAAAAAAAAAAAAAAGGTACAAAGGCAAGAAGGAATTCAAAAACTACAAGGAAAAAGGTAAGAAATCTTGTTTTATGGCTAAATATTATAATAATAGTGAAGATGAAATGGTATATATTGTTGTAAAAGATGAATCTAATGATGAAGGAGATAAAATGGCACTTATCTCTCATGTTAGCAAAAATGATACATAGATTATTGATAGTGGTTTCTCACATCATATGACTGGGAGAAAAATAAAGTTTGAGCACATGAAACATTATGATGGTGGTAGTGTGAGATTTGGAAACAATAAACCTTGTTGCATAAAGGGAAAAGGTTGTATCTCATTAACCGATGAACTTAGATGTAACAATGCTTATTGGGTTGAAGGACTAAAGCATAATCTATTGAGTATGGCACACTTGAATAACATTGGATTTAAGCTAGAATTTATGAATGGGAAGGCCAAATTGCTGGATGGAAAATGAAATCTAGTTGGATTAGGCAAACAAACAAAAGGTAATCTATTATATCTAGATCTCAGTGAAAGTTCATGTTTTATTGCTTAAGTAGAAGAAAGTTGGTTATGGCACAAAAGATTATGTCATGTGAACTTTGATAACCTGGTCAAGATAAGAAAAAATAGAAGAGTAAAAGGTATTCCTAGCTTGAGGAAACCTGATATGGGTCTATGCAAAAATTGTCAAATTGGTAAGATGGGAGAAACTAATTTAAAAAGCGAGAACTATCATTCTAAAGAAGTTTTAGAGCTTGTACATACAGACTTATGTGGACCTATTGGAAGAGAGAGTTATAGTGGAGATAAGTTTTTCATTCTTTTCGTTGACGATTATTCTAGAATGATGACTATAATGTATCTAAAAGAAAAATTTGAAGCTTTTTAAAAATTTAAGTGGTATCTGGAAAGAGTAGAAAAATAAACTAGAAAGAAGTTGAAATGTTTGAGATTAGACAGAGCTAGTGAATTTATTTCCAATGAGTTCATTGATTCTGCATCGAAAAAAGAATTAAGAGACATGTATTAGCCTTTGGTACACCTCAACAGAATGGTATAGCTATAAGAAGGAATAGATCCATCATGGATTGTGCAAGAACATTGATGATAGAAAAGAATGTTGCAGTCAAGTATTGGAAGGAAGAAATCAGTACTATAGTGCATACCTTGAATAGAGTATAGTTGAAGAAACATAGTATCTACATTACTCAATCTAAATATATCAAAGAGATACTAAAGAAATTTGGAATAGAAAACTTAAGACCAGTTGGAACTCCTATGTCTACTAGATATAAGCTTTACAAAAATGATGATTCCAAGGAGGTAGATTAGACCACATATAGATCAATGATTGAAAAATTGGAGTATGTAGTGCATACAAGGCCTGATATTTGCATTAACAGTCGGTATGGTGGAAAGATTCTCAGAAAATTCCAAAGAAAATCACATGATGGCAATCAAAAGAATCATAAGATATCTAAAAGGTACTAAAGACTATGGTTTATGGTACAAAATAGGAGGAAATTTTGATTTAAAAGTATTCATAGATGTTGATTGGGAAGGAAGTATTGATGATAGAAAGAGCACCAGTGGTGGAGCATTCTTTCTTGATAAAAAACTAGTGTCTTGAACAAGTAAGAAACATAATTATATTTCTTAGTCCATATTAGAGGCAAAATATGTGGCAGCAACAATCAATTGTTCTAATATTGTTTGGTTCAAACAACTGTTGGTAGGTATGAAGACAGAGATTAAGGATCTAGTGGTTATATATTGTGATAACATGAGTGTAATAAATATATACAAAAATCTGATGATGCATACTAAAACAAAACACATTGCTATAAAATATCATTTTTAAAGAGGATTGGTACAAGATAAAGAGGTAAGATTGGAATATGTGAATACTAAAGAACAAATTGCACAAATATTCACTAAGCCATTACCCAAGGATGCATTTCTATATCTAAGAGGAAAGCTAGGGGTCATTCCCCTATCCAAAGCTCACTAAATGAAGTTTAGTGATGCATCAACTAGAGCATGTTGAAGATCATTTAGTTGATGTAGTATTGACAAAGGCACACTACAAATGAATCAGTTCATGAGGTACATTGATATATACTAAATATTGTCTCTGGTGTGAGATGTCAAAGAGGGAGAATTTTGTTGTCATATCTCAAAAAAAATTATCACTTCAAGAGATGACAAAGAGGGAAATATCAAAGGTAGAAGTTTTCTGATAGAGGGAGAAACTAAAGGTAGAAGGAGTTCACATTGATAGAGGGATTTCTCATGGATGAAAATCAGAATGAAACTAAGGATATATTCCTTATTTTTATTCTTGCTCTAAAATTTTATTGCATTATGATATTTTGTGTTGTCATCAATGCCAAAGAGGGAGATTGTTGGAAACAATTAACTAATTGTGTATTATCTTTGATGTTACACAAAATGGCATATCATTACCAATCAATGTACGCCGAGTTCACTTAGGCATTGAAGATAGTTTTTTGTGTCTGTCGAGCATGCCATAGTTTGCCTAGTTCAGAAGAAAGTGTCTACCGAGTTCACTCGGGTGACAAAGGAAAGTTTGTAGAAGTTGAGTGTTAACTAAAATCAATCAGTTAAAAAAGGAAATGTTGGATGGAACTAGTGTTAATCGAGCTCACTCAGTTACCAAAGAAACTTTGTGAATATGTAGTGTTAACTGAGTTCACTTGGTTATTATTTACCAAGCAGGGTTGGCTAACGAAGGATTTTCTTGTTTTGGCATATTGACTTCAATTGAATTGTCTATTGGTTCTAGCTGATTGAGAAGATGAATATTAATTTTTCTAAGTTGTATTCAAGCCAACTTGACAACATTTAATATATAAATATAAGGTCAAGTTGAGGATTGAATGTGTGGAACATAATTAAAGATTTGATGATGCTAAGAGGAAGAGAATTAGAAGGATAAATAGAATATCCTTGTTGAGATGTAAAGATACATTTCATCAAGAAGGATCAATTATACAAGCTAGAATTGAGATATGTAATTAGAAATTTAGTTGCATCAGAAATCAAGTCATCTCATTGTTACTCTCTAACCATTGTATCAATGATCTAAATCTCTTAACAAATTTGGCTTAATAGCTATTTGTAAATCCTCTAACAAGGTGGCATTTCTATTGAATTGTCTAAATACCTCTAACAAGGCCACTCCTAATAGGGTGATTAAATCATATAATAGGGTCACACCTAACAATGTGTTTTGTAACCTTTAATATGGTTGGCTCCTAATAGGGCTCACTTTAGAAGAGTGAAAATCAGTAACTAGTTGCAATTGATGATTTTTCCCGAATTGGGTTTCCACATTAAATCTGAGTGTCAATTATGTTCATGTTATTTCTCTTGTGTGTTTGCAACTAAGTTAAAGTAATATTAACCATAGATAATATCTTAAGATGTTCATATTAAGGATTTGTTGAGCTATTTTAGCGTTTACCGAGTTACAACATTTTTCTTATGTGTTTATTGAGTTACAAAAGAGTTGAGTTTTGATTTTTACTGACATCTAAGGGATCTAGGATTAATTTTTGTGGTAATTGATTCACCCCTACCCTCTCAATTACTCCTATTATATTTCCAGTAGAGGTCCTCTGAGATTTTTGCTTTGGATTGGAATATGTTACCAAAATCTAACTTATTCCACTTTTTGAATTTATTTTTGATATGTTTCAACTTCTTGGCCACCTTGAACATGGCAGTGCCTTCTATGTGAATATTCCACCTCTCTAAGATATGAAGAGAGATATCTAGGTAGGAAGTCCACATTCTTTCGAATCTGAAGGGGAAATTATGTTGATGGCAAGGGGCTCAATAGTGAGAGAAATAAGAGAGTGATTAGAACTAGTTTGAGCTAATAATGACAAATTATAGCTGTTGGAATTCATCCAATCTAAAGATATGAGAGCCTTGTCTAGCCGCACTTGGATGCAATCTCTACTGACTCTTCTATTAGACTAGGTGAAGAAGCCTCCCTAAAGGTCAACATCTATCAAAGCCAAATCATTGATGAAGTCTGAAAGGTCCTACCTAGTATCCAGATCCAGGGCCAAATACCCTATTTCTCATCATCCCTTAGGGATATTAAAGTCCATCATAGTGATACAATTTCCCACTTGGAATCTAGTTAAAATATTTATAATATTTACCCAATAGTTCCTCATACCAATCTTAGAATTAAGAGCATAAACATTCAAAAGATACCAGCTTTCATGATTTTTGATATTAAGTACTTGAATGAGAAGAATATTACCTTCACCATATAAGACTTGGGTCTTAAAAATGTTAAGAGTAGCAGAGGGTAAGAAGACCCCCCGAGGCCCAATTAGAATTCATAGCAAACCACTCCAAACTACTAATTAAAGAGATGCTCTCCACAAACTCCTTTTTAATTTTGGTTTCTTGAATAAGCATAAAATATGGTCTATGATCCCAATCATATTTCTAAGTACCTCTTGTTTGTGGACTCCATTTAGCCCATGTATATTCCATGATATGACCTTCATCTCTTTTTTGAAAGGTAGGCCTTTTGGATGATCTTTTGACTTACATATGTTAGATTCCTTATAGTTTCCTCTTTCATGTTTTGGACGTGATTGTTCCTTCTAGGGGTTTTAGGTTTTTCTCCAAAATTAGCTTTCATTCTACCCCTAGTAGTAGCTAGGGAAACTAGAGAGGGGTCTCTACTTTTATTTTTCTTTCTAACCATAGTCCACTCCCCCTGTCTCTCATTGGCACAACTTGCAAAAAGAGCCCCCATTCTTGTTAATTAGCCTAGTGATGAGGATCTAACCATTTCCATCACTCTTGAAACCTTCCTCGGGGATACTACCTCTAGGATGAGGTTGATAATAGGTTCCCTCAGGGAGTTTCTAGTCTTTGAGAAGCATCCCCACACCTTTCAAGGTCCTGGGAGTTAGGAACTTGTGATATAGCTTCATCTTCTGCATGATCAGTGTTTACCATCCCTAACTCCCTAGAAAAAAATCCACCTTTTAATTAGCCTCCATAGGATTATAAATCTAGGGGATATCAATATCCTTAGATTTTGTTCCATGAGAAACAACCTTAGTGCTTACCTCTTATGTAGCTCACTATTGAGCTACCAAAGGCTTAAGCATATCAACTTCCATTATGGAGATTCCTCTGGATTCTAACCCTTGGACCACTATAACTATTAATGGTTGGGCACCCACTTGGTCCTCCTATTTTTTCTTAGGCCCTCCTTCATGGTTCACAATTTCCTTTTGTCTCCATACCTTATCTCCATCTTTTGTATTTTTTATTTTGTCTTTGGAAATGCCCTTGGTCTTATTCTTACTCAACGACTGTTTCCTAGATTTTTCCACCAAAATACAGGACATAACTTACCCACATGGCCTACTTTTTTGCAATGGAAGCACACAAAAGGGACACTTTCAAAGTATAGCTTTTGAATATGCATTCCCATTTTGGAGTGAAGATATATAGCCTTCGGCATGTCTTTGCTCTCATTGACCCTAATATAGATTTGTGCATAGGTTAATCAACTTCTTGACACCATTGTGGGGTCAATGAAAAGAAGCTCCCCAAAAGATTTTGCTATGCCATGAAAAACATCTTCATACCAAAACTCCATTGGAAGTTTAGGAAGGTGAACCCAAACAGGAGCTTGAACAAAGAAAGAATCATTAAGATCTAGTTTTGTGGCCTATTTCTACAGAGCAAGGGTTGATCAACCAAAGGACCAAGATCCTGTGTAGAGGATCCTTGTGAGATCTTCTAGAAAAGAAAACTCAAAGGAGAGGAAAACCTTTTCCATTGACACAATCTCAACATGGCCTTTCAAGTCCCATTTGTTCCTAGCATAGGCCCATACAATATTGATATTCGACCTTGGTCCAATGAACTACCCAACTAGAGAAGAGGTCATTATAGAAATATTATTGTCTACTAACTCATCGAGAATCTCAATATTGTATTGTCCCTTTTTCTTATCCAAGATATCCTTTATCTTCGGCAAGGAAGACTTACCTATGGGTTTGAAACCAAAGAGAGAAGACCACCAACCAATCAAATCTGCATCATGGACTTTTTGAGCAGGGTGTGGGCCTGACATAGTCTAACCAAATCTCAATGCATCCTTCCCGGGGTCCTTCCTTGGTTCACATGAGTCCTCATGCCTAGAGGCTAGCTTATTCCCCTGGTCTTCCTCCTCCTGATAGGCCCCTAAACCCTTGTTTGCACAATCCTAAACTGGCCAGCTTGAAGCATAATTCAAATTTCTAATCTCACTAATTCCCACTCCTACTATCAATCCCTCTCTGCATGCCATACATTTGACTTATTGTTGAAAAAAAATGGTTAACTAATAACATATGTTAGTAAAGTTAATATTTGAATTTTTAATAGTGATTATTTATCTTTTATGATGGTTGATGACTTTTTTTATAACAAGAAAAACATCAATATTATTATTAACTAGAAGGTTTGAAGTCTTATTGTTTATTCATATGTATTACTTAAGAAAATGATAGTAATAGCCTTTAGATTTTTATTATCATGTTTCTTTTCCTCTTTACTTTTTTCCTATCAATCATATGTAAATTATAGTAGTATATTTAGACATATAATTATTAGATATTGACACACATTTCAATCTAACTTCATTCTTTTTTTTCTTCTGTCAACAATAGCTTTCAAAGAGTCAAACCTTGTGATGTATGTGTTGTAAAAATTTAAACTTATCTTAAGGTTTTTTGGGTTGTGCAACCTCTTTTATATTGGTATAATTAGCCTTTTAAATAGAGATTAATATTCATTGTGAGTAATTATCAATTTCAACTATTAAATATGTTAGCAATTTTAAACTTTATATTCTGACTACTTTCTTACACACACATACATATATTTTAGTGTTGTAAATAATACCCTGAATAATTCTTCATCGCATAATACATCTACCTTAGGAAAAAATTGAAATTCCTCTCAAGCTTTCATATGATTCCATCTAGCTTGTCACCTTCCCCATATGAAATCTTGATCACAAGTCAAACTTGGTTTAGGATGCACACAGAGACATCCACATAGTATTCACTTACCCCAAAGATTTGAAAATGAATAGGTGGCCTTTGGAGTTTATAACTACTATTTATATAGCAAAATACGTATTTCAACTACCTACTAATGTTAAGAATCATTGAACCTTCTTAAAACCTCACAAATTTCCTTATTTGTGTTCTCTTCCTTATAATTCCTAGCTCTTAAAAATCTTCATCATCATCTTGGAAAACTTTCATAGTTCTTTAGCACTTTGATATTATGAATGTACCAAGTTTTCCAATTACCTACTCAATCTTGCCTCCATCCCATCAAGATTTGACTTTGTGGCCATGAGGGGGATTTACCTCGCATTCATATCATCTTATTTCATTACTAAAAGAGGGGTAAAAAATTATTCAGCCAAGAAGAGATACAAAAGGGAGAGGTCAAAAAGGAGCTCTATCCTAATCAACAATGTCATCAAATTCACAAGATAATTCAGAGGGTGATTTCCCCCTATCTATAGCATTCCAATCTTGCACATGATTAGAATCCCATTTAGCCAAGTAATTTGCAACTCCATTCCATTCCTGAGGGATGTAAGTAAAATAAACTAATTCTAGAGTACTTCAAAAGAAAAAGAGTCTGATTAACAACTGAAGCCATATGCCAACCAATATTCTCAAGTGCCTACGAAGTAAGAAATTTCACAATCACTTGGGAGTTAGACTCACAGATAATCTGTCCACATCCCCTCAAACAATATTGTTTCATAACATGTAAAATGACCAATGCCTTCATAAGTTTGTTAGTATAACAACCCTTATGCACCAAGAAAAGAAATTGGACATCACTAAAACTTCAATGAATCACTCCCCCAATGCGAACAAGACTTGGGTTCCCCTAGGAAGAACCATTAGTGTTAACTTTAAGAACTCCAAGTGGAGGAGGAGTCCAATACCCCTCATGATTCACCTCACTCTTCATCTATCACTTATGTTGTATGGGAAGACAATGGAACCATTGACTTCCAACCCTTGAGACCCCTCCCTAAAGATGAAGATTGAGGCGATTGCATACGATAAGGTCACTAGGAGCCATACCCCATTTAACACATATAGTTATCTTGAATTATTTCATATAGAGAGTGGAAAATCTTCCACCAGACTTCCATAGCTCCAACCCGGACATCTTGAAAGCTTTGTTTGTTCCTCTCCAACCAAATATGCCAAAGAATAAATGAAGGACCATAACATCTCACTTCATTAAGAATATCATTATGTGTTGATTATTTTATTTATCATCTATTATCATTTATCTTGTATTAGAAATCTATTATCTATTTATCAATCTTGGCTAACAATGGAGGTGGAAACACCAAGTGGAGGTTTGAATGTGGCAAGGCCTCTTAAGCAAGAAACCTCAATATTTTAATTTCTAATTGTGATAAATATTTGGAGGAAGGAGCAAGAGATCATGGGATTATCCTATCTATATTTTGTGAGCATTTTATTTATCTTGTGTTCCTTGTAATAGTAAGTTTCATAGTTTATTCACACTTTCCTTCTTGAAATTAGTCTACATTTATTTTTTGTTTAGTTAGTCATTAGTCTTATACCCTTTCTCTCTTAGTTTTAGTACCCTATTTGTAGAAGAAACACACATATTGCATTGGCATCCCACATTTGTGTTTCAATCTAAAACTCATACTAGTGTTCAAGAAAGCGAGCTCACAAAGTGTCTTAGTGGGCTTTTGCAAATTTCTTTCCAATTATCAATAATTAAAATATTTTATTTTCTTTTATTTTTGATCAGTAAACAGTCGAAGCCTAGATTAATTATTGCTATTTATTTTAATTAATTATTTTTTATGTGTTAAGGGAATTCAAACCCAAGACCTCCCACATGAGAGGCTCACAAGTTACCATTGTGTTACAGGCTCTTGCTTGATTTTATTTTCTATTATTTTAGATTTATTTTAGTTTCATTAATTTACATTACATTTAACTAAGTGTTTATTTCTAGTTAGTTAATTAATCTTCTTTATTACCCTAGCTGAACAAATAACTAGTTTAGTGAAATGGTGCAAGAGTCAATACATCCCTTAGGGGTCTTATCAATCTCAAGATAGGTGAATTCCCTTCTCCATATTTTTTTGAGCTTGACGTGAAATTTATTTCAACTCCATTTCTTTTCAAATTCATCATTTTCATGTTGTGAGGCTATTCAATTAACTTAATGACTTAGATCAATTCAAGAATTATCATAATGATATCCTACAACTAAATATTCCTCCAAACTAGTATAGTTCAACTAGACCAAGCCTAATGTTTATGGGAAAGGAGAATTACAATGATCCTTTTGCATCACATTTTTTCAATCTAATACTAGGAATCAACTCACTTCTCCTAGATCTAGTTGTGAGAATTCTACTTTGACAAATTCTTCTCCCACTTCTCTTCTCACAGTAGACCACTAATATTCTCTCTATATTCTTTTTTTCTCAAATTTAGTTCTTGAGATAAACTTGAGAGATTTCAAAAGATTTCTTAATAAGGAGGATGTGTATTTTGAGGTTGGGTCTTCCATTAGCAATATGAGAGAGATGCTAATTTTAGATGAGAACTGACTTGAATTTATAATGGAAATAGGGAAGATCATGGGTACAATAATATATCTCTCAATCCACCTAGCCCCCAATAAACTCAATCCAATGTCATTGGTGCACATATTTCTATTTCTATGCTTGAAATGTATGTGTATATAGCATAATCGAATCTAAATATTATCCCCTTTCCAACAATACGAGACTTAACATCACTATGAGAAAGGTCACCTTAGGATACAATATGAAAATTATTGGCGTTAATAATAGAATTAGCCAAGGTGTTTTTACTAGTGGGTCCTTTACACACCCTACTAACATAGGTTATCCATGTCAACCTCCCTCACCTCATAATCATGTTCTCAATATATATTGAAAAATATGGATCATTTGCAAAAATTGCTTGCTAATCATTTCGCTATGAGTAATAAGAGATATTTTAGTCTATATTATCATTGTAGTTTACTCTCTTTGTAATATATCAATATTTCACCACCATGGCGTGTTAAGCCCTTAAATTTTGATAGGTATAATGATGATGGGATCCTCATTTCAACATTGATTCCTTTATTACTTTAGGTAGTGATAATCATAGCCTCTATTATGCTTTTCTAAGGATATTCACTTGGTCTCTCAAAGGAACCAAGATGGAATGGTATAGCTCTCTTCTAAATTATTACATCTTAACATTCAATCAAATCACATATAATTTCCTTGTTTGATTCCAAGAAAACATAGGGAACACAATAACTATCCTTGACCTTGTTCATTTCAAATAGAAGATCAATAAGAATGTGATTAACTTCATTTTAAGGTAATAGTCCATGTCTATGAAAGTTCTCCTATCCTACTTGATGATGACCTTCAAATGATGTTCAACAATAATTTGTAGTGGGTGTCGAGAGATATGATTTTCTTAAATGGATACCCCAACTCAAGTTCTAATATTTACAATGCTCTGATAATATCAACACATCGTGGCCAAAAATGGAGAATCTTTTGTTGAAAACTACATTTGAGACAATTGCTATGTTTTCATTGATGTTAAACCTTATTGATAAGATATATTACTATTTAATTAGAATGCCATATCTAGATGATTGATGAAGAGGATTTGAGAAGGACATAACAAAAGCACCTAGAGGTAAGGTTGAGTTATAAGGAATTACAATAGGCACTTTATTAGTTAGACTTTGAAAAGATAAAGTGATTTTTTAATCATGTTACAAGTAAAAAAGATAATTGTACTGACGACTAGAAGAAGTGATAGAATAATGACCAAATACATAAGCTTGATTGAGCAAAATAGTCAAAGATTAAGGAACTTGAAGTTTATGTCAAGTGATACAAGTGTCAACCAAGCACCAATATAAGCTGAGAAAATATAATATTGAATGAGCATCAACATCAACTGAGTGACATTATATGTGTCAACCAAGATAAATTAGTAGCGATCGAGTAATCCAGTGATGACCAAGTGTTAGAACATAGTATCGGTTGAGGGACAACATTTGGCAGATGATGAGGAAATCATGATTTCCAACTAACATAGTTGATTTCTTGGAACACAGTTGATTTCTTGGAATATGTAAAGTGTTTTGAAGATAAGGATGGATGATTCAAATCATTTAATTTGAAGGAAATTGTGTTTGAGCATTTCTATGCAAGAATTCAAGGTGAAGTTTCTAGAAGAGAAAAGAGGAGACGAAATGATGGAAGGATTTGATGAATCTAACCAAACCCTAAGATCTATGGTGATGTTTAAGCAATAAAAGATCATAATTACCTATTTAAGGAGGTACAAGGGCTAAGCTTAGAGAGAGGTTAGCAAAGTTAGTGAAGACCTAATAAGGTTAAAGCTATTATTAATGCTATTGATTGGCAAAGTTGAGTAGGAGGATGAGAAGAGTTGTGAAGTGTTGAAGTGTGATTTCTTAACTTAGGGTTGCTAAGAAGATCAGAGATGGTGATAAAAATGAAGGATAGTCAGTGAATAATCATGTGGACCAAATTGTGATCTATATTTGCAAAGTGAGTTGTATTTGTTAGATCAAATTTGTTGTTACTTTCTAACCATTATATTAGTAGTGAAATCCTTTAATCAAGGCTAACCTAATAGTCATATGTAAATCCTTTAATCAAGGTGACATTCTAATGGAATGTTCTCAAGTCCTCTAACAAGGCCACTGCTAATAGGGTGACAAAATCTTTTAAGAAGGTCACATTTAATAGTGTATTTTGTAACCTTTAATAGGGTTGGATCCTAAAAAAGACCAATTTAGAAGAATGAAAAATTGGTGAGGTGTTATTGGTGGTTTTTCCCAAATTGGGTTTCCATGTTAAATCTTGGTGTCATACTTGTGGGGATATCATTTGAGATGTTTTACTATCAATGTTTTACATTCTGCTAGTTTGATAATTATTAGGATAGTGGACTACAATTTTATGTTATTGATTATTTTCTATAGAGGTCAAGCTAGGGAATGAAATTATATCTAAAGTATTTGAAGTGATCAAAAGTTCAAATGGTACATCTAGACCTTGGATAACTAATTTAGCCCCCCTCTCAGTTATTGTAAATCATTCTAACATCTTCTTCAAGCACCTATAGAGGCATGTCTTCCTTAGATGGTTCCCTAAAAAATAATATTGTGGATAGTATGATCATACTCCTCTAAACCACATAATAAATAACTTCTCTAAAAAATTGCAACAAAATTGTTCATTTTCAAAATTAAGTAATTCCAATGGAAGTATCCAATAAAATTTGTTAAAAGACAACCTAGTGACCCTCCTTGAGGTTTGACCTCTCTTTAATATCATCCATGAGATCCTTGGTTCTATGATAGTTCAACTTTTTGTCAATTTCATTGTGTACCTAGTCATGACACCAAGCATTATGTATGTTTTAGACATCTCATCCAAGACCATAGCTATGTTAGTTTCATATAGGTCAATGAAAGGAAGAAAAAAGAAAAAAAGAAAAAGTCAATGGACAAGATGAACAATGAACTTCATATTTATACTAATCATTTTCCACCACATTCTAAAAACTACATTTCTACATCATCATCTTCTCCCCCTCCATTAAGAAATAACTCATTTATCAATACGATGACAATCATTTGCATCTCACCACTCAATTAAAGGATGCATAATATAGAGATATCATCTACCCATTTGGATGGTCGTTATTGAAGAGATCCTTTACCCTTGTACATCCTACTTAAAATCAATGGAAAAACTATGAGAGGTGTAATATTTGATCCTATTTGTTGAGTGGATGTCATCATAAAGGAATTAATGTTCATTAATCGAATACATTGTGCACAATATGACAAGTGTCAAGAAACATTTGGGGTCAACCACCTTGATGGTCCTTATAATGGGACCCAAGATGGTTTCTACAAATTTTTCCACTACCTTTGATTCTTATCTCTTATGAGAGAATGCATGTATCCATTGAATGATCTCTATGGAGGTAGTTCTTGTAGTGGTCTATAAATTCATTAATTTCTCCCATGAGGGTACCTTGTACACTATCCATGACATTGGACATTATCCCTTGGTGTCTCATGGTGGTTTCTTATTGGATCAATTATAGGATATTCTAGTAGGGATCCTACTTCACCAATGAGAGTTTCCATTATTATTGTCCCCCTCTATCTTCATGTACTCAGTTGGCAAATGTTGATTCTCCATATTGGTTATCAGCTTACATGCACAATCTTTCTTTTGTTTGTAGCAGTAAGGATAGTACTTTGCCAATCATGATTCAGCTTCTGCATACTTCTTCTTTGTAGGCATGGTGTCGAGATGTGTAGCGACATCATTTATGATTTCTTGCTTGAAATATGAGAGTAAATTAGATATCTTGAGCTTTAAAATGCCTTGACTAATCCCTTTAGTGATTGTAGACCAGTATCCTCTGCCTTTCTTCACAGTTGACCTTGAGTAGTTAAGACAGATTTTCTTGAGGTCATCCCAAGAAGATTGGTATACATCACCACCAACCATCAGATCTAATGCTTCCAGACAATTATCGTTTACCCCTCTCAAGAAGACTAGTTTCTTTGAATCCTCTACTAGTACATGCTAGGGGTTCTTTTGCATTGTGTACAAAAAACATGAAACATAGTCTTCTAATGTTTCATCCTCCTTTTGTGATATTCTAAAAATATCATCTCCTCTTGGATCACTCCCCTTGCAATAATCTTTATATTTCTCCAAACATAGAGTTTGCATTTCATCCTAGGTACCTACTACATTGGCTCCTAATCCCATGAACCATCATAAAGTTAATTCTTTTAGTGTTGCTAGAAACAACTTGAGCTTGTGGGCATTAGTGTTATAGTCAAAGCTACGATAGAGTATGTCAAACTCAAAAAAGAAAGTATTAGGATCCTCAGCTACAAGGCCATAAAACTTTGGAAGAGTAGCTGCGAGCATATTTTTGAGATTACCATTGGTTATGAGGCTTAGGAGAGGAAATGGAAAAGTAGGGTGTGCCATTACTGGAGGTATTTTATTATGGGGTTGTTGCTGAAAGGGAACATTGGCTACGAGATTGTTAACAATAGGTGGATTTGGACCAGAGTTATCAAGAAAGTTGGCCAAGATTTCAGAAAAAGGTTGAAGACCATTTATATCCAAAGGTTCTTCTCTAGAAGAAGATGCTGCTGGAAAATTAGGTTTTGCATCCTCAAAAGAAAAATCAACTTCTTCAATTCTATTATTCAAATTAACAGACTCTCATGGAAGAAATCTTCCATATTCATCTCATTGTCTTCCTCTTCAATGCATGAAATTGAATTCTTCACACTTATGAAGCAACTTTTAGGAGTACAAATCTCTAAAAACTAACTAAAAAAACTATGACCCAAAAAGATGTTCCTAGCTTGACACCATCCTCGGCAATGGCACCAAAATATGGTCCGCCTCACAATAGGTATATGATAATCATGCCCAAGGCCTTACTTAGGAATAGTTTATTCAATCTAAGGATCACTTCTCCCACCATGAGGTACATTTAATTTGTCAACCTAGGGATGTATACTTGAAATGGTCAGCGCAGTATGTGCACTAGGTTTCTTAAGGAGTCATTATGCTTATGCTATAGGAAATTAAAATGCATACAAATTACCTACACTAGTATTGCAAGAAAGTAACACACTTAACTCTTTTTTGAAATGAATACTAGAAATACAACTATGTGCTAACTTATATTTCAACTCAGACCATCCACCATAACTACTCTTTCAGGTGCTGCAAGACATTCACAAAGTATGATGTTGCAGGAACAAACTTATAACTTCTACCTAAAATACTAGAAGTAAAATCTACACTACTCTAATTTAATCCACCTCCCAAGTGCCCCCCCTTGGTTGGTTTTTGCTAATCTACTAACATAGAATGTAAACCAAGACTTACTTCATTATATTCCAAAACTCTTTACATAAGAACAATACATAAAACTGTAAAATAACGCACTACAAGAGTCAACAATATTTTTCCATAAACTTTTCTCTACCAAAACTATCGATCCTATCCCTATAAATAGAGGATAAACACTTATTCTAAAACAAGAAAGAAAACAAATTGACTACAAATCTACCAGAGAAGAAGGAAATATAATAGCTCACGATATAAGTAATAAAGTTTAGGTAACCAATTCAACACAATAGTAAATGCAAAGGGAATATAGCAACAATTCATCCCTGCATTCCTAGAATAATAGCTCCTCCTTTGAAGTAGTTGTGTTTCCTGATGCCATTATGATTCTTCCACTATAGCTGGGCCTTGACACTCCTTCTTGAATGCCATTGACCATTCTCTAGTTTCTTCCCTAACAAATTAGTTGTGATGCAGAAATATTTACACAAATAAGAATAATTAAATTAAATCCAAATATTAGAACATACATTCCAATTTTTATATGAAATACTGCATTATATGTATAATATTGGCAAAATAGGACATAACTATCTACCCATGGGTTAATCGTTCTATCTGGACTTTATCATAAGTTCAACTAGTTATAAGTTCACAAATGTCTTGGCAACATTAAAAATAGAGTATTAATATTAACATAAAATAGAGGCAATAATTAGCCTCATCACCCTACATGGACAAAGAAAAGACATTGTTGTTTCCATGAGGTCCATCCTTTGTTTGATATTTTGATCCAATAGGACATCATTTCCTTTCATTAAGGGTAAGAGGTCACAAAAATTTTCTCCATATCCTCTAGCACATGCTTCTTATCCTTTGAGGGTGTCTTCTATTCCTTCAACTACTCATAAATTGAAATGAGAAAAGGTACCCAAAACTGAGCCTAATCACAACATCAAATACCACCCTAATGGAGCAAGTTTTTATTGGTCATCTACAAGATTATGATCCTAACCCACATCATTGCAAAAGCTATCTATCATTTGAGCATAGGTTTCTTCAGTGGGCTATGGACTTAGAGCATGTCATTATTGGAAGAAACTGAGTCTTTGAATCCTATGTTTGTATCACCTACTCTTTCTCTTGGTGCTTCTATCCCTCATGTAGCTACATACTCCATTTTATTTCTTACTACTCTAGGAGCAACTGAAAGACCTCATGTTAAGTTGGTTTAAATTTTCATCTCCTTTTCCTAGGAACCTCTATTGGTCACCTCGCTTCTTGATACCCCTTTATTCCTTAACCCATAGATTTTCTATATATACAAGTTGCGTCTAATGCTACATATATAGTGGAGTATAGGGTGTCTTCTCCATCCTTCAAGATAAAGTTTGACTTGGGCATCATGCCAAAGTTATTTATTGGAAGTCCACTCTAACATGTCCTCTATCTATTTTTGTACTTCTTGTGGAGAAGTCTCTATTCTGTCATGAATATTGTACTTGTTGTGGATAAGGCTCTATTATGTCTTGAATATTTCACCACCCCCTTTATAGAGGTCAAAGAAGTGTCTTCTCTTTTCTTCCCCTAGTTCAAGTCAATTTTGTCTAATGAGGTATACATGTTCATTTTGCTCAATAGAAAATGATGGTGTTGATGTTAGTCTACACACAATCCTTCATGCTTCCATTGGTTTAGCTATTAGATGAGAACGTAGAGGTAGTTTCATCATTAGCATTAGCTATTGTTGAAGCACTTGGGGTTGCTATAGTGGTCATTCCACTTCAATATTGCTCTCCCTCCCCATATGATTAAGATTGGGGGGACAATGACCCATTGGTGGATGATTTGTGAGATAGTTCACACTTCTTCATCTATATATTAGAGTGTGCATCTACATGCTCACTCAATTTTGTATTTAAATGTTTTTCCCTACTATGGGACCCAATTTACTCCATCAATACTTGAAGATAAAGTGCAACACCTTGTACACTTAGTCTACTCATTATCATGTCCTTGTATTTTTCATTCATTGAATTTTGACATTCCAGGATGAAGAAAATGGTGGGATCATTTTGGTATTCTTCCATGTTGATATAATTCTTTTGTTTATCTTCTTGTGCTCTTCTTCAAATCCAAATAAGTTTAGGCTTTGATCTAAAATATCCATATAAAATCATGTATCAAAATTTTATTTGTAGGGGTTGAAGTATTAAATAATCACATTACCTTTGTCTTTTCTTGGTTGTCTTGATCTTGTCAATATCATGTGTCACCTGTTGTGGTGTGATATTCCATGGAAATATCTAGTTACATTGGCATGCCATACTGCCTCTTTTCTCCTTAGAATGAGTCATGTTCCTCTCTAAGTAAAATGTTCTATTATGGGGGGAGGGGGGGTATAATATCTTTATCTATATTATAGGATTTTCTAATAGATTAAAAAATATATATAATTTGTTGTGCCTACCTCTAGTATGTGGACCAATCCACCTATCAAATCTTTTTCCCCATCTTATGACCATCAAGAATCTACTTGTATTGGTGTAATTTTTTCTCCCCATTGTACGGTCTTCTAGATTTTCTACCCATATTGGCACTGAAAAAATATCTCACCCTACCATACAACTATTTGACCTTTTCTTCTTTTATTAACATGATTAAAGTCACCCTATCCTACAACTATCTAGAATTTACTACTTGTAGAAATCTAGTTTAAATCACCTTACCATATGGATATCTAGTATAACTCAATTTACTAACCATACTAGTGTACCATCAATGATCAATATTTTATCATTATCTCTCTTTCATCTAGCACACTTGTCTACAAATTGAATTCTAGGATGTAATCTCATAAAAATATGGTCTTTATCTTAGATGCAACTCCATGTAGACAACATACTCTAGCTCACATCTTCAAAAATGATATACTTGCTAAAGTGGGGGAAAATGTAGTGTCCTAATTTACACCTTGTATAATTCATCATTTCATGATTCCTCTACCATAACTAAAAATCAAAATTCCATGTAAGCTTTTGTATCACTCCATATGCCTTGTTGACTTACTGTCTAACTTCTTCCACTAATCCTCCATCAAGGTAGACTCCTTTGGTTTCTTTTATTTCAAATCTACAAACCACTAATCTCTCACATCACAAATATCTTCAAAATTCAACTTTGACATCTCATAACCAATGTTGTTGAAATTCTCAATATCTTAATGAGAGGTTGATGTAATGACATACAATCTTTGTCAAATCTACAAAGAGCCCACAAATCAAAAGCTCCCACTGCAAAAGGCAAGAGCCTATAACATAATAGTAACTTGTAAGCCTTTCACTGGGGAGGTCTTTAGTTTGAATCTACTCGAGTTTAACACATAATTATAATTAATATCAAAAAACAATAATAACAATTCATCTAGTCTTTCACCCATTACCAGTAAAAGAAAAAACTCCCACTATAGAAAAAAGCATTCAACACTTGTAGAGAGGCATCCCTCCCTTAACACAACCATTAGCTCTAATAAAAAAAGTTGAAGAAAACTTGAAATATGAACATAAAACTAAATATTTATACAAATCTAAAAGATTGACCCTCTTAAATTTTGATTACACAATCAAAAAAAGAATAAGAAAATCATTGCACATGAAACACCAGATTTATGTTTAGCAAAAAAATTCCATCATAGAAAGAGAGACAAGTATATTTACTAATCCAATGAAGAATACAACAATAATAAACTTGTCTATAGACCTCTATAGAATTCTAAAAACCCCATTAACTTGGAAATTGAAAAAGATCAAACATATAACACTTACTAAAGGCACCACTTTACAAGAGTTTTTGAGGATGAATACCACTATTGCATCATAAAATAATAGACCATATAACCACCTAGAAAAACCTCATGACCAGCCCTAAGTATACTCTCTTAGAAATGCTTCTTACAATTGTTATAATACATCTATTGAAAACTAGGAGATATTTTCCATAACAACTCAAATTGTGATATTGCCATCAATAGTCAACAGTTGTGTCAAACTCATTAACCCATGTTTCATGAGTAGAGGTTCACAATAAATCATCTCTCATAACATTGAATGGACACTCATTGCATTCAAGTGATGCTCATAGCCAATGATGTTGAAATCCTCAATATCTTAATGAGAGGTTGATGTTGTGACATACAATCTTTGTCAAATCTGCAAAAAGCCCACAAAGAAAAAGCTCCCACTACAGAAGATAAGAGCCTATAGCATAACAGTAACTTGTGAACCTCTCACTGGGGATGTCTTTGGTTTGAATCTAATTTTTATTTTATTTTTTAAATAAAATAAAAGAGGGGTAAAAATTTATTCAATCAAATGCAAGTTATAGAGCAATGGCCAAAGGCCCAAAACCACACTACATACTCATGTCCTCTAGTAACAACTGATCAATAATCTCACAATACTTAGAAGGTAAATCATCCCTACCATTAATATCCCATCTATCCACCTTCTCTGAAGCCCACTTTGCTAGATAGTCCCACTCTGTTCCATTCGTGAGGGATATGAAGAAAGGAGACAGAATCCGAGCTACAAAGGCTAAGAATTTGTTTGGCCAAAGAGGAAAGTTTCCAATTGACATCCTCCAACCTCTGGTTATTCAGCATATCAATAACAATATGAGAGTCTAACTCACAGATGATCCTCTGCCACCCTAAAGAGCAACCGCGCTCAATAGCAACTTTAAGAGCCAGAGCCTCCATGAGATTATTAGAATGTTGACCCTTATACATAGAGAGGAGAAAAACTGCACCACTTTCATTACCTCTACCAATAGCCCCAATACTAGCATGACTAGGGTTCCCTTGAGAAAACCCATCTGTATTGATCTTCAAGAACCTGGCCGAGGGAGGAGACCACCTCCCATCTTGACAAACCCTTTGCTTAACATGGCTAGGTCCTTTTCCGGGAGTGCACCCCCAACTGTTATCTCCTAGGTTCAGATTCCTCACAATAGCTTGATCCCCAGGATCAATAGTAACAGACATATCACACTTTACATAGATAATCTTCCGAAGCCTGTTGAGAATCTTCTCCCATAGTTGGCAGCTTCCTAATTTAGAATCATAAAACATTCTGTGATTCCTTTCCAACCAGAGGTTCCAAAGAATGAAGATTGGTCCAACCATCTAGGTAACTTGTAAGAAAGGAGTCTTTGCTGGAGGTCTGCCCAAACTTTCCCAAAAATCAATAAGAGAAGAAGAATGAATACAACCATGACACCAAGCCTCCCACCATCTATGCCATATCTCTCTCAAAAAGTGGCAGAGAAAAAAAAAAGAGAAGCACACTCCTCATTGTGCCAACAAAGACAAAAAATCAAAGGTCCCTTAAAATGTTATTTGCGAAGATTCTCCCAAGTGAGACATTTCTTCTAAGCCAACAACCATAAGAAAAGGTTACATTTGGGCCATGATAAGCTACTCCAAACCTTCTTCCACAAGTGCACTTTAATCAACCCATGTAAGTTTCTGTCAAGAGTAACATAGCCTTGGGCCATTGTCAATTTACCTTTTGGACTAGGACTCCAAGCCAAGTTGTCCCTCCCCTTGAGAGAGCTACAAAACCTATTCACCAAAACTCTAGAGAGAAGGGCACAGTCCTCATCAGAACCACCAACCAACCACTCCTAAGAATCCTTCCAGCAAGCCACCTCAACCTGACCCAGGCATATGATAGTCTTAAAATGCTCCACTTTAAACCAACCTACATTAGTAAAAGAGTGGGAAAGGGGAAGAAGCAGGGGAAAACTAGAGAGAATGGGAGGATGGCCATCCCAAGAGTCCTACCAAAACAGAGTATTCGAGCCTCCATTACAAATCCAAAAGAGACCCTCCTTAACTAGTTGGGCTCCCTTCTTAAGTGTAGCCCAAATACAAGAGCCTTTACCCACCAAAGGAAGTCATGGCACCTCAGAGCAATCTGCACCAGGAAAGTACTTCTGGGAAAGAATCTTGGCCCAATCTTGATCTTGATTATTACACCATTGCCAATACAACTTGGCAGCCAAGGCCATGGCAACAAGAGCCATTGAGTGAAGCCTAAGACCACCAGCCTGCTTTGGTCTACACACAGACTCCCACTTGACCAGGCTCCATTTCGAGGATAGGAGACTACTAGACCAAAGGAATTGTTAGGATAAAGCATCAAAGTCCCTCACAAAATTAGAGGGGGGAACCTAAACACAACACCTGTAAATGGGGAGAGACTGCACCACAGTCTTTAGTAGAACCACTCTCCCAGCAAAAGATAACCATTTGTAAGTCCAATGACTAACCTTACTCTTTAATTTGTCCAAAATCCCTTGCCAATAGTCCCTCTATTGAGCACCCAAGACCAAAGGGACCCTGAGGTACATCAGCAGAAGACAACCGATTTGGAACCTAAGAATTCTAGCAATCCTATTCTGAATAAACTGAGGCGTGTTAAAGAAATAAATAGAAGACTTATCATCATTAATTCTCTGACCTAAGGCTTTCAGATAGGTATCCAGAGCTTTCTTGATATTCACTGCCTCACTGATTCTAGCCATGCCCATCAAAATGGTATCATCCACAAATTGAAGATGAGAATACAAAGAAAGGTCATTTTCCTAGCTCCATCCTTGGATAAGATCTTGTGGCACCTAAGATTTTAAAAACCTACCAAGACCCTCTGCCATGATAATGAACAAGTATGGAGATAGCGGGTCTCCCTACCGAAGTCCCTAAGAGGCCCCAAACAAGTTTGAAGGTTCTCCATTAATGAGAACTGAGAAGGAGGCCAAGGTTCTTCATTTGCCTTGTTTCTTTGTTCCAAAACTTCACATAGCCTAATTGATTGGATTTCTTGTTCTCTTTTAAGCTTTCTTACTTCTTCCTACAAAGAGCCATTCTTTGCTAGGAGTTCCTTGATTGCCTTATTAGCTTCATCTGAATTGCTTGATGGTAAAAGGTCTTCAATCTTTTCTTCAACACACTGATGATTATTCATTTGTCTTGCAAGTTCCTTTCTTCTCTTCAAGGATTGAGAATGATGCTCCTTTGCTTCCTTGAGTTGAGCCATGGCCATTTCCAGATCTAGCTTTTCATTTTCAATTGCCTTATCAAGTCTGAATATCTCCATTTATCCTTTAGATCTTTGCTCAAGCTATCAAACTTTATCCTAAGAACCAAAAAAGCTTTGATACCAATTGTTGGAAATATTCAAGATATGATAGGTTACTGAGAGGGGAGGGGTGAATCGGTAACTTGAAAACTTTAAAAGAATTCAACACTTTAACCATATATACTATTCACCATTCATTCATCTAATCTACTACATGTATGAAAGATCAAACATTCATAACACATGTACATAGTGATTTGGTAACCCATAAACCTTCCAAATAGAAAGTAAAACTGGGGTGGGAATGATACCCACAAAACTTCAATACTGTAGTATAAAGTTGGCCTGTTAAGACTTACATTGACCACTTCTGGTGATCTACCCTGTTAGGAGCACAAAGGACTACTAGGTCCACCTTGTTAGAGGATTTACAAATATACAATGAAGTATGCACTTGGTTAAGAGATTTATGAAAGACTGTTAAGTCTACCTTGTTAAAGGATTTGGAGAATGGTTCACCTGTTAGGATGAAACAACAAATTTAACTTACAACTTGATTGCCGATTAGATTCTTTAAGTACAGATCACCTCTTGTGATTGATGAATCTTTTCTGTTCCTTGTTGACCTTGCTAGGTATTTTTCTCTGCTACTGATTTGGGTTCATTCTTCTCAAAACATTACATGTCTATTCCCTAATACTCTCATCCATACATTGTAAATGATATAATACATTACATATATATCATTCCAATAATTATAACTGCAAGGTTGGCTAAAACACAAGTGAACAAACATTACTAAGTCGGCCCAATAGTAAATAGCTCGGGTTCACTAAATTGACTTGGGGACCTTTTGATACTCGACGTCCACTACATTACTCGGCATCGCCATGCACTCAGTAGAAGTGAAGGCTTAGTCCATACTAATCACTTGACGTAGTTTTGAACTCGGTGACCAGTAGTGACTCGGTAGATGTAGTGTTACTCGATAGATACTGCACACAGATTTTACCTTGCTTTACTTGGTAAACATTGTAACTTCCATGCTCAGTTTACACTGAATTCCCATGACATAATCTAACTGCTCGATAGACACTGAGATGCTCGGTGGATACTGAGATGCTTAGTGGATACTGAGATGCTCGGTGGAAACTAAGATGCTTAGTGGAAACTATGATGTTCAGTGTAAATTGTGATGCTTGGTGTAAACTACTAAACACTTCTAAGCTCGATGAGTGTAGAAAACTGAGTGTTGAGCTCGGTAGCTATACTAATATAGATAAGTGTTGTCACTAATGGCGATAATAACTTAGTGCTAACAATCTCCCCCTTTGGCATTAGTGACAAAACACTTATAAGTCAAAACATATGTACATAACCTAACTCATTGAACTTTGGTTTTTCAAAATTGATCTTTGTAGAACTCTTTGTGGAATTGTTGCATATACATTTCTACATATTCTTCTTGATGAATTACAATGTATAAACAAAGATACTTATTTGCACATGCTAACTCTATTGAGTGTTAACTCCCCCTTTCGCTTATACTGATAACTCTCCCTATTTATTATGCTAAATCTCTCCCCCTTTTTGACAATAATGCCAAAGGACTATATATATATATATATATATATATATATATATATATATATATATATATATATATATATATATATATATATATATATATATATATATATATATATATATATATATATATATATATATATATATATATATATATATATATATATATATATATATATATATATATATAGATAGATAGATAGATAGTTTATATGGTTACACCAAAGTGAGATAGAAAATCTTGATGTACCTTAAGGATGGTGTCAAAAGTATTATCCCAAGTCTACTGCAAAATTTGACAAGTGGAGAGAGCAATTTGAACTTCTGTTAATAATTGGATCATGTGATCAGCCACTGAGAAGTTCTGATCTTGGACCAATGTTTTGCAATGAGCAATATGTTTCACCATTGTGTCCATGATAGGAAGGATCATGTTCTGGATGTCTATTAGTGTAGACCGGATCCTTTCTTCCTCTCTCAATAGTTCTGCCTGTACATCTGCCAGATATCTGATCTTGGTGTGATGGGAGATTGTGGAGGAGGAGTCCACCTTTAGCTTGGATGCACTTGATTGCATATCAATGTCAATCTTATTTAGCTGATCCTTTATTTCTTTAGTAAAACCAGAGATATCACAAAGTTTGGCAAAAGGTGATGCTGCATTATTAAAGGAATTTTCAAAATTATCCAAAAATGTGGACAATTCAACTTGCTTGATTGCCATCTATTGAGCAATATGCTCTAGCACCTTTTCATCAAATTTCCTTTCAGCCTTTTCAATTAGTTTCTCTTGTCTAGAAGGATCTTCATTAAATTTCTATATTGCCTCTTCTAACTAAATCAAAATGTGTTGAGTGGAATCTACTTCAACACCTATAGCTTCTATAATTATATCCTCGACATTCTTAATTATTCTGTACTCCTTATCCCTTTCAGATCATAATTGCTTCTACGTAGCTTTCATCTCTATGAGTTGACTGGCTAACCTCATCTCTTTAATGGTAACAGTGTCATAGTCAATCTTTGGTATTACTATCTCTATGTCTAAATCAATGTCTTCTCCAATTTTCTTTCTAGTGATCAAAAGTTTTAATGGATGCTTTTGTTTGACTTTTGTGATTACTAGTTTGACCTTTGGAACAGACACAATAGTGGAGATAGAAGGGCTAGTAGTGAAAAATGGGATAGGACTCAAGGATTGAATGCCAATAGAAGTACTAAATGGATAAAAAACTGAAACACTTCCCAAAAATGGTGTCACACTCGGTAGAGTACCCATAGCAATATCTGAACTAATTGGAGTTGAAGTAGATACAGATAATGCTAATGAAAAAAAAACTGTAGAACTTATTGAAATTGACGAAGACAAAATTGTAGAACTTATTGTTACACTAATTGATGGTGAAGGAGCTAAAGAGGCTAACTCGGTAGTTGAAGAAGTGACAGGCAGCTTGGTAGATAAAGTGCTTGGCACTTTTGTTTCAGATACCTGGAGTTGGGAGGAGGTTGGTGAAGATTGAATAATTGTAGTGGCTATTGTGCTAATAATTTCACTTGCAAAAGTTGTCTCCACAGTAGATTTAACTGTCTTTGGTGGAGAGTGAGGAAGAGATGCAATAACTGCTACTGCAATTCTTTCCGGGTCATCTTCATCTTTTTCTTCCTCAAGTGCTTCTTCCTCCTTGTCTTCTTCCTCTTTTTCTTTCATCAGTGCATGCAGCTCTCCTGGTGTAACTATGATGGATGGAGTGTTATCAAAATCATCTTTGTCACTGCTATCATCATCCTTAATTTCAACAAGATCAACTGATGGCTTCCTGAGATGATATGCATCATTCCAAACATTTGTAGCATTTTTGACAATTGATTCAATGTCTTTTAATAATATAAGGCAAGTATTGAATCTCTTATTCATTCTTCCTTCATGATCTTTCATTGCCTTTTTGACTTCTGCATCTATCAGACTGGGTACTAATTCCTTCAGTTTTTGCTCAAATATATCTTTGATAGTTTGTACCGTATTCTCCCATTTGACTTTTATTTTGTCAAGAAGTACTATAGGAATTTGAGATGCAAATTGATCAGGAGAGAATTTCCAAGTTCCTAATTTTTCCATCACCAAGTCTTCAATCTCTTTTTGCTCTGTTAGAGTCCAAGTTTCATATTTGAGAGCTTTAAAATTGCTGATGCCTGCTCCAATCCTTAATTTTTTTAGCCTTTCCTCAAATGTGAGTGGAGGCCTGGCAAGTACAATTTCCTTCTTGCCTTTCTTGGTTCTCCTTGTGAATACTACAGTTGGTTTCTTCTGAGGTTTGGTGATAAACACCTTTCCTTTCTTCTTTGGCGGCCCCTCTTCTTTTTTAGATTCATGTTTTTCCCCTTCTTCTTCTTCTTCTTCTTCATCATCATCCTCTCCTTTACCTTTAGTAAGCATAAGAGGGCTAGATGTAGTTTTCAATTTGGCTATCTTCCTCTTTCCTTTGCTTATAGCCTAGGGTAGCTTGATTTCAAGCTCAATTCTAGTCTTTGCTTCATCATAAGTGCCAAACGCAGGAAGCTTAGGATCTACAGGCTCATTCACTAGTGCTTCAATAATATCCCTGGCTTCGTCAATATTGACCTCATAAGGAAGAGGTTTCACCCATGCAACTCGAGGTTTGACTGCCTAGATGTACACTTTATCATAGTCAACCATGAAGCATACATCATCTTTGTAATCTTCAACCAATTTTGGTGGAATTTGGAACCTATTATTCATTCTTTTCTTGAAATCTTCAAAATAATTATCCATAACTTTCTCAAAGTTTTCACCCATTTCAGCAATAAACTCATTAATCTGATATAGAATTGGGGTGTCTTTTCTCCATACAACTGACCCCTTTGATGGAAATAATTTATGAACGTAGAAAAATAAACAAATTAACAGGGAGCCAAATTTACAAGGATTATTCTTTGAGGTCCTTATGCTGTCCATGTTCTTGTTCAATTGTTTCAACAATAATTCTGACAAATCAAATTCTAGATTTTTCTTCACAACCTTGAATGCCAAATCCATGGCCTCATAGGGCACACTGTTCAAATGACTAGAACTATAAATCTTGTGATCAATGACGTGAATTCCAAACCTTAATTCAACATCAGTAACAATGCTAACCTTCATACCTCTACCATCCCATTTAGCTAGGGTTTTCTTCTAAAGTTTGTCCCGACCTAGGGTTTTGGTAGTTTTGGCTTTGCTAAGTATGGGGAGACCAGTAATCTTATGAATCATTTTCTTGGTGATTAATATTGGCTGCTCTAACCATAGTTGACCATTGTGAACATGACTAAGTATGTACCTGATCCACTTCATCTGGAAACTTCTTGGCATATGCAAGATATGGGTTAATCCTTTGGTCTCTAGATGCTTATGCTCGAGTTTCAAAGAGCCATCAACACTCGTTTCTCCTAGGGAATTTTAGATTTCTAGGTTTCCAATCTCTTGAACATAACATTTAAAATGTGTACAAATATCGTTTATGAGGATTACCTTTGGTGGAATTTGGGATTGAGCTCCATTAGGGTCAAGAGATTCTGCAACGGCCGGAACAATTTTGAAGTAAGGCACTTTCCATTATACACCCTTTACTAGCATCTCCATACCCTTCTTTGCCTTGCTATTGTTGCTACTCTTGGATGCCATCACTGCTCGGTGGATGTAAGAAATTTTTTGAACAAATTCTTAGAAAATCGCTTGAAATCGCTTGGAATTTGCTTGAGTGCACTTGGAAATCTCTTAGCTCTCAAATCGCGGTGAAGAATAAAATCAAATTTTGCCTTTTTGATAAATTTTTTTCCATTAATTCTCGGTACAAAAGTAGTTGAGATGACAGTGCTTGATAGGCTGTCATTTATTCACTTGCTTGGTAGAAGCTTGCAACTTGCTGATCAAACAAAACTTTTGTTACTCCTGACCTAGCTCGGCAAGGTCTTCAACTGACTTTCGTTAGTAGATGCAACTTGGTGAAGGATATGCTTTCTTTGATCCTTGTGTATCTGGAATACTGATTTGATCATTTTTCTTTCTTTTGTTTGGAACTGCTTGAGATATCACTCGAAGATGCGTTTCCATATCCTTGTTTATGAATCTAGTTGGGAATGGTGGAGTCACCCACTTCTTGAGTGATATGGCCATCATTTGAACTATTCTGCTTGGTAGATTTAGGAATCCAATGTTGTCTCATCTGCTTCTGAATGTTTTCAGCTTTAGCTTTCTTTTCATCTTCAATTATTCCTATATTCATGCAATTTTTAGCTATATGACCGAGTTATGTGCATGTATAGCACCTTACAGTAGTGTCCTTCTTCCTTAGGTGATGTCTTGCATAGTTTATACCAATGTGTCCATATTCTCCACAATAATGACATCTACACTAGGTATTGTAGTCCCATCCAAATATTGCTTTAACAAGTTGTTCAGCTAGATTGAATGATTTGGATCTGCATTGGAATGCCTTGTGACCATGCTTCTTGCATTTGTGACAATTACCTTCAAATTTTGGTTTCTCCTTGCATTCATTAGCTTTATGACCATGCTGACTGCAATTGTAGCATTTACCATTGAATTTACCTTTTCCATTGCTCCAACATTTGTTTGATGTATGACCTAACTTACCACTATGATTGCAAGTAGGTCTTTGATTCTTTTGGGCACCTTGTTTGGAGGTTTCACCTTCTTCCTTATATCCAGGACTAGCTTTACCCTTTTGTCTATGAAAATTTTGCTCACTTTGTTGATTTAATTGATTCATGTCTACTTGAGATTTCATTATCCCTTCATTAACTTTCTTTTTAGTGATTAAGTCATTTTCCAAACTTTCATTGATTTGTCTTTCAGATCTCAAGTCACTTTGTAAGCTTTCATTGATTTGTCTTTCAGTGATTAAATCATTCCTCAGTCTTTCATTTTCAGATCTTAGATTCATAATTTCTTCATTTGCATTAGATAGTTGATCGATGAGGTCTTCATGCTGAAGGAATTGATTATTTCTTGCCTCCAAGTCTTCATTTGCCTTGTTTCTTTGTTCCAAAACTTCACATAGCCTAATTGATTGGATTTCTTGTTCTCTTTTAAGATTTCTTACTGCTTCCTGCAGAGAGCCATTCTTTGCTAGGAGTTCCTTGATTGCCTCATTAGCTTCATCTGAACTACTTGATGGTAAAAGGTCTTCAATCTTTTCTTCAACATACTGATGATCATTCATTTGTCTTGCAAGTTCCTTTCTTCTCTTCAGGGATTGAGAAAGATGCTACTTTGATTCCTTGAGTTGAGCCATGGCCATTTCCAGATCTAGCTTTTCATTTTCAATTGCCTTATCAAGTCTGAATATCTCCATTTTTCCTTTAGATCTTTTCTCAAGCGATCAAACTTTATCCTGAGAACCAAAAAAGCTTTGATACCAATTGTTGGAAATATTCAAGATATGATAGGTTACTGAGAGGGGAGGGGTGAATCAGTAACTTGAAAACTTTAAAACAATTCAACACTTTAACCATATATATTATTCACCATTCATTCATCTAATCTACTGCATGTATGAAAGATCAAACATTCATAACACATGCGCACAGTGATTTGGTAACCCATAAACCTTCCAAATAGAAAGTAAAATTGGGGTGGGGATGATACCCACAAAACTTCAATACTGCAATATAAAGTTGGTCTGTTAAGACTTACATTGACCACTTCTAGTGATCTGCCCCATTAGGAGCACAAAGGATTTCTAGGTCCACCTTGTTAGAGGATTTACAAACATACAATGAAGTATGCACTTGGTTAGGAGATTTAGAAAAGACTGTCAAGTCTACCTTGTTAAAGGATTTGGAGACTAGTTCACCTGTTAGGATGAAACAACAGATTTGACTTACAACTTGATTGCTGATTAGATCCTTGAAGTACAAATCACCTCTTGTGATTGATGAATCTTTTCTGTTCCTTGTTGACCTTGCTGGGTATTTTGCTCTGTTGCTGATTTGCATTCATTCTTCTCAAAACATTACATGTCTATTCCTTGATACTCTCATCAATACATTGTAAATGATATAATACATTACATATATATCATTCCAATAATTATAACTGCAAGGTTGGCTAAAAAACAAGTGAACAAAACATTATTGAGTCGGCCCAATAGTAAATAACTCGGGTTCACTAAACTGACTTGGTGACCTTTTGATATTCGGCGTCCACTACATTACTCGGCATTGTCATGCACTCAGCAGAAGTGAAGGCTCGATCCATACTAATCACTCGACATAGTTCTAAACTCAGTGACCACTAGTGACTCGGTGGATGTAGTGTTACTCGATAGATACTGCACGTAGAGTTTACCTTGCTTTACTCGGTAAACATTGTAACTTCCATGCTCGGTTTACACTGAATTCCCATGACATAGTCTGACTGCTTGGTTGAAACTAAGATGCTGGGTGGATACTAAGATGCTCGGTGGAAACTGAGATGCTCGGTGGAAACTGTGATGTTTGGTGTAAACTGTGATGCTTAGTGTAAATTGCTAAACACTTCTAAGCTCAATGAGTGTAGGAAACTGAGTGCTGAGCTCGGTAGCTATACTGATATAGACAAGTGTTGTCACTAATGGAAATAATAACTTAATGCCAATAGAGGCCTTACTTATACTCAACTCAGAGCTCAACCCATGGTCACGAATCTGGCGGGTGATATTATCTAGCTTGGTTTGAATAGCAACCTTTTGCACATGTAGATACCCAAAACACTGTTTATTCCATCTCTTAAGTCTGTACTTCACATGATGGAGCCTCTTACTAAACGTATACATGGCCATACCATGATTAGGCATCCCCTCATACCACCAATCCACCATAAGATTAGGTAAGACAAGTCTTAGAGCCACATCAACTGGAATTTGAAAGAAGGATTCTTGGAGACTCTATATGAAGTGATGGAAAGCTTAACAGGCCAATGGTTTGATCCCCTCCAATCAAGAATTTTAGAACTAGTAATCCACCTGTTGTCCATCCAATAACAAGATACCAAAAATTTGTCAAGCCTTTTTGAGATAGCCTCACCACCACATCTTTGATTATTCCATGTAAAGACACAGTTGGTTGGTTTCACATCAATGAGAAATAGTGAGCCAATCATATCTCTAAGCAGATTTGAAGATGGGTCCACCCTAGCTAGCCCACCTCTTTTTTCCTCCAAGCTAGTAAGCACATTAAAATCTCCCACCATAATCCATGGTAAGAAAGGTTCCAGAGATTGGATGAATCTAATGTGAGCCCATAATTGGAATTTACCTGCAAAGTCCATAGGAGCATAAATATTGGATAAAAGGCACCTTTCTCCATTCTCAAAGCTAGTGATGATCAAAGACATGGAGGACCGATTGGAGCTCCACCATACTGGGGAGACTTTCCTTGGGTCCTAGAAGCAAGCCACCCCACCTGAACTATTCAAGGCCCCCACCCCTTTCCAAGAGCCCTGGGGCTAGATATACGTAGCACAATTAGCCAATCCATCCAAAGAAAGTTTGGTTTCCTAAATAAATACCATATCAGGAGACTGAGACTCAGTTAATCTGTGAACAACCTTTTGTTTGAGGATGTTGTTCAACCCCCTTATATTCCATGACAACACAATCATTTATGGGGGTGGGCGAAATCAGAATCAATGGGTTTCACAGACCCAGACTCAACCAAATTCTCACCCATTATCTTCACTTTCTCCTGATCAGTCTTCCTGCCACTTTTTGATGATTTATCTAAAGGCCCCTTTTTGAAGGGTTTCTGATGTATGCCTAAAACAAGAGGAGCCTTATTACTCTTTACAAAATCAGAGGTCCCCTTAGGCATAGGGGGGTCCAGAGCCACCAAAATTGGATCCTTTGAACCCTGTGATCCACGAAGATCTCTGATATCCTGAACAAGAGGGAGCGAATTGATATCCAACTGCCTGGCCTGTAGGTCCCCTATAGATGGAATCTGATCCTCTCTCTGTGTATCCCCTACTTGAATCTCATGCTGACTTTTGGCCTTAGAAGAGAGCTCAACTGGGATGCCTTCCTCTTGGACCATGTATCCAAGAGCCTCAAACCTATTAAAGGTGTCATCAGTCTACCTATCCATCTAGGTTCTCTTCTTACCTTTGCCCTTATTGCAAGATTTAACTTGTGTAAATCCCTCACTGTCAATAGGTCTGTTAGATACCTTAGCCTTTCCCTTGTCCTCCCTAGGGGGTTCTAGAGCATCCAAGGGGGGGTTCTTATACCTAGGACATCTGCGAAGTAGATGCCCATATTCATGGCAGATTCTGCATCTAAATGGTAATATCTCATAGTCCAACTACTAAATCCATGAAATTGAGCCCATAAAAATCTCCAAAGAATCTAGCAATGGATTATTTAAATCAACTTCTACACAAATATGAGCAAAAGAGATTACCTTACGATCTTGAGTCTATGAAGTTGATCCCACAGGTTTTCCTAGAAGCATTGAGATTGAGTGGAGAATATCTTCCCTCCAAAATTCCAAAAGAAGTCTCGGTAGGCGAACCCACACCAGAACACGAGAGGGGATTTCTTCCGTAGAGTTAAAGCCTATGTGCTAGGGTTTGATGAAGAGCCCCACCTGATTAAAGAAATAAGGGCTACCTTCAAAAGCCTTATTCCTATCTGACATGCATGAGAAGATAACCATAAAATAATTATTAACTACTACCAGAATCTCCATATCTCCTTTTGGGTTCCACACCCGGTGGGCCCAAGAATCCAACATAGGCAATGAAAGGCGAAGGCCCAAAAATTTGCAAATAAGATCATGATTGCTCCAGTACTCGACATCCTCTGAAACCTGTTTCGGTTGGATAACCAAGATTGGCCGAACCTTGGCTTTCTGCAAACATCCATTGATTTTTTTGTAATCGAAACTTCCCATTTGAGGAGGATTCTCCTTCCCCCGATTGGGGTAAACCATTCAGAGCCTTACTACTGGCATGCACCACTGAAGACGGCTCACCCATCTCCAAATCTTCACCAGGAGGTAGGGGAGAGGTGACCGCAAGATCTCCCATTCACCCTGAACCCCGATTTAACAAGCAAAAGAGGGAAGGATGGGGCAAAAGCCCCTCAACCCACAACACCACCGATCCCCCCCCCCCAAAAAAAAAAAAAAATAAAATGTAACAATGGCCAGAAAATAATAGGCGTTCACCTACAGCAAGAGGGGGAACCCACGTTTGAAATAGAAGCATGCAAGTAGCAACCCCAAAAACCAGAGACAGACACCACCAAGACCAGGACAGACACGGGCTAGGGCATACAGGCCCTAGCAGAGCATGAGAAACTCACCCACGACCTTCAACCACAGTCCCAACTCCTCCTCAGTCGCCGGTGCTCACACATATCTTCTCCAGAAACTGTTTCAGTTTGAATCTACTTTAGTTTAACACATAATTATAATTAATCTCAACAAATAATAATATTAATTAATCTAGGCTTCGACCCATTACCGGTTTAAAAAAAAGCTTCAACTGCAGAAAAAAGCCTTCAACAATTATAGAGAGACATCCCTCCCTTGACATAACTAATAAAAAACATTGTAAAACAAGTTGAATAATCGTGCAATATGAACTTAAAACTAAATATGTATGCAAATCTAAAAGATTGACCCTCTTAATTAAAATTTGATTACAAAATCAAAACAATAATAAGAAAATCATTGCACATGAAACATTAGATTTATGTTTGGGAAAAAAATCCATCATAGAAAGAGAGACGAGTATATTTACTAATCCAATGAAGAATACAAAAATAATACACTTGTCTATAGACCTCTATAAAATTCTAAAAACCCCATTACTTGGAAATTGAAAAAGACCAAATGAATATCACTTACTAAAGGCACAAACCATAAATAAAATGAAGAAAAATGAGAGATGTATGAACATCCCCTCGGATGATGATCCCATGAATGAGAAGGATTTGAGAGGTAAGAAGGATATGCCTCAAGGGGAGGCTAAGGACAAAGTTAATTATGATGTTGATGCAGAGAAAGATAATCTGGACATCGATGAGGATAATCTGAATCAGAGCTTTGTCTTGGAAAAGCATGGGTATATGAAGGGTGTCTTTGGCAATCCCGATGTGATGAGGAGGGATATTCACAGTATAAAGGAGATAATGCAATATCTTAGAAGGGAGTTCCAACATCTAAGGAAAACTAATAGGGGCAACAAGACTTTAGGTCAACATCTGGATAAGCTTTCAGATGTGATTGTGAATGCTAAAGAAGTCACTAACATGATGAAGAGAGTCCCACCTCTTGAAGTTAAAACTAGAGATGTTGATCAAATGGTGAAGGATATAAGAAGAAGATTGATATTTGGATAGCAGAGTTGAGGGCACTAAGAATGTTTTGATAAAGATATTTGATCAGAGTTGTTCCATTTTGAAAGCTATTGTTGATAATATCAAGATTTTGTTGGATAAGCTAGAGCAGGGGAGAAAGAACCAGGGTACAAAGGAGATGAAGGATGATCATGGTCCCAATAAATGCACAAGGGAAAATTCAAAGAAGATAGAGGTCATGGAAGATAAAGAGATCGATGAGCTGAGGGCTTCTGCTGTGAACATGAACATTTTGGCTAACCAGGTTGCTGACATGCTGAAGACATTATAGCTATCTCATTGCTGTCTATTTGCTATCTTTTTATTTACTTGTTGTTTTAGGGCTTTATGTACTAGCTTGTTTATCTTTTTTGGTGTTGTTGCACAGTTCTTCTTGGACTTTTATTGATACTATGCTTTGTTCTAGGTAAAAGGTTTCAGGTCCTTTCAAAACCTGTTTTTACTTAATCAAAACACTTACTAAAGGCACTACTTTAAAATAGTTTTTGAGGATGAATACCACTATGACATCATAAAATAATAGACAATATAACCACCTAGAAAAACCTCATGCCCACCTCCAAGAATGATCTCTTACAAATGCTTCTTACAATTGTTATTGTTGGTCATTTTTGCCTTCCCACTAAAATTTCCATATTTGAATTCAAACATAGTAGTGTTCATATATTTGAAGCATTCAAGTTGGGACACACCAAAATATATCTTTAAAAACTTTAGGTTATATCTCATTTTCTAAAGTAACTGCACACTTTGACCTTTTGTAAACCCTCAACCTTCCCTACCATTAGATCTTCCTAGATCTACAGTCGTTGCAATCTTTCTTTACCAAGAAGCATGATCTTTAGACAATGTGAGCAAGTGACGAGTGGACACATGTACATGGTGAGCCCAGTTTGGAAGGTAATAACATAGCTAGTAGTCACGGTTAAAGGCAAAGGTAGTCAAATGAAGTGTTTTGATCTTACGATGAAGCAATGTCATAAGATCATAGGTGCAAATGATGAGACCACCGAAGTCATGACAAAGGGCTAAGTTAACTGTAATCATAGGATCATAAGGGTTAAGTGTTTATATTCTGATGTTATGCTAGATCGTGATTGTGGAATCATAGGGTTAGTTAGCTATATCATAACATCGTAAGGAAAGATTGAGGGTCCTGCTACCGAATGGCGAGGCAGATCATAAGATCGTAAGGGCAGATTGGTAGGCTTTCGATGCTACGAAATATTGGTGTGTCATAAGATTGTAAAGGAGTTTCAAGAAGGGCCCGATGTTAAGATAGGTTGACGATTGTAAGATCATAGAGATTATAAAGAATGCCTTCGACTAGGAGATACATTGGTGGTTGTAAGATTGTAAGGGCTAGGCTCCAGGCTGAAGATGATATGAGGGTTTTGACCTCGTTTGACAATTGTAGGATCATGGGATTTTGAGTTGACCATGAGGGCATTTCACTTGTCCAGGTTGGAAAATAAAGGGATCTTCAGCCAATGACTTACAAGAAGGGTACAGGATGAAGGTTAAATATGTTTGATTTACTAATATATCTAATTTTGTGAGCCTCAAGAACATAAAATATGGCTCTTAATGATCAGATCAATCTTTTGATCGTCTGCAACTACCTTTTTCTTTCTCCAAGCCTGGTGAATGAATTTTCTATCTTCTTATGATTGTGGGTTATCCATCTACCCAATCTTTAGTTATGGCCACCTTTTCTATCCCTTCCAAAGTTGAATATACGTATGGAAATCGAATTTTTCACATATGGACACACACTTGGGAAAATCCTTTTGTATTAGCATTGATGTTTCTCTGCAACTTGATAATAGTGGTTGATTTCTTCGCTTCTAGAAGAAGTTTCTTAGTTATGCTTGAACTATAAAAGAAAGTTTTGTACCCTTTCTAACGGTTGATTTTTCTCTGATTCTCTAGTATTGCTTCCCATGCATAATACTATAATTTCTTGTGCCTCTAAGCCATTGTAATTCTCAATTGTATCTCTTTTAGCCATTAACACACTGTGCAAGACTTCTTTGCCTTTGGTTAATGTTCTTGTCTATTAACTACAATTTGCATGATCATATCTATTTTTGGCATTAAATGACATTGAGTGAAGTTCCTTCCTATAGCATTCTTGTATTGTCTAATCTACATGTGGTTGTTAGATTAAGCAAGGTCCGAATCTATATTCTTTGAGGTTGTAACTAGTTATTTGTGCATTTATGTTAGAGATAAGATCAAACACTCTATTTTGGTGCATCACCTCATTAGAATAGATTAGGTAGTTTGCTTCTATGCATTCCTTCTCCTTTTTCCTCTCTAAAAGTAGTTAGGTGCATCTTGATAGTAAAGGAAGCCGACCTTCTCTGGAGACTCAACCTCATAGTTCAAGCTTCATAGCTTGGAGGTTGTTTCCATATTTCACAAGGTTGTCCTTAGGTAAAAACTTTGGACAAGGGTGCAAGCTTTTGTGACAATAGTTATAATACATATATTGATAAGTAGGAGAGATTTTCCACAACAAGTCAAATTGTGATATTGCCATTAATATTCAATAGTTGAGTCAAACTCATTGACCCATGTTCCATGAGTAGAGGTTCACAATAAATCATCTCTCATGTCATTGAATGGACATTCACTGCATTTAGGTGATGCTCACAATGGTGAAGCACATCGACTTCTTAGGAAGTCACCCTTCTCAATACTACTCAATCTCAAGTGCACTTAACCACAAAGTATCCTCTAAGGTTTAGTTTTCTTGCAATCTCATTTGTAAAACCTTCAATAAGTATTGTGCTTTATCAACCATTCATTATATATCCCCCAATCTTATCAATTGATAAGTAGAATATACTTTCCACCACAAGTAGAAGTGTAAATTTTTTTAATAAAATTCATTAAAACATTTTAAATTTCTAAGTCTATGATAATAAATATTTGTTTGAAGGATCTGCCTGTTCTCTGCTTGCCACAGCCCATCTGACCAGTACCAATGCCTGCCCCTTGAAACCCTCTTTTATTCCTCAAATATTACTGTTTTTAGCTGTTCTACCTTTCAATTTCAGCACAACAGTCTATCCTACCAAAGCCCTAGAGGGAGAGAACCGCAGGGTCCCGCTTGTAGTAGAAATGGCGCAGACCCCCTTGAAACCCTAGCTTCGCAAGAAAGTGACGGATTCCAGATCTGCCCCGGCAAACAGGTGCGGACACTCACCCTTATCAAATCCCGCCCAATAAAGAATTGACGGGCTATGATTTGGTCAATTTCTTGTTGCTTTATCCATCAATTAGCGTCTGGTGGCCCCGTTGAGATGGGATATGCCAGAGTATATGCCTATGGCCAAGGTATTTATCCCTGTTCAGATTTATATACCTCCGCCTATGCCTGCATATTATATAATAAAAAGTACTTCCAATAGCATTGGCGACGGCCGCCATTGCTTGTCCTCTAGACTCTTCCATCTATTTGGGATATACGTCTTCAATTTATATTCCATTCAGATTGATTTGGCAACATATTTCTATTTCGATTTCAATGTATATCCCACTTCCAATGTGTGTATATTCCCTTTCAATGTTTCCTGTTAAAACGTATGCCTTTGTCTTTTTTAACCTAGGTTGGTGTTACTCTAACTCGCTGGCATTAAATTCAGGACGTTCTGCTCAAAAAGTTTGGATGCATTTGTTTCCAACACGTCTCTGTGAGATTAGTGGAATTCGAGGTTGGATCTTTCAGTTTTTACTGTATTTTTTACTCAGGGGTTACAGCTTGTTTATCTTTGTTAAGACGAATGCTCTTGTTGCGACCAGTCCCAACTCTAAGCAAGCAAGTCTGCCTTTGGGGCTGGAATCGAAGCTTGAACGGAGTTTGTCAGACCAGGGTAAGATTTGAAATAAACAGACCTTCATTAAATTTGTGAGATATTGAATATGTTTTTGAAAAATTTGCATTATTTTTTAAAAGTTCTTTGTTTCTGGATTTGCTTGTGTATGTTTTTTAGTATCAATGTTTTAGATCACATTTTTTGATCTATCGTCAGAATGAGAAAATAAGAGAATAGTGATATCAATATTTTGGATCACATTCTATGATCCATTATCAGGATGAGAGAATGTAAGAATAGTGATATTTCACTATTCTTACATTCTCCCATCTGATGGATCACAGAGTTACCATTCTTACAGAGTTACTATTCGCGCATTCTCTCATTCTGACCATAGATCACAGAGTGTGATTAGAAACATTGATGCTAAAAAAAATACACAGTCAAATCTTGAAACAAAAATTTACATTTCAAATGAATTGTAAAATCCTTTATTTTTCATATTATGTAAGTTCTGGACCAGTTTGATCTCAAGTGGGTATTTGTGGTTTTTCTTTAAGATACAGCCAGGGATATGTCAGCGCCTCTTTATCTATGGTTCATTAAATGTTATAATATTTTGTCGCTTGAAGCTTTCAATAAATCATGGTCTGATTAATTGTGCTTACCAGGCATGACCTGAGTAGATTCATTGTTGGTCTTTAGGACTTGGAAAACTGCTATACTATTGGTGGTTCCATCAGCAGATTGTTTATATTTTCTTACATACAATCTTTTGACTCTCCAACTGCTGATATTTTTGACAAAATAGTTTTGAGTCTGTTACTGCGGTCTGGTTCATCATACCTGTAGTTTGGCATTAAAAAAATTCATTTCAACCCAGCGACAGACTTTGATCCCTACCCCAATTCAACCATGTTATACCCAAGTGACTGTCAAGCATGCAAATCCATGCTTAAAGTTAATGTGTATTGGGTGGAAGTAGTCTCATCTTTGTATGGTTATGGATTCTTGCGGTATATTGTGTTACTGTTGTTCATTTCTGAAGGGATGATAGGATGAAGTTGAAATGAACCATAATTGTTGTGGCACATTGATGTCGAGATTACCTCTCAAGGCCATGGGAGTCTCCCTGGCAGAATTTTACAAGGCTTATTTACATAGAATCTGCTCCAAAAGGTTAAAAGGAATTGGTAGCTGGCACTTGCTATTTTGTGTTTGTCTCAAAGCCCACGAAACATTTACCTAAGCTTACATTTAACTAAGTGACCTCTACATTTTTGGTCTTCTTTGAAATCTTGCCTTGGCAGGTTGAAAGAACTCTGCTCGGGTCGGATACTTACCAGGAAATAATTGTTAACTGGAAGCAATAAAATTTTGATTCCAAAGTCGGTTGCAGACAGTAATTTAACGAGTACTGTCAGCAAGGATCATGTTTATCATATTTTCTTCTTTTTGAATTCATTTTGCACTAATTTTTTTAGGGAAATATTTCAGCCTAGTACCTCAAGTAGTAATGTGTCAGTTTGTGGATCTTGACCAGGGTCAAAATAGGGAATCCAGTGGGCTGAGCTTGCCTTTCAATTGAGTTTTCAATTTTGGAATATGTTTTTCTATAATTTCTTTTGTATTTGCACAGAGTGGTACGTAGTCTATTTAGGGTAGTCCATGGAAGTTTTTAAGATTCCCGACTTGAAGAGTAAGGGAAGAGCATCAGCATTCACACATCCTAACTTCACAAACCTATAGAATCTTGAAGAAATAAGAAAAGTACAATTAAAGGCTGCTGTGTATTATCCTATTAAAAAAAAAATTTTCAGAGTCGCAAAGGTTTAGACAATGTTTTGGACTTACCCTGGATTTTGGGACTTGGGAGGGATAAATTCTGGGTGTGTCCTCTTCTTTCAAGACCGGATAATCTGTACCATTTATTGGTTATTTTAAGATTGCCAAAAACTTACACAAATACTGAAGGGAAGAATTATTATTGTAAATTGATTACATTGTATTTACTATTTAAAATTCCGTTTTAAATTGGCTGATTAACTGTTCTCAAAATTAATGTCCCTACATCTCCCATCTGTGAAGCTCAGATACACACAAATAAAAAGGTACAAAAAGCAGTCTTCCTTCAGTTATTTCTGAGGTTAGCAAAGGTGTTGCTTGAGTTTAATATCTAACAATATTGAAGGTGCTATTTTGTTTTGATCTCACAAGATGGAATCAACAAACTCTGTTCCAGATTGGAGTCCAGCTCCAGAAGTCAAGCTACTTGCTTGAAGTTGTGACTGGTTGCAACAAAAGCATTTCTTGTTCATTATATAAGCAAAAGTCCTTTAGTTAATGAAAATATGTTTTCATGAACCTTGCATTGTATTGAATCACCATTACATTCTGTTGTTCTGTTCGGGGTCATCTTGTGGTACTTTGGGATTTTCCTTTGTATCAAATGCAATCAGGGTTTTGCTAATGCTTCTTATGCATATATATTTATTGGAACTAGTTAATTGATTGTTCCAATATTTTTGGTTATATGTTTTGGATAAATCATGTTCATTTATTGGTTGTAATTCAGATTATTTGAATAACATTTTGTAGAATTTAATATTAGTTTATTAAATTATAGATATTTTATAATTTTTATGTTAAATAAATTGAATTTATATGATGCTTCATTTGATTATAAAATCACAGTAATATAGTAAATTATAATAAAGAATGGGGCTCAAGTATGTAGTGGCAATATTTATTTTCATGTATCAAAAACCACTGTCAATCCCTTTATTGATCTTACAGTTATTCTATTATTATTATTATCATTATATTTTATATCCTATGTTATTTTTTCTATTTCTTTCTTTATTATTTTTATCTTCTTGATTTGACTGATTTTCTCTTCATCATTTATTTAAATCTTTTTAGGTTTTAGTTTTAGTTTTTTATTTTCATCCTTTTGTTTTTTAAGGGCCTGCTTTCTTTGTTAGTTTAGACTGTTTCCTTTCAAGTGGTATATTCTTATTTATGGTTATAATTATAATTATCTTCCATTTTTCAATTTTTTTAGTTGCTTTCTTGTATTTTTATTTCCTTGCTATAAAGTGTGTGGAATTATATTTGTTTGTCCTTAAGTATTGCATTCTAGATTTCTTTGTTTGATTTTAATTGTTCAAATTTATCATTTTACTTTTTCCTTTGCATACACCTTTAATTTTATTGTTGTCATTCTTTTCTATTAGTTTTTCCTTTTGTTTCTTCTTGAACTCAAATAGTTCCGCTTGACCTTCCCTCTTACTTTGTGTAACATCCCTACCCCCTTCTCTTTCTTTTTATTATATTAGATTTGTAACCAAACCATTTTCATTTTCTTTATGCTTCCAGTGTCATCCTACTGTTGGATTAGAGTGTGACACAAAAATTATACACGATCTAATCTTGAAGCAATACCAATAATTTTAATAAATGATAATCTACAATTATACTCACTCTTAGAATTTTTCAACACTAAAATGTCATCATGATAGCCTATAAACAAGAAAGGATGAACATTCTCATAGAAGACAATATTAAATCATAATATTTTTTCACAAAATTATAGGTTTAAGTAAAAAACCTATGTACAAATGTGATGTATTAAATAAATTGAATTTATATGATGTTTCATTTGATTATTAAATCACAGTAATATAGTAAATTATAATATAGAATGGGGCTTAAGTATGTAGTGGTATATTTATTTTCATGTATCAAAAACCACTATCAATCCCTTTATTGATCTTACAGCTCTCAAGACTAATAAGCCCTCTATATCTTTGCTCTTCTCTCCTTGGCTCTTCTTGCATTCTCCTTTTGTCGGGTTGTGCTTTCTTGTCTCCTTTCTACTAGCCCCAACAAAGCCTCTATATATTCTTTTGATTTTATGATTTTGTAGGTTATTTTTAGTGTTCTTTATATCTACTCTTAATTCATTAACACTTTTTAGTATTGTTATTTTACTTTCAAGTTTTATTAGTTTTCATTTCTTGATTCTTAATTCTTTTATTATTATTATGTTTCTTTATTTTATTATTATTATTATCATTATATTTTATATCCTTTGTTATTTTTTCTCTCTTTCTTTATTATTATTCTTTAGTATTTTTATCTTCTTGATTTGATTGTTTTTCTTCTCATCATTTATTTAAATCTTTTTAGGTTTTAGTTTTAGTTTTTTACTTTCATCCTTTTGTTTTTTAAAGACTTGCTTTCTTTGTTAGTTTAGTTGAAATTATTGTTTCCTTTCAAGTGGTATATTCTTATTTATGGTTATAATTATAATTATCTTCTATTTTTCATTTTTTTAGTTGCTTTCTTGTATTTTTATTTCCTTGCTATATAGTGTGTGGAATTATATTTGTTTGTTCTCATGTATTGCATTCTAGATTTATTTGTTTGATTTTAATTGTTCAAATTTATTATTTTACTTTTTCCTTTGCGTACACCTTTAATTTTATTGTTATTCTTTTCTATTAGTTTTTCCTTTTGTTTCATCTTGAACTCAAATAGTTCCTCTTGACCTTCCCTCTTACTTTGTGCAACATACCTACCCCCCTTCTCTTTCTTTTTATTATATTAAATCTGCAACCAAACCATTTTCATTCTCTTTATGCTTCCAATCTCATCCTACTGTTGGATTAGAGTGTGACACAAAAATTATACACGATCTAATCTTGAAGCAACACCAATGATTTTAATAAATGATTATCTATAATTATACTCACTCTTAGAATGTGATGATATCTAGTGAGAGGTATGAATGGTATTCCTCATCTTTATGAGAGGGTATTCTGGTTCTAGATGGGGTGTGTTGAGGGTCCAAGGTCCAAAGTGAGTAGTCTAGGGCAACTCAATGCTTGAGGGTTTGTGATTTACTGAGAGACCAATCCAAGGTAGCTTAAGTAGTTTGACCATGTGATGATACTCCCAAATATGTAGGTTAAGTCTTATCCTTAGATTGTTTTATTGGTTATAACTTGGATTGTTAGAATAATATTTTATATAATGTAATATTAGTTTATTAAATTATATTTATTTTATGATTTTTATGTTAAATAAATTGAATTTATATGATGTTTCATGTTAGAGTAAAAGAATAATTTAATTTAATTTATTAAATTACATTTACTCCCTACTTAAGATTTCACTTTATGCACATGCATTTTCATTTAATAATTAAATGTTATTTACCTCTTAGGGTTTCCCTTTTAGGGTTTTATGATCTCCTTTATTAGGATTGATTTATTGTATTTTCATTCATTCTTTCAGTTTGATAATATATTCTTGTATATTTTCAGAGCTAAAGTCTTGCCTTCTCTTATCTTTTTCTTCTTTGTGACAGGTCCTTGCATGCATGTGTTCTACTGGATCTGTGGATTTGTTCCTATCAAATCCTTTGGTTATACAAACTCAGATTGGGTTGGTGATATTGATGATCAGAGGTCTACTTCTAACTTTGTTTTCTATCTTGGTTCTAGTCCTATCACATGGTCCTATCTACAAGCATGCTCATGCATTATCATCTACAGAGGCAGAATACAGGGTAGTTGTGCTAGCTAGTCAGGAGGTTTTATGGCTTCGAGAGTTGATGATAGAGTTTGGATTTCCTCTTGATAGTTTCACCTTTCTTTGGTTTGACAATCAGAGTGCTATACACATTTCTCGCAACCCAATTGAGCATTAGAGGACAAAGCACATTAAGCTTCACATGCACTTCATCATGCATTTAATTCAGGATGACTCTTAGCTTTGAGTACATTCCCACTGCTAAGCAGGTTGTAGACAACTTCACTAAATCGTTTGCATCCCCGTGGTATCTTCAACTAGGTTCTAAACTTGGGGTGAAGGAAGTTGTCCTTGGGGGTCTCATTGATGAGCCCTTCCTTCTTTTCTATTTTTAAGCTTCTTCCATCTCTTTTTGGAGTAGGTTTTCCCTATTTCTCCATTTTTTAGAGATTTGGTTATGTTGGGTACCACATCAAGCCATGTTGTCGAGACCCATTTTTGCTTTCAACATTATAGTTTCCTTGTTTTTTCTACATTGTTCATCTTTTGCACGGGGGGAGGAGGCTGTTAGAGTAAATAATTAATTTACTCTAGATTTAAGATTTCCCCTTAACTCCCTTTTGTGGGAGTTAGGAGAAATACCCAATGAATGAGTGAAATTTCTTTGAACGTTTTCCTTAAACCTTAATCCCTCCCTCTTCAATCTTAGCCACCATAGAGTGCCAGGCCAGTGAATCAATGGAGTTGACTAAACTAGTATAACCAACACCATTAAGGCCAATAGTGGTACCAAGGGAGAGAAAGCTGATAGATTCTCCCTTCCCAAAACCATTATCGATAGGGCCAACATCATTAATCTTTCCCACGAGAACCTCATTGCTTTTATAGTAATCACTTATAGGGAAAACAAACTTGACAATACTATGTTGGACTAAACCAACAACACCAATCTTTAGCTTATCAACAACGAAAGCCAAAGTAACACTAGAAGCTCCATGAAAAGAGCTAGCCATAGGAGAGATCTGAAGAACAACATCCTTCAGACCAAAACCAACATCCAAAAAATGATCAAGAGAAGGGTTAGTATCACCTTCATGATGTTGATCAACTTTAGTAGCATCTGAGGGGACTTCCACAACAGGTGCAAGCTTTTTGACTATTGTATAATGCTACCGCAAAGCCCCATTCCACCATGTGGAGGGAATCTTAGATTTTTTTTAGACTCACACTTTGCCGCAACATGCCCAGTTTTAAAGCATTTTTTGCACCTAAATGAAAGACCTTCATAATCTAAAGATTGGATTTAAGAGGCAATAGGACTACAAAGTTTAATCTATGTTGGAAATCTTTTAAACACATCAATATCAACAAGATTCCATGCATAAGTATAATGCAATATATCAAAGGAATCCAAATCCACCATTAAGAAATCACCTAATGCCCCTCCAACTTCCTCAAGAACAAAATCATGCCAAAGATGAAGAAGGCGATTAGGAAGACGTATCCAGATAGTCATTTTGCTAAAAGACTTAGTGGTAGGATTAAAATCCTTATGCAAATTTTTAACCATCAAAGGGACATAGTTTTTCCATATGAAGAAATGATCATATAGAATGATTCTCCTACCCTCCACATTATCGAATTTGACAATAAAAAAACCTTCTACTAGAGGAAAGATTTGGAAAAAATTAGTAAGATGTGGATCCCAATGCTCATATATCCAAGCATGGAGCCCCTTGAGAGAGGGCCAAAAGCCTCTAAATTGACAAATAAATGCATCCATTTCAGGGATCTCAGCCTATTGCTCAATCTCTAAAACAAGTACTTGTTGGTTGTTAGCATTTAAGCATTGGTTATTATTCTTTTGGTGATGGGAATTTTGACTTGGAAGTTGGTATTCTTTTATTGGTTTTTCTTCATTGGTTTGTTTACTTGGTTGGAGTTGGTATGTGGCTTTGGTTTTGGTTGGTTGTTGTTTTGACATTTGTTATCTTTTCTTTATCAATAGTTGTGGTACCCTTTAGGTAGAGAGAGAGATTTCAAGATCCGTTACCTAGGAATGGTTTTGTGATTTGATATTTGTGTGTGGATCGTATGTTATCTCCCAGTATGATGAGAGTTAGTTTGATTAGGTTACCACAAGGTTGGGAGGTAGTGAGTCTCTTACCATTGGGGCCCTCTAAATATTTGCACCAATGTTGGATGTTCCATTGTTGTAGTTGTGTCATTCTTATTCTTATCTCTTGGAGACTTTCTATTAAAATGTCATGTCTATGCATATATGTAATATGTAATTGTATCTTGAGGTCCTTATGGGATGATGGGTTGTATTTGGTTTATCATTACAAGCACTAAGACGTGAAAAAAAGTTGTTTATTTGGATGTACTTCATTGTATCAGTTGTACTTGTTGGAGATTGTAGATGCGATAGAGATCTTTATCTCTAGGCTTTAATATTGTTATGTTCACCTTCATTGAAAAGGACATTTATGATAAATTGTAATATTAAATATTAAGGTGTGTGTCATACAACATGCGTTGAAGCATGGAAATGCAAAGATTTTCTTTGAAAATAAAGAGTCATATTTTGGGAAATTGAAGAGACCTTCAGTTGTAACATATATAGTGTCTCTCTGTCTGTTTTTTTATTAAGAAAGTAGGTTTTGAAGGAGCCTTGAAACCTAAATACAAAGCAAGAGAAAAACTAAACAACCTACAAACTAACCTAAAAGATATACAATATGCTCATCTTGAAAAAATAAGACTGAGACAAAACATAAGATAGATAGAAAATGGAGTGCCCCACATCACACAATCCCCACCAAGACATACCAATGATCAAGGAAAATATAAATCCTTAAAAAAATGATCACCCTTCAAAAAGAAAAAGTCAAAAATATTAGGAGTTCTCCTTAACTCCCAACTTGTGGGAATTGGGAGAAACATGTGAGGGAAACTTCTTTGAATTTTTTCCTTTAGCTATAATCCATCCCTCTTCAATTGTGACAACCATAGATTGCCAGGACAATGAACCAATCAAATAGTTAGAACTAGCATAATCAACACCATACATGACAAGGCCAACAGTAACAAGTCCATTAGCACCGAATCCACCCTCCAAAGAGCCAATTTTTCCAAGGCCAACACCAATAATTTTTTTGATAGACTCCAAAATGGGCTTTTCAACGCCATGTTGGAAAGAACCAATAGCATTAATTGAGATCTATTTAGTGATAGTAGCAACTAAAACACCATAGACAAAGCCAACCATAGGAGGGACCACATCAACAACATGTAGTTGGCCACAAAATCAACATGACCATAGTCATGGACAATTGCATCAACCTACGCTGATGAATAACAATACCATTTAAGAGGACTTCCCCATCCAATGCGGGCAACTTGTCCACTGTATAATTCTACAACAAAGCCCCCTTCTACTAGGAGGAGGGTTTCTTAGATAAAGAAATGATGAAAGAGATCAATATTTATCAAGATCAAGCTTGTTGCAATGTCAATGGGGCAACACCATCCTTGAACATCACACACTAAGAAAAAATTCAAGTATGGTAAAGCAAGTCAATTTTAACTATTTAACACTTTCAACTAAGATTAAGTCTTAATGTATGATGTTTAAACCATCCACTAATAATCTGTTCATTTGGTTCCTACATTGGGCAGACCCATAAACACCATTTATGCCTTTCTAATCCTTCTATTTTTCTTTTCCTTACAAAGTTAAGTGCAACAAAATCAAATTACCAATAGAATTCCAAGATCATCACATAAGCTTCAAATGCTAAGTCAACTATATGTTTAGCACCACCAACTAAAAACACATAACTTTTCTAGTAAAGATTTCCAAAATAGGTGTTCTTATTGAGTGTTTTGAATTCTTTTAGATGATTTCTAAAGGGAAAAAAATAAAATGAAACTGCCTCAAAAGGATTAGTCAGAGACAACTTGGACTTGGACCTTGGCAATTTGGGTTTCCTTTCCTTCATCTAAGATAAATTTATTAATGTCCAATAGGAGACCAACGAGGGTCTAAATGACTGGAAATAGTACAAGGGAAAATGCCAACAAGGGGAGCACCCAATGGTGTCTGCAAAAAGAGCGTGAAAGCAAAAACAAGAGAACCAAGAAAAGGAAGAGGATGAGCAACAACTAAGAACTCTTCATAGGCGAGAAGTAGTCTAGAATGGAAAGGTGTGCATTAGAGAAATTAGGGGCTCTGGAAGGTTGCCTCTAAGGTCTGCAAAGAGTAGTAGTAGTAGTAGAGAGACGCTGCTAAGTGTGATCCCTACGAGGTCTCACAGATTTGGTATGAATTGAGATAGTGTAGAGAGATCGCTTTGATCCTCGGGCAGGAACCATAGGACTGAAAAAGGAGGTGATGAGCTGCATAGGAGTTGGTGTCAAGCAAAGTTGGAGCTATATAATGTGCTCACGAAGCCACATGGTCTCCAGAAGGTAGAGTGCAAGACAACGCTAGTCAATATATTTGAAAAATGAGGGAAGAGGTTGACACTCTTTGAAGATATAGTAGAATCTCCCCTTGATCTCATAGTGATTCATAGGACAACAAAAGATAAAGTGAGACTCAGTCTCAACCTCCTTGAGGTGACAAAGCTGATAGATCCTATCCTCCTTGTCGATCTAGTCATCAGTCTAAATACACAGCCAATGAGATCCCACCCTAAAAGATCCCAAGGAGATGTGAAGAGCATGAGTCCAATGACAAGTGAGGTACTAGGGGCATGAGATGATCCCATCCTAGATATTAAGGATAGAGCCCACCTAGGGGATTCCTCCAGGTCATGAGAACATATTGTCTGTAGATGTCAAGTCTAACATGCTTGTTCAACTCTTGTTGAGGTGGAAGAAGGTGGGTTGGAGCATCCAAACAAAACTGAAAGGGGGGAAGATGATCCATACTAATACCAATCGAGCCCAAGAGGGCAGAGACCTAGGTGTACCAGCAATGAGATTAGTGACCAGAGTTTGAACCCACAACCTCCTTGGAGGAACAATAAACCAAGTAGGAATACCTATGATGACCATCAAGGGAATCAACAAATCTCTAGAGCTAGTGAAGAAGCCAAATTAAATCAAAGATGGTCCCTAATTTGAAAGGATGAGCACCAAACTTTGCTAGAATGATGCTATGTGGTGTGGACCGGTGACATCTGATAATACATCGAAGGAAAAGAGTTTGGACTCTCTCAATAGAGGCCCAATCAGACTCCAAGAGGGAGGGCCCCCAAATAGTAGAGCCATCGAGGATAGTTAGCTTGACTAGGGAGTCAAGAAGGGACATCTTAGTCGTGGTGTCCTGGAAGTGGTGCTGAAAGCACTGTTGCTCAAGAATAACGAGGGACCCAAGCCCCTTGTTGACTTGACGCTACATGGCTAGTCTCGAGCTGAACCAAGGTCCATAAAACTTAACCCCCAAGTAAGTATATGAAGATTCGATCTAGATCTCAATACCTTGGAAGTAAAAATGGAGGTGTGATGTCTTCAAACAATTGAAGACCATGAATCGAGTCTTGCCCAAATTTACAACAAGTTCATGTGAGTCAAAGAATGAGGCCAAGCCATCAAGGAACCATTGAAGACCATCGAGGGAAGATGTTAGGAGAATCACATCATCAACGAATAGGAGAATAGAGATCAATACCTGATGTAAGTAACAACCATCGTCAGGGCATGAGAAATCATGGAGAAATGCCTCAAGCTCATTGATGTAGATGCCAAAGAGAGTGGGGGAGAGAGGGAAGCCCTCTTTTACCCTGATAGTGCTCTGAATAGGGTCAAAGAAGCCTTGTGGAGTCCTAAATTTTCCCACCATGCACTCATATAACCTCATAATAGTTGTAAGGAGAATCTCTGAGATCTTGATGTACCTAAGGCACTAAAAGAGAGCTGCTTGAGGAACAAAGTCAAAGGCTTTGTGAAAGTCAACAAAACAAAAATAGAATTTCGCTGAGTGATGGTGAGCCTCCTCAATGATGGCCTATAAGGTCAAAATGTGATTAGTGGTCTAAAAATTTGTATAAAATCCAACTTGACCTCTAGCTCGACAATGCTGCTAATCAAGCTCTCTGGATAGGATACCATTTAACATAGTGGCATAGAGTTTGGCGAAGGTATGCCCAACCATGATGGTCTTGTAGTTCCCAGGGTCAGAAGATGGCCCAAACTTATGGATTAGATAGATAAAATGTCATGACCAAGAGTCAGGGAAGCCAATGCAAACCACTTGGTTAAAGAACATTGTAAGAAAGGGGCCCAGGACTTGAATTTAGCTTGGAATCCTTCCTCATCTGCTATTTTGCTACTATTCATAACTCTAACTGCCTCACTAATGTGGGAGAAGGAGAAGAGGTGACAACAAGTTGGGGGGGGGGGAGGATGAGATGGATAGGGGGCTAGCCATGAATATCATAGAGGGTGGAGGTGTGGGAGGAAAGGGAGTGAAGGTCTAGAGTAGAGGGAGGGGGGGAGGGTGGCGAGGAAACATGGTGCACCAAAAGAGCTTTGGAGACTAGAAGAACATGGCACAAAGGGATCTACACTACAATAAAGTAAACTTTGGCTTCTTGCAGTGAAGCAAGCAATGGTAATTGAGCCTCAATTGAGAGGATGAGGAAGGAGAAGTGGGTGGAGTAGAGTAAAGCATGCAATGAAATGATTTGTAGTCCTCATCGAACCACTGGTTCATGGGGCAAGATCTACGAATGGGGTGAGTGGTGAGTGAGGAGGTACAGTGGAGAATGGAGAGAAGGGAAGACTCCCACAAGGTGGACGTAAGTGAGTGGAACATGGAGGTGATGTCCCTAGAGTCAGAAAAGGGATCCTGAGGGAAAAGTTGTCTGAGGTGATAGATTAAGGGCTTCATGTCACTATCAATGAAGTGGAAAGAAGTGCGAGCATGGAGGGGGTGAGAGAGGGGGGATGCCGCTAGAAGAGGGGTGAGGGTCATGAAGAAGTAGAGGAGCAAGGGAGGGAAGGTGTCAGGGGTCCTTGAAGGGTGATGCTAAGGAGGGCATGGTCAACTAGAGGAAAGTGAGAGATGATAAAGTGGAAAATGAGAGGGGCAAAGGAGGCAGTAGAGAGGACATAGTCCACAATGCTAACACCACCAACATGTGGCCAACAAGTGCAGAGCTCAAAGCCAGGAAAGAAAGAGATCCCATTTAGTATCACTAAGTTTGAGGACTCACAAAGTTGTAGCAAATTATGACCATACCAATTGAAGGGCCCCTAACAATCATCGGAGAGGCAGTGCTGACCCACATAACTTGGATCAAAGGCAGTTGTACACATGGAATCAAACCTACGATCATGGAGGGGAGGTTGTAGGTCTCTAGTCCGTGCATTAAAGTCTTCCAAAATGATGATGTCCCCCATGGTAGAGAATCTGGTCATGTATTCAAGAAGGTCCTCATAGGGGTCCCCACCCTCAGTGCCGTGAACTGCATAGTACAAAGATGCTGACAGGAATTAGCAGACAATGATATAGATATCTCTATAGAGTGAAGTCCTTATGTGAATCCACATGAACCTAACATAGTTCCCAGAGTGAACCAAAGAAGTAGTACCAAAAAGATGGTCCTAAATAAGATAGGCGACCCCACCAGAACCTCTGATCCCACCGGAACACCTGACCTCGTCTCTAAAATAGGAGAGCCATTGATAGCCAGTAATACTGGGAAGAGGATGCATTGGGCTCTCATGTGCCTCTATAATAAAAAGAATGTCAGAAGAACCAATAACGTCATTATGTAAGCCAGACAAAGACCAGAGGATACCATTACCATTCCAATAGTTGAGGTACAAAGAGCCTGTGCTCAACTGCTATTGAGCACGTCATTTGGCCTTAGAAGTTGCCCTCAAAACTCAGCCTATAGAAAAGGTGTCGTGGATTATTGCTTTATCTATGACATTTTAAATTTTAGTTGGATAAGAAAACCATCACAATGATGGATGTTTTTTGTGCTTGTATATTTATCAGTTATTTCACATGCTGCTTCAATGCAATTTTCTAGGTTCTTAAAATAAATAATGCACAAAACCCAAGTTAATTTGTTAACGTTCATAGGAAATTTGATCTATTATAATGTCAATTATATAGAAGAAATGTTTTTGGCAAGCACTGAGAAAACCTTCATTGAAAACTATGACATTTTCATGTGTTATTAGACTACAACCATGACCAGTCTCTATTATTTGGGAAAATAAATTGAGTATGATTGAAATTACAAATGCATATGTGGAGTAAAACATATTTCAAATATAATTTTTAATTAAGGGAACGTTCAAGTACAAAAAGGAAACACTCAAAACACTAACATAAACATGATTCTACAATTTAATAATTTGATGATTTCAATTGACAAGAAGAGTCATTGTAGTCTGAGCTTTCCTTAAACTGCTTTTGCATTCAGAGATGATTCCAAAGGAAACCTTTCTTACCTACAATCATTGACATCAAATTATCTGTGTTTTCCAGTGGATATTTTCTTATGATCATAAGATGGTCACATGACTCCTCATTGACATAGCAGAAAGACACTGAGAGTTCAAGAATATATATATATATATATATATGTAAATTAAGTTGAGAGATATTTAATTTTAGAATATCTAATTTTTTGTAATATTTTTCAGTTATTCTAGGTTTATCATAAGAAATATAAAATCAAAGTATATAGATCTAATATAATAATACATAAAGATATTTTTTTAATAGTAAAACTTATTTGAACTGATAATTAAACTTTAAATTTACTTATATTTATATTAGTAAATTTACCTCTCTGCTACATTTCCCTCTATGAAACCCTTCCATATTTCATAAGTTATATAAAATCTCCCAATATTTTTTCTTTCTATTCTTATCTCTCCCTCTATCCTCTCTCTTTTACTCATATAGATACTTTCTATATTTCTTGCTCCCTATCTATATATCTATCTCTCTACCTTCATCCTCTCTTCTATATTTATGTCTATTTGTCATCTTCATCACCCCTCTCTCTATATATACCATTTATTGGAATACAATCCTTTAAAACATCGAGGACACAAACTCCTTGAAATACTAAACAATTTTCATACCAGTGGCACTATTCCTCTAGATTTATCTTGAATGGAAAGAATTTAATTGAAATCACCTCCCAAAATAAACCTTTCTTCCTTATATTGGATTAAAATATCATATATTGCATTTTAGACTTGATTTTTCTACACATTTGAATTTGGAACATATACATTAATTAAATGAAATTGTAACATGTACCTAACTAGGAAAATTAGAAACCTTATATAGTTGATCTTTTCTTGGGTTCCAAAAAATAGCCAAACTACTTGAAGCTCCAATGGATGCAAAAGCCACAAAGCACAAGGATGACCAATGCTTAAAAGGATGTTTAGATTCCAGATTAGAAAATTGAGTCTCTTTTACCAAAATATTGTCAGCCTCCAAAGGATCCAACTGATACTTTATGAGGTGATGTTTCTTAGGGATGTTAAGGCCCTTGAAATTCAAAAAAACTATCTTCATGGAAGCTTGTGAGCTATTAAATACCTCCAAGGCCATGTCTTACAATCCAAAGTGGTTTGGAGATGTTGATGTGAGTTTTGTTCCACTACAACATGCATAATCAAATACGTAATGTTTCAAGAAGAAACACCAAACATCCAATCCTCTTTTGATATAAGGTCATCTCTCATGCTAAGCTTGTAAAATAAGACCATGAAATGAATTCAAGGTTACTTATGCTATGGATAGTTTCCCAGTGAAATAATATGATTTGCTAGTTATTATGAAGGGACTTAAACCATTCATTAAATGGATATCAAATGTTGCACTTCTAAAGATTTGACTCTACAATGTGCAATAAAACTATAAGTTTTGAATTCTCTATTATCCACTTCAACTTAAACTTCTAACCTCTATTTCTACATGTATTATGAATGTAAGGAATCATCGATGAACTTGGACTACTATATGCAATCTTGCTAGTGACTCTATCCACCTAGTGCAAGCTTCAAAGGAATACACAAATGATTTTCACATCAACATCCTACCTCCAATCCCATCATCTGAATGCAAAACAAAGATTGAACATCAATTGAAGTTAATTATTTTCATCGGCTCACTGTATAAGATACCCTTACCATTGACAAGAAGCTATTGGTCTAGATGCGCTAAGTCATTCAAGTGAACATTGCTGACACAAAAGTATGCACCCCTACTTGAACCTCAAGCGACTTCATGTAACATGGAAACCACCTCCAAGTGTGAAACTTGTGCTTTGAAGCTGAATCTCTAGAGAAGGTTGGCTTCCTTACAATTAGGATACACTTAAACTAACACTTTTGAGGAAAAGGAAGAATGATTGCATGAAATTAAAATACTGAAAGGGAAAGGTGATGCACCATATTAAAATTTTGGTTACTTCCTCTACCTATAACTGCACTTAACATCAATGAAACACCCAAATACACCAATCTTATCTCCATTCTATTTCCCAAGGAATCACATGCAGGTTTGGAACTGATTGAAGTGCTGAAATTAAAATGAATTTCACTATGCAACAACAACTAGCATATTTAACACAAGAATCAAGAAAAATAGAAAGAAACATTCACTGCAAGGCATATACAAGCACTAGAAAATACAATGGCAAGAAAAGGAAAGAGCCAAGATATTTCATTAATGGAAGGAAAAAAGGATTATAGTTGCAGACATAAGGCTACTACAAAAAATACAATAGAGAAGAACCTATAAAATATGTACAAAGCTGCCTTTTAAAGAGACCAGATAAAACTCAGTTACAACAATATAGTCCAAACTCCCACCATCTAGAGTGCTAATTATAGAGTGCAAATCAAGACCAAATCAAAAAAAATCTGATTAGGTGTGTACATTTGATCATAAAATGAGAGAAAAGAGCCAGAAATGAAGAACTCTACAGAAATAATAGACAACCCAAGTAAAATAAATCAGAAAAAATCTGATTTCCATGTGCATTTGATCTATGAAATGATGGAAAATGGGCCAATAAATGCTTCCGTAGTCAAGAAAATCAATGCCCATACACTCTACAAGTGGAAACATAGAAAGAAAAAGCCTTTATGTTGCGTGAAAAAAAAAAAAATGTAGTTCAAAAATAACTATTTAGCTCTCATGTCACATCATAGTCAACAAGAAAAAATAACATAGGTAGAAAAATGCACAATAGTTTTGACCTGCACACCATTGTAACATCAAATTCCCTCTGCACAAAAGACTTGTGATGTCGCACAGAGCATGAAAATGCATTGGGCACAAAATACAAAGTTGAATATCTTTCTCTTCAACCCATCTTGTGATCATGGGAAACACACAAAAATATACCGCAATGCAAGATTACAGCACAAGAATATCCTACAATGCACAACACATGATATCACATAGTCCAACATCACAACCTGGGGAATATCGATAAGCCAACTCATTCGATGAAGTTCCTTCGATGACCAAAAATGCACAATAGTTTCAGCTTATGCAACATCATAACAAATTATTTTTTCTCTTTAAATTATCCTATGATCCTGCATAGGCATGAAAATGCACAACAGTTTCAGCTTGAGAATGTCAAATGAGAAAAAAGGGGGATCATACATTGAGAAACTCATTCAACCAACTCCTTTGACACCCAAACATGCATTGTAGTGCAAGATTGTAACCTGAAAGATCCTCCCTTCAATTTGACCTATGATCATACGTGGGCACAAAAATGCACCACACTTTTGACCTATGAACATCAAATGAAAAAAAAGTGACTCATACGACATGCAAACTCATTTGACCAGCTCCTTCAATGCACGAAACTACACAATAGTTTTAGATTGTGCAACATCACAACAATAGGTCCTCTTCAAATTGTCATGTAATCCTACGTGGGAATGGAAATGCACAATAGTTCTAGCCGAAAATTGTAGAACTTACCATGAAAGATGTCTTTGATGAGTTATCCATAATGGGATGAATGATGACCAAAAAAGTCAACATTTCTGGCAACTCAAGGTGGATTCTTTCCTACTAAGAATATGATCACTAGCCATGAAACAATCCATTGGGCGTGGAATCATAAGCATCAAAACATGATGCACATCTCTATCACAACAAAAATCAACAACTCTACAACTAGCAAAACATCAAAATCTACTTTCTCTAGAAGGGAAATAGCCGTGCTCATGCACTTCTTGGAAAGTTAGAAACATCCAATCCACTATGTATGAAAAATTACAAAAAATAGAAATCAAATGAAGCCATTAATTGGCTTGTTGAAGTAGCTTCCCTTCCTTACTAATTGATTGTTTCTTTCATGCATGAGAGAAGTTGAAAAAATCAGCAAGCATAAAAAATATATTGTTGCAGAGGAAATAGCTTCCCAATGTTGAGAACAAAGAAGCTGTCCAACATTGGGACATTGTCTACTTAAGCAAGTCATACTTGTTCCTTCTTGTGAAACTCATCCTCATGCTCAAAAGTAATCATGATAGGGGGCAACTTGCTAATTTTTTGTAGATCTAGATACTTTATGGGGCATCCTCTTGATGGAATTGGGCCTAAGAAATTGGTCTTGACCATGCTTCTAGTCTTTGTAATCATGCTATCCTGCTAGTTTGGAAGTGGCTCCTCATTATTTTGTAAAGATATAATCTCCACCTTTGCTTCATGTTTCTCATTAACCACTTCCTTTGGAGCTATTGGTATGGTGTGAATCTCTACTTGTTGCTACCACAATTCATGATTTTCTAATGAAGGATAAGATGGCTTGACATCCATGGACAAGAAAAGTAATTCCAATTCATCCCAAAAGTTCTCTTCTTCATCATAATCTTCTAGCTCTACTGTAGTAATATGCCCAGGTCCTAGAATAACCTCATCCATATTAGCATGTTCCTCCTCAAGGAAAGAGCTATCCTTGGGCCTCTCTTTCTTATCCTCCATATGATGGAGGATTGCCTGTTGCAATAATTAGTCTTCTTCTTCTTCTTTCTCTTGCAATAGATCTTCATTTTCTTGTAAAGGCTCAAAAGAAAATATTTTTTCCTCAAGAATAGGAATGATCTTTCTCTCTTCTTTTGCCTCAAAAAAAGAGGGAATCTCTTCAAATAAGAGGATTAAATCCTCTTCCTTATGTTCAACCTCCATCTCCTTTTCCTCCTCAATAGGCTGCAACTCCTCCCATGGTATCTTTATCTTTTCTTTTCTCTCCCAAAATGACATATTTGGACAATTAGGAGTCCATATGACTAGTCTACTAGGTCAAATAGTGAAATGGTAATAGGTACAAAAGGCTGATAGGGGAATTTTTTTATATAGGGAGTGGAGAAGTTACACCAGCATGCTCTTGTAGTGGAGGGGAATTCTTCAACTTGGAATGCCAAATCTTGGGGAAGGTGCTACCTCTGCTTCCTTGGTCTAAAAATGAGCTAACTTGAGCCTCATTTCTATCTCTTTTTCTACAACAAATTGCGTAGAAAGTTTCTCCTTAAATTGCCTTTGTTCTGTCTCCCTCTCTTCTTCTTTTTATTGTTGGAGGTAGGCTTGGTATGCCATCTCTTCCTGTTGTTGGTCTAGTTCTTGTTGCCTCTCAATCTCATCAATTTTCCTATCACAAGATAGAAACTGCTCATTTTTTTCATGAAACCACATGTCTATTCTCCTACTCTTTTCATGAAACTTCAAGTCTATATTCTTTTGGAATTCTAACATCATAGCTTCACTCTTTTTATGTGGGGATGTTGGGACTGGTGAGTAGGGTTAGGAAGATAGTAAGAATTTTGAGCATATTGGCTATAAACAACTCGAGGCTGAGATTGCAATTGATGGTATGAGGGTTGAGAGATAACATTTTCAAGATATGGGGGTAAATAGTAATTTTTTCTATGAAATGGATCCATGGTTAGAACTTCATAAAATGCTATAATTTCATAGAAAACTTTAGAAAATAGAAAAGATCAAGAATGGTCTTCACATACTAGTGCCATTTCTACTTGAAACCAATAGATTTGCACTATAGTTTCCATGGTGTTTGATGAATGCCTCTAAAGGATGATAACACTAAGAAAAACATCCAATTTCTCAAAGAATGGAGATTCAGCTGGCTAACCAACAAACTTATGAAGCTGAAATTTTGTCCCACTCGGCATGCCAAAAACTGTTGACATAAAAGTCTACACCCTTGCTTGAGGTATGACCCTTAAGTGACCTTGTATAACATGGAAAAAACCTCCAAGAGTGGGATTTGTGCTTTGAGGATGAATCTTTAGAGAAGGATGGCTTCCTTGTAATGAGGATGCACCTAAACTAACACTTGTGAGGAAAAGGAGAAGGATTGCATAAATTTAAAATACTGAAAGGGAAAGGTGATGCACCAGATTAAAATTTTGGTTACTACCTCTTCCTATAGTAGCACTTAACATCAATGAAACACCCAAATACACTAATCTTAACTCTATTATTTTTACCAAGGAATCACATGTAGTTTAGGAATTGATTGAAGCATTGAAAGGACAATATATTTCACTATGCAACAACTACTAGCAGATTTAACACAACATAAGAATCAAGAAAAATAGAAAAGAAACATTCACTTCAAGGCAAATACGTGCACTAGAAAATAAAATGACAAGAAAAGACAAGAAATAAGAAATTTCGTTAATGGAAGGCAAAATGGATTATAGTTGCAGAACATAAGGCTATTGCAAAAAATACAACACAGAAGAAACTAGAAAATATGTAGAAAGCTACCTTTTAAAGAGATTAGGCATAACTTAGTTACAACAATACAATGCAAACTCTCACCAATTAGAGTTATAATTATAGAATGTAAGTCAAGATAAAATAAAATAAATTCTAATACTATGTGTACATTTGATCATGAAATGATAGAAAATAGCCAGAAATGAAGAACTCTACAAAAATATTAGAAAACCCCAATAAAATAAATAAATAAATATTAGATTTCCATGTGTATCTAATCCATGAAATGTTGGAAAATGGGCCAATAAATGCTCCTACAATCAAGAAAATCATGCTCATACCCTTTACAAGTGGCAACACAACAAGAAAAATCCTTTCAACCACATAAAAAAGTCTAAATAATGTAGTTCAATGATAAATATTCAGCTCTCTTGGTGCATCACATTCAACAGGAAAAAATAATGCAAGTACAAAAATGTACAATAGTTTTGGCCTGTGCACCATCATAGCATCAAATTTCCTTTGCACAAAAGACTCGCAACATCATGCAGATCACAAAAATGCAATGGGTACAAGATTGTAAGATTAATCTCATTCTCTTCAACCCAACCTGCGATCATGCAAAAAGCACATAAATACACCGGAATGCAAGATCACAACACAACAAGATCCTACAACACACAACAATACATGATGTCACACAACAAAAGATTGCAAGATTGCAACTTGCACAAGATCATGACATCGAATGAGCAAAAGAGTGTTCCTTCAATAATCCAACTCATTCAATGAAGTCCCTTCGATGCTTGAAAATGCACATTGGCTTGTAAGACATTGCAACAAATAGTTCCTTCTCTTCAAAGGGTCCTATGATCCTGCATGGGCACACAAATATAGAATATTTTTGGCTTGCAAATGTCAAATGAGAAAAAAGGGGTCTCCTATGATGAGAAACTCATTCAAACAACTCCTTCGATGCCGAAAAATGCACTATAGTGCAAGATTACAACCTGAAAGTTCCTCTCTTTAGTTTGACCTGCGATCATGCATAGGCATGAAAATGCACCACAATGTTGACCTACAAATGTCAAATGTAAAAAAAGTGACTCATACAATATGCATACTCATTCGACCAAATACTTCGATGCATGAAACTGCACAATAGTTTTAGTTTGCATGACATCATAAAAAATAGTGCATCTTCTTCAAACTATTCTATGATCCTGTGCGAGGACTGACTGAAAACTGTAGAACTTATCCCATGAAAGATGTCTTTGATCATTTATTTGTAATGGGATAAATGATAACAAAAAATGTCAACAAACATCCACAATGATCTCCATCCAACTAAACTACTAAACAACATGAACTAAAATCCTTAGCTAAGTAAGGAAATATGATTAATATGTAATAATAAAAACTTGATCACAACAATTCACCATGTAAGACACAACAATGAAAAGTAGAACAAATTTAGTATTACAATAGCAACAATTCTACAAAAAATTCTCCCTTTACAAATAAGAGAAGCAATCCTTATATAGGGAGCTCAAATATAATGAATGACCAAGATTGATTTGAAATCAAGGGCCAATATTAATCCACATAAGCCCTAATTAGGGTTTCAAAACCACTTGCTACAAGTATTAAATGCTCACCCAATTACAACTAAGCACCACCTTGTGGGCCAATTAAAAATACAATTCCAACATGGACAAATAAAATTTTGTATTATTCAAATCTTTGAAATTAAACCATGTTTCACAATCTCCCAATAAATGTTAAATTTTTTATAGCATTTTATTAAACTCAAGTAGAGGTAGGGGGTTTTACAATTGAGATATCTTGTTAACCATTGAGTAGAAACCCTACACAGTTAGGAAAAACCATTAAACAAAAAGTGGAAGCCACTAGTAACTTAGGCAAAATTATCAAAGAAAATGTGGAAATTACTAGGGACTTAGGCAAAACCATCAAACAAAAAGTGGAAAGCACTAGGGACTATGACAAAACCCTGGTAGGAATCAAGAGTGACTTAGGCAAGTGCATGGTGGAAATCAAGGGTGACTTAGGAAAGTGCATGTAGCATGGGGTAGTAACTATGTACTTTGGCAAGAAAATTTATATTGAAGATCACCATGTACTTAGGCAAGTACATGTATTGTGCAGAAGTCACCATGCACCAGGGCAAGTACATGTATAGTGAAGGTCACCATGCATTTAGACAAGTGCATGCATTTTTTCGCTCAATTATTTTTCAACAATTTTTATAATTTATCTTTGTTGACTTTTATCGAATTTCCAATTTTTCATGTATGACAGATTTTATCCCCCTTTCCCCATTTTTGGCACTTAGTCCCTCACAACAGGAGACTAGCTTCAAGCAAGGGGTATAGAACTCTTAGGAGGCCTACCCACTTTATTTTTCACCTTCAAATCTAGACTATGATCAAGAGCCAAAAGATTTTGGTGAATAGATAAAGAAACCAATGGGTAAAGAAGTTGAAAGGAGCTCATTGATACTTTCTCTACAATCTCATTAATTAATGTTAAAAAAACCTGAAGAAGAATATGCCCAATCATAATATCCAATTTTCCTTTGAAGAATGGCTATCCAAAATGAGAAAACTCCTAAAGAGGATTACATGATGGGAAGGGGCTCATGAATCATCATGGGGATGATAGGATGTAGTATTTGAATAAAAATTCACAAAACATAGTTGAAGGATAAGGGAAATATGTATAAAATAACAACCGTGAACCTTTCATAGCTGAGAAATACAAACTAAAATATGTAATAATTAGACTACATTATGTAGCTACCAATCTCAATCAATTATCCATTTTGACCCATGAACACACAATACTAAAAAATAAGGTTGATCTATACTATCCATCTAGTTAAATATCATCATACAAAGTTGTTTGAAGAACATTACTGTCTTGGCCCAAAACTACAAATGAAACTAGACATAGTGTGTGAGATGAGAGGTAGTGTGTGAGATGACAACTGATCTAAGATCTTACCCTGACCGTTAACAAAAGGCTCTAAAACATGACCCTAAGCCTTCACTTTTGAATTACATAAACAATAAGGTTGGGATCTAAACAATGATTTGTACACACAAGAATCTACTTTGGGGCTACATTGTAATGGGTAAATAAATACCCACTTTTATTATTATGTTATGATGTAATCACTTCCATAGGATCAAAATTAATCCTTTCGTTACACACTCCAAATAATGTAGAAATTCAAAGAAACAAAGGAAAATTAGTATATCAAATAAAATACAACACCCCACTAATTTAGCCCCATCATTATAATGAATCAAATCATGCCCAAGAATGTCCCTATTTTACTGCCAAGATTTGTACAACTAAATGCAATTCTTGATACTCTAAAGGAAGAGAAGAGAATGTGATCCAAAAAGGGAGGTCTTTAAAATGAAAGATGCATAGGTTAAATTTTTTTGGAATACTTTAGAATAAGGGGGGCGGGGGGGGGGGGGGGGGGGGGGGGGTGGGGTTGAATCAGTTATCCAAGGTCCAAATGTATAAATAAAAATTTTCACAGCTTATTGAACCCATAAAACATTATTCTTCATGCATGCATCCATAAGATTATGCAATCACTTAAAACTTGTACGTTACTATCAAATCAACTTGTAGAAATGTAAAGCATGAAACATAACAGATTAATCAACACATTTGATACAATGATTTACGTGGAAACCCAACTTGGGAAAAACCACCAATAGCATGCTACTCTTTTCACTCTTCTAAAGTGATGCCCCATGAAAGGCCAACTTTGTTAAAGGTTACAATACAAACTATTAAATGTGACCCTGTTAAAAGATTTCAATCACCCTATTAGGAGTGAGCCCATTTAGAGAACTTCAGACCATTCATTTGGAATGTCACCCTATTAAAGGATTTACAAATGACTATTAGGTCAATCTTAATCCAAAGGATTTATCCTAGACTGATACAATTGTTAGAGAGTAATAGTAAGGCTTTGATTTGATACAACTTACAATTTTATTTAAAGATTACAAATCACTGTTCAATCCTCAATTCTACTTGGCCTTCATACTTTGTAGCTCTAATAGCTTGTTCGCCCTCCAAGCATTCATCTCCTTAAGCCTTCTTTCTTAACATGCCATTGCAAACTCTTCTCTTAGGTCACTTGATGAAGCAAAATCCTTGTCTCCTTATCTCCCTTAGGCTATCACATATGACAACCTTGCTTCATGACCAACCATTCCTATAAATAGGAAATTAAGATATTTTGCTGCTCATTCTCCATCATCCAATTTAGGGTTTGGCTAGATTAGGTAGGATACGATATATCTACCCCATATCTCATAGCTATTCTAGAAACTTCTCCTAGAATCCAATTTGAAATTTCCTAAAAATGATTTATCTTGAATTCTATGCAACTAGCTCATCAACCTTATCTTCCACCTGGTTCACATAATCCAAGAAAATAAACTTATTAGCTTAGATTCATCAAATTCACGATCTTTTAAATAATACAACAACTTGACATTATCAAGATTTTGATGCTTGACACATATTGTGTTTCTCAACATCTATTGTAAAATTACTTAGCACAAACTAAAGCTTACGGGTGCTCATCATCAACTAAACTTTACTTGGAATCCACTATTTTTCTCGACATACACTAGAATGAACTTGTACTCAGCTCCAATTGATTTTTTTGGATTGCTTTGTCTTTGTTCAACAGCTACTATCCACTCAATTAAGATTGATAGACAAACTTTGTGTAACTTGTTCTTCTAAACTTTCTTAGTATAACCAGCCTTTGTAACCTTAAGTAGATTATCAATACATCATATCATCATTGTTTTAACTGATTCTTGTACTTCATTACATAATCATAACTCAACCTTTCCTCTAGGTGTTGTTGTTATATCTTTTGATCAAATCATCTTCATCAATCAAATAAGTGATAGTACTTAAATCTTATAAGTAGTTGTCTTACCAGAAAAATAGTAGGTTTAACATTAGTGACAAAACAATGATTGAAACACATAGTCTTCTTCAACAATCTCCCTCTTTCAATCTAGTTCCAACAATCTCCCTCAACAATGATCTTTTCAATCAAATCTCAACAATCTCCCTCTTTTGCATTGATGGAAAACCAAACTAATCAATAAAATGGTAAACACATTTGTTCAACTAAACTGACTAGGTTAAAATAATAAGACAATAAAGAAAAGAAAACTTGTATTGAAATTTCTCCCTTTATCAGCAACTTCCATCTTTTGATTAGGTTACAAAATTCTTTCTTATAACTCCCTCTTACTAGATAGATGTTAGGATTTATCTTTCTTTGCTCTCCTGATAAAAAAATATCTCCTTCAACAATTATCTCCCTCTTAGGATCAATAAACTCTTCCTCTTTGACAATAATCTCTTGATATAATTTCTCTCTTGATCAGAAGAACTTTCTTGATCAGTAGATTATCTCCCTCTTTGACAACAATGCCAAAGACTTGTCATCTTTAACATAACAAATATAAACTTTTTTAGTTTCTTCAATTTCTCCCTTTGTCACCTTTCTTGTGATTGATTTGAAGTCTTAGCTCTTTGATTACTTTAGGTAGCTCCTAATGTAAGATCCTCTACATCAATGTGTAACATATGAACATCAACTTGTTTGATGTAGGACACTCCTCTTGTTACTTAGATAGCCTTTGATAGGGGTATCACCGCTAGTTTACCTCTTAGATACTCATGAGCATCCTTAGGTAATGCTTTTGTGAAGATATCATCAGTTTGTTCCTTTGTGTTGACATATTCCATCTTCACCTCTTTATCTTGAACTCTCTCAAGTAATGATACTTGATTGTAATTTGCTTAGTCTTTGTGTGCATCATAGGATTGTTTGATATATTAATGGCACTTGTATTATCACAATAAAGTATTGTAGATGCTCAAAAATGGTTTGCATCTATAGTTTCATCACTTCGTCATACTAATTTTTCTCATTTTTCTTATTCTACTAACTTCGATCTTTTGGTGAAATTGATTATACTTTATCATTGGTATCCTTCTTCACAAAAATTTCATATCATTTCAAAATAATTTCATATCAACTCAGAATCACCTCAAATCAACTCGAAATCACTCAGAATCACCCCAAATCAACTCAGAATCAGTCCTAATCAACCCAGAACATATCAAAAATTCCAAATCAATCAACATTTATCCAATCCTAGGTATTGTTGTGGCTTTCAGTGCCTTGGAAACCTATCAACCTATCAATCTTATCAATCTAACCTTAGTACTGTTGTGGCTCTTAGTGCTAGGTCATTGTGGCTCTTAGTGCTAGGTCAAACTGTCATTCATGTCATGCAATCTTTGACATTGTTGAGGCTTTCAATGTCAGATCATGGAATTATCAACCATTTTAATAATATTGACAATGTCTGTCGATGTTATTATGATCAACCTTATCAATCAATCTCGATCCTGTAGCATTTGCAATGTCAGTTAAATGTTACATATTAATCAATTCATGTCATGTGTCCTTGGCATGTTATCAATTTCAATCAATCAATCAATCTGACCATGGCTTTGGTCTACTTTTCATCATCTTATTCAATATCCATCATCATCACATTTTCATCAAAGGATATGGTCGCATTCATTTAATTAATTTGGCCAATCCTCTACTAATTTTCCCTATAGGATTAAATAATCCATAATTTAATCCTATTATTCTTTCTAATTATTCTTCCTAATTATCATCCTCAATTAATTAATTTTATTAGTTAATTGATTCATTATTCACAAACCATGGAAATTCTTAATTTCCTAAGTTCCATTTTCCATCATTAATTCCATTTTCTACTAATTCTTATTTTGTGGAATAAAAGGATTTTAATTCAAATATTCCATAAAATATTGCATCATAGTGACACTTGGATATGACACCTTGTGGATTCTCCTTTGACACTTGGATAAGATATGTCATAATTAATTATTCTTATTCTCTTACGCATGTCCTTATTTCTCTTATTTGTCATAGATTCTTGGCTTTAAGTGGGTTGAGGTGTCTTATGATGAGTCATAGATTCTCTTCCACATTTAACCAAGTTTGACTAGCATGCATCATAGAATCTTACAATTGGCATATTTTGTCATATCATCATGGATTCTCAAAGGAATCTCTTCCCACATTGCATATCTATGGGTGAAAAATCCAATGCTCTCACCTTGAGTGTTGATTATAAAATGGACACTCTTCCTCTCATTTCGGCCCCTAAAATCCTTAGATCCTTTTGAGGTCTTAATTCTTGAGTCTTGGAGGTCCTAATTCTTGAGTCTTTGAGTCCCTAGCTTCTTTGCATTTTGCATTCTTTCTCTCACACTAAAATCACACTTCAAGTATTCTCATGGCATTATCCCTATCATAGACTTTGCTTCAATATTGTGTGCATTGTAGGCAAGTTAGAGCTACATCGTTTGGAGAAGAAAGAAGGACATGGGAGCTACAAAAAAAGGAGGGGGTTTCTAACCTTGTGTTTTATTCTTTTGATTAGTTTGGCTTTCATGGTAGACTAGTGTGTGCTAACATATGATTATTGAGTTTTGTGATTTTCTCATAGTATGTTATTCATTTAACCCGTTTTCTAGGTCCTACATTTGGTGAACCCGACATGAACATGCTTATCTAACTTGAATTTTCTTGTTTTGTGCTTGTAGGTGAAAGGAAGGAGCTCACTTGGTAGGGTATAATGACTATTTTCTCTTCCTTTTCACACCTAGATTAATTATGGGGTCTAGTAATATGGTTGTATCCTTTCATTTTATGCATTTTGTTAGCTTGCTGTCCTAGGGTGCACTTGGGACCCCTAGGAGTAGTTTTAGGAGTCTGGAAGCCACCAAAACCTCTTTCTACTATTTTTGACTTACCAACTATGTCCAAAATTTACCAACTATGTCATTGACATAGTCTACACTATTTGGGCACACTTGGTAGTATAGGTGTAAAAAATGTTCAGTTTTTGGGTCTTGATTAGGCACCATTTCCCCACAGTTTGCATCTGCCCTCCCAACTATGCCCTAAAACTACTAACTACACCCAAATAGGCCCCAACTACATCATTGATGTAGTCTGCACTATTTGGGCATAGTTGGGGATGTTCTGAGCCATTTTTGCCTTTTGGGGTGCAATCTGCTCTGTCAGAGCACACCTGGTTCATAGAAAACACACACATTAATCAGGATCTGCATATAAGGTTTCCATTTTCTTATAGAACATAGATTAGAGGATTTTGTGTTACTAATGGTGTACTTGCAGAATGTGGCAATTGTGGGATGAAGACATGATCATAATAGACTACTAATGCTTGCTTTGCAGGACGTTGTTGAAGATATTGTGTGTTAGCCAAAACCATGTGTGTGGATTTCCTAGATTAGATAACACTTTTTTTAGTGCTTAAAATGAACTTTTCCTTTTTTCTTGGCATGTGTACAATGTTTAAATCCCTATGAGTTACATTGGATGTATTCTCTCCCCTCGCCATTCATGGATCTTGGGTGTAAGAGAAATCTGTGTAACTTCTATAGGAGGCTTGCCTTGGACCAAGATACTTGATATTGGGTATGCCAGGGGATGACCTTAGAGTGGTAACAGGCCAAAATCCAGGTCAACATTCTAGCCACTATATAAAACTCAATTATGGTGAAAGTTGTGTTAGCGATATTGCTGCATGATAGCTCTCCTCCAGTACCCTTGTGGTGCGTCAAACCTTGGTTCTCAAGGCTGGGAGACCTTCTGCGAAAGTTTATCATTCACTTGCTGAATGTAATGCCCTTACTAAAAACTGTGTTTTAGTTGCGAAAATCCTTTCTATCCACTAGCTCAAGGGGTCACCCATGCCCGTGAAGACATCCTACATTCTTGCGGCCCTTAGTAGAGGCAACAGTCCCTTGGGAATTCATACCCCTTGGGAAGCGGATCTTGGTAGCCCCAAGAAGTGAGTGCACTATAAGGGGGAGCCTGTGGTGCCAAGATCCTAGGTTTTCCACTCTAAATAAGTGTGGCTGAACTTCGGTTCAAGTAGGAATTTAGTGGATACAGTCCTAAAAGCCCAAGTTGTGGTGTGTTTGTTTACTTTTAACAACAATTATTCTTGTCTTAATGTGTCTTGCATGTGTGTAAAACACAATCAAGGTAATAGTCAACATTCAAATTTACACCTTGAACCTTCTCCAAACATTACACATTGTCAAGACTTTACAACCTTTATCAAACTTTACAAACTTTGGTTCAACACATTCAAACCTTGGAAAACATAGCAACTTGTGATCTTAGATGTGCTTGGTAAAATGTAGTTCTCACTCTCACATAGACTTCACTTGCATTCACCCTAGTCTAGGCCTCATACTTGCATCATATAAACTTCATATTGCACCTTTTAGTCCTCATTTAGTATCCATTACCTTTCATATTGCATCCATTTGGGCTTAGTTTACCTCCCTTAGTTTCTGCATTCCAATCTCAAAATTTGCACTTTATATTCACCACCTTGTATCTTTGCATACCCAATCCTCATCTTGACCACTTTAACCATCATTCTAGGTTTCCTAAGCATCATTTTGAGCATTCATACTGACCTTAACACTATCCCCTACTATTTACCTCTCTGTGACATCAATCTGGAAATCATAGCTCCCATAATTGCCTCAGTTTTAGCCCAGTTTACCAATTACGTCAAATAATTACCAATTGCATCATTGACATATTTTTCACTATTTGGACACACTTCATTGTCCTCAAACCCAATTTTGGATTCTAGATAAAATTTTGGGGCTTCAATTGTGTCTTTAGGTACCTGGTTAGCTCCCCTTGCATTAGCTTGCCCAAATCTGCATTCTGCATCACCTAGTCTTCATTACCTTCACTTAGGACATCATTCTTTAGGTCATAACCTCTGTTCTAAATCTCCCAACCCATCCTAACATCAACCCCAACAGCTTAGCTTCCTAGCCAATCACCTTGGTAACCATACCCTTCAGAATCAACAAACATTCTTCCTAGCTTACCAACTGCACCCATAAACTACCAACTACATCCAAAACTTACCAAATATGTCATTGACACATTCTACACTATTAGGGCACACTTGGGCACTTGTATGACCATTTTGGGCCCCCAAACTGCACTTTAGGACCCTAAAACTACATCTAGGAGCCTCTGTACCTCCCCATTCTATACTTGACCCAAAACTGCATCTTGCACCCAAAATCCCATTTTTCATCATAGGCATTGTCCATATTACATGTCTTCTCAGCATCACCACCATTTTGAGTCCTCAAAACATCATTTTGAACCCCGAAACCTTTGAATTTAGTCAAAAATCTAGACAAAGTATGAGTCTTAGAGTATCTCCTAGTGTTGACGGATAATGGATCTTGACTAGTCTTTTTATCTTTTATTATCCTTTTCTTTGGTCAAAATCTGTCTATGTCTTGATAGATATGACCTTGTCATCTTTTATCAATTTGATCTTTTTGTCTTTTATCACTTTTTGGTCAAGATCCAAAGTCCTTTATCACAAGGTTAAACTCCTAGACAAAATACTTTCTAAAGGTTCTACCTAAGTTCAAAACCTTGCATATACCTCTATCATTAGCCTAATCATATTCCTAAACTTTGTTTTGACTTACCCTAGTGGTATATCCCCTTCATCTTGCATTGATCGAAATCCTAGTGTCATTTTCACTACCAAACCCTATCAAAATTTCCATCAACCAAATTGCTTTCTTGAGCAACTACCCTCATTTTGCATATCCCAAACGTCATTGCAAACCCTAGAAAACCATCCTTTACATAATACACCTTGCATGGACCCGCCTTTAGTGTCATTACCAAGTCCAACACATAACCCTAACCTCTATTTTGCATACCACAATCTTCATTTTGCATACCTTCAAAATGACACCTTGCATTCACATTTTCATAATATCCCTAGCATATTTGCACTTTGCATGTGAAAAACCTAATTCATTTAGCATTTCATCACATTGCATAACATCCCTAAACACTTAAAAATCCCACAAAACACTCATATCTTGCATACCCACATCTTAATTATCAAGTTTTGACCTCTTTTACCAACCGCAACCCTATTTTACCAACCACAACCGTATTTTACCAATCGCTCACATCAAAGTGCACAATTGGTATTTTTAGGATGCACTTGGTAGTCTCAAGATGGACTTGGTAATTAGGTGTTTCATTCAAGGTTCCAGAACCCTAATCTACACTTCCACACCTTGCATTGTATCCCAAGACCTTAGGAAACACTCTAAATCACTCAAAACACTCAAAATTTGCATTTTAGGCACCCTAACAGCCCTGTTTACCCATTGCATACCTCCTACTTACCAACTACTTAACTTTAGACCCCCAACTACATCATGGGTGCACCTAGTATTGTTTGAGTGCAGTTGGTAGTTTAGGTGTGCACTTGGGAGGTAGAAAAATCCATTTAGGTTTCCCTCCATTGCATTTGCATTCTTAGGTATCATGCCAACACTTACTAAGACACAATCAGCCCAGAGATGTAAAGAAATTTATCAACCATTGTTTTTTGAGACATCAATGCAAAAAAAACCTTGTCCAAGATAGAAGAAGGGCAAGAAAACCCAACTGACATTTGATGAAGAACAAATCAAGGCATCGCAACTATTGCTAGTAGACCCCTTGAACATGTATCCCTAAGAGAACCATAATCAAGATATGAAAAAACAAACCTTGAACAATGAACCTACCATGAGATTTCCTCCAAACACTTCCCCCACACATGGAATGGTTCAATGGAGTCCTGACTTTGAACGTATATTCGTGCTGATACCACCTGGAGGAGGAAGTGTGCCAACCACACTCGAAGATGAACAATCACATTCCTTTGAATTCAACCAACCTAATACAAGTACCTTCCACCCTAACACATCAAACATACAGCAAGGTACTATATACCTCAGTGATGACTCTGACACTAACTATGACATCACTGATGAAGAAATGGCTAGAGCATGTCAAGACAAAATTTTTCACAAGAACTTTAAAATTTTGGCAGCCCAAGAAATTGTCAAATTCAATCCAAATGTGAAAGGACCTAAGTCCAAACATCAAACCAACACAACCATTAAAACCATACAACCCATGATCAATTTGGACTTAGATAAGGGAAAACAACCTTTGGAGTTTTCAAACATGATAATGGCACCTATAAGGTCCCATCAAGAATCAACCATCAAAATCCTCCAAAATACATTTGGACACATCAATGTTAACCCCTTGTTTGACGAAATACCACAAATTCCTAAACACCCAAAAAGGACATTAAGACTTGATTTTAGTCACATGATGCAACAAAAAGATGCACCTAAAGGGACTTGTGCTCTAGGGATGCCAAACGTACCTTCTTTGGAGGAAAATCAACAAAGTGCAGCTTTGTTCTTAACCCTACCAAGTGGTATGACATCAAATGTTACAGAGCCTCCCACGAGTACACTATGTGTGACATCAACTACAACAATCCCTATTGATGCACAAAGGAAAAGCCTTATTGACATTACACCCATTCCAAATAGGAACACATATCATAGTCAAGTAAATATGATGTCACAAGGAGGAACCTCTAAAATACAAAGGAGCCAAAACAACAATACCAACATGACGATCACTTCTCAAGGACATAACCAACTACCCCAACAACATCAACTTGTGATTGTCCAAGGACCTAATGTTTCCAACACACATCCAATGTATCAAAAACAACATCAACCATAATGACAACAACCTCAAGTGGTGCAAACATCCAACATCCCTAATACACAGTCCAACATAAACCAACTTGACTTCCATATGATGTATCAACAAAAATTCTAACAAAAACAAGTGATGTTTGCTAAACAACAAGAGAAACTCAAGCAACAGTTGGAATACCAAAGACACCTTGAGAAAAAAATCGCATATCACCAACATTTTTTACAACAACAACATGTGCCACAACAACCTCAACAAATACCTCTACCACAACAAGCACTTACATGGTGTCACATACAACCAACATAGGTATCCCAACAACAACCACAAAAAATGGCACAACAACAACACATGGTACATCAATGGCAGTCGATACCACAACAAGTGCCACATAAAATATCACAACAAGTTTCCCAACAACAAGGACCCTTCTATCTTTGAGGTACAAACATACCTCCACCACCTAGTGACACATCACCAGATTCATCAGACACAGAAATGTCAGATCTAAATAGACATAGCTGCCACCATAACAAACGGTCTACTCATAGACACAAAGGACTTGAAGGAAAGACTATCATACAAAATCCCTATGAAGAACTATTAAAAAAATTCAAAAAACTTTCCAAACAAGTTGAGGCATTGGAGTCCAATAGAAACAGGTTCTATATATAGAAATGGATATACATCCTAACCCATTCAATAAAATTCTGTATATACCTCCATTCCCAAAACATTTTGCAGCTCCAAGGTTTGAAAAATACCGAGGAAAAGGCAACCCTATTGATCACATCCAAGAATTTTGTGCCTCATGTACCAAATTCAATGATGAGCCCACTTACCTTATGAGATTGTTCCCTCATTCTCTAGGTGGGCCCGAACTTGAATGGCACTCCAAACTTCTTGATAATATCAAATCCTGGATAGAACTCATAGACAAGTTCATATCCCACTTTTCATTTAACATTATGAATGAAGTGACACTTTTTGATTTGTGCTCGACTAAACAAAAGACAAGAGAACCATTTATCACATTCTTACTATGTTGGAGAAGCTTAGTCAATCAATGCTCACTAGACATTCCTAAAGAACAAAAAGTAAACTTGTACATTGAGAACTTAGTCCTGGACTTAATGTATGAACACAAAATCAAGAGCCCAAGAACTATTTCCAAATTGATGAAAAAAGGGGCTAGTATTGAAGATGCTCTTATCTGTAAGGGAATCCTCAGGATAAATAAGGAAAATACAAAGACCAGTTCCTCTAATGAAAAGCCAAAATTTTTCTCCAAAAATAAGAATGTGACTAATGACGACATTGTGGATGCATGAAAAATTAGCATAGCACAACCTTAACTGACTTTGAAAGGTGCAAATCCTACAAATTCACAAACTCATAATCAAACATCAGCCCCACAACAGAAGATTGAGACTTCCACGCAAGAAAAACCTTGGAGACATCCTAGAACTAAGGAAAAAAAATTCACACCATTGGAGATACCTCTTGAGACTAAATTACAACAATTATTGAGTAATAACTTCCTACAGTTACCCCCAATCAAAGATGAACCATTGACTAAAGCTGATTGGTGGGATGACAAAAAGTATTGTGATTACCATTTCACCAAAGGACATAAAACTTCATCGTGCTCCCAATTGAAACATGCAATAAAAGATCTTATTGATGATGGTGTAATCACGATTAACCCATCACTATTAGCATCCAACTCTGACCACACTATATTCAAAGATCCTTTGGGTAATCATGAAAAAGAGAAACTCTCAAGTTCAAACTCAAACTCACAAGGTAATGTGAATTACACAAGCACTAGATATGACTACACCATCAATTGCTATAATGAGTTTGATTCCCACATATCCACATTTACATTGAAGGATGAATACCCTCATTGCACTGTCACTACATGCCGTAGCAAGATCACCGTACCTGGAGCCCCATCTAGACCTACTATTTCTACTAGACTTGCACCCCCTAGTAGACCTGCTACTCCTACTTCATCTGATTATAGCCTTGTTGAACAACTCAAAAAGACCCCTGTGAAAATATCCATTTTGGACCTACTGTGTGCATCCCCCCAACATCAAAAGATCTTTGATCAAGCCCTTAAAGAGTCAGTAGTCCTAGATAAAATTGATGTTTCCCAGTTCCAAGCCATGATTTGGAACCTATCCACATCACAACATGTCACTTTTTCCCCTCGAGATGTTCCTAAAGACAAACCCAACCACAATGATCCCCTCCACCTCAAAGTCTTTGTCCACAATGTTAAAGTAAGATGCATCTTGATAGATGAAGGAGTAGGGCTAAATATCTATACACTTAAAGTAGTCAAAGGTTTGGGTTATTCTGAGATTGATGTGGATCCCTCTCGAAGGATCGCAATCAAAGCCTATGATGATGGTGAGCATTTTGCTACACGAGTTATCATCTTACCTATCAGAGTTGGTCCAGCTACTAAGAACACTTTATTCTAGGTCCTAGATATAGAAATGAATTGCAATATGATAATAGGTCACCCATGGATCCATGCTATGAAAGCAGTTCCTTCTACATATCACCAGTGCCTAAAGTTTTCCTATAATAATGTAGATGTAACCATCTTGGGTGATCTAGATACCTTCCAGTACTATGCCAATCTTAGAGGAGCCATAGCATACTAGGTCCGCACAAACCATGTAGCGAATCGCCTAGAGTCCTCCAAGTATGTCAATCCTTCCATGCTCACACCCGCATCCAAAGGAAAGCTCAAAATCCAAGACCAAGGTTACGGTGAGTACTCCATGTCTCATGCCTTCCACATTGGGAAACTTCCTTTATCCCCCAAGTCATATGGTAAACCTCAACTTATACAGAACAAGCCTAAGTTCATATTTCGAAAGAAACCTTCTGTGGCTTTCACTAGTGGAGGTAGAGTACATGAAGAATGTGTCTATGAAAATACCTCTACATGGATTGAAAAGGCTAATGCAAAATAAGAAATTACTCCCATATCCTCTGATAGGTATGGACCTAGATTCACCATCATGCAGAAAAAGGGATATGATGGATGTAGTGGCCTGGGACTCCAAACCAAGGCATTTTTCAACCTATCACTGCATCAACATGGCCTCGTAGCTTGGGACTTGGATTCAAACCATTTGTTTTGGGTCTTCCTAATATTGAGTCATCCTCATCTAAGGAGGTGAATGTTTCAAATGATGACAAAGCATCTGAGAAAAACCAACCTAAACCCACCCAATCAGTATCTAACATTGATGATCCTGATACCTCCCTCAGTCTTGATCATATGTTTGTAGACCTAGATAGCCTACCTATGGAAGATAAATATGTCAATCTACCTATCACTCAAACCAATTCTTCACCTTGGATCGAAACATTCTAGCATCCAAGCCCACCTACTTCTGAACATGATCTTGATGACATCACTAAAGTGGATATCCATATATATGCCTTTGACCAAAGCTTATTCAACACCAATGATGGCATTTCCTTAGTTTTCCCTGAACTTATTGATTGGGACCAACAATGTTTGACCAATTTGAAAATGATGATGCCATCATAGAATTCTTTAAGCTCCATGAAGATGCACCACAAGGTGATCACAAGTCTAGATTTTCCATTAATCTAAACATCATGGCATATTTTGGGGAGTCAACTCCATCTTCTAGTCACAAAATTGAGAAAATAACAAAAAAAGACACAAGTAGGTCTCTTGGTGAAAATCAAAAGGTGCCATTAGACCATGAAAAAGTAAAAATAAAGGATGTATCCAAGGGTGAAAAACCTCTCTAAGGTGCGTGAAGATGGAAGATTGGATGCACCCCCATTGAAGGAAAGATTAGCACTACTTGTGGAGATGACAGAGGAGATTAATTTGGGAACTCCTAACAACCCTAAAGTCATACACTTTGGAGCCTCATTATCACCACAAGAAAAGGATGAATTTGTCAAATACTTTCTAGAGAGGTAGATCAACTTTGCCTAGTCTTATGCAGATATGCCCGAATTAGACCCTGAACTTGTTCTTCATCAGTTGCCACTAAAACTAGGAATGAAACCAATAAAGAAAAAGTTGAGAAAAATGCATCCTCAAGTTGCCCTCCTTATCAAAGCTGAATTGAAGAAACTATTAGATATCGGCTTCATAAGACCCATTGATTATTTAGAGTGGATATCTAATCTAGTACCGGCAAGAAAACACTCTGGGGGCATTTAGATATGCACTGACTTTTGTGATCTTAACAAGGCATGTCCCAAGGATGATTTTCCTTTACCAAACATAGATATCATTGTAGACATGACAGCTAGGTATGAGATGTTATTACTAATTGATGGCTTTTCCCACTATAATCAGATAAGAATAGCCCCTAAAGATCAACACAAGATAGCTTTTACATGCCCTTGGGGAACATGTTGCTGGAATGTTATGCCCTTTGGTCTTAAAAATGCTAGGGCAAAATATCAAAGAGCAATGACCAACATGGTATCCTCATGGAAGACTATGTTGATGATTTACTTTGAAAATCCTATAAAAGGAAAGATCATTTGGCATCCTAGATCAAATATTCACCAGAATGGAAAGCTATAAGCTTCATCTAAATCCAAAAAAATGTGTATTCAGAGTTGTCTTTGGAAAGCTCCTAGGCTACATTGTTTCTCAATGAGGCATTGAAGTGGATCCCAAGAAAGTAAATTAATACTTGACATGCCTCCTCCAACAAATCTAAAAACCCTAAGAGGACTACAAGAAAGATTGCACTCTATCTACAGATTCATTGCACAATTGGCCAATAAGCGTCACTCCTTTCAATATCTCTTACGTAAAGGAGTATCCTTTCAATGGAATAAGAAGTGCCAAGAATCTTTCCAACAACTCAAGGATTATCTTCTACATCCACCAGTTTTAATGGCTCCTATTCTAGGAAAACCATTCATTTTATATATAGCTGCTATAGATACAACATTAGGAGCTCTCTTAGCACAAAATGATGAACAAGGAAGAGAGCAAACCATATATTACATCAGTAGAACACTTGTGGGCTATGAGATAAATTATTCACTAATTGAATGAGCATGCATTGCTATTGTCTTTGCAGCCCAAAAGCTCATACATTACATGTTCCATCAGAAAACAATGCTCATCTCTAAGATCGACCCACTAAAATACCTCCTTAGCAGGGCTACTCTCATAGGACACTTAGCCAAATGGGTCATGGTCCTTAGTGAATTTGACATAGAATATGTAGACAGAAAGGAAATCAAAGGGAAAGTGATAGTGGATCAATTAGTAGAAGCCCCTATGTCAAATGATCATCCCATGTTGATAGAATTTCTAGATGAAGCCATATTTCACATGGATGTAGCTAATGAATGGAAGCTTTATTTTGATGGATCACATACACAAAATGGTTTAGGAGCTGGCATGATGTTTATCACTCCTCAAGGAGACATAATCTCCAAGTCATACAAGATTGCATTCCATTGTACAAACAACATAGCAGAATATGAGGCATTGATTACGAGACTCAAGATAGCTATCCAATGGAACATCCAACATTTACAAGTCTTTGGGGATTCCTAGTTGGTCATCCACCAAATCAATGATGACTATGAGACCAAAGATGATAAACTAATGCCCTACAAGCAGATGGCACACTTCCTTAAGTCTAAATTTGTTACTATCTCTTTTCGTCAGCTACCAAGAATACACAACAAGCAAGCTGATGCTATGGCTACCATCACTTCTATGATTGATATGCCTCAAAATATGGAATGTTGTGAATTCCTTGTTGAGCAACTTTTGATTCCAGCATTCGAGCTCCCTCAATTTGAGTTTGTGTGTGAACTTATTGGTCCCAATTATCCTTGGTATCAAAACATTTATGATTACCTACATGCCCAAATCCTACCACCCAACTTATCCAAAAATGACCGTCAAGCCTTTATCCATCAAGCCGCTAGATATGTCATCATTGGTGACACCCTTTACAAGAGATCCTTCGACCAAACCCTTCTTAGATGCCTTGACTCACACGAAGCTGAAACCACCTTGCATGAGGTTCATGAAGGTATATGTGGAGGCCATTTCAAAGGTCTGAGTCTAGCCAAGAAACTTGTCAGAGTTAGGTACTATTGGCCTACCATGGAACAAGATGCCCATGACTTTGCCAAAACATGTCATAAGTGTCAGAGACATAGCAATCTGATACATGCACTAGCACAAGAATTGTAGCCAGTCATATCACCATAACCCTTTTCACAATGGGCATTTGATCTTATTAGAGCTATTTTTCCCCCATCCTCTGATGGTCATAAGTTCACTATTACCACAATAGAATATTTTACCAAGTGTGTTGAAGCTATCCCTTTGACCTTCACCACTGGCAAGTAGATCTCAAGGTTTATTCTAAACTACATCATATGTTGGTATGGAGTCCCCTTGGCTATTATTATTGACCATTGTAGTCCATTTCAAAACAAAGATGTAGACAAGATTTGCAAGAATTACAACATATACCATGAATATTCTAGTATTTACCATTCACAGGGCAATGGCCAAGTAGAAGCATCTAAAAATACCATTGTTAAGATTCTCCAAAAGACTGTCAATGATTCAGGCTGAGATTGCCACCTCAAGCTAAATCTAGCTCTTTGGGCATACTGGACAAGTGTGAATGCTCCTACTGGTGCAAGACCATACTCTCTTGTCCATGGCACTGAGGCCATGCTTCCCATTGAATTTGAACTTCCATCATTAAGAGTGATGAGCTGCTGTGACACATTTGCAAGCTTACCAAAACTAACTCAAATGTAGCTATAACAAGAAGGTCCAAGGTCATCACTTTGAGGTTGGTGATCTAGTCCTAAAGATGAACTACAAGACTCAACAACATAGAGACAAACAAGGAAAATTTGAGCCAAATTGGGAAGGACCTTATGTAGTTACTACATCATTTGGGTCCGGAGTATATCAACTTGTGACTCCAGAAGGTGAACCACTACCCATGTCCATCAATAGTATGCATCTTCACAAGTACTACACTTGATTCTGTCTAAAAGTCCTAAAAAAAATCAAAAATTAAAAAAAGTCTTGAAAAAATATCAAAAAAGTTGTAAAAAGTCCTTTTAAAAAAAAAAGGGTGAAAAAGGTCATGAAAAAATGGATGCCTTGATGAAAACCTGGCAAACAGGCATCTTGGCATGAAAATTTGAGTCAAGAGAAAAATTTTGTCCAAAAGTGAAAACCTGGCAAATAGGCGCTTTGGGCAAGTAACATGGTGAAAATCTGGCAAATAGGTGCCATGTGTAATCAGTTGTTGCTCCTCCATCTATCAGGATTCCATCTAGTTTTTCCTCCTCTATCATTCCTTGATCACATCCTTCATATTGCAAGATGTCCTTGTTCCCCTATCATGGCCCATGAACTAGTTAATGTCCTTTGTTATCTTTCCTAAGCATCACCAGTCTACACACACAATCTGTCATTGGCCTTTGTACATAGTTTGCATCTTGTCTAGGGGTATATCACCTACATAGTGCATGAGTTTGAATTTGACCTGGAGGCATATCCCTAAGCACTTTTTATCCATTGGACTTATCTTTTAACAGATTGGAGCTAACATTTGTACATGCTTTTATGATCTTGAAAAAATTCTAAAAATTCAAATATGATAATGAAAAAAGAACTAAAAATCACATAATGTCCTGAAAAACTCTATTAAAAAAAAAAAAACATAAAATGTCCTGAAAAAATCATTAAAAATCACATAATGTCCTAAAAAAATCACTAAAAATCATATAATGTCATGAAAAAAGCACTAAAAATCACATAATGTCCTAAAAAAAACATCAAAAATCACATAATGTCCTGAAAAAAGCATTAAAAATCATAAAATGATCCTAAAAAAATCACTAAAAATTCAAATATGATCTTGGGAAAAACCCTAAAAAATGTAAAATGTCCTGAAGAAATCAGTCACACAAAAACATCAAATACCCCCAAAAAAACCCTTAAAAACACAAAACCCATCAAAAATTTGCAATAAACCTTGTAAATTTTCACTGTGGATAATCAACCCTTTTTGCTTAAATACTTGCACTTTGCAGACTGAAACTCAAAGTACTACACTTTCATGACAATCACACTATTTGAACAACATGAACCAACAATCAATCTAACATATCACTACAAACCTTTCAACTGAATCCATAAATAGAGCTCACATTATCAACCTATCAAACACCATCTAAACACCTAAAACACTAAAAAGCAAGCAATAATGGATAAGAATAGCTATTGGATCACGTTGTTTAGCGAGTGATTTTTTTTTTCTTTATTTTTCTTTGATCATGTTCCTATGCTCCTCGATGATATAAATTGATCTATGAGAGTGGCCAAGATTGTTCATGGTCATCTTTTGTTATTTTTGTCTGTTACAATTCATCTTTGAGAGTTTGGGACATGAACATATGCCTTAGGAAGGACAAGGTCATTCTCTATCTGCATCGTGCTTGTTTATGCAAAAGGCTTGCATTTACGCTCTGGCCCTTTATGCCATGATGCATTGCATTCCATTTTCCATATCAAAATAAAGCTCCATTTGACATATAGTGCACTTTAGAAAAGAAAAAATTCTTCTCATCCTACTAAAAATTCTTCATCTCATCTCTTCTATCTTCTATGTCTTCTTCATCCTTTGCCTTGGTCTCATACTTTGATACACAAAAAGCATTGTCATCCTGCATTCCTGCATGTGTCCAAAGTCAAAAATGATCAAAAGCAATAAACATGGCATTTATACTATTTGCATCCATTTTACATTTCATTTGCATTCATTCCCTATCATTTTCCATTCCATTTGCATTCATTTCATTTCATTTACATCGATTCCATATCATTCGCATTAGGTTAGGCATTCATACATGAGAAAAACATGTGGCAAAAACAAAAGATGGCATTTCCTACTCATAACATGTGATAAATCAACACATGATGTCATCATATATAAGTCCACAAAAAAAAACATAAATACATCCATATAAAACATCTAAAGAATATAGTCATCATAACATAAGTCCATCTCATAAATGTCTCACAAAGGTGTTAGAGTACATGACCATGGTTTACATCAATACTAACTGCATGTAGGTGTGAAACATGAAAGAGAAAAATAGAAATAGAGCGGCCCCTCTATATGTGAGTCTATCAATGTCATCCTATGCTATCCCTAGCCTTGTGGCCTTTTTTTGACCTCGAGGATGATGCCCCATGAAAGGCCAACTTTGTTAAAGGTTACAATACAAACTATTAAATGTGACCCTATTAAAGGATTTCAATCACCCTATTAGGAGTGAGCCTTGTTAGAGGACTTTAGACCATTCATTTGGAATGTCACCCTATTAAAGGATTTACAAATGACTATTAGGTCAACCTTAATCCAAAGGATTTACCCTAGACTGATACAATTGTTAGAGAGTAATAGTAAGGCTTTGATTTGATACAACTTACAACTTCATTTACAGATTATAGATCACTGTTGAATCCTCAATTTTGCATGGCTTTTATACTCTTTGCATCTCTAATAACTTGTTTGCCCTTCAAGCATTCATCTTCTTAAGCCTTCTTTCTTAACATGCCATTGCAAACTCTTCTCTTAGGTCACTTGATGAAGCAAAATCCTTGTCTCATTATCTCTCTTAGGTTATCACACATGACAACCTTGCTTCATGACCAACCATTCCTATAAATAGAAAATTAAGATATGTTTTTGCTCATTCTCCATCATCCAATTTAGGGTTTGGATGGATTAAGTAGGATACAGTATATCTACCCCATATCTCATATCTATTCTAGAAACTTCTCCTAGAATCCAATTTGAATTCTCATAAAAATGATTTACCTTAAATTCTATGCCACCATCTCATCAACCTTATCTTCCACCTGGTTCACATAATCCAAGAAAATAAACTTATTAGCTCAGATCCATAAAATTCATGATCTTTTAAATAACACAACAGCTCGACATTATCAAGGTTTTGATGCTCGACACATATTATGTTGCTCAACATCTGCTGAAAAATTACTCAGCACAAACTAAAGCTTACTGGTGCTCATCATCAACTAAACTTGGAATCCACTATTTTTCTCAACATACACTAGAATGAACTTGTACTTAGCTCCAACTGATTTTCTTGGATTGCTTTGTCTTTGCTTGACACCTACTATCCAGTCAATTAAGATTGATAGACAAACTTTGTGTAACTTGTTCTTCTAAACTTTCTTAGTATAACCGGCCTTTGTAACTTTAAGTAGATTATCAATATATCATGTCATCATTGTCTTAACTAATTCTTGTACTTCATTACATAATCACAACTCAACCTTTCCTCTAGGTGTTGTTGTTACATCTTTTGATCAAATCATCTTCATCAATCAAATAAGTGATAGTACTTAAATCTTATAAGTAGTTGTCTTACTAGAAAAATAGTAGGTTTAACATCAGTGACAAAATAATGATTAAAACACATAGTCTTCTTCAAAAATCTCTCTCTTTCAATCTAGTTCAATATATCTCCCTCAATAATGATCTTTTCAATCGGATCTCAACAATCTCCCTCTTTGTCATTGATGGAAAACCAAACTGATCAACCAAATGGTAAACACCTTTGTTCAACCAAACTAACTAGGTTAAAATAGTAAGACAATAAAGAAAAGAAAACTTGTATTGAATTCTCTGTATAGAAATTTCTCCCTCTATCAAAAACTTCCATCTTTTGATTAGGTTACAAAATTCTTTCTTATAACTCCCTCTTACTAGGTAGATGTTAGGATTTCTCTTTCTTTGCTCTCCTGATCAACAACAGATATAAACTTGTCATCTTTAACATAATAGGTATAAACTTTTTTAGTTTCTTCAATTTCTCCCTCTATCACCTTTCCTGTGATTGATTTGAAGTCTCAGCTCTTTGATTACTTTAGGTAGCTCCTAATGTAAGATCCTCTACATCAATGTGTAACATATGAACATCAACTTGTTTGATGTAGGACACTCCTCTTGTTACTTAGATAGCCTTTGATAGGGGTATCACCCCTAGTTTACCTCTTAGATACTCATGATCATCCTTAGGTAATGCTTTTGTGAAGATATCATCAATTTATTCCTTTGTGTTGACATATTCCATCTTCACCTCTTTATTTTGAACTCTCTCAAGTAATGATACTTGATTGTAATTTGCTTAGTCTTTGTGTGCATCATAGGATTCTTTGATATATTAATAGCACTTGTATTATCACAATAAAGTATTGTAGATGCTCAAAAATAGTTCTCATCTACAGTTTCATCACTTCTTCATACTAATTTGTCCCATTTTTCTCATTCTACTAACTTTGATCTTTTGGTCAAATTGATTATACTTTATAATTTGTATCCTTCTTCACATCAATTTCATATCATTTCAAAACCATTTCATATCAACTCATAATCACCTCAAATCAACTCAGAATCACTTGGAATCACCCCAAATCAACTCAAAATCACTTGAAATTAGTCCTAATCAACTTGGAACATATCATACATCCCAAATCAACCATCATTTATCCAATCCTAGGTATTGTTTTGGCTTTCAGTGCGTTGGAAAACTATCAACCTATCAATCTTATCAATTTGACCTTAGTACTGTCGCGGCTCTCAGTGCTAGGTCAAACTATCATTCATGTCATCCAATATTTGACATTTTTGTGGCTTTCAATGTTAGATCATGGCATTATCAACCATTTTAATATATTGACAATGTCCATCAATGTTATTATGATCAACCTTATCAATCAATCTCGATCCTGTAGCATTTGCAATATCAGTTAAATGTTACATATCAATCAATTCATGTCATGTGTCCTTGGTGTGTTATCAATTTCAATCCATCAATCAATCTGACCATGGATTTGGTCTACTTGTCATCATCTTATTCAATATCCATCATCGTCACATTTTTATCAAAGGATATGGTTGCATTCATTTAATCAATTTGGCCAATCCTCTACATATTTTCCCTATAGGATTAAATAACCCATTATTTAATCCTATTATTCTTCCTAATTATCATCCTCAATTAATTAATTATATTTTCTAATTGATTCATTATTTTCAAACCATGGAAATTCTGAATTTCCTAAGTTCCATTTTCCATCGTTAATTCCATTTTCTACTAATTCTTATTTTATGGAATAAAAGGATTTTTAATTCAAATATTCCATAAAATATTGCATCATAGTGACACTTGGATATGACACCTCATGGATTCTCCTTTGACACTTGGATAAGATATGTCATAATCAATTATTCTTATTCTCTTACGCATGTCCTTATTTAGCTTATTTTTCATAGATTCTTGGCTTTATGTGGGTATAGTTGTCTTATGATGAGTCATAGATTCTCTTCCACATTTAGCCAAGTTTGACTTCCATGCGTCATAGAATCTTACAATTGGCATATTTTGTCATATGCGTCATGGATTCTTAAAGGAATCTCTTGCCGCATCGCATATCTATGGGTGACAAATCCAATGCTCTCACCTTGAGTGTTGATTATAAAATGGACACTCTTCCTCTCATTTCAGCCCCTAAAATCCTTCGATCATTTTAAGGTTTTAATTCTTGAGTCTTGGAGGTCCTAATTCTTGAGTCTTTGAATCCCTAACTTCTTTGCATTTTGCATTCTTTCTCTCAAACAAAAATCACACTTCAAGTATTCTCATGGCATTATCCCTATCATAATTTTTTTTTCAATATTGTGTGCACTATAGGCAAGTTGGAGCTACATGATTTGGAGAAGAAAGAAGGAAATGGGAGCTATAAACGAAAGAGGGGGTTTGTAACCTTGTGTTTTCTTCTTTTGATTAGTTTGGCTTTGATGGTAGACTAGTGGGTGCTAACATATGATTATTGATTTTTGTGATTTTCTCATAGTATGTTATGCATTTAACCCATTTTCTAGGTCCTACAAGTATCACTAGTTCTGTGATCTCTCCCTTTATACAATTGAGTAGCTATTTGATCCATACAATGTTTTTACAATTTACAATAGCAACAACATATTCAACTTCAATAGTAGATTTTGAAGTACAATTTTTTTTTTCTTGCTAGTTAATGTAAGTATTCTCTTTCCTAAGAAAAATGCTCCTCCGTTGGTGCTTTTTCTATCATCAATGTTTCCAACCCAATCAACATTAGTGTAGTTTCTAAATTTAATTTTTTTATTCTTCTTATAGTATAGATAAAACTCTTCCATTCCTTTCAAATATCTCATTATTCCTTTTACAACCATCAAATGATTCTCCCTAAGATTAGCAGAGAATCTTGCAACTATCCCTACAGATAATGCAATATTAGATCTACTATGTACTACATATTGTAATTTTACAATTATAGACCTATAAAATGTTTGATTCACCTCAAATAAATCATCATTCTTGGAGAACTTGTATCCTATCACCATAGGTGTACTTACTAGTTTGGAATCCTCCAATCCAAAAGTTTTTAATATTTCCTTGACATACTTTGACTAAGTGATTTATATATCATATTTCATCTGATACACTTGCAAACCCACAAAAATTTAATCTGTCCAAACATAGACATCTCAAATTCTTGCTTCATCTAATTTAAAAAAGCCTTACATAAAGTGTCTTGACCTCCAAATATGATATCATCAACAAATATTTTAGATAACAAAATACCTTTGTCTTTCTCTATCTTCATGTTCAAATTGCTATTATCATTAGTCCTTTCCAATTCAATCTTCACAAGATAATTATGAAATCTCTCATACCATGCTCTTGGTACTTGTTTCAAACCATATAGAGCCTTGTGTAGTCTATTTACCATGTTCTTAATGTTAACATCAAAAAAACCTTCTGGCTATTCTATGTAAACTTCTTCCTCTAATATACCATTCAAAAATGTAGATTTAACATCCATTTGATAAACTTTGAAACCTTGATATGCATAATAAGCAAGGCAAATGTCTCTCCATAGTCAATTAATTCCTTCTTATGCATATCCCTTACAAACTAGTCTTGATTTGTTCCTTGTGACTTTACCATTTTCATCTAGCTTGTTTCTAAATACACACTTAGTACCAATCACATTTTTGTCTTTTGGTCTAAGAACTAGACTCCATACTTTGTTCTTCTCAATTTGTTCAATCACTTCTCCATGCTTTACTCTAGTCATCATCTTCTAATGCATCTCTTACTGATTTGGGTTCCTTCATGCTCAACAAACATGTATCATTTCTCAATCTATTTCTTTTTATTGGTTTAGCATCTTTATTTCAATGATTTGAACAACAGGATGATGCCTTTTGACATACTTAGACAACATTGGTTTAGCTCTTGTTTCTTTATTTTGTCTTTCAACTTTAGAGTCACTATGTACATCTCTATTAGGTAGCTCAACATCTCTTCCATGTACACTAATCTTAGAATCAGAATGTGCATCCACTTCATTTTGTAACTCAACATCTATATGTAGCTTAGTTCCTTAATGCAACTCGACATTCATAGGGTGTGACTTGATAGTCACTGAAACTTGCCATTGATTTGTAGCTTGATTTACAACATCTTCTTCAGTAGGCATACTTTCATAAAAGTATACAAATGATTTTTATTCCTTTGTATCTTTCATAGGTTTAACCTCATACACTTCTGTATATTAATCAAAGTTCACATTTGCACTTTCTACAATTTTGTTAGTGTTAGTATTCAAAAACTTATAAGCTTTACTTCTTGTGGAATATCCTAGAAATATACCTTCTTCACTTTTTGCATCAAGTTTACCATTCCTCAAATCTTTAAGAATGTAACATTTACTTCCAAATACCTTAAATTATTTTATATTGGGTGAGTACCCATATCATAGTTCAAAAGATGTTGACTGAGTACCTTTCTTGATTTTCACATGGTTCAAGGTATAGATAGCTATACTTATAGCTTCTCTCCATAATTTCAAAGCAACATTCTTCTCCATCATGAGTGTTTTAGCATAGTCCATTATAGATTTGTTCCTGCTTTTAGCTATTCTATTTTGTGGAGGTGTTCTAGGGGAAGATGTCTATCTTTTGATTCCTCTGTCATTACAAAACATCTCAAACTCATTTGATGTGAATTCTCCTCCTCCGTTAGACCTCAAAAACTTCATACTTTTACCTGTTTTCTACTCAACTCTTGCTAAGTACCAATTAAACATTTAGAAAGCATCACATTTCTATTTTAGAAACATAACTGTCATTATCCTAGAATAATCATCACCAAATAGCATAATGTACTTATCTCCTTTGTAACTTTGCACATCAATTCATCCACACAAGTCAATATGAACAATCTCTAGTATTCCTTCAGAGATATACATTTTATTCTTAAAACTTGACTTTGTCCTTTTTCCTACCTGACATTGTTTGCACATTGCATTATTAGGCTTCTTTAACTTAGGAAAACCTCTAACTTTCTTCATGTTACTAATAATAACTAGGTTATCAAAATTAACATGACATAAACTCTTGTGCCATAGCCATACATCATCAAATTTTACAATAAGACAAGTAGCATCCTCTATATCAAGATAGAATATATTACTTCTAGTTTGATCACCCTTTTAATTAATTTCCCATTTGTGTCATATATCTTAGCAATCTTGTTTTTAAACTCAATCTTACATTCCAAATTATTCAATTATGATGCACTTACAAATTTATAGTTAGGTCCTTCAACATAATAAGCATTGTCACATAAAATCTTATCTGAGTTTGATAGAACCTTTTCCTTTTATCAAACATGGTGCATCATTACCAAATCTTACACTATTTGCATCATAACAATTTAGGTTAATGAACTTACTTTTGTCTCTAGTCATGTGATGTGAACACTCATTGTCAATGATCCATCTATCATACTTGTTCACACAAGTCACAAGTGTAGTTGCCTCATCTTCATCATATTCATCCTTCATTGCAACATACACCACTTCATCATCATGTTCATCAGATTCTTATTTTTTTTCCTCTTTAGCAATGTAGAAAGACTTCTTGCTTTTATCTTTGTAATTCTTGTGTTCTTCATCTCTTCTGGTCTTGTACTTGTCACCACCTCTATAGTTCTTTTCTCTAGACATCTAGCAGCAATATGAACAACCTCATTGCAATTGAAACAAATGATGGGTAACTTATGTTTGAACTTGCCTTTATCTTTATGGAATCTTTGTGCTAGTAATGCTTCAAGTTGTTCAACATCCTCCTTATCTATACCACTGTCAGTAGGCACATACTTCTTTTTCTTTTTCTTCTTCTCACCAAATTCCTTTCATGACACTTTAGCTTTGAACATAGATTCAATCTTTTCAGGTTTGTAATTGTCAAAGTTAAATAGCTCAAAAGCAGTGAGTCTACCTACTAGACCTTCAAGTGATAGTTTATTCCTAGAATACATCTCAGTTCTTGAATTGGAGAAACTCTAATAGCATAAATAGGCAATAATATCCTTAAGATTTTTCTTAGTATAGTATCATCATCTATATTACCAATATCTCCTCTTATTGCATTAACAACTTCTTTTATCCTTTCAACATATTAAGCAATATTTCCACCTTCTTCCATTCTCATATCATCAAACTTACCTCTAAGACTTTTAGCTTTGGCTCTTAGAAGATTTGCATCTCCTCCATAGTGTTGGTAAATAGATTTGTTCTTTCAGATTATTACTCTTTAATGCCCAATTTGGAACAATATATGATCATAAATAGTTGGAAAGCTCTTTAAGGATATTTTAGCTTTCCTCTGAATTGGTAGGTACAACTCCCTCAAATAGATTTATAATGAATTTTTTTTTCTTCCTAAACTACTTTAGGGTATGTTCTTAACTCGAGAACAATAGAGGGATAACCAAGTTAGACCAAAATAAAATTCAACCCAGGTAGATAAAAAATTCTCAATTCTAAAATAGATTTATGCATCCACACATCTTATGAATCCATAAATTCCATCCATATAATTAACTGATGCTTAACTAAGTTAATTTGAATCTAAACTATGACTAGTAAATTGGAAATACTCATTGAATCTCTTCATCAAATGAACTATAACAATACTTATCACATTCATTCATTGCCTCGAAACATTGGAGGTAAAACTCTATTCTTCCCTTATTCCAATTCGAATGAAAGAGGAAGCATAAACTCAATACAATCCTAACTGGAACAAAAAATGATTAACATAAAATACCATTCAATTCTCTCTGCAACAAAAAGTACTTCACATCAAAAATTTGCTAACCTTTCATTAATATTTTCAATTCATACATATAGAGTTTTGAGATGACCATTACAATGGAAGTTTAATCAGTTCATCTTCTGAGGGTGACAAATGGCAAGGTGCCAGTTTGTCATATTACAAAATTACAAAAAAAAAACAAAAAGAGGGTATAATATGAATCATTTAGATTTCTTCCCCTTTTCTATTTTCACTCTATGTGACTTGGTAGCAACCATTATTGGGATTAGCTCCTCATGATTGAGCATGTGTATATTGGTGAATCTCAAAAGCCATTTTGCATGTTCCCTTGCCAACTCTTTTACGACATGAAATTGATCTAGTAACTCTTTCGTGGCCACATGTATCAATCCATTGAACACCTAGAGTTTTGTAGTTCTGTTTTGGCTATTGGAAGCTACTACAGACAAATTATCCAAAAAAGTAGCGAAGTTACTTTTCATTACTTCTATTCTAATGAGGTCCTTTCCTTGATGGCTAGTTTGAGAGTTAGTGTGTAGCCCTCTCATTAGCTCAAATCCTCTATCTTGAGTCTTCCTTATTTTTCCCTCTGTCTCCTTTAGCCCCTTCTCAGCTTCTTGGATCATTTCTAGTTTGAACTACATACTTTGGAACCATTCAAACAAAGGTTCATTCCCTTTCTTTAGAATCTTGGCTTCAATTGCTTCTTTTGCTTTCATTTGGATGACCATCTTCAAAAGGGAGATGCATTCATCACACATAACTCTTTCTCCAGCTAGAGTATTACTGATAGATAATATGTTATCCTTTTCTATTTTCAATCCGAGGATAACATTTCTAGTTTGATCTATGAGAGAAAATACTTCTAACTTGAGTCTCTCAATCCACTCTCTACCAATTTGGCCATAGTGCCTATCTTCTTGGAGTTGGGAAATGAGAGCTTGCACTTCAGTTGCACTAGGAGTCTAAGTCACAAAAAAACTAGAAATAGTTGCTAGTGGAGTGACTAGCTATCTAATAAACTTATTCAATTCTTCTATTTTGGCCTTCATCTTGATCTTTGACAATTTGAGACTCTCTAATTGTCCTTCTATCACTTCATTACTCAATCTCCACAAGACAACCTTTGTATCATGTCTGGCTTCTCCAAGGTTGGTTGAATGCAAAGTAAAATCATCAAGAGTCATATCCTCAATTCTCCTTCCTTTGTTCAGCTTTTCTATCTCCATTTTCAAGTGCCCTGTCTCTGGATCTTGCCCAAGTATGGACAGAGTCTTCTATTTCTTAACCTTTGCCAATGCAGTCTTGGAATGAACCATGATGGATACAATTTTTTTTGCAGAAACACTCTCATCCTTTCTTTTCCTTTGCAAAGTATCTTCTAGCCAAGAATAAGTTCCTATCACCTTGGAAGCTGTTCCAAGTGATTCGATGCTGAACATCTTCTTCTTCATTGGAGTCATGGCCATAGAAGTTGAAGAGAAAGGATTCTTTGAATCCTTGGAGATGATTTTAGAAGAAGCCTAGCCCTTCTCCATCTTTGAAGTCTTCTTCGTCTCTTCATCCAATTCAATTGACTCACTGGTGCTACTTTTTCCATCCCCTAAATCTACTATCTGTATGGGAGAGCCACTTGGTCTCAAAAGGGAAGAAATTGTTAATGGCATGGGGCTATGATGAGGAGATGGGTTTGGAGTGGTATGTGGAGAAGGAATAGGGGTAGTGTGAGGAGATGCAATGGGAGTAGTATGTGGGGAAGGTACTAGAGTGGGAGCACCATACTTTGATTCTTTTTTCTTTCTTCTATTTAGTGCTAGTTTTGGTTCCTATAATTGGCAAGGAACCATCATGACATGTTGGGGCTATAGGAACATTCTTATGGGGGGGTTGATCACCTTTGCCCATAGGTTGAGCTGGTCCTTGGGTGGAAGCTATGGTCACATCCATTGTAGCACTCTGGGACAAAGTAGGTGTTCTAGCTACTGGAGATGCTTGAGTGGTTGCACCCTTACTCTGGCTCTTTCTAGTTTTCCACTCAACCCATTTCCCAGTTCTCTTAATTATCCTTGCCATCATAATATCAAGACTCTCCTTGACTCTAGATATGGCTCAAAATTGATAATAATTCCTCTTAATTTTGTCAGATATGTATTGCTATACATAGTTTGACCATCATCCTCTAATCCCTCTACATTGAGATCAATGCCATATGTCCTTATTTGTTCCACCATGAGTCTGACAAATGCACGATCACAACTCTCCAACTCATCTCTGCAATTTGCCCAATAATCCTCCAGAGTGGTAACATGTTTGATCACACTCCTGATTTGAAGCACCTCCCTTGCATATCCATTTGGGTCAAACATGGGCCTCACAACTTCATATTCCTCCAATTTTTTCTTATTCTCGAATGCCTTGAGCATGTTTTTAGCATCAGACCAAGAATCACAACTGTAAGCCTCAACCTTCATGGGGAACTCATATCCCTTCTTCCTTAGATTGGTGCTTAGCACATTCACTTGGATAGCTTGTCTTATGATCTCTACAAGCATGATCATGTTGCTTGCGTATCTGGGTAGCTTCAGAGGAAATTTGATGAAAGCTGCAAGATGCAAATATGAGAAGGATGAGAGTTGAATGAAGTAGCTACCAAACTAACTGATAGCTACCATCACTTCTGGGCTAAACCTCCTCTCTGGGCATCCTTGTAACTCACTACAAATCCTCATTGTAAAAGAGTCATTAACCCTAACATACTCTACATAACTATTCTACAACTGAAAGCATGGATAAAATTCATAACTTTTTACATCATCAAGAAAATCCTCCATTCTGGGAAGGCCCGACCACAATTGTAAAGAAGCCAACATATAAATAAGGAAAGAAGACATGTTGAAGGTATTGTAGAAATTTTTAGCACTAAGAGCTTTGGACAAATGTTCACTCACCTCATATGCCTAGTCAACATAATGTGTGTCTAAACAGATGATTTACACTAAAAAGAAATATTGTTCTACAAAATTGAGTGCTTCTACCTCACCTTTCAACCAATGCAAAAGAACTAGGATATCTACAATTTTGGGCTTGAGATCAATGTCAAAAAGGGTCTTAGGAACCTTACTCTTAGGTCCTCATGGATTTTGGAACCAAGACCTCATGATTTCCTTCTACCACACCATCTTCTTCAAGGAGAACTCAGACATGGCTCCTCCCATGGTAAATTCAGAAAATTCTTCCTACTCTGGAATTTGGAGGCAATTACCTATAATTTTTTGATCAATTGAGATCAAAACTGTATGATCTGGCAACATAATTTGTTTCGTATCTGGACTGTAATGGTTAATGCATTCAACAATCAGCTCGGGGGCTTGAATTGGTACTAAAAACTTGGCTACTTCCACTAGTCCACTTCCTCAGAGTTTCTCTATTATGGAGTGAATTGGCTCCATCTTCAAGTTTCTTTAGAAATCTTGCATGTCGAAGAAGTGAAGTGAAGTATTTTTAACATTTTGCAATGTTGACTTAATCCCAATCAGTCCATCGAAACCACCAAATCTTGTTGCCATCTTAACTGAGATAAAGATGAACTATAAATCTTAAAATTGAAAACAGTACAAAGAGTAGAGCTTTGAAGCTATGAGGAGTCTAAAATAACTATTCAATTCAACAACATAATAGTTCAAACAATAAAGTAGTAGTTTGAAAATTCATTATGTTCATCTCTATATAGAAATCCCAATCCACCCATTAATCTTCAAGATCTGTGCCACACGAGTGAATTAAAGGATAAATCCATTAGATTAGTAAATGTGGGGGTTTCTAATAGATTTTTGCATGTCATTTTACTATTCCTATTGGCCCAATAGTTACTTTCCTTTATTATAGACTTAATTTCCCATTTTTTACCAAGTTGTGGAGAATTAAGAATGGAGTACTTCATAGGGAAAAATTTGCCCAGCCAGATTTTGTTCAAGATACCTTCCCAAATGTGATCAACTGGCTTCCATTATCCCTTTTTAGCATCCTATAATTTATCTATGAGCCCAACACATTTGCAGAAGTGATTTTTTAATGGATGTGAAAAATTGGTTCAAAAGGTTGAAAATATGCCAAGGAGAAGGCAACTCCTATTTTTTCACCTTTGTCTTATTTTCACTTAGCCCTTTAAGTCATTGTGTCTCTAAGCTTTGGAAAATCTTAAAAGGGTTTCAAAAATGAAAAATGAACCCACTTACTTGCTTTTCTCCCTTACAAATGCCTTTGTCAGAAAACTGACTTCCTGGGTCGAAAACCCACCGTGGAGAAGCTACTTTAGAGTTTTCCACCATATGTTATTCTGATCATTATAATGATTTCTGAGTAACTCCCGAGGTAGTATACTAAAACATAGGAACAATCTATCCATAAAAAAACTCATTTCTTCTTTTGTTTTAGCTTGTAAACCTCATTTGTTGACCTCTACAAAAAATCACCTTTAGAGTGCAAAAATCCACCAAGGAGAAGTTGATGCTAGGTTTTTCATAGAATTCATTTTTTTTATGTGAAAACTATAATGAGTTGCAAGAAAGTTCATTCTTGGGAATGAATTTGTGAAGATCATGATATGACCCAAGAATCTCCATCGAAAAGGATCCTAGACTACCCACAAAATGCATGACAACAAGGGAAACCCACCTGATTATGTAATGCGGGAGAACGAGGAAGATGCAAACCCAATGGAGAGACCTTTCACTTGGGAAGAAGAAAAAAACTTAGACATACCTATACCTAATTAAGACATAAGATCATTTTCCACTTTTCATAATGGGTACAGGATGAAAAGTGGGGCAATAGCTCACTTTGACTGGGGACTTGGGTTGAGCATACCCAAGCAAGGAACTCAAAATCTTTGGTTTTGCAAAGAAGGTAAAAAGTTGGGAACATGACAAAACATGAAGAGACAAAGAACATGAAAACAAAAGCAAAGGAAAAAGACTAACTAGGAAACCCAAGAATATAATAAGCCTAACTATAATAGAAATACAAAGGGTTACCTATTTTTAGTTAGCAATTTGATAAAGCTTCAGATCCTGCCCATTATAGGTCAGCAGCAGTACTTTGCCATCTTCATATGCCAATTTGAAAGAATTGTTTTCAAATGCCTAATGAATTTTGAATGGGCCTTTCCATAAAGTATCAAACTTCTTATGCATTCCTTTCAGAGCACTTCGCTTATCCCAGAGTAGCACACTATCTCCCACCATGAATTTTTGTGGTCTTGTTCTCTTATCAAATAGATCCTTCACTAGTGTCTAGTGTTGTGTGATGTGGTCTATGATTTCCTCCCTTTCTTCTTCAAGTTTACTCAAGTACAGGATCCTCTTTTCTAAACGATCTTTAAAAATTCCATCTTTGATCATTGTTCTTAGTTTATTTGTGGCTAATTCCAGAGGTAAGGAAAGATTAGCTTCAATTCTATAAACCAATTTGAAAGGAGATATGACGATTTCCCTTTTAGGTGTCACTCTATTTGCTCACAATGCCTCATAATCTTTTTGTGCCAAGTATTTTGATTCTTTAAAACCAATTTCTTAACAATATTCATCAAATTCTTATTACTTGACTTAGGTTGACCATTTCCTTGAGGAAAATAGTCAGATGAATGACCCATGGTGATCCCATACTCAAAGTAGAAATCAGTAATTTCTGTTAAAGAAAAATAAGATGCATTGTCCATCAACAGTTTAATAGGAACACTGAATTTGACCAATATGCTCTCCTTTATGAATTCATACACCACTTTGGAAGTAGTTTTCTTAGTAGCTTTAGCTTCTTCCAATTGGATGAAGTAGTCAGTGATAGTTATCACATATTGGTGACTGACACTAGATGTAGGACTAATTAGACCAATGCAGTCGATACCCCATTGTTGAAAAGGTCCTTCGATGATAACATGTCTCTATGGCAAAGTGACTGATTGAGGATGTCTAGAGAAGATTTTGCACTTCTTGCATTTCACTACCTAGGCATATGCATCTTTAAACATCCCAGGCCAGTAATAACACTGCCTTAGTATCTTAAAAGCTATGACTGAAGATGAGAAATAACCTTTGCAAGCCTCATCATGAAATGTTTTCAACAACTTTTCTTGCTGTTGTTTGTCTACACACCTAAGGAAAGTGCCATCAATGGCTTTTTTGAATAACTTACCATCCCAAATCACATACTTAGCTACTTTCAATTTGAGATCTCTTCTTTGTTTTGCATTTAGGCCTTTTGGACATTCACCATATGTCAATAGATAAGAGATATTTTCAAACCATGAATCATAGAGGCCTACAACCAACACCAACTGCTTCTCTCCTGATTCTTTCAATTCTTCAGTTATCTTGTTTTTTGCAATCGCCTTGCACAGAGCATTTCCCCTTATCAGCTTGGTAGGTTTTATTTCTATATCATACTCTTGTATCTTTTCCACCCATGCTCCTCTAACATTACAACCCACATCCTATTGTGTCAATACACTCTTCACTACTACATCCAAGAAAAAGACCATAGAATGTGAATGCAAGATATAAAATCAATTTTTTAAAGGGCTTTGACTATTGCAAAGGCATTCTTTTCAATCTACGAATATTTCAATTCATGATTCTTCAAAGGTATGCTCATGAAAGCTCTTGGGGCTTGCACCCCCTCATCATTTTCTTGCATAAGTATGGCCACTAGGGTGTGATCAGAAGCATAACAATAAATGATGAAATCTCGTTTATAATTTAGATGACATAACACTAGGGTATTAGCAATAGAAATATTTATATCTTCAAAGGCTCGATTTCCTACCTCATTCAATTTGAAACTTGAATTTCCTTTCATCATATCTGCTATATGTTTAGTTGTTTCTGCAAAATCAGTCACAAACCTTATGAGGAAATTCACTTGCCCAAAGAAATATTTAACTCCTATTTTATTAGAAGGCAAGCTCAATCTTTGAATGGCCTCTACCCATTTAGGGTTGATCCTAATGCCTTCCTAGGATACTATATGACCTAGGAGTTTCCCCTCTGTTACACAGAAAATTGGGTTCTTGGGATTGAGAGAAATCCCATGCTCTTTGCATCTTTGCAAAACTTTCCTCAAATCTTCCATATGATCTTTCCTCTTTCTTAAGAACATGGTGAGGTTACCAAGGTATATGACTATGATTTGGTTTTTCAAATTGGTGAATGTCTTACTCATGTACCTTTGGAATGTAGCACTAGCATTGATAAGTCCAAAAGGCATTTTGTAATATGCAAATGTACCCCAAGGAGTAGTGAACTCCATCTTATGTTGGTCTTTCTCCTCTACTTTGACCTGATTATAACCTAAGAAGCTGTCGAGCATAGACATCATTTTAGATCCTGCCACTATTTCCAATAAATAATCCGTATTAGGAAGAAAAAAGTTATCTTTTAGGGACACTTGGTTTAGATTGCGCAAATTGACACAGATTCTTATTTTTCTGTTCTTCTTTCTGATGGGTACTATATTGGCTATCTAGGTGGAATGATGAATGGGATAAATGATTCTCACTTTTAACATCTTATCTACTTCTCAAAAGATGGCATCAATGACTTTAGGATTGTAGTTCCTTTGTTTCTGCTGGAAAGGGACTGCATTAGGCTTTAGTGGGGTTTGGTGTTTTACCTTCCCATCTCTATAACTTTTCAAATCTTCATAGGTCCATGCAAAAACATTTCTATATTCCATGAATAGATTTCTCGCATCTTCTTTGTCTTCAAGAAAAAAAAACTTCCAGATGTTAAACATTCTAGGATTATGAATATCTCCAATATTAACTCCTTCATATTCACCAATTGTTGGCCCCTTTTTTTCTCTCTTCTGCTTTATGTAAGCATCATGTCTGTTAAACAATTTTTCTAAAGCCACAAAATATGGAGGAATAATATTACCTTTCAATTGAACTTCTCCATTTTGATTCCATTTCCCACTTACACTAGAGCTTTCATGATTACTTCCACTAGATTCATGCTCAAAACTAGACTTGTCATTTTCAAGGAACATCTGCAAACTTTTATCATCATTGAAAACTTGCCATGATTCCTTGTTATCTGGAATGACAGATCGATACACAATTTCAATTTGATACTTTTTGTCTTTGAAATCTGGGTGAGGAAGTAATAGGGATGTGGAGACTGCTAAGGAATAAGCTTTGGTATTCGTCTCTCTCGAAATTGCTTCAATAGAGAAGGCATCTAGACCTTCAATCTCATCTCGAACTTTCTTTCTGTAATTCTTCAGCTTGTGATTTTTAACAGAATACTATCCTTTTACCTACTTTACAATAATCTTTGCATTACCTTGAGCTTTTAAAATATTCATCCCTCTTTCTTTTGCTGTTATTATCCCCATTAATAAGGCCTCATATTCCGCGGTGTTATTTGTATTCCCAAATTCTAATCTAAAAGCCATAGGTTCAGGTTCTCATTCTAGTGATATCAATACTACACCTACTCCAGATCCTGAGGTGGCACAAGTTCCATCAAATTCAAGTGTCCATATACCCAATGCATTTTTATTTCCTTTAAAAAATTCCTTGCTTTGACGCTCATCTATTTGTTCATCTGAGCCTTCTTCAGTAAACATCATATAGTTGCCAATCAGAGCTTTAGGGTCATCTAATTTCAAGATTGTGAACTTTTCTTTCTCCTCAAGTTCTAATTTAACTTTCTTATTCCCAATAGGTATCACTACCTATGACTAGTCTAGCTTTATTTCTCCTCCTAAGTCTTGACAAAAACTTCTACTTACAAGGAATCCATAACTAGTTGGAATATCAACTACCAAAATAGTCAATAGGAGTTTCTTTTCTGGGTGAGAAGCTAAGGCTACCTAAGAATCTTCAATCTACCCAAGTAAGGGAACTTGTTTAGCATCCATCGAGTAGCACCTTCCATGTACTTTAGTGAGATTAAGACCCAAGGCTTTGGCTACGAAATAAGGCATAAAATTATCTGATGCACCTAAGTCTATTATACAATTATTGAGTTTACATCCATTAATATACAATGAAATATAAAAAGGCTCAAGTTTTTGCCCAGGGGATGTCGCTAAGATTGTAGAGTCTTCTTGGTTAAATAAACCAGATGTCAAGGTTTCATCTTCTTTCTAAACCATTACATTATAGTTTGTATCTGATGTACTTCCTTTACATCAGTCTACTAGTCTTTTTAACTCGAAAGGATGTGAATTTAAATAATCAATAGTGGAAATTTGAATTTTTGACTCTTCAAAAAATTGAATGAAATCAAAGGATGTCTTGTCCTTACCCATTTGTGAAGTAGTTGTTCCTTGATCGGCATGTGTATTATTTGTCGAAGGACTGGAGTCATTTTTGTGAGTGTGACTAGAGGATTGATTCTTCAACCTTTTCCCATGGGTAAGCATTGTGTATGAAGTTCCATTGATGTTTACATAGCACTCCCCTTTTGATTTAGAATCTAATTCATATTCCAAAAACAAATTTCCAGAGTTGCCATTTGGATAGGAATCGAGCTCTAAACAAGGAGTCAGAGTGTTCAATTCATTAGTAGATAACAACTACATCATGCAGGCAATCTCTGGACAACTCTCGCTATCATGATCTATGGTCAAATGAAAGACACACATATTTCCTTTTTTTAGTGCTACCTCAATTTGTAGCCTGGGTTGTGAACTTATAAGCTATGGAAACCTACTTTTGTTGCTTCTTCCTAGTCAATTTTGATAATTTTGATTATAGTTCCTATTGAGTCTGGGTAACTATTTCGTCATTGCTACCAGCTCATTTGACAACTTTTGAATAATCTCATCTAATGACATGGTATTACTAGAACTTCCTTTAGTTTGAAGTTCTCATTTCTATTTTCCTGCAAAAATCAAATCATCCTCACACTCAATTGCCTTCTCTTGTGTGTTAGCTAGATCTGTGGGATGCACTCTCCTTAAATCATAATTGACATCTAGAGGCATTGCACTAATAAAGAAGGTTTTCAAATTACCAGGTGTGGGTCTGTTAGCAACTGGAATTCTACTAATAATCTTATTGAATTTGGCAACAAAATCCCTTATGCTCATAGTTGGTTGCTTCTTAATTGAAGTCAACTATGTTAGTAGGGCATGCTCATCTTTCATGGTCTTAAATCTTTTCTCAAAGGCTATCCTCAATGTATCCCAATTAGTTATTGAGATGTTAGCTAGATGGTAAAACCAGTCCACTGCATTATCTGTGAGGGTCCCTATGAACAACCTTATAGCCACATCTTCATGTCCCACCCTTAAGATATGAGTGGCTATGAAGAAAGCTTTAATGTGTTCCTCTATAGTGACTTTCCCATCACCTAATAATTTAGGGAAATTCTTCCTTGAACTAGCTGGAAGTGGATGATAAGTGTTTAACGCTAAGGGTCCTATTGCCATAGCCCATGGAGCAGCCATGATTGTCCTAGTAGTATATGGCAAGAAATTAACAACTAGAGGAGCGGTAACTCTGTGAAGTGCTAACACTTGACAAGTGGAATTCAAAGTGCTGGTGTCTTGATTTCTAACAAGGGGAGGGGGTCTTCTCTAGCTTTTACCTTCACTTTTCCACTTTGGGATGTCTAAAATAGGAAAGTCAAGCTCTGCAAGTTTATCAAAGATAGGATCTTGCCCACCCTGTTCCTTGGTACTTCTAAGGAACCTAAATTTTGTTCCAGGATGCCGGGTCTAGTTTATCTTTGAGCTTCTTGTCTCAATTGTCTTTCTACTCTCTAGATATCTCTCCTTTGAACAACTCTCTCCAAGGCTTCAACTCTTCTCTCATCTTCCTCTAATACTTGGCTCACATTCCTATAATGTTTAGTGTTCCTTCTATGTCTCCAAACAAATGTGTTAAGGGATGAAATTATGTCCTCTTGGTTGTCTTAAAAACCAAGGTTAGGTTGGGCCACTAGAATTATGTTTTCATGAGGTAGTACCATTTTCCCTCCTGACATAGGCTTTTTGATCAAGTGATTATTTGTCTCCCTAGTGGAGTTGCCAAAAATTTGTTGGTAAACAGATTTGTTCTTTCAGATTATTACTCTTTAATGCCCAATTCAGAACAATATCTGATCACAAAAAGATGGAAAGCTTTTTATGGATATTTTAGCTTTCCTCTAAATTGGTAGATACAGCTCCCTGAAATAGATTTACAATGAATTCTATTTTCTTCCTAAACTACTTTAGGGTATGTTCTTAACTCGAGAATAGCAGAGGGATAACTGAGCTAGACATAAATAAAATCAACTTAGGCAGATAAAAACTTCTCAATTCTTAAACAGATTTATGTAGCCACACATCTTATGAATCCATAAATTCCATCCATATAATTAACTGATGCTTAACTAAGCTAATTTGAATCTAAACTATGACTAATAAATTGGAAATACTAGCTAAATCTCTTTGTCGAATGAAATATAACAATACTTATCACATTCATCCATTGCCTCAAAATAGGGGAGGTAAAACTTTGTTCTTCCCTTATTCCAATTCAAACAAAGGAGAAAACATAAACTCAATACAATCCTAACTGGAATAGAAAATGATTGACATAAAATACCATTCAATTATCTCTGCAACAAAAAGTACTTCACATCAAACATTTGCTGACCTTTCATTAATCTTTTCAATTCATACATATAGAATTTTGAGATGACCATTACAATGGAAGTTTAATCGATTCATCTTCTGAGGGTGACAAATGGAAAGGTGACAGTTTTTCATATTACAAAATTACAAAAGAAAAACAAAAAGAGGGTATAATATGAATCATTTAGAATTCTTCCCCTTTTTTGTTTTTGCTCTATGTGAATTGGCAGCAACCATTATTGGGATCAAATCCTCATGATTGGGCATGTGTATATTGGTGAATCTCAAAAGCTATTTTACATGTTCCCTTGCCAACTCTTTTATGGCATTCAACTGATCTGGTAACTCTTTCGCAGCCACATGTATCCATCCACTGAGCACCTAGAGTTTTGTAGTTTTGTTTTGGCTATTGGAAGCTACTACAAAAAAATTATCCAAAAAAGTAGAGAAGTTACTTTTCATTACTTCTATTCTAATGAGGTCCTTTCCTTGACCATTGGTTTGAGAGTTAGTGTGTAGCCCTCTCATCAAATCAAATCCTCTATCTTGAGTATTCTTTATTTTTCCTTCTATCTCCTTGAGCCCCTTCTTAGCTTCTTAGATCATTTCTAGTTTGAATTGCATACTTTTCTTTAGAATCTTGGCTTCGACTACTTCTTTTGCTTTCATCTGAATGATCATCTTCAAAAGGGAGATGCATTCATCACAACTAATTCTTTCTCTAGCCAGAGTATTACTATTAGATAATATGTTATCCTTTTCTATTTCCAATCTAAGGATAAAATTTCCAATTTGATCTATGAGAGAAACTCCTTCTAATTTGAGTCTCTCAATCCACTCTCTACCAATCTGGCCATAGTGCCTATCTTCTTGCAGCTGGGAAATGAGAGCTTGCACTTTAGCTACACTAGGAGTCTGAGTCACAGACATACTAGAAATAGTTGCTAGTGGAGTGACTAGCTGTCTAATAAACTTATTCAATTCTTCTATTTTTTCCTTCATCTTGATCTTTAACAATTTGAGACTCTCTAATTATCCTTCTATAACTTCATTACTCAATCTCCACAAGCCAAACTTTGTATCATGTTTGGCTTCCCAAAGGTCGATTAAATGCAAAGTAAAATCATCAGGAGTCATATCCTTAATTCTCCCTCCTTTGTTTGGCTTTGCTATCTCCATTATCAAGTGCTCTATTTCTAGACCTTGCCCAAGTATGGACAAAGTCTTTTGTTTCTTGACCTTTGCCAATGTAGTCCTAAAATGAACTATGAGGGATACAATGTCTTTTATAGAAACACTCTCATCCTTTCTTTTTCTTTTCCTTTCCAAAGTATCTTCTAGCCAAGAATCAATTCCTATCACCTTGGAAGCTATTTCAAGTGGTTCGATGCTTAACATATTCTTCTTCACTAGAGTCATGGCCATAATAGTTGAAGAGAAAGGATTCTTTGAATCCTTAGAGATGAGTCTAGAAGAAGCCTAGCCCTTCTCCATCTCTGAAGTCTTTGTCATCTCTTCATCTAATTTAGTTGACTCACCGGTGCTACTTTTTCCATCCCCTAAGTCTACTATCTATATGGGAGAGCCACCTAGTCTCAAAAGGGAAGCACTTGCTAATGGCACAGGGCTATGATGAGGAGATGGGATTGGAGTGGTATTGGAAGAAGGAACAGGGATAGTGTGAGGAGATGGAATAGGAGTAGTACATGGGGAAAGTACTAGAGTGGGAGCATCATCCTTTGGTTCTTCTACTTTCTTCTCTTTAGTGCCAGTCTGGGTTCCTATAACTGGCAAGGAACCATCATGACATTTTGGGGGCTATAGGAACATTCTTATCTGGGGGTTGATCACCTTCACCCACAGGTTGAGCCAGTCCTTGGGTGGAAGCTATGGTCACATCCACTGTAGCACTCTGGGATGAAGTAAGTGTTGCATTTGCTGGAGAGGCTTGAGTGGCTACATCCTTACTTTGACTCTTTTTGGTTATCCACTCGACCCATTTCCCAGTTCTCTTGATTATCCTTGCCATCATAATATCAAGACACTCCTCCACATCCACATATGGCTCAGAACTGATATTAATTCCACTCAATTTAGTTAGATATGTATTGCTCTACATATTTTGACCATCATCCTCTAATCCCTCTATATTGAGATTAATGCCACATATCCTTATTTTTTCCATTGTGAGTTTAGCAAATGCATGATCATGGCTCTCCAACTCATCTCTGCAATCTACCCAATAATCCTCTAGAGTTGTAACATGTTTGATCACACTCCCAATTTGAAGCCCTTCCTTGCATATCCATTTGGATTGAACATGGGCCTCACAAATTCATATTCCTCCTATTTGTACTTATTCTTGAATGCCTTGAGCATGTTTTTAGCATCAAATCGAGAATCACAACTGTAAGCCTCAACTTTCATGGGGAACTCATATCCCTTCTTCCTTAGACTGGTGCTCAACACATTCACTTAGATAGCTTGTCTTATGATCTCTATGAGCAGGATCATGTCACATAGGTATTTGGGTAGCTTCAGAGGAAATCTGCCAAAAGTTGCAAGAGACAAATATGAGAAGGATGAGAATTGAATGAAGTAGCTACCAAACTAACTGATGGTCACCATCGCTTCTAGGCTAAACCTCCTCTCCAAGCATCCTTGTAGCTCCCTATAAATCCTCATTGTAAAAGAGTCACTAACCCTGACATACTTTGCATAATTATTCTACAACTACAAGCATGGATAAAATTCATAACTTTTTACATAATCAGGAAAATCCTCTATTCTGGGAAGGCCTGGCCATAATTGTAAAGAAGCCAACATATAAATTAGGAAAGAAGGCATGTAGAAGGTATTGTAGAACTTTGCAACACTAAGAGCTCTGGATAGATGTTCACTCACCTCATACACCCAATCAACATAATGTGTGTCTAAATAGATGATTTGCACTAAAAAGAAATATTGTTCTACGAAATTGAGTGCTTCTACCTCACCTTACAACTGATCCAAAAGAAATAGGATGTCTATGATTTTGGGCTTGAGATCAGTGCCAAAAAGGGTCTTAGGAACCTTACTCTTAGGTCCTCATGGCTTTTGGAACCAAGACCTCATGATTTCCTTCTACCACATCATCTTCTTCAAGGAGAACTCAGACATGGCTCCTCCCATGGTCAATTTAGAAAATTCTTCTCGCTCTGGAATTCAGAGGCAATTGACTACAGTTTTCTAGTCAATTGACATCAAAACTATATGATTTGGCAACATAATTTGTTTAGTATCTAGATTGTAATGGTTAATGCATTCAATGATCAGCTTGGGGGCTTGAATTCCTACTAGAAATTTGGCTACTTCCACTAGTTCCTTCCTCAATGTTTCTCTATTATGGGGTGAATTGGCTTCATCTTCAACCTTCTTTGGAAATCTTGCATGTTGAAGAAGCAGAGTGAAGTATCTGTAACATTCTACAATGTCGACTTAATCTTATTCAGTCCATCGAAACTAGTGAATCTTGTTGCCATCTTAATTGAGATAGAGATGAACTGTAAATCTTAAAATTGAAAATAGTACAAAGAGTAGAGCTTTGTAGCTATGAGGATTCTAAAATTACTATTCAATTTGACAACATAACAGTTCAAATAAGAAAGCGATAGTTTGAAAATCTATTATGTTCATCTCTATATAGAAATTCCAATCCACTCATTAATCTTCAAGATTTGTGCCACATGAGTGAATTAAAGGATAAATCCATTAGATTAGTAAATGTAGAGGTTTAAAATGGATTTATACATGTCATTTCACTGTTCCTATTGGCCCAATGGTTACTTTCCTTTACTATAGACTTACTTTTCCATTTTCCACCAAATTGTAGAGAATTAAGAAAGGAGTACTCCGTGGGGAAAAATCTACCCAGCCAAATTTCGTTCTAGATACCTTCCCAAATGTGATCAACTGGCTTCCATTATCCTTTTTAAGCATCCTATGATTGATCTATGAGCCCAAAATGTTTGTAGAAGTGATTTTTCAATGGATGTGGAAAATCACTTCAAAGGGTTGAAAACCCGCTGAGGAGAAGGCAACTTCTATTTTTCTACCTTTGTCTTATTTTCTCTTAGCCCTTTAAGTCAATGTGTCTCTAAGCTTCAAAATTTTTTAAAAGGGTTGCAAAAATGAAAAAGGAACCCACTTACTAGCTTTTCTCCCTTACAAATGCCTTTGTTGGAAAACTGACTTCTTGGGTTGAAAACCCGCCATGGAGAAGCTACTTTAGAATTTTCTACCAGATGCTATTCTGATCATTATAATGATTTTTGAGAAACTCCCAAGGTAGAATACTACAATGTAGGAATAATTTATCTAGAAAACAACTTGTTTCTGCTTTTTTTTTGGTTATAGACCTCATTTGTTGATCACTGCAAAAAATTGCCTTCACAGTGCAAAAATCTACCAAGGAGAAGCTGGTGCTAGGTTTTTCGTAGACTTCATTTTCTTTATGTGCAAACTATAATGAGTCACGAGAAAGTTCATTCTTGGAAATGAATTTGTGAAGTTCATGATACGACCCAAGAATATCCATTGAAAAGGATCCTAGACTACCTACAAAACTCATGACAACAAGGGAAACCCACCTGGTTATGTAATGTGAGAGAAGGAGGAAGATGAAAACCTAATGGAGAGACCTTTCACTTGGGGAAAGAAAAAAACTTAGACATACCTAGACCTAATTGAGACACAAGATCATTTTCCACTTTACATAATGGGGACAGGATGAAAAGTGGGGTAACACATAGATAGTGGTTAGGGCATCCCACATTTTCTTTACACTGTCAAGACCTTTGATATCATTGAATTTGACATAACTTAGGGTAGAGGCAAACTCCAACATTTCTTGGTTGTGTTCTTTCTTTGTCTTCATATCTTTAGCAGTTGGGGTACCAATAGGATCAATATGTTGCATAGAAATGATAGATTGTGCATGATCTCCAAGTCCTCCAAGGTGTAGCTTCATCAAACTTTGTCATGTAGGAAAGTTATCTCTATTGACCTTAGGTACTTCTATTTTTGACATCTTGATCTTTGTGCTTCTAGCACCTTCAAATTAGTCCTCTTAAGAAGACAACTCTGATACCAATTGTTGGAATTCTTTAGAATAACTGAGAAGGGGAGGGGGGTGAATCATTTATCCAAGGTCTAGATGTATAAAAAAAACTTTTCATAGCTTAGTGAACCCATAAAAAATTATTCATCACGCATGCATCCATAAGATTATGCAATCACTTAAAACTTGTAGGTTACTATCAAATCAACTTGTCAAAATGTAAAGCATGAAACATAACCGATTCATCAACACACTTGACATAATGATTTACATGGAAACCCAATTTGGGAAAAACCACTAGTAACATGCTACTCTTTTTAGTCTTTTGAAGCGATGCCCTGTGAAAGGCCAACTCTGTTAAAGGTTACAATACACAATATTAAATGTGACCCTATTATTAATTACCCTATTAGGAGTGAGCCTTGTTAGAGGACTTTAGACCATTCACTTGAAATGTCACCTAGTTAAAGGATTTACAAATGAATGTTAGGTCAACTTTAATCCAAAGGATTTATCCTAGACTGATACAATTATTAGAAAGTAGTAGTAAGGCTTTGATCTAATACAACTTAAAACTTCATTTGCAGATTATAGATCATTGTCCAGTCCTTAATTATGCTTGGCCTTCATACTTTGCAGCTCTGATAGCTTGTTCACCCTTCAAGCATTCATCTCCTTAAGCCTTCTTACTTAATATGCCATTGTAGACTCTTCTCTTAAGTCAATTAAAGAAAAACCCTTGTCTCCTTGTCTCCCTTAGGTTCTCACACATGAACACCTTGTTTCATGACCAAACATTCCTATAAATAGGAAATTAAGATATTTTTCCGCTCATTCTCCATCGTCCAATTTAGGGTTTGGATGGATTAGGTAGGATATAATGTATTTGCCCCATATCTCATATCTCTTCTAGAAACTTCTCCTACAATCCACTTTGAATTTGCCTAAAAATAGTTTATGTTGAATTTTGTACCACTAGCTCATCAACCTTATCTTAAACCTGGTTCACATAATCTAGGAAAAAAACTTGGCTCAGATTTATCAAATTCATGATCTTTTAAATAGTAGCTTGGCATTATCAAGCTTCTGATGCTCAGCACATACTGTGTTGCTCGGTATCCACTGTGAAATTAGTTGGCATGAACTCAAGTTTACTGGTGCTTGTCATCAACTAAACTTTACTCGACTCAACTGTTCTACTCAACATACACTAGAATGAACTTTTACTCAGCTCCAACTAATTTTTTGCTTGTCTTACTATGTCTTTGATCAGCACCTAGTATTCACTCAGTCAAGCTTGGCAGACAAATTTTGTGTAACTTGTTCATCTAAAATTTCTTAGTGTAACTAGTCTTTCTAACCTTAAGTAAATTATCAATACATCATGTCACCACTGTCTTAACTAATTTTTGTACTTCATTACAAAATCATAACTCAACCTTTCCTCTAGGTGCTATGTTACATCTTTTGATCAAATCCTCTTCATCAATTAAATAAGTGATAGTACTTAAATCTTATAAGCAGTTGTCTTACTAGAAAAATAGTAGTTTGACATCAGTGACAAAACAATGATTAAAACACATAGTCTTCTTTAACAATCTCCCTCAACAATGATCTTTTTAATCTGATCTCAAAAAAATTAGTTACCACTATTAGAGTACATAAGGGATGTCCTTTTAGGAAGTACAATTTCATCTTATGAACTTTATCATGAAATATACTTGGTTTAAAAAATTATTCTAATACAATCATTCCCCTCATCAATAAAGAAAATATTTCATACCCCCTTCTACTTTGAAAATATTTGTAAAATAAGTCATTTAGAAGAGCAGTTAAATTTCTAATTTTTACAAACAATATCATAATTTTAATAACATACCAATTGATCTCATCTACTAATTAAATTATGCAAGAAATAGATAATTTCTCATCTAATTGAATTTTTATACATCTAATTAAATTATGCAAGAAATAGATAAATTCTCATCTAATTAAATTTTTATACATCTTATTACATGCAGACCAAAATGAAATCACTAATTACATAACAACACTAAGTTACACTTAATGACTAGATTAGTTAAATTTAATAAATTTTAGTGTTTAATATTTAAATTTTTTAAAAAAAAATGTAAAATCAGCTTGCACATACTTTTTAATATTGTGTAATGTAGGCTTGGAATGTGATGGTTGTAATGGCCATTTTTGCACTCTTGAACTGTATGTGATGGTGTCTATTATTTTTAGACTATATGGACATACATGTTTTATTTTTATAAAACCACCAATACAACACTTTGAATATCAATAAACCGTAAAATTTTATCCTAGTCTATATAGCATTTTAGTTAATAATATAATATAAATTTATTTTTTTTACGTATTTTCAAGTGGTAAATATGAATGTTTCTAAATTTTAAAATATTGTAATTAGAATTTTGAACTTGTTATTACTAATTATTATATTAGTATATAATGTATTATGCTTTTGCATATATTACTTATTTATGGTATTTTTTTTAATCAGTAAAAGGCTTAATGCACTATATATATAATATAGTAAACACTTTTACAATTGTTTATCGCCCCTTCAAATTACAATTGTTTATCGCCCCTTCAAATTGCAATCACTTGGGGAAAAAAAAAAAGGGGAAGAAAACTCCCAATGTTGTCTAAGACATTTAATGTCATGTATATATGTAGATACATTTTTTATTGATGCAAGTCAAAGGTCTTTGAGAGGGCATACCCTCCCTTACATTTTCTTCCAACACATATTGGAAGGATTAGGAAGGCATACCTTCCTTTACACGATTATTGATTATTTATTAAAAAATTTATTTTGAAATTTAAATGGTATATACAATTGCTTTCACATATTCTAAAATTTTCTTTCTAATATAATTCTTTATCTTCTTGATTTTTTTTCACTGTGTTTGAATTCTAGCTTCCTATTCCCTCTCTGAATCCTTTGCACTTCTGTAAGAATTCTTTCCCTCCCTTATTTTATAACTACAAAACATAACTTATCTTGACCAATATCATTATTAGATAAAATCCATATCTTTTGACTGATAAATAAAATTAAAATCTTTGTGAGTAAATTGAGAAAATGTTGCTTATTTTGTATTAGGTTGGTAATTAATTATATTGATAATATAACAAGAAAATGTTTCATCTACATTTTATACATTTTAAAGCACATTTTAAGACATTTTTTAGATTTCTATGCATTTAAAGTTAAGCATTTGATTTTATAATGAATAATTATTTAAATTAAACCTACTGATTTAGAATTACTAATTTGATTAAGATTCTAATTTAGATTACTTCTTAGATGATTGGTTTCTATTTTTAACATTAGATCTTCCCCATCAGCTCATAGATTTGTAAAAGAGCCAGCTTCTATGTTTCCTTTTCTATTGACGAGGTTTATTCTAGTTTCCTAGAATTTATCCAATAATTGAATGATTTCTTCCAATTTAGAATTTAGAATCCAATTTAGGATGCTTTTCTTCCTTAAATCATTAAGGGTAATTTGAGAATCCCCTTCAATTATTAACTTAGAAATAACTCCCTCAAAATTTTTCTTTAAACCTTCTATGAGGGCTTTTCATTTTGCTATATTGTTAAAAATCTTCCCTAGGTGTTTAGCTTGTTTGACCACCTAAGATCCAATATTGTTTCATATAATACAATCTAATCTAGCCAACCCCATGATTACCCCTTGAAGCAACAACAAAGTTTAATTTCACCCATCTAGTTGGGGGAGGTTCCCATTTGTAGTTGATCCTATATTATTGATTGACCTATTACTAATTTATGGTATTGGTGTGTAATGCAATGTTTCTATTTTGTTTTTCATATATTTATATCAATTTAAAATCTTTCTAAATTAAAGTGTACAAACTTAAAATTTGTCTAGTTCATTTTATATTTTTGCATGTGTTATGAATTTATAATTGTTTTCTAGTTTTTTTTCTTAGAAAAAATGTTTCTATACAATTTCTTATATATTATTATTAATTTGTAATTTTTTGAAACTATAAAAAATTGATATTGATTACTCAAAGACAAAAAAATGACAATCAACTTTTTTCATAGAACATAAAAGGAAAGATGTTAAAATGACCAAACCATCATAGAAAAATCATATGACAGGTAGGAGTGACTGTCAAGTTGGGCTTGGTGTAATGTACTAGAGGAGTTAAAAATAAATTTATTATGGGAATAAAAATCCATCCTTTTGGATTTTCTTCCTTATTAAGATGTACTTTTGAGCCATTCTATGTTGGTATTCCACCACCACTTAATTCAAGAAAAGGTTATAGGTTATCTCCCAACATGAACTTCCCTTATGCTCTCCAACTTTGGCTTCCAAGTACATCTATATAATTGACATCACATATAAGAAATGCTATTTTAGTTATCCATTTATATAGCTTAATGAATTTCATGTTTTAGTCATTGTTCTTATTGAGTTAGTTTACATAGTTTTATATTTGGATAGACCTCTCATATTTTGATTATACATGTTTGTACATTTCAAACTTTTAATGAATTCTATTGATAACCAAAGTCACTACACTTTGACATTTTCCTTCTAAAAAATAATAAACTTTTGACATTGTGGATGCAATCATTTGGTAGAGTTGAACCATTAGATTCAATGAATACTATATTAAAAGAGATTAAATTAATTAATTGATTCTTGAAATGAGATTAAGTAATTTCTTTAAAATGTTTAAGTTGGGAGTCTAATTAAAACTACTATTTAAAACTTCTATTAAAGTAATGTTTCTATTCATTTATATCTAAAATAGAGAAAAATAGTTGGTACAAATGGCATAGGATATCCTCCTAACAAAAAGCACATGTAAGTCAAAATTTTCATTTTTTTTTGTAGATGTGCAAAAATGTAGTGATTTTTTTGCAGATTTTGTGTTATTTTCTGCAATTTACCATTGAAATCAATAGGAATTCACACTAAAATTTTTGTAAAAATTTATTGTATTTTTGTAATTTTTGAAAAAAAGTCAAAGGTGCATTTTGTCGAGAGGATAACCACATCCCAAATAAGTAGGATGAAGCTTTTTAAGTTAGGACATGGAGATAAATTAAGCTAACTTCTCTACTATGCATTAGTTAGATCTTATGATTGAATTAATAAGGATGTGTAAATTAGATTATATATTTTGATGTTATATGTTGATGCAGTTAAATTTATTAGTTAAGTATTTTAAAAAATATTGTTTCAATGTTGGTCTTATTTCTTGTAAGATGATATGATTATTTTGATCTATATTTTGATTATTTTGTAATAACTTAAGGGCAACTCCTTTATATATGCATGCTTGAAACAAAATTCAAAGCCTTTATGGATCCCTTTATGAATTGACCATATGTCAATATTGATAAATATAAAAGGTCCATTTTAAGGACATAAATATTTTCCCAAATTAGCTAGTTTTATAATAGTTCCTTTAAAATCATAAAAATGTGTAAGAAAATAAATTGTGCTAACTAATAATCTCACTTGAAATAATTTTTGTAGGGGACAAATTCTTGAACTCAATTTAGGAGAAAGCCTTATTTGTTGTGGTAAATTGAACATTTCCAACACAGAAAGTGGTCAAATAAATTTCTAATAAAGTGAGATGATTCCTCACATGAGTAAATATCAATTTAAAAAATATTTAGAATTATCTCTTTGATTTTTAGTAACAATGAAACCTTTGAGGATGTTCTAGTTATATTTTATCAAGTTTGGGTTGGCTCTTAGTATAAAATTCATTGAGTCATTTCTAAATGAGATAGATTTTGATTTCTTTTGAGTTCAAGTAGAGTAGGAATGAATAAATGCAATGATGAAATTATACATTTAAATGAAAAAAGTTCTTGTTGACTCTAAAGAAAATCTTGCTATTGTCTGTTAGTGCAAAATACTTAGACATTCACAAGGTAAAGTTAGCTAGTCAACGCTGCAACCAATCCACAATGAAGGTTGAGAAATGAAGAGAAGAACCAAACAAGTTTAATATGCACCAAACAAATAACAATCACTGAGCATACAATGGTTGTTGAGCTATCTAGAAGGAAACACATGGTATATAATGAGTGCTCCATGAGATGAGAAATTTAGAGAGAATTTTTTTTAAAACTGAGCATTATACATGGAAAGGATCAACGAGAAGAACCAAGTGTGACCTAACATAAGAAATTATTTGTGCCAAGTTATGCAATTTGTGTATATGAGTTTGGAATGGCACACAATCTTATGTAAACCATTTTGGCAAGCATGAAACATGCTTCTACAATTGAGGTGAAGATAAAAGATGTAATTACATCTGTAATTCCTCATCGCTATTCCTTATTTAGTATGGATAACTAATCAAAAAATTGGAATAAAAAAGTTGGAAATATTAAGTGGAAAAAAGGATGAATAAGAATTGTGAAGGAGAATCAATTAGTTGTGAAGGAATAAGGCAACCAAGAAATGTAGTGAGGAGCTAGTGCAGATCAGTCACATTGAGGTGATTAGATATTGGATAGAGAAGATCTATTAGCAGAAAAGCATTGCAAATTGAAGGATCAGGGTACTATTACATTCTAATTAGTGTAACAGGTGAATATCTTAACATAATACTCCCAATAGACCTATTGTAAATCTCCTAATAGAATGATCACTTAATTGTGAAGTTAAATCCTTTTGTAAAGGTAGACAAAACAATCTTGTATGATTTTAATAGAGCATACCCCTCACAAGGTAGATTGCTAGAAGTGATCAAATTATAACCCTACTAGGAACTTTGTTATTAGAGTAGTGAAGATTTTGTGTGTGTCATCCCCACTATAGTTTTACCTTCACCTTAGAGGGTTTTTGTGTTATCAAATCTTGTGTCATGAGTTATTTACTTGTTTATGTCTTTTGCTTCATGCTAGTAGCTTTTAGATCCGGTATTACATGCTATTGCATGATTGATTACATACAAGGTTAATGAGGAGTCAATGAATTATGTTTAGTATGGTTTATGTTTGAAGTAGTAATTTTTTTAGAGATTATGATTCAGCCTTCCCCCTCTCAACATCTCACTTTCCCATTAGGATTCCAATAATTGGTATCATAGCTCAGATCTCTAAAAAAGAAGTATAACCACTCGAGAGTCAAAGGTTTTGGAGATGGAATCCTACAAACTAGGAAAGGTGATTGAAAATCAAAAGCTTGATTTACAAATGAATTGGGACAAGTTAAGGATGCAAATGAGGAATTGAGGAAATCCTTGAAAAGAAAGGAGATGAAAATCCAAAAAAAATGGTACACAATACTAGGAAAAACACATTGAGGACTTAAATGATGAAGGCAAATCTAGTGAATCTGATGCAACAATAGTTGATCTATGGGAGAAAAACACCAATCTGACTGAAGAAGTAAGAATGCTAAAGAGAGAACATGAAACACACTTAGTACTGGGGTATGTGAGGTCATGGAACAAAAGATAAAAGTTGAGAATGATAAGACAATATCTAATGAAGAAAAGAGGAAAATAGCTACAAGACTTGATAAAAGGATCACTAAATTACAAAGGTTGACACACAATCAATTTGACATAGTCAATCAGTCATCAAGTGCCAATCATGCAATTTCTAGGAAGGTGGAAGAGATCATAGAAATGAGATTAGAAAATAATCAATTAAAAAATGAATTGAGAGCTGAAAAAGAAATTATTGAAAGAATGAATGATTTGGAGAGGCCATGAGAAAATTGATAAACAATTAACAGTACAAACAAGACCTCATGATACTACTCTATTAGGCTATACCAAGTCCATATCATCTGCCAAGAAAAGTGAGCCATCAAAGCATAGAGAACAAAGGAATGAAAGACTAAATAATAATAATCTTACATGCTATCATTGTGGAAAAATAGCTCATACAAAAAATGTTTGTAGGAGAAAAACTAGTAAGTCCAATTCTAAACCTAAGTTTAATGGTTATTTCTTTAATTGAACCAAGTATGGACATCAAGCATATCAGTGTAGATCAAAGATCAATAAGACACTAGTTGCATCTAGATTTGAAGGTTAGTGCTACACATGTCAGAAGTAAGGTCACAAGGCACAAGATTATAGATCTCATACAAAACATAGTTGGACACCTAAGAGTTAGGGTAATGTAATAACTAGGGGGGGTGTGAATCAGTTATCCTCAGGTCCAGATGTACCTATTCAACTTTTAATAACTCCAAACAACTTATTCAAACTCATAAATCTACTCAACCAATGTAATAATTCATTAGCAATCCAATTTATCATAACATCACTTAGCTCTCTATTTAGTATATGCTAAATAATAGAAATATATAATATTAAATAACATGCATCATAAAAACAACATTCACACAAACATTACAGCTGGATTTAACGTGGAAACCCAATTTGGGAAAAACCACCAACATACTACCACTTTTCACTCTTCTAAAGTGAGCTCGGTTAAGAGCCAACCCTGTTAAAGGTTACACCCTATTAAAGGATATAATCACCTTGTTAGGAGTGATCTTGAAAGGTCTTTAGATCATTCCACTAGAATGTCACCTTAATTAAATGATTTACAATATGAGTGTTAGGCAAACATTGATTAAAGGATTTTACTACTAGAATGGTTAGAAAGTAACAACTAGGTTTGATCTAATAAAATACATCTCACTTTTTACATTTAGATATCCATTTGACTAAATCTTGGTTCATTGACTAAACTTCATCATATTTTCCATCTCTAATCTACTTGGAAACTCTTCAAGAAAACTCTCTTCACCAACTCTTCACTTTTGTATGCAACTCTATTCTTCACTTATTCTCCACAATTTTTCTTGTCCAACAAAAAAAAAAACCAACATAAAACATTTTTTGTACCTCCTTAAATAGACATGTTAATCTTTTGCCACTTAAAAATAACTGCAGATCTTAGGTTTGATCAGATTCATTGAATCTATTCATCATTTTATCTTTCTTCTCCTTTCTTGAAACTTCTCATTGAATCCATTCATTCAATTTCTTAACAAAATCAATTCATGCATTAAATATGCTAGCACATCAATACTTATTATTTACACAATTTGACCAATTTGTAAATTCAGCCACGTCGACCTCAAATCTTGATTCTTCAAAAACTGTTAATTTTTGGACACTCGGTCATCATTATTTAGGTTAATCTCTATTTTTTTTTCTTTCTCAACTTACACTAGCTCGCTCCGTCTTCTTAGTGCATGACCAATGCTATAGTTTTCACTCATCTTGCTTGGTCATTACCAATGCTTGACTAACACTATTTTTCTAGGCTATAACTTAAGTTCCTTAATATTATGCTTCAACTTCTTCATTGACCTAGTAAAATATCACTCAATCAAGTTTAGGTTTTTACTCAACTTCTTGTCTTTCATCAAAAATCTCATCTATTTTTCAACTCAATTTTCTTCTTCACTTTATACAATGATCAAACAATACATTATCTTGTCAAAGACTAATTGATCAAGTACCCATTGTAATTCCACCATACTTACTCCTCTATACAATTTTACTAGTTCACCTTATTATCTTCTCTTCTCAAGTCCTCTTCATCATTCAACTAATATGACACTCTACATTTATAGAAAATGGATTACCAATAAGGTTTGACATTAATGACAACATAACAACTGTTTCAGTTATAATTTCCAACAATCTCCCTCTTTGGCATTGATGAAAACACCTTTAGGTACCATGCAATGGAAAAATCATTCACTTGATTTGTCACTATCAACTCCCTTTGTGTCCTACATAGATCTTCATTAATATCCTTATTTTCATTCTAATTCACATCCATGCACTTCTTTACACTTTTCCCTCTATGATACCAATTTATAATTTATAATTTAATATAAATTGTAATGACTCCCTCTTTGATAGATTTCATAAGATGATAACTAACACATATCTACCTCACATATCTTTAGATATTCATCTTCTCCATTTTTATTTGAAACTTGTATTGAATGGTGAATCAGAAATTTTTGACATACATCTCCCTCTTTGAAAATAATTCTGAAGACATCATCTATTGTACACATTATCTCTCTTTATCACTATACTGGATGATATCTAAATTATCACTTGCTCTTTCATCTTTGTCTTTGACTATATCATTATGTACCAACTTGCAACTCCATCTTCATACTTCTAACTTTCTTTTCACAACTTTAGGCATTTCTAAAGTGTGACCTCCTACGTCAATCTGTAATATATTCTAATTATAACAATTGATGCAATGTTGCATCTCTTCTTAGTTTGCTTCAAATAAGGGATTGACCCCTAACTTACATCTTCGAAACATAAATAAATCCTTAGGTAGTTCCTTAGTGATTATATCAGCTATTTGTTCCTTTATTCCAATGTTACTTCTTTGTCTTACACTAATTCCCAAGTAATGATACTTCATTGAAATATTCTTGGTCTTTGTGTGCATCACAGGGTTCTTGGATATGTTTATAGCACTTGTGTTATCACAATATATGACCATAGGTTCATTAATCTCTTTCTTGATTCCTTCTAACAATTTCTTGATCCAAATAATGTTTGAACAATTAACTATAGAATCAACATGGTCAACTTCTATTTTAGATTGAGAAATACAATTTGATTCTTTCTTGTCATGAAATAAATTTTTTGCATAGAAAGAAAGTAACTCCACTTGTGTTATTTCTATCATCAATATTTCTATCCTAATAAAAAATAGTGTAAACTTTCAACTTAAACTTATCATTCTTCTTATACCATAATCCATGGTCTTCTATTCTTTTTAGATATCTTACTATCCTCTTCACATCCATCATGTGATTCTCCTTAAGATTGGAAGAAAATTTTGCAACAATACCAAAAAATAAAACAATTTTATATATTTTATGAACAACTTATTGCAATTTTCTAATAATTGACCTACATAATGTTTGATTTACTTCAGAAAAATCATCATTCTTTGAAAGTTTATGTTTAGTAGCCCTAGGTACTTCAAGTGGTCTTGAATCTTCCATTCCAAAGGTTTTTAGTATCTCCTTGATATATTTTAATTGTGTAAGGTATATACCTCATTAATTTGATTAACTTATAAACCAACCTATGATCCCTAGGGACATATTATCATTGATCATATGTGTTGAAAGGGCTCATAGGTCAACCTATGACCCCTTTTGACTCATATAATCACAATATATGTCCCAAGAGGTCTTAGGATTGCTAGGGACCCTATTTCATTGGTTCATATAGGTTGAAAGGGACCCCTTTGGACACATATCATGACAATATATGTTCTTAGGGATCCTAGGACCCCAAGATACCTATGCCATTTGCTCATATGAGTCATAAGGGGTCATATATTAACCTATGACCCATTTCAACACATCATGCCAACATATATCCCTAGGGGTCCTAGGACCCCTACGGGCCTATGTCATTTGTTCATATGGGTTGCAAGGGGTCATAGGTTAACCTATAACCACTATCAACACATACCATGATAACATATGTCCTTAGGGGTCTGAGGACCCCTTGGGAGCTATTTTATTTGATCATATGGGTCATATAGGTCACAAAAGATCATAGGTTAATCTATGAACCCTTTCAATTCATATCATGACAAGATATCATTTGTTCATATGGATTGTAAGGGGTCATAGTTAACCTATGACCTTTTTTGACATATATCATGACAATATATGTCCCTAGGAGTCCTAGGACCCCTAGGGACCTATCCGATTTGTTCATATGGGTCAAAAGGGGTTAAAACCAATGAAGGTACAAAGGTTGATAGAGATTATATAGGAAAGATAGTAATAAGGTAATTTAATTAAGAAGCTCTATTTGATGACTTGGATGTAAATAAAGGGTGTGGATAGAGCCATAAAATAATGTCAAGGGTGTCTCAATGAATTATGGATGAGGAGGCACAAAGATAGATAGTTTAAGTGATTATCTTAAAAATATAATTGGTGGCTGTCATGTTGGCAATATGAGGAGTGTAAGAATCCTTTTTTTTTGGTGATCCAAGGTAAGGAAATTGTCAATCTATGGGAAGTAAGTTTCCCTATTAATTTAAGAGTGGCAGAATACATTTTCTAGTTTGATAGGTGAATGTTTTACATGTTTAGTTGATTGTCAGAAGTTTGAAAAAGTTAAGGATGCTATTAGGGTTTAGTATCATATGTTAGTTCAAGGCTATATCACAAGTAGCATTCTTAGGTCTAAAGAGAGTTAAGGACTAATGGGTCAAGGGTTGACCCAAGGAATGGATAAGTGAAAAGATGTAATGTGGGTTGGTTGGGAGAGAGGGAAAGTTACATTTTATTGTCTACATGCCGATAGTGATGGTAGTTGTCAATGGACATTAAGAATGGAAAATATTGTGTGTGAACAGCCCAAGGGTGTGGACATAGGGAAGGAAAAGATGTATCATGATGAGAGTGTGATAAAAAATTGTGATTGAGATCATAAGTTGGACCTTGCAATATGATCAATAGTTGATGGAATAATCAAATTTTGAGTCCTTCATGTTTAAGGAGTTGAGTTTTGAACAGTGACATTGGTAAGGGTAGATGATATGAGAAGTTGTATCTTAAAAATAGTTAAGAACTTATCCTTATTTAAACATTTTGTATAGTGCCCACTTATAATCAACTAATCTATGCTTGGAAGGGTGTGTCTCTTCACATCCTTGCAAGATATAAGATGAGATTTAAACTCCTTCCAAGGGGGGACCAACCATATATTTTTATGTTACAATATTATCCTTTATAGACTACCAATTAGAGTGACCTTAATAACATTCTATCCAATTGGAATAAGAAGGAGAAGATCATAGATTGATGTCCCTCATTCAAAACCAAACATGTAACAAAACAACATTATGCATGAATCTTAACAAAAAATTGTCATCAATACTTTCCTTCTAGACTCAAACCATAAATAGATTTAGTCCTTACCTGGAACTACCCTCAATGATGGAGCGATTCTTTATTTACCCTACAATATGAATTTCTCATTCAGTTTTGTTGCTCAGTACTTTGCAACCAAATACAACAAAATCATGATTAATTAGCATTATAAAAGATGTTTAAATGTTTCAAGATATATTCTAGTTTTGTTGCATTGGTGAGTGTGCTATATGCATATTAGGATCTATAGTGTTATAGCAACAAATTTAAGAAGATGAAGATTAGCATGTTACCTATATGGTTGTAATTAGAAGAGATCAATTTGAGTGAATGAAGGCATGCCACATTTCAACAAAGGAAATAAAACATTACTTTTAATAACATCAAAATGTAGAATGTGGCAATAGTAAAAATAAAGAACTCAACAATAGAACTACAATGTAAATAGTGAAGAATAATTGTCTTTAGCCACTAAAGCATCCATATGTCTTTGGCTTCTCTTCCTCCCATCCAAAACAAGACTCAAGCACTTTGAATAAAAAATGCACGTGTAGCAGCATTCCATATGCATGGACAATAGGTGGACCTAAAAAAACACATCATGTTTACATTAATGACCTATATAAAAATGCAAACATGTAGCATTTTTCAGCTCCAAATAATGTCCTATACATATCAATTGAGATACATATTGAACTAGGGCCTCCTTCTGCATTGCCTAAGACCAAGAGATTGACATAGTTAACATATAATAATATCGCCATTAATTTGGTCCACTCAAGCATAATATTTTGATTTTTCTTTGAAAAGTAAATAGTAAAGGATATCCAACATATTAATTGCCAATTTCTCTTGAATATTTTCATTAATAGGATCAACTCACAGATAGAAAACAAAGTTTCTGATGCAGATGCAATGAAGAGTTTTAGTGTTGCTTCAATTACTTTAGATAGCTACGAAATAGAAATAGAAGATAAATAAATTATCAATATTAATTGCAAGATTCTCAAAAAGGTATGTAAAGTCATCATAGATTCTGGTTACATTCAATGTGGTAGATTTAGCAATGTATAAAGGGTCCCATTCATCCATCTCACAAGTAGATTCAAACTCATCTCAAATCATTGCCAAGTTGCCAAAGAAAAAGGATAAACCTCTTGAAGCTAAAAATATTCTTAGTTCAAGGATTGGGAAACAAACAAGATACAAGACATATATGAATTAACTTATCAAGTGGAAGGATATACTTGATAATGAGGCTACTTGGATCCTTGAAACTAATTTCAAGAAGAGAGGAATCGATCCTCAACTACATACCCCTACTGTCCCATGACAATTTCTTTCTTTATGGGGGAGAATAGTGCAAGAGCACCCCAATTTTGGCTTGTAATACTAAATTTTGGTCCATAGATATGGAATAAGGGTTTCTCAACAATCGAAGTGCGTATTTTTACCTACATCTTTGGTTTATATTGCACTGTGCATTCATTGAACTCATTTTCTTTGTCAAACTCTCAAAGAGCTTCCTATGTAGTCGAAGGTGGTCAAATAACCAAATTATGGTCACAAGAATGAAGAAGGTGGAGTGAGGTCTAATCATTTTTTATACACCATAAGACATGCATTTTTCCTCCATTGGTTTGCAAAAAATGCAAAAAAATTGAAAAGTTGCAATGTTGCAGCTTTGGAAAATAGGTAGGATGTTTGAAATAGTATTTAGTTTTCACCTTCCTTAAGTTGGTAATTATCTTGACATCACATATAAGCCTTTTCAAAGGTATTTGTATAGGATTGGGACAAGAATTTTCTCAAATTGAATACCAAACCGAGTTTTTGACAGTAAAAATGTTGTATTCGCATGTTATTCACATGATTTTGTGATTGAATGGGAAATTTTAATGTAAATAGGAGTTAGATATTATTTTTATCATTTTTATTCTACATGTCTTGTTTTCCCTCCATTGAGTTTTGTATATATTCCATTCAATTTGCTAAGTGCTACCAGTTTTTCCTTGTAAATGGATAATTTTTACAAAATGTAGTCTAACTCTTATCACCACTGTTAAAAATTCATGAAACCTTGGAGAAAGGAGGTAGAATAAATATACTTTAAGATGAAAAAGGTTGGCTTTAGTGATAGTCAGTTTGTGAATTTTTCAACAAGCCCTAGGCGGGTTGATGGTCAATCCAAATATAGATGAATGAAGAGATGTGCCTGCCAAATGTATAGGAAGCAAGATAATTGCATAGTTTCTTTTGAAGATGAAAGAGAAGTGAAAGGAGGTCCTTAAATATCAAGGGGAAGGTTCCACCAATCCATTTAAGGGTGTTACAAATTCATTTGATGCATAAAGCTAAGAAAGGCTTCAAAACCCTTAGAAACCCTCCATTTTGGGATTTGTGTTGTATAGATAGCATTGGGAAGTAAAATCTCTAAAATCCACTGCAATATCAAAGTGGGTATCTTGAATGGTGAATATGTTGGTAGGTTGTTGATAAAATTTGTAAATTCAAGCCTAAAAACCTTGTTTGGAAGGCTAATAGAAAAGGGCTACTAGGAAGTAACCATCTAGTTTAGAAATTGGTAGAGAAAAGGAGTTTGGGGTAATTTTGACTATTCATAATAGATCAAAACCAAGTTTTTTGGACCTTATTTAACTTCCTCTAAGAACTTGAAAAGAAAGGAGCAAGTTCAAACAATTTAGGATAGAGAAGCCATGTTGAGAAAAGGAGGGAATTTTTGGGTGTTGGAAAAGGCCTCATTATAAAATTGAGAAAAGTGTGTTAGGTGGAGTTTGGTAATGACCATAGGAGTCAATTAGACATATCTACATTAGCATGGAAGAAATGATAGTCGTTAGTGACTATGGTGAAGTTATCTAGCCACTTGGTGATGGGACCATATATTGGTATTTAGTTTTGATAGGTTTAGTTTGAGCTTCACTTGGTTTTGAGAATCATTTCATATTCTCTACTTAATAAGGCCAATCACATGAAGGTGGAAGCCCATTTGGCTTCTCCACCCCATAATCACTCTAAATTCCCCATTGACAACTAAGTAAATATTTCATTCATCCATTTAAGAACTATATCATTGAATCATTATAATTATATAGCATTCATTAATATGACATACAATTAATTAATACATATAAACATTCATCATTAATTCCTGAACACATCAATCATTATATTCACATAATATTAATTAACACAACATATAATTCATTAATATGTATAAGCATTCATCAATAATTTGTGAAAATGTCAATCATTATAATCACATAACAATATTCAATAACATGACATAAAATTCATTATTAAGAAACATTCATAAAATATTCATCAACACATTCATCATCAAACAAGGTTTTTAACATTCATTTCTTCTTTTTTCAAAGATAAAGGCTAACACATATTCAACCACCTAGAAGATATTCATCACACCAAAACATATGAACAAGACTCTACAAAAAATTATAGAAAAAGAAGAGAAAGTTGCAAAAATAATATCTATATAACAAATCTAACAAATAACACTTCTAACCTCCTTATTTCCCCAGATCATATATAACTTTCTTGACACTCATGTTATCAAAAAAGTGTGGGAGAGATATAGGTAGAACTCACTACAATAATACTAATTGGTCTTTTCATTATATTATAAAATAAAATTTAGTGCCTACCCCTAGCTAACTTTTCTTATATTATTGCCGAACACTTTTAGGCCAACTTTATGTTTATATTTGATGATCAATGACTTTGTTTTCCAAATTGTTAGATATTACTTCATACTTAGTTGATTCTATGATGAATTACTTTGGTACTACTTATTTAATGTATGCATGATTATTCTTTGATGATGATAGTACACAATGATTTAGTTATTTCATGATGATAGTTAGATGGATTATTTGTATGCATTTGCTATGATACTTACCCCATACTTGCATGTGTATGGTGTACATGCATGTTTTACTTTATGTATGACATTTTTGATATGGTTGAGGGATTCATAGTTACTTGCTAGTCAGGATATAAATGATGTACCACTTCCTACCATTGCCTGTTTAGTTTAGAATATTGTGTTTTTACATGCATTGATTTTATGCAGATTACAAGTACTAGGTATTGACTTCCCTGAATGGCTAGGATGAGCATACCCTATCACATTATCTCAATGGTAAGAGAGGGGAGACAACTCTTTAGTCTAAATCCTATACCTAAGCCAATTGTCCCAGAGAGTAGGACAAGTATCTATGTTGTTTGACCCTTTGAATTTGTCAAGTGATGTAAATTCATGATTATAACCCTTGAGTGTGATCTAGCTATCTATATTTTATTATGGGTTTTCATTTTTAGTCTTGTGGGTCTTTGGTGTATTTTCTATTATAATTAATTCAAATTAAAATAATATTTAATGATTTAATCTAATGAAAATTTTAATAAGTAAAATCAATATTTAATCATATTTAATTAATTGGGAAATTAATTAAATAAAAGAATTAAATTTAAAGACAAAGTTTTAGTTCTAATTTTGGAGAGTAATAATTTTAATTTAATTTAATAATAATATATTCAAAAGATCATTTTTAAATAAATGCTAAATATTATTATTACTTAAGTTAATAATTTTTTTAATCAAAAACACTTCAAAAATTAATTAAATAGAGAAAGAATATTAATTTAATAAAGATATTTTAAATTGCAAAAAGTGTGCGTGAAAAAGTAAAAGATAATAAAATATTAAAAGATAATGATCAACAAGTTCCCTCGTGGATTGTATAATCAGAGCCCTGAATTTAGGGTAGAACTCTTTATCAGATATCTAGAGCTCATTTTGCAAGAATGGGGGATTTGGAGAAGCGATTTTCAGAAGAAAGGGAGTTTTCTCCCATTCTTCGTGGGATTATGTGTTTGCATGTTAGCATTAGGTTTAGGTAGATTCTTGTGATTAATTTACGCAATAAGATTTCCATCTTCCAATCTTCTATTTGCTTCGTGTTTGGATAGATTTGTTCTTAGATAGTTGTAGATTTGTTTGATATCATTGATGAAACCCTATTGTGAATCTTAATTTATCTTTGTATCAAAGTTATCCGTGTTTCAAAAATGGAGTTTTTGAAACCCTCATTCATTTAAATTTTAAACAAACAGGTTTTGGATTAAAAATCAAATTCTAGAATGTAATTTTGAATGCTTTTTCTGGGTTTCCCTCTCATAGTTTATGATCATGTTTTATATATAAAAAAGATTTATTAAAATAAAAATTACGGGGGGAAAGGGGCCATGTTTGTTTTGTTATATATATTTATAAATAAATAAATAAATAAATAAATAAATAAATAAATAAATAAATAAATATATATATATATATATGGGTGGGGCTACCAACCCCCCACCCACCCTTTCTCCCTACCACTGATGACGTATGGGGAGTGCCATGGCAGTCCTACTATGGCAATAGTAGGTACTACTTATGTAGGACCTCCTGCGGCCCTAGCAGGGTCTACTATGACAGCGACCCCTATTTCATGGCAGGCTAGCGGGCCTTAGAACTCACCATCTTATTATTAAAATTTTATTTAAAATTTAAAGTATTGAAATTTTAATTTATTTTTATTTTAAGTTATTTAATTAAATTTTTTATTTTAATTGAAATTTAATTAATTAATAAGTTTTCTTTAATTATTAATGTATTTTACATTATTAAGTGTTATTCTTTAGAAGGTTATGCCAAAATAATTAAATTTATTATTTTAATTATTAATTAATTATTTATTAATAGGATGTTAGAAGGAAATTAGTTAATGTAATTCATTTTATTATTTAATAATTTAAATAATTACTAGTTAATTATTTAATAATTATTATTTAATATATGATTTTAATAGAGATGATAATGTTCTGAGTTAGTGGTAACTGGTGACCAAATTTAAAAGTGAATATGGGTCAAGTTGTAAGGGGGATTTAATAAACCTTATCAAATAAAAAACTTACATTGAAAACTTACAACGAAATGAAAAATCGAACCTTACTGTAAACTCAAACTATGTATTTTCAAAACTAAACAAAACTATGAAACTACACTCCATGTTGTATGTTTTCTTGTATGTTGGGTTTTGGGTTGACTTGGCTTTGACCAAACTAGGATGTTTACTAGAGGCTTGGGAGTTTTGTTCTGTGATGATGTTGTGGCTTATTTTGGTTACAATCTTTTATACCCAACCATGGTAATGTGTCATGTGTGCTCTGTACTGACTTCATTAGATGTTTTGTTATTGCTTTTAGTTTCTCTTGTGTAGAACTGAGGTGTATGTTGTGTCTTGTTTGTTATAACCTTTGAGTCTTTGATCAATTATTTTTGGTTTTCTTCCCAATTGCTTGTATAGGATTGAGGTGATTATGGGTTATAGTTTTTAGGTGATATCATGATTTTGTATTTGTGCATTTGATTTTTGATCAATCGTGTTAGGATGATCTTATTGGTGGAATCTATGATTATGACCAGTAATGTTTTCAATATTTTTCCATTTTCTTATTTAAGAACTGATGAGTGATTTATGGTTGTGTGAGACCTATTTCTTTTATTGAGCTTAGGGTAGGTTATTTGTATGTCATGTTGTGAAGTGGCTTACAATGGAAGTCGAGGCCCTAAAGAGGCTAATGAGTAACCCATTGTAGGTTGTTTTAATAAGTGATAACACTATGTTAAATGAGAGTAAAGTGAATTAATAAGAGTCATTTTTTTCCTTGCCCATGAATTTAGTGCTAGTACAAGCTAGGATGGGAGTATAAAGGATGCTTGGTTGCAATCTTTCTTCGTTAGTATGCCTTGTCAGTACAAAAGGATACTAGTACCACATAGGGTTACTATGGGGTCTGAGGATTAAAAGACTACCAGGGTAACCTTAGAGTTGGCTCATGCAATGACACTTTCCCACTTACATAGTAGATTTCCTACATGTCTTTGTTTTGCCTCTGGGTTTAGATGTCATTTATATCTTGGTACCTTTGAGCTATATTGTTTTTAGATTTTCCTTGACCTAGATGTTGGTTTTGACTTTGGAGTTTGATATCCTATTTGGGACTTGAGACTATCTCCTTAGTGTGGTAGGAGTGGACTTTTTGGGTTTAACGAGGTCAAGTGGCAGTGCTTTTTACTTTTACCATTGAGATCCGTCAGTTCGATGTCGTGGCTAGAGTTCTATGTTCTGCATTTACTTTCATTCTATCTTTGTGTACTATAATGGATGGTTATACTTATTGTATTGTATTTTATTTCATGAATCTTAAAGAGATGATGTAATCTATTTTTATGATGTATATTCTTTCAACCTTTCATACTGTATGACTTGTATAGTGGATGATTATGCATTGTGATTATTTCCAAGTGGGATACAAGATAATTGTACATTATTTAAATAGATTTGTACTTGTAATTATTCTTTAATGTGGATATATTATATATTGGTTTTAGTATTAATTAAACCCAAATGTGATTCAACATCATGGTGTCCTTAAGAGATGTAATCTATATGTTTGTTGCTTATGTATGAATATATGTTATTGCTTTTGTTATTTTATAACTATTGTCATATATTATCTTTCAAAAAAAAATGTTTGGCAAACTTAGTGAAACTTTAGGTTAGTTTCTTTTGGGTCACTTTGTGGGGCATTACATCTATTATTAGAGCCTGAGTTTTTACATTGGAAGCTTTGGGTATTGTTGGTAAATATATTGTTCTTTCGATTTAACTCTTAATTGCCCAAATTTTGTGAACAACATTTGATTACAATAGTTGGAAAGTTGTTATTAAATGACTAACATCCCTTTGAATTCCTAGGTACAACTCCCTATTATATTTGTGATTTGTAATGAATTATGTTTGCTTCTAATTCTACAATGAGGTGTGTTCTTAACCCAAGAACAAAAAAGTGAACCAAGCTAGGCCTAAATAGGAGCTAACTTAGGCAAGAGTTGGAATTTTAAGATAAGTTAGGTCTATAGATTCACACATCTTATGAACCCACAAAGCTTAATGACTCATCAATGTATGCTATCTAAACTAAACTAATATCAACAAGAAACTAAATTTAGAAATGGAAAAGACTGACTTGAAAGAAAACATGTAAAGAGATTTCTCTTGAACTTATGATAACAATACAATTATCTTCAGTCTACTATTTTGAAATAGGGGAATAAAACTTTGTTCATTCCTTGATTCATTTCAGACAAAAGAGAAAACACAAAACTAACATAGAAAAAATGGAACATAAAATAATTGATAGAAAATACCATTCAATTGTCTCCATAACATCAAGTATTCAAACCAAAAACTAGTCCATCTTTTAATAATCTTTCAATTTATTACATATAGGATTCTAAGATGACCATTATAAAAAGGGATTCAAATTGGTTCATCTCCTCAAAATTTACAAATGAAAAGGAGCCAATTCATTACATCAAAATATGAAAGGGTGGGATATGAATCACTTTTCCTTCTTTTCCTTTTCTAACTTTTTCTTATAAGCCTTAGTGGCAACAATGATTGGAATTAATTCTTCATGTCTATTTAACTGCTCCTGTATCTCCTCCATAGCTGCATATACACACACACCAAGTTTTTGGAGCTTGAAAACACTATTATAGTGATTGGAAAACATCTCCATCAATCCATCTATATAACTATATAAGTTCTTTTGCATGATGACCACTTCGATGATCCCCTTTCCTCATCCAATAGTTTTGGAATCTATATGTAGACCTTTTAAGAGTTCTAGTCTCTGTCTTGATCCTTTTTCACTTTTGCTTTTATTTCTTTAAGTCCTTCAAACTGCTAGGATCATTTCAAACTTGAATTGCATGCTCTGGAGTGATTCAAATAGAGGCTTTTCTCCCTTAGGTAGAATCTTTACTTCCATAGCCTCCATAGCCTTCATATGGATAATCATCTTTAGCAAAGAAATACAATCTTCACTCTTAACTTTTTTTGCTACTAGGGTGGCTCGATTGGCTAAAATATTGTCCTTCTCTATTTTGAGCCTCAATATTACATTGTTGATATGCTCTATAATTGCAAGTCATTCTAAATTGAGTTTACTACTCCACTCTCTATCAATCTTCTCAAAATATTTGTCTTCTATTAGCCAAGCTATGAGTGCTTGAACATCAGTAGTAGTAGGATCATTGGTAATTGAAATTTTGGAGATGCTTTCCAATGGGGTGACCAACTACCTAATAAAGCCATTGAGTTCATGAATTGATGTAGGAGCATCCAAAGGTATAAGGGCAATCCTGTGTCACACAAAAAAAATGTACTTAGACTTAGTTTCTATTTCATGTGTTTTCATTTTTGGATACCCTTTTGGGCCAAATAAAGGTTCCAACTCTCACAGTTCCACTATCAGTGTGTTAGAAAATCCTAAAAAAATAAGAGCATGCAATTTGGCCATCATTTTGGTGACCTAGAAGGTGTGAATTGGCTAGATGAAGGTAATTGTGATTTAGAGTATTCTAAAAAAAGAATCAGGTCAAAAGGCCCCACGGTTTGAAAGTTATTGCAATTTTTCAAGTTTTGGAGACCTCCTAAGAATGCTTCAAAGTCAGGTTAGGGGCATTAAATGACCTCAAAAAGGGTTGAAAAATGGGGGATGAGCAAAGCTTGTCCATAGGGCTATAGAGTGCTTTGAGAGCTTTTAAAAAATGTAAACGGTTGATCAATCGGAGCTACAGTTCAAAAGTTATGCCTCCCGGAAGTTCGGTTACCATTTCTGGATTCTTCTAGATTTGCACTGACTTCTAATGCAGCTTCTGGAACCTTCTATTTGGTCGATGGATGCCTACTAGCACTTTCTAGAATGTACTCCTAGTCCTTAACCCTCCGGGGTCTATTTAAGGAGATTTCTGGCATTGTAAAAGGCAGTTCGGGGTGGAGTTTGAGAGGAGGTACTGAGAGGAGAAATTATCTCCAGATTTATGCTATTGTAAGCCCTTAGGGCATGTCTTGAAGTTTATTTTCTCTATACTATTTGTACTAGCTTATTTTCTCAGTTAATATAATTTCCCCTTTTCTGTTGTGTCCTTTCTGTTCTTGGGTTGTGTCCCCATCATGAATTTCCACCTTCATTCTGACTTTTAATAATTTAAGGCTTTCAAGTTGTCCCTCTATCACATCATTTGTTGACTTCCATAGGCCAACCTTGGTTTCATGTCTGACTTCCCTAAGATCCATAGAATGTAGGACAAAATCATCCACAAACATATATTTGATTCTTTCCTCTTTAGTGGGTTTGGAAATTTCCATTGTCAGATGCCCTGTATCAAGATCTTGTCCAAGAATTTACAAGGTGTTCTGCTTTTTGACTTCTCTCAGTGCTAATCTCGAGTGGATAGCTAGAGATAAAATCTTTTTATTGGGAATTCCTTCCTCTTTCCTCTTCCTTTTTCTATCTAAGGTGTCCTCCAGTCATAGCTCTATGTCAATCACCTTGAATACAATCCCAAGTGTGTCTATACTAAACATATTTCTCTTGATTGGGGTCAGTGTTTTTGTGGTTGAAGAGAAAGGGTTCTTCAAGGCCTGTGAGATGAGCTTTGAAGATTATGGGCCCTTCCCTACTTTTGTAGTCTTCTTTGTTGCTTCATTAGACTCAGTAGACTCACTCTCACTACTTCCAGCATCTCCAAGATCTAACTTGGAAGGAGTAGTGTTGCACTCATGGATGGGATCAGACTACTATAGGGTGAGAAAGCAAGTGTGATTGCACCGACTTTTAATTACTCCAGCTTCTTCTTCTTGACTTTTTTTGGAGTTCTGATTACACATAGAGATCTATCCTAACAAGTTCAAGCTAGGGGAATGCTTTTTTTAGGAGGTTGATCACCTCCATATGATGATTGTGTTGGCCCTTGGGTAATAGATAAGGTTGCACCTAGTGTAGCACCTTGGGAAGAGGAAGCTGCTGCAACTTTTGGGGAAGCTTGAGCAGTAAGGTATAATTTAGTGGCTAATATTCATAAATTGGCTAATTTTAGAATTTTTTGGCTAGTAATTTGGCTAATAATTTAAGATTTGATACAACCTAAATCGCCATAGTTTTATAAAATTCAGTTCTAGAATATTTAAAATCGCTCAATAATTTATTTTATTGAGAAATTTAAACTCAAATATTCGCCACAATATTCATTACATGAATAGATTTGAGTTACCTAAATATAATACATTATTAGAGAAATTAAATTGAACTGACCAGTAATTATCATAATTATTAGTTAATTTAGGGATATATCACCAATATTTATTATTCACTATTGATTTAAAGTATATGTAATGATTCTCATAACATTCCACAAGGTAAAAAAATGTTCAATTTTGATTTGTAATAGTCCATGGTGATTAATGAACTTCCTATTATTATTGAGATTCATCAATATTTTATACAAAAAAAATTATGATTCAAAAATAATCGCCAAAATTAATCATATTTGGAATAAAAAATTGAGAGTTTTGCCACTATAAATAATTTTGTTTTTTCAAAATAATGAAAGATTCACCAATATTTTATATCTTTTTTTGGAGGGGGCTTTCTTAAAGTTTACCCTGTTGAGCAGATGTGCCTTTGCTCTGACTCCTCCTAGCTATGGTCCATTTGACCCCTTTTCTAGTCCTCTTGTAGATTCAAGCCATCATTATATCTAGCTCTTTCCTAGTGTCTTCATAAGGTTATGAGCTTATTGGAGTGCCTTTGAGCTTTTTCATGTAAGTGTTGCTATACATGTTTTTGCCATCATCCTCTACTCCTTCTACATCAATGTTGATTTTGTACATTTTCACTTGATCGACTATTAATCTGGTGAAGGCTTGATCATGGCTCTCAAACTCATTCTTACAATCAACCCAATAATCCTCCATGATGGTAATATGTTTAATTACACTTTTGATTTGCAAAACATCCCTTGAATACCCATTTGGGTCAAACATGGGTCTTAGGACTTCATACATGTCCAACCTATACTTCATCTTGAACACCTTCAATACATTCTTTGCATCAAAGTGAGTGTCACAGCTAAAAGTCCCCACCTTCATGGGAAATTTGTACCCTTTCTTCTTCAAGCTTCCACTCAATACATCTAGTTGTATGGCTTATCACACAATCTTGATTAGCACGAGCATGCCACTAGGATATCTTAGTAGTTTTAAGGGGAAACCATTGAAATTTGCAAGATGAAAATAAGAAAAGGATGAGAATTGGATGAAATAAATCCCAAATTTCCTGATGGTTACCATGGCTTCAAGATTGAATCTCCTTTCTGGACATCCCTGTAGCTCCCTACAAATCCTCATAGTGAATGCATCTTTAAATTTCACATACTCTACATAGCTATGCTCCAATTGTAAGCATGGATATAAAACTCATAAGATTTCACATCATTAGGAAGATTCTCCATTGTTGGGAAGCCTGGCCATAGTTGCAATGAGGCCAACATATAGATGAGGAAAGAGGACATATAGAATGTATTGTAAATTTTTTTAACACATAGAGCATTGGACAAAATTTTTCTTACCTCATGGGCCCAATCAATATATTGGGTATCAGAGCAAATTAATTGTACTAAAAGGAAATACCACTCAATGAAATTCAAAGCTTCTACCTCACCTTTCAACCTATGTAGGTTGACTAGAATATCAATAATATCTGATTTGAGGTTGGTCCCAAAGAAGGTCTTAGGAACTTTACTCTTACCACTCCATGGTTTCTATAACCATATTTGCATGGTTTCTAGCCTCTAGATCATCTTCTTTACAGAAAAAATAAAAATGACTCCTCTAAAAGTCAAGTCTGAGAATTCTTCCCATTCTGGTACTCAAAGGCAATTCACCATAGTTTTCTTATTGATTGAAATTAACATTGTGTCATTAGGTAGCACCATCTACCTTGTCTCTGGGTTGTAATGATGTGGGTAGAAATGAAGAGAGGTGTCTATGAAATTCTAAAATTGGGATTTGATTCTAGTTAACTCATCAAAACTTGCAAACTTGGTTGCCATGAGTTTGAGAGTGAGATTTAAATTAAGAGAGTGAAAGGAATGGTTAATACAAAAATTACTGTCTTTTTCAAAAGTTATGCACATTAACAAAATAATAGTTTAAGAAAGAGTAGTAGTTTGTTCAACTACTTATATTTCCATAGATATGGGAGCCTCAATTCATCCGTTGATCTTTAAAGTTTGTGCTACATGAATGAATTGAAAGAGATACCCATTGAAATAGTAAACACAAGGGTTTAGCGAGCATCTAGGGGTCTTTTCACTATTCAGTTGGATTTAACAATAATTTTCTATATCTCCATAACTTACTTTCCTATTTTCCTTTAAGCTTTGGGAAATTACCATTAGAGTGATCCATGGGAGAATGTCTGCTAGGTAAGATCTTGATCATTAACACTTTTTAGTAATGGTTAGGTTCTCTTGATTATCATTCTAAGATGTTCTATGCACAAATTATGAATCTAACCTAATCATTAGCTTGATTTTCTTTGGAATTTGGGAAACTATCTTCATGGGTTGAAAACTCGACGAGGAGAAGACAAATTATATTTCTTTGCCAACATTTTCTTTCTTAGGTGAACTTTACACAATGTCCCCTATTGGAATTAGAAATGTCTAAATGAAGTGTGAAGAACTTGTCAAAGACCACTTATTGTTCTTTTTCATTCTAAACCACCTTTTCAAAAAACCAACTTCATAGGTTGAAAACCTACTGGGGAAGATTATGAGAGCCATGATGAATTTGAAACATCTGAAGTCATAATCACAAATGGAACATTGATTCACTATAGGATGTTTTGTTATTTTCATGTTTTTGGTCTATGTGCATCATTTAGTGCCTTTCACAGGAAATCATCCTCATGGCTAGAAAACCCATTGAGGAGAAGACAATTTTAAATTTTCCTAAGCATTAGTTTTTCAAATAGTGACAGGCTGTAAATGGGTATAACTTGTAGTTGTTCATTGAATGGTAGCATGAATCACCATCAGATTAAGCACTTACATATGCATAAGATCACTTGAAAAAATGAAAAACCACCTAGCTAGGAATGAGGAGAGGGAGAAAAGGAAAAATTTGATGGAGACTTTTCTAACCTAAGAGGGCTTAGACCTAGACTCAAACAAAACCAAGAATTCACTCCTTAGTATTCACTTTTGCTAATTGGTAGAGAACAAAAAGTGGGGCAATAGGTATATACAAATACCACTAGTTGTACTATGATATGCATTTATTACAAACTTGAAACACTTGAAATTTAAACTAAAACATTCTTAAATCTAGAAATAGGCAAAACTGAAGTTGATCTTGTACTATATTGAAAACATGTTTCTTATGTCTATGCTTTACCATAGTATGTTCTTTCAGTTATTATAGCATCTCATGGTTCTTGGATATTATTGTAGGATGGTATCTAAGGTGGGATTGATGGTTGGAGATTGTGGGCAAGGCATGGATGATAGTGTTCATAAGTCTATTCTAGATAGTCCTATTCAAGAGGAAAACATGGAAGAACACCATAGGGAGGATTAGGTAGATTTAGAAGAAGTTGACTTGTGACAGATGATGAGGACCATCATGGATCACTTACCTCCTCTTCCTTCAGGTTCTGATCATAAGGAGTCACACCATCCAGGGATTGAGTAGAGGCATAGGTTTAGGAGTCCTTGTAGGGACTTTTACCTTGATAGATAGAGGTTAGTTGTAGCTGTTCAAATGAAGGACCTTTAGAGGTCCAAGATCAAAGCTTCCAATGGGATAGGTTTAGGCTATGTGGCCAATTAGTGGCTTATTTCTCTAGATAGGTGTTTTTCTATACAAGACTTTGACTCTAATGCCAAAGTGAGGTTTTCCATCCACCACCTAGAACTCTTTGGAGCCACATGGTGGAATACCAAAGAGAAGAAGCTAAGTATAAATATGAACATCATTAGATGGGAGTTATTCCTTAAGAACTTTCATGAATGCTTCCTGCCAGAGGAATGACACTAGTAGTGGGTTGATGAATTTCATAGACTAAGACAATTTACTTTGACTAGAGTATGAGTGGAAATTCTACGAGATCCTCTCTTATTCTAGAGCTAGTGAGAATTCATTGTTGACGGTTTATCACTTCATTTGAGGTTTGAAAAACCATCTTATTGGGTATGTACAAGTTTTCAAACCTAAAACCCTCAAGGATGTGATATATTGAGCTATCCTAGTAGGGTAGAGTGTTACCCTAGGACATGGTGGTTTTGTGGGAGCACTTGCAGCCTTAGGGTCCAAAGGTAACCAGGGTTGGGGTAGCAATAGGAAGCCTACTTCTATAGGAGGAAATCAACAATAGTATTAGGGAGGATCATATCCTTTAGTGCAAAGTGGTGGTGGTGGTTCACATTCTAGGAATGCCTAGCACAATAGACACAATGAGTATGACCACCCATCATAGGGTATTCAATCTTTTTCTTGTAGAGGTAGTTTTCTATAGTTTGACACACCTAGAGTGTAGAGGGGTTTTGATGAAGAATTTTTTTCATGTGGACAATGTGGACACAAGTCATTCCATTCTCCTCAATGGAAATCCTAGTTCTCAAATAAGAGACCTATAGGTTCAGAACCCATAGATGGAAATTTGGGTAGATCGCAGAGCATGTTCTTAGTAGAGTCTCATCCTCCCATAGGGAGAAAGGGTCCAATGGGACCTATACAATGAGTGCCTTGGTTTTATTTTTATTTTTTTCTCGTAGGAGTCCATAAGTAAGCCAAAGTATAGAGGGTGGATGTAGTGCCTACCCCTAGTTGACTTTTCATATATTATTGCCAAACTCTTTTAGGCAAACGTTATGTTTATGTTTGATGATTAGTAACTTTATTTTCCAGACTATTAGATATTACTTCATACTTAGTTGATTCTATGATGAATTTGATTATTCTTCGATGATGATAGTACATAGTGATTCCAGTTATTTCACAATGATAGTTAGATGGATTATTTGTATACATTTTTTATGATTATTATACCATACTTTCATGTATATGGTGTACCTATATGTTTTACTTTATGTATGATGTGTCTGATATGGATGAGGAAGAGAGTCGTATTTACCTACTAGTTAGGATCTACACAATGTACCACTTCCCACCATTGCCTATTTAGTTTAAAATATTGTGTATGTACATGCATGGATTTTATGCAGATTGTAGGTACTAGGTATCGACTTCCCTAAATGGCTAGGATGAGCATACTCTATCACATTATCTCAATGGTAAGAGAGGGGAGATAACTCTTTAGTTCGAATTCTATCCCTAAGCCAATTGTCCTAGAGAGTAGGACAAGTATCTGTATAGTTTGACCCTCTAAATTTGTCAAGTGATGTAAATTCATGATTATAACCCTTGAGTGTGATCTAGTTATCTATATTTTATTATGGGTTTTCATTTTTAGTCTTGTAGGTCTTTGGTGTATTTTCTATTATAATTAAATCAAATTAAAAGAATATTTAATGATTTAATGTAATGAGAATTTTAATAAGTAAAATTAATATTTAATCATATTTAATTAATTGGGAAATTAATTAAATAAAAGAATTAAATTCAAAGATAAAGTTATAGTTCTAATTTTGGAGCATAATAATATTTATTTAATTTAATAATAATATAATTAAGAGATCATTTTTAAATAAATGGTAAATATTATTATTAATTAAGTTAATAAATATTTTTATAAAAAGTGCTTCGAAAATTAATTAAAGAGAGAAAGAAAATTAATTTAATAAAGATATTTTAAATTGCAAAAAGTGTGCATGAAAATGTAAAAGATAATAAAATATTAAAAGATACTAATTAGCAAGTTCCCTCATGTGATTGCACAATCAGAGCCCCAAATTTAGGGGATAACTCTTTATTAGAGATCTAGAACTTATTTTGCAAGAATGGGGGATTTGGAGAAGCAATTCTCAAAGAAGGAAGTTTTTTTGTGTTCTTCATGGGATTGCATTTTGCATGTTAGCATCAGATTTAGGTATAATCTTGTGATTAATTTATGCAATAAAATTTCCATCTTCCAATATTCTATTTGCTTTGTGTTTGGATAGATATGTTCTTAGATACTTGTAGATTTTTTTGATATCATTGATGAAACCCTATTGTGAATCTTAATTTATCTTCATATTGAAGTTATTTGTGTGAAACCGTCATTTGTTTAACTTTTAAATAGATGGGGCTTGGATTAAAAATCAAATTCTCGAATTTAATTTTGAATGTTTTTTCTAGGTTTCCCTATCAGAGTTTATGATCACGTTACACACACACACACACACACATGATTATAAAAAAGAATTTATGAATTTATAAAATAAATTATAAAAAATAATTAATTTGTTAATAGGACAATAGAAGAAAATTAGTTAATGTAATTTATTTTATTATTTAATAATTTATATAATTACTAGTTAATTATTTAATATATGATCCTAATAGAGATGATAATGTTGTGAGTTAGTGGTAATTGGGTGATCAAATTTAAAGTGAATATGGGTTAAGTTGTAAGGGGGATTTTATAAACTTTATCAAATAAAAAACTTACATCAAAAACTTACAACAAAATGAAAACTCAAACCTTACTAGCAACTCAAACTATGTATTTTTGAAACTAAATAAAACTATGAAACTACATTGCTTGTTGTATGTTTTCTTGTATGTTGGGTTTGGGGTTGACTTAGCTTTGACCAAACTAGGATGTTTACCAAAGACTTGGGAGTTTTGTTCTATGATGATGTTATGGCTTATTTTGGTTACAATCTTTTATACCCAACCATGGTAATGTGTCATGTGTGCTTTATGCTAGGTTGATTAGATGTTTTGTTATTGCTTTCAATTTCTCTTGTGTAGAACTAAGGTGGATGGTGTTTCTTGTTTGATATAACCTTTGAGTCTTCGATTAGTTATCTTTAGTTTGCTTTCCAATTTCTTGTATAGGATTGAGGTGATTATGGGTAATTGTTTTTAGGTGATGTCATGATTTTATATTTGTGCATTTGATTTTTGGTTGGTCCTGTTAGGATGATCTTATTGGTGGAATCTGTGATTATGATTAGTAATATTTTCAATATTTTTTTAGTTTTTTATTTAAGAACTAATGAGTGATTTATGGTCATGTGAGACCTACTACTTTTATTGAGCTTAGGGTAGGTTATTTGTATGTCATGTTGGGAAGTGGCCTACAATGGAGATCCTAAAGAGGTTGTTGGGTAACCCATTGTAGGTTATTTTAATAAGTGATAACACTACATTAAATAAGAGTAAAATGAATTAATAAAAGTCATCATTTTTTCTCACTCATGCCTTTAGTGCTAGTATAGGCTAGGATGGGAGTATAGAGGATGCTTGGTTGCGAACTTGCTTCGCTAGTATGCCTTGTTAGTATGAAAGGATACTAGTGCCACGTAGGGTCACTAGGGGGCCAAAGGATTAAAAGACTACCAAGGTAACCATAGAGTTGGCTCATGTGATGACACTTTCCCACTTAAATAGTATATTTCCTATGTGTCTTTTTTTCCTTTGGGTTCAAATGTCATTTATATTTTGGTACCTTTGAGTTAGATTGCTTTCAAGTTTTCCTTGACCTAGATGTTGGTTTTGACTTTAGATTTTGATATCCTATTTGGGACTTAAAATTATCTCCTCAATGTGGTGGGAGTGGACCTTTTTAGGTCTTAGGAGATTAGGTGGAAATGATTTTTACTTGTACCATTGAGATTCATTAGTTCAATTCTATGGCTAGAGTTTGATGTTCTGCATTTATTTTCATGCTATCTTTGTGTACTATGATGGATGCTTATACCTATTGTATTGTATTTTATTTCATGAATCTTAAGGAGATGATGCAATCTATTTTTATGATGTATATTCTTTCAGCCTTTCATACCTTATGACTTGTATAGTGGATGATTGTGCATTTTGATTATTGCCAAGTGGCATCCGAAATAATTGTATATTATTTAAATAGATTGATACTTGTAATTATTATTTGATGTGGATTTATTATATATTGATTTTAATATTAATTAACTTAAATGTGATTCAACATCATGGGATCCTTAAGAGACGTAATTTGTATGTGTGTTTCTTATGTATGAATGCATCTTATTGCTTCTACTATTTTATAATTGTTGTTATATATTATCTTTCAAAGAAAAAAGGTTTGGGAAACTTAGTGAAACTTTAGGTTAGTTTATTTTGAGTCCCTTGGTAGGGAATTACATAAAAAAATACAAAGTACATTATGTTTTACAAATTTATTGTAAATAGAGAATAACATTACTTACCTTGACGGAGGTATGCTAATCATGCATTTTCAACCCTGACCCAAAATCATCTTTCTTTTATATGAGATTGCTTATGTTTGCAAAAAATCTTGTGAGAAATTTAGTTTTATTTTATGGCTTCAAATATGGCATCAATTTGCATCTATGTTAATAACCAAGGAACAACACTTGTATTAATCCAGTTTCCATTGCTATTTGATTCAAGGAAAAACTTTAATGCATGATTGGATCCATAAATGTCATTACAAATTTTGACCAATTTTTCTTTGTCACACCTTCCATCTAATATTTTCCATAGTGTCTCTATTACATTCTTTCCAATATGCATAGCATCAATGAATGCACAATTGGGAGGTGCTCATAGTATGACAACCAACTAAATTGTCTACCAATAGCTTTTAAGTCTTTTTTGAAGTTTCTCATAAATGCCTTAATGACCTTCATGAAGACCAATTACATCATTACTAAAAAAAGATAGTATCCAAATTTTAATTTCATACACAAACCCACATCAGATGGAATGACATTACGTCAATGATTCATTCTATTATATTCCAACTTCCATATGTGAGGTGTCATTCTTCATGGATTTGATGTTGTCTCTTCTTTTTTAATGAAAAAATGTTTTTTGGTAAATTGATACTTATGATTTTTGTGGAGAAAGTGTCTATGCTTATCAAATACCTACTTTCCTAAACATTTTGAATGATGAGATTCCATCCGTGGAACACAAATTGGACATATAATTTTTTCCTTTTCTAATGACCTACAAGATCGTGTATAGTTGGATGACATGTGTACTAGAAGATTCATATTTAAAATTATCACACCCAACTTGAACATATAAAAAAAATGTGTTAGCACTATTACATACCAAATATATGTGTTAATAGTTTTATATACCACAAAAATGTATTAGTCCAGGGGCATCATATATTGTCCACACAAGCATTGCATGAAATTGAAATTTTTTTAACCAATTGGTGTAGAGATATCATATATAGTGACCCCATTCTAGAACTCCAACAAATCATCAATCAAGGGCTCAATATATACATTCATATATTTCACTTGGTACATACCTAGTTGAATGAACATTAAAAAAAAAATTATTATGGTCATTTTGATGTTGTCTTTATAAATTAATTTAGATGACTATTAAATAGAAAAATACCTAGTACAATAATTTCCAACATTATGTGCTCCCTCATTATGGAAATCCAAGGAGGAATATTATTGTTAATAACAAAAATAGGCTCGATTGAGTAAACATATCTCATATCTCCAAATGGATTGACATTGTCTGCTATTAATGAAAGCTTTAGATTATGAGGTTCTTCTTTTAATACCAACCACCTATCTTCTATGTCCTTAAATGCCAACAATTATTTGTAAGAGCGAGGTAGAATTTTTGATGGTGGTAACAAAAATCCACCTATCAACCTATGGAAAAAAAATTGTTAATATAAAGAACATTAACTATATACTAACATAGAAGATGAAAAAAATGACACTATACCTTAGCATACGTGAGATTGCTACATTGGATATACCATTCATAACCATGAAGTTTACCAAAAACAATACATTAGAGATAAGCCTTATTTGGGAACCTTGGTACAAGGACTCATATGCCATTTCAATTATAGGTATATCAAGGTTATCTTCTGTTTGATACAATTGATTAATTGTGTGTTGTCTTTGATGTTACACAAATTTCATAATCATTATCAGTCATGATATGTAGAGCTCACTCAAGTAGTAAATATAGTTCCTAGTGTCTATCGAGCATTCCTATTTTTACCTAGTTCAGAAGGTAGTATCTGCCAAGTTCATGTAGACATCGAAGGAAAAGTTGTAGAAAGCAAGTGTTAACTGATCTCACTCGAGTAACAAAGGAAAGTTAGATGGAATTAGTGATAACCAAGCTCACTCAATTGCCAAAGGATTTTTATAAGTTTGCAGTGTTAATGAAATGTCCCTTTCTCTAGTTTTATATGATATTTCAAGCCTCTAATCAGATTTTTAAGATCAAACAAGCAATATTTCAAAGATCAACCAATTTCTCAATAAACCCCAAATCGGGTATGTCTGAAATAGTGCCAAAAACTTCACAACTTCACATATAATTAATAAATCTGAAAATGGAAATTTTTATAGAAATTTAAGCAGAATAATGGCCTAAAAAATGAAATTTCTAGATCTGTATAGCACTTATACAACAGCTCACAAATGTAGGACAAAAACTATGTTCATCGGGCTCCCGAAATTAACACAAAAATGCCCGAAAACACCACAAAAACACTAATAATCTATCTTAGAAGTTTAACCACATCCCAATACATATATTAAACTTTATTTTAACATCTTAAAGTCTGAAATACAGAAAAAACCCAAACTTATATGAAATACTCAATTGAAAACACCAAACTCTTACAAAAAACACACCCGAAAACTCACAAATTTGCACTGTTCAGCACAAGGGAAAACTCTGCATGAGCTTGCACATGGAATGGATTCAAACTCCCATCCTTAACCTTCCTAGAAACCTACAAAATCCCATCCTTGGGTCTCCTTCTCCACAAGTTTGGCAGCCTCTGAAGAACAACAAAGCAATAAGCGAAAATCAAGTTCTGGAATCAGCCCAAAATGCCTCCAAACCCCTTAAAAGAGGGCATAACCCTAACTCACATCCAAGAGGGGTTAATAAAACATATTTTAATAATAATTTTCATTTATTAGTCCATTAGCTTCGAAATATTATCCCCTTTTTCCGAAACTTCACCTTTTTGGGCCTGCCTGCCTTAGAAAAGATTATTATTTTTAACTATTTGAAAAGGGGACATGAAAAGTCCTCCCCTTCCAAATATTGCTTGTCCTCAAGCAATGGCTGAACAATAAACCAATCAATCCCCCTGGATCCCAAATGTAGTCATGAACTATACTATTGCCAATTAACATAGACTCCTGCAATATCCTCTGCAATATAACCAAGAGGAGTCCATAATCAAACTGACAATTACTGCTCAACCAAACTCCAAAGTCACAAATTCCACAGTTAGAAACCCATGAGACATAAACTATTAGAACATGAAAACCCAAGTAAATTGGGCAAATCCAACTACCAACATAGTAAATACCATCAACGCATCCCACTGGCCTATACAGAATGTACAATCCAATTTTGCAACAATGGTGAATGCTCCTGAATGAAGATGTACCATGTATGGAGAATCCACACACTGTACAACTCTTGCAGTCAACACAACTCTGTAGATCACCGGCCCTTGTCTCATAACCATAACTCCCATGCACCCCTGATGGTGAAAAGCCATCACATGATAAACAACAAGAAATGGAACCCAAACCAAATTTTCCTTCCATCAACTCCTCAACACAAGGATTAAATGCTAACTGATGTACATACCCTGCAATATAATGTTGATAAAAAAAACCAACCTTAGTCAACAGCTCACCATGAACAAGTGATACAACCCATTGTGACTGATCACCAACTAAGTCAGGAGATGTCATAGCCAGAGGAGTAGAATCAATAACAACACCCGCTGAAGCATCACTCCAAAACTCCTACTCTAAGTCATGTATTATCAAGCTGTCAATTGCAGAACCTATCGCCATGTTGTGCCCATCACAAATCTCATCCTGAGGCATCAAACTATCCCATAACTAATGATAAGCACTAGGAACCAAAGTACATCTCTGTATCATCATCTCATCAACATGGTTATTAAAGGTGAATTGATGAGCATACCTCACAATGTAATGTTGATAGAATGTGCCAATCTCACTTAGTGGCTCAGACTACAATCCAAATGTAACTAACTGCAATCGATCACTAACCAAGTTGGAACTGACTAATACATCTAAAGACATCAACAAGGGAGTATTATTACTAGTAGGAACCATGCCAACTGTCATCTCACCAACATCACACATGGTCTTTTATACAACATCTCTAATTTTTGTTCCATTAGTACTAGAGGTTACCACCATGTCAGGCATACCATAACAATCTGCTGCAGCACCCAACTCAACCGAACTTGACTTTAGTGGGGATGAACCCAATATGCCAATGTTAGTATCAAGGATGGATGCATCCCCATCTCCACTGTCTTTGAAAATCTTGACCATGGACATCCTCAGATCACCAGACACCATAGCTTGTGATTGTAGAGAATTTGGTAAAGACTATAGTTGCTCTAACTCTATGGTCACCTTAGCCAAATGAAACTATGACTCCTTGAAAGCCAACTGTGTACTCTCAAGAATCTCAAAAGTCAACTCGAGCTGCTGAGTAAGCTCACTCACCTCATCTTCCTTGGCCAATAATTTGTCATAAACTGTACTCCCCCACTCCATAAGATAATCTCTGTCAGCTACCAACTGCATATAATTCTATCTCAAAATCTGAATAGTCTCCCATAAAGAGTGGATCTCTGTCAAGGAAAGATAACTGCCTTCCTGCTCATCACTAGTAGGAGAATCTCATCCATAAACTGCTAATAACTAATGAGAAACATCAAAATGCTGGCAAGAGATAGCAATGTATCACTCACTAACTCTCAACTGATTAGACACATGATGGCACTGGCTAGACTATATCCTACAAACCTCCTCTAATGCACTGTCTAAAGGAGTATCTTCAAAGTTACTAGTCTCTAGAGTATTACCATCCATATCCTGTGAATCAACTCCAAAGCTCTTATCAACATACAGAGTATCAAAAACTGTAGCACTGCTGTCCAATTCCTCTGTACCAAAAGAAAGTGCCAAGGAAACTAAGTCTTCAAAACTGCCCACTGCATCCTCCTGGATGTCATCAATGCCAATATGATCCTGGGACTCATCTGTACACACTGCCAAATATGAAAGATCATCAACACATTCCAGCAAGTATGGTCAACTAGATATATGAACAAAGCCCAACACCGGTGTATAAAAACTAATACCAACATCGGACAAGCTGCTAGCACAAGAAAAGACAACACCGTGCAATCTGCTAATCAAATCCATGATAGCACCCAAACAAACACTGCTACCAAAAAGTGTTAAAGATCTCCAGTCAACTGAATCCCAAATGCCAATATAACAATCTCGAGTCCATATCCGTAAACTAGAATTAGCTGGTAACTCAAGAAAACTCCTCACCTAAGTAATATGACCAATACCAACTAACTCCACATACCTGTCATGATGAGATAATGAAGTCACAATTTTGTCTTTGTTCACTTTCAGCTAGCTGGACAAATCATGTGAAGTACTACCAGCCTCAACCTCATGTGACGAAGCATCTAACTATGCCTGGTACTCTTTCTCAGCAAAGTCATGAATGCTCAATGTCTGCTCATCTCTACCAGGTATCTCACCATCATGCACAACAACATCCTCATAATCATCATCTGAACCCACTACGCTGTAGTCACTGCCTATTGTAACTATACCATCCTGAGTACTTGTGACATCACCCTTTGATGACCTGTATACAATTGTCTCAATTTGAGTATCAAGTTGACCATTACTATCAATCTGCATAATATCCTTTCTCACTACCTCCTGTGGTAGAGTAGAATCTGAGACCTCTGCCTGGCTATAAGCTAGTTTCTCAAATTCCTCATGCAAGTTCTTGGGAATTGTGTCATCTGTCCTATGAGAAAATATGCCAAATAGAAATTCAGTCAACTTATCCACCTTAGCTAGGTCAGACAGCATGTCATTCATCATACGGTGGTGCTTAACCAACTGTTCAGACATGTCATAGCTTATTTTCCTAAGTTTATCTTGAATGTCTAAATAACCATCCTTTCTACTATTCTGACTCTAGATATCAATTGTCCAAGATCGTGTCCTCTGAGACTCTGTACTATACCTGTCCATTCTAGATAAAGTGGAGTGTAACCCCAATATGTTCTTTATACTTCAGTTGTTTGACATTTCATCAAACACTTTGCAAGCAAGGGGTCGTATGACTGATATAATTTTTTAGATTGTTGCAAGGACTCTTGTTTCAATTTGCTTCAAAGAGAATGCTTACAAAAAGACTCCAGATTGTCTAAACAATAACTTAATATGAATGTGCAACTAATTTGGCAATATTCAATACAAATATGAGACTTAAACTACTTGCAATATGCAGCTATAGTAACTAGTAATTATGACAAATACGTTGGATGTCTTGGAAGAATTTCTTTGCCATCTCATCTGGATAAGCCATACTTTTTCCTTCCTTGGATTTTGTACTTTTACTTTCAACTGGAGGTTTGATCAAAATTTCTTTATTCTTTTCTCGCTTCAAATTTCCCTTTTCTCTTTCACTTAGTTGCATGCAACCATAAATTTTGACATGCAGCTGATTAGAAGCAACATGCAACCACCAAATTCACCAAGAACTAACATGAAAATGATTACAAGTAGCATGCAACCATAAATTTTGACATGCAGCTGATTAGAAGCAACATGCAACCATAAATTATGACATGCAAGATTTGGGCAGTTGTCAAAACTGACATGCAAACTTCTACAAACCCTCAGGCTGGCAAGATCATAGCTCTGATACCACTGAAATGTCCATTTCTCTAGTTTTATATGATATTTCAAGCCTCTAATTAGACTTTTAAGATCAAACATGCAATATTTCAAAGATCAACCAATTTCTCAATAAACCCCAAATCGGGTATGTCTAAAATAGTGCCAAAAACTTCACAACTTCACCTATAATTAATAAATCTGAAAATAGACATTTTTACAAAAATTTCAGCAGCATAATAGCCTACAAAATTACATTTCCAAATCTATATAACACTTACACAACAGCTCACAAACGTAAGACAAAAACTATGCTCATCAGGCTCCCGAAATTAACACAAAAATGCCCGGAAACACCACAAAAACACTAATAATCTATCTCAAAAGTTTAACCACATCCCAATACATATATTCAACTTTATTTTAACATCTTAAAGTCTAAAATACAGCAGAAGCCCAAACTGATATGAAATACTCAACTGAAAACACCAAACTCTTACAAAAAACACACCCGAAAATCCACAAATTTGCACTGTTCAGCACAAGGGCAAACTCTGCATGAGCTTGCACATGGAATGGAATTAAAATACCATCCTTAAAATTCCTAAAAACCTTCAAACTCTCATGCTTGGGTCTCCTTCTCCACAAGTTTGGCAACCTCTGAAGAACAACAAAGCAATAAGCGAAAATCAAGTTCTGGAATCAGCCCAAAATGCCTCCAAACCCCTTAAAAGAGGGCATAAACCTAAATCATGTCCAAAAGGGGTTAATAAAACATATTTTAATAATAATTTTCATTTATTAGTACATCAGATTCCAAAGATTATCCCCTTTTTCCGAAACTTCACCTTTTTGGGCTTGCCTGCCTTAGAAAAGATTATTATTTTTAACTATTTGAAAAGGGGACATGATATTTAACCAAGCTTTTTTTGGTTAACGAAGGAAATTATTTCAAAGTTAGCTTCTACTAAGTAGGGTTGGCTAGCAAAGGATTTTATTATTTTGTTGTATTGAGTTTAATTAATCTATCTATTGATTCTAGTTGACTAAGGTAATGAATATTGATTATTGTAAGTTGTATTTGAGTTGACTTGACAAAGTGGAAGGTACAAGTATAAGATCAAGTTGTGATTTCAAAGGGACTAAGCAAGTGAGTAAGTGTGAGTGCAAGAGAATATGAAAATTATGGTGATGTGATTGAAGATCTATTGGTAAGCTGAAGAAGGAAATTTGAAGGATAAACAAAATATCCTTGTGGTGCAACAAAGTCATATTTGATCAGGAAGGATCAAGTACAAGCTAGAAAAAATATATAAAATTAGCAATTAGTTGCATACAAATTAGGTCATTTCATTGTTACTTTCTAACCATTGTAGCAGTGATCTAAATCTCTTAACAGAATTGCCTTAATAGCTATTTGCAAAATCCTCTAACAAGGTGGCAATTCCATTGAATTGTCCTCAAGACCTCTAACTAGGCCACTCCTAACAAGGTGATTAAATATTTTAATAGGTCACACCTAATAGTGTGTTTTGTAACCTTTAATAGGGTTGGCTCCTAATAGAGCTCACTTTAGAAGAGTGAAAATCAATAACTAGTTGCTATTGGTGGTTTTTCCCAAATTGGGTTTCCACGTTAGATCCTGGTGTCAAATGCGTTCATGCTATTTTCTTTATTTGTTTGTAACTAAGTTAAAGTAATGGTAATCATTGATAACATCTAATGGTTTATAAGTTAATCTTTTACCGAGCTAATCTAGTTACTACCAAGTTACAACATTGTGTGTTTACCGAGCTTCAACAATATTTAGTTATTTGTTTGCATTTTGTACTGACATCAAAAGAGATCTAAGATTTATTTTTGTAGTAACTGATTCACCCCTCCCCTCTCAGTTACTCCTCTTATATTTCCAACAATTGGTATCAGAACTTTTTGTTCTTGTAGAGAAGGTTTCAAGGACCTAAGCTAAAGATTAGGATGTCTTACAAAAGAGAGATTCCCAAGTTGAATAGAGACAATTTTGCAGCATGGCAAGGACTTATGAGGTTGCATCTATCTACCCTTAGTGATTTAGGTTGCAAGTATCTTCATTCTAAATATAAGACTCTCACTGGAAAATTATTAGTTGAAGACATTGCTAAAAAGAAGAATCATAATATCATGATGATTGATATTGCATATGCTCTCAGTTATGCTGAATTTGATGAGGTAAAAGATTGCAAAACTAGTTTTACAATGTGGAACAAACTAAATGATATCTACAGAGGAGATGATAATGTAAGAAGAGCCAAATTAGAGAGCCTTAGAGGACAATTTGATCAAATGAGAATGAGATAAGGTGAAAACATTAAAAAATATGTGGAAAGAATCAAGATCATTGTAAGTGCAATCAAAGCATCTAGAAGAGACATCAAGGAGAAAACTATTGTAAGTAAAGTACTCATAACTCTTCTTCCTATTTATGCAATTAGAGTATCTACTATTCAAGAAATGAGATAAGATAGGGTTGGATATCTAGTTGGAAGATTAACATCTTTTGAGTAAGACAACTATGATAACTATGTTCTTGCTTCAAAGAATATTGAATTTGCATTTAAAGATAAACTCTCACTCAAAGAAAAGGGTAAAATTCAAAATTTAGTCAACTAGGAAGTGAAGAAGATGGATCATTAGAAGAAAGTTTAGACAGTGATCTTGAAGTTGTTCAAGCCCTGCTTGCAAGGAAGTATGCCAAAGGAAGAGGGAAGTACAAAGGTAAAGTTCCTCTTATTTTCTTTTCTTGTGAGGAAATTGGTCACATTTTTGCTAGGTGTCCAAACAAAAAAATAAAGGATGAGAAGAAAAAAAAAAGCATAAAGGCAAGAAGGACTCCAAGAACTACAAGAACATCAAGGAAAAAAGTAAGAAATATTTTTTCATAGCTAAAGATTCTGATAAAAGTGAAGATGAAATAGTTTATATTGCTATGTAAGATGAATTTGATGATGAAGGAGATAAGATGGCACTTATCTCTCATGTTAGAAAAAATGATATATGGATTATTGACAGTGGTCACTCACATCATATGACTGGTGAAAAAACAAAATTTGAGCATATGGAATATTATGATGGAGGTAGTGTAAGAAATGGATACAATGAACCTTGTAATATACAAGGGAAAGAATGTATCTTGTTAACTAAAGAACTTGTGTGTGATAATGCTTATTAGGTTGAAGGACTAAAGCATAATCTACTAAGTGTGGCATAGTTGAATATCATTGGATTCAAGGTAGAATTCATGAATGGATAGGCCAAACTACTGGATGGGAAAGGAAATTTGGTTGGTTCTAGCAAGCAAACAAAAGGTAATCTATTTTATCTTGATCTTAGTGATTGTTCATGTTTTATTGCTCAAGTAGAAGAAAGTTGGTTATGGCACAAAAGACTATGTCATGTGAACTTTGATAATCTGACTAAGATAAGCAAACATAAAAGAGTAAGAGGTATTCCTAGTTTGAAGAAGCTTGACATGGGTCTATGCAAGAATAACCAAATCGGTACGATGAGAAAGACAAGCTTAAAAAAAAAAGGCTATCAGTCAGAAGAAGTCTTGGAAATTGTTCATACAGACTTATGTGGACCTATTGGAATAGAAAGTTATAGTGGAGGAATTTTTTTCATTCTCTTTGTTGATGACTATTCTAGAATGATGATAGTTATGTACCTAAAAGAAAAATTAGAAGCCTTTCAAAAATTCAAGTGGTATCTAACAAGAGTAGAAAAAGAAACTGAAAAGAAGTTGAAATGCCTAAGATCAAAAAGAGGTGGTGAATTCATTTCCCATGAATTCAACAATTTCTGCATTGAAAGAGGAATCAAAAGACAAGTATCTACTCTTGGTATACCATAGTAGAATGGTATAACAGAAAGAAGAAATAGAGCTATCATGGATTGTGCAAGAACCTTGATGATTGAAAGGAATGATGCTCTCAAATACTATATGGAAGCTATTAGCAATGCATTTACAAACTTTAGTTGAAGAAAGATTCAAACAAGACACCTTATTAGCTTTGGTATGGCTACAAACCTAATGTAAGTTACTTGAAGGTATTTGGTAGAAAATGTTACATATTGAAGGAATCTAGAAAAGAAAAATTTGATGTAAAAGGTGATGAAGGCATATTTCTAGGATACTCCTATAGAAGCAAAGCATACAAATGTTTGAATTTAACTACTCGTAAAATCATAGAAAGTGCACATGTCAGAATTGATGAATATGTGAAAAAGAGTGAAGAAGAAAGAAAAAAGGAACCTGAAGACTAGAGAAGATTCATTTACTATGAACTTGATACCCTTCCTAATCTATCTAAAAGAAAAAAAGCTTCAACTCTTGAGTCCCTAGAAACTTCAATAGCTATCAAGTTGCAGATAGTGCAATCTGAGCTGCAAGGACCCAAGTCACAAATAGAGGCTACTGAGCTAGTTCAAACCAAGCCTAATGGACTTGAGTCATAGACAGAAGGACCCAAACTTGAAACTGAAATTCAAAAATAAGATGATGAAACTCATTCAAAGATCGAGGATCCTATATTAGCAAGATATGTCAGAAGATATCATGCACCTGATCAGATCATTGGAGACAAATCATATGGAATAATGATAAGAAACAAATTAAAAGGTACATGTTTACTTGCTGAATTTGAACCTAGAAGTGTTAAAGATGCTCTAGAAAATGAAAGTTGGATTGAAGCAATGAAAGAAGAGATAGAACTAATAGAAAATAACAAAACTTGGACTCTTGTTCCTAGACCCAAGGATAAAAATGTAATTGGTACAAAATGGGTATTTATAAATAAGTTGAATGAAGATGGAAAGGTATCAAGAAACAAAGCAAGATTGGTATGCAAAGGTTACTCTCAAGAAGAAGGTATTGACTATGGTGAAACTTTTGTTCTTATAGCAATACTTGAAGATCTTAGAACTTTACTAGCATATGTAGCACATAAATAATTTAAAGTATATCAAATGGATGTTAAATCTGCATTCTTGAAAGAAATTCTCGATGAGGAAGTTTACATTAAGCAACCAAAAGGTTTTGTAGATCCTAGCAAAGGAGACATGGTTTGCAAACTGCACAAAGCTTTATATGGTCTCAAGCAAGCTCCCAGAGCTTGGTATGAAGGACTCCATAAGTACTTGGTACAAATTGGTTTTCAAAGGACTAATGATAACAATAGTCTATATATCAAGGAAGTACCAGACAAGAAGATTGTGTTAGTAGAAATATTTGTTGATGATACTTTACTTATAGGGAATGATGATTTATGCAAAGCATTGTTAGAAGAAATGAGAAAATAATTTGATATGTCCATGTTTGGTGAAATAAAATTTTTTGTTGGATTGGAAATACAACAAAACAAGAATGTTATCTACATCACTCAATCTAAGTATATCAAGGAGATACTAAATAAATTTGGAATGGAAGATTCAAGATTAGTTGGAACACCTATGTCTACTAGACATAAGCTTTTCAAAAATGACGATTCCAAAGAAGTAAATAATACTACTTATGATCAATGATTGAAAAATTGTAGTATGTAGTTCACACAAGGCTTGATATTGTTTTAGCAGTTGGAATAGTGACAAGATTCTCAACAAATCCTAAAGAAAATCACATGATGACAATCAAGAGATTCATGAGGTATCTGAAAGGTACTAAAGACTATGATTTATGGTACAAACTCGGAGGCAATTTGGACTTACAAGTATTTACTAATGCTAATTGAGTACGAAGTCTTGATGGCTCTAGCGGTATAGCATTCTTTCTTGGTAAAAGACTAGTATCTTGGACAAGAAAGAAGCAAAACTGTACTTCTCAATCCACAATAGAGGTAAAATATGTAGTAGCAAAAGTTAATTGCTCTAACATTTTTTAGTTCAAACAACTATTGGAAGGAATGAAGGTAGAAATTAAAGATCTAGTTGTATTATATTGTGATAACACCAGTGCAATCAACATATAAAACAATCTAGTGATGCATTCCAAAACAAAGCATATGGCTATAAAATATCACTTCTTAAGAGAATTGGTGCAAGATAAAGAAGATAGATTGGAATATGTGAATATAAAGGAACAAATTGCAGACATAATCACCAAGCCCTTACCTAAGGATGCATTTCTATATCTAAGAGGTAAGCTAGGGGTCATTCCCCTATCTGAAATTTACTAAATGAAGTTTAGTGAACACATCAACCAGAACCTATTAAAGATCAATTAGTTGGTGCAAAATTCGCAAGGACATATTGTAGATGAATCAATACTTTAGGTACATTAGAATTTATAAAATTATTGTCTTTGGCATGTGTTGTCAAAGGGGGAGAAGTTTACTATCATATCTCTAAGATTTTTTTAAAAATAGAACAATGTCAAAAACCAGAGAGGGAGAAGTCTTCTAAAAGATGAAGTATGCTAAAAGAGGGAGAATGTTCTAAATGAAATTGATAACCACTATTGCAGATAGAATTTAGTGAAATGAAAAGCTCATACTGATAGAAGGAGTTCTCTAATCCAAAATTTGTGCTATGACACGTTGTGTTGCCATCAATGCCAAAGAGGGAGATTGTTTGATACAATTGATTAATTGTGTGTTGTCTTTGATGTTACACAAATGTCATAATCATTATCAGTCAGTATATGCTAAGTTCACTCAGGTAGTGAAGATAGTTCCCAGTGTCTATTGAGCATTCCTGTGTTTGCCTAGTTCAAAAGGAAATATCTACAAAGTTCACTCAGACATCAAAGGAAAAGTTGTATAAAGTGAGTGTTAACCAAGCTCACTTGGGTAATGAAGGAAAGTTGGATGGAACCAATGATAACTAAGCTCACTTGGTTACGAAAGGATTTTTATAAGTTTCCAGTGTTAAGTGAGCTTCTATTGGTTAACAAAGGAAATTTTTTTAGAGTTAGTTTCTACCAAGTAGGGTTGGCTAGAAAAGGAATTTATTATTTTGTTGTATTGAGTTTAATTAATCTATCTATTGATTCCATCTGACTAAGGTAATGAATATTGATTATTGTAAGTTGTATTTGAGCTGACTTGACAAAGTGGTAGTTATAAGTATAAGGTCAAGTTGTGATTTCAAAAGGAGTAAGCAAGTGAGCAAGTGTGCGTGCAAGAGAATTTGAGAATTATGGTGATGTGATTGAAGATCTATTGGTAAGCTGAAGAAGTAAATTTGAAGGATTAAAAAAATATCCTTGTGGTGCAACAAAGTCATATTTGATCAGGAAGAATCAAGTACATGCCAGAACAGAGATCTAAAATCAGCAATTAAGTTGCATTCAAATCAAGTCATTTCATTGTTACTCTCTAACCATTGTTGTAGTGATCTAAATCTCTTAATAGAATTGGCTTAACAACTATTTGCAAAATCCTCTAACGAGGTAGAAATTCAATTGAATTATTCACAAGACCTCTAACTAGGTGACTCCTAATAGGGTGATTAAATCCTTTAATAGGGTCACACCTAATAGTGTGTTTTATAACCTTTAATAGGGTTGGCTCCTAACAGAGCTCACTTTAGAAGAGTGGAAATCAATAACTTGTTGCTATTGGTGGTTTTTTCCAAATTGGGTTTCCACATTAAATCCTGGTGTCAAATGTGTTCATGCTATTTTTTTTTATGTGTTTGCAACTAAGTTAAAGTAATGGTAATAATAGATAACATCTAATGGTTTATAAGTTAATCTTTTATTGAGCTAATCTAGTTACTACCAAGTTACAACACTCTGTGTGTTTATCAATCTTCAACAGTATTTGGTTATTTGTTTGCATTTTGTACTGACATCAAAAGGGATCTAGGATTCATTTTTTTGGTAACTGTTTCACCCTCTCCTCTTAGTTACTCCTCTTATATTTTCAACAATCTTCATCATCATCATCATTAGATATGCTAGTATTATTTTCTTCATCATCTTCATCAGTTGTGCTAGTGACATCTTATTTAATCCTGTTCTCTGGAACTTTATCAATTGCACCAATACCAACATCTTCAATTGTGTTCTCTACCTTAGGATCATCTTCTTTCATGGGAGAATTACCTTCTTCTTCAAAATTCACACCTCCATGTTCCACAAGTTCAAAATCCACATTCACCAAAGGACAAAAATCCTTTCCCTCTTCAATGTGATCTTGTTGCCTACAATGTCTTTGAGTTGTTGTGATTAGAATTATTTGATTCTTTAAACCTTTGCATTTTTTTCAAGGATAGTAATGGGTAAGTGCACAAAGTTGTGGTGCCAAAAGGAGGGTATAAGTGAACAACTATTTTATGAAATTAACAATTTCTGAACTTCAACAAGAATTTGAAGATAGTTATGATCAAAATCTTAAGATATGACAAAAATAAAAGTCGTAGTCCTTTGAATCTAGTTTCTAAACTACTAATCTTTTTTCAAAATGGTTTAGTTTTAGGTACTCAATAAAGGGTGCCAAAGAAAGTGGTACTGTTTATTTCAAAAAAAATAACAAAGTACAAAGTGTTCCCCCCCTAAAATTTTAACTTTTTTTTATTGAAATTCTTTAATCACTCTGGTCAAAATTTATTTAACACTATGTAGTTTATCCTAGATTTTTTGAGTAATTTTATAATGTGTATTTTTTTAATGAATTTTGTAACTAGACACATCCCAAAAATATGAAATATATGTTTGCTCTCCTTAGAAATTATTGAAAACTAATCTGAAATCAAATTTTTTTTTTCAAAGTGTGTAGAATGGAGTCTAGTTTCTAAAAAACTAAGTTGTTACAAAATTTGATGAACGAGCTAAAATCTATAGCCCAATTAGTACATGGTGGTTTTTGACAAAAAATGAACATACATTCAAAAGAAATTATAGATGAAAGGCTTAAAATAGTTCAAATTAAAAATAAATTATATGGTTATATAGCTAACACAAAGACCTACAATGTCATGTAACTTGATCTTATCGATGTCCAACCACGAGGAATCTTGAAGGAGAGCATAGAAGAAAAATCAACCATTTTTTGTATGTTTGTAGCAAAACACGTCTTAGACCTATTTATAAACTCCAAACCTTTGGGTTGGATCTTCAAGGAAAAACCAAGCCTTAGGATTGGTTTTAATGCAAAGCTTTGAATAGCATGTACGCCAGCGTGCACATGCTATTTAAAGCATTTGAATTTTGGTCTCAATAGTGTGTGTGTGCTATAGTGCACACACACTATTGAGACCTAAATAGTGCATAGAGAAGGAAGAAGAGATGCAAAGGAAGAGCTAGAGAGAGCAAGGGGATGGCTATGTGTGTGAGAGAGAGAGATAGAGAGAAAGTAGGGGATGGGAGAGGGGAGAGAGTCGAGGATGGGAGAGAGAGGAAGTGAGAAAGAGTAGGGGTGGCAAAGAGAGTACAAGATGGGAGAGAGAGGAAGTGAGAAAAAGTAGGGGTGGAAAAGGGAGTATAGGATGAGAGAAAGAGAAATTGAGAGAGAGAGAGTAGGGGTTGAAAAGAGAGAGAGTACAGGATGGGGGAGAGAGATTGAAAGTAGGGGATGGGAGAGAGAGAGGAGTGAATGAGAGAGTACAAGGTGGGAGAGAGAGATTGAGAGTAGGGGATGGGGAGAGAGAGATTGAGTATGGGATGGGGGAGAGAGGGAGCAGGAGGTGGGAGATGGAGTGGGAGAGGGAGAGCGAGAGAGAGGAGGATGGGAGTGCATGTGTGTGAGAGAGAGAGAGAATAGCTCGAGAGAGAGTAGGCAATGGGAGAGGGAGAGAGAGGGGGGATGGAAAAGTGTGTAAGAGAGAGAGAGAGAGAGAGAGAGAGAGAGAGAGAGAGAGAGAGAGAGAGAGAGAGAGAGAGAGAGTAGGGGATAGGAGAGAAAATGTGGTAGTAGAGAGAGTAGAGAGAGAGTGAGAGTGAGAGTGAGAGTGAGAGAGAGAGTAGGCAATGGGAGAGGGAGTGGGAGAGGGAGAGTGAGTGAGAGACAAAGTAGGGGATGAGAGAGGAGAGAGGGGGGATGGGTGTGTGTGTGTGAAAGAAAGAAAGTAGGGAATGGGAGAGAGTGTGAGAGAAAGTAGGGGTGGTAGAGAGAGAGTGAGAGTAGCAGATGGGAGAGAGAGAGTAGAGAGGGACAGAGTTAGAGAGAGAGATAGTAGGCAGTGGGAGAGGGAGTGGGAGGGAGAGATTGAGGGGGAATGAGAGTGTATGTAAGAGAGATAGTGTAGGGGATGGGAGAGAGTAGGTGGTGGGAGAGGGAGAGAGAGAGAGAGAGGGGGAATGGGAATGTGTGTAAGAGAGACAGAGTAGGGGATGGGAGAGAGTGTGAGAGTGTGAGAGAGAGAGTAGGGGGTGGTAGAGAGAGCTCATATGAGATGGGGAAGAGAGAGAGAGTGAGTGAGAGTAGGGGATGGGAGAGAGTGTGAGAGAGAGTAGGGGATGGAAGAGAGAGAGTGAGAGTAGGGGATGGAAAAGAGAAAGTAGAGAGGGAGAGAGAGTACTTGAGAGAGAAAGATAGTAGGTGGTGCAAGAGGGAGTGGGAGAGGGGGAGAGAGAGGGGGGATGGGAGTGTGTATGTCTATGAAAGAGAGAGAGTAGGGGATGAGAGAGGGGAGAGAGAGTAGGGGATGGGGGAGAGAGAGTAGGTAGTGGGAGAGGGAGTGGGAGATGGAGAGAGAGAGGGGGAATGGGAATGTGTGTAAGAGAGGCAGTTGGGGATGGGAGAGAATGTGAGAGTGTGTGAGAGAGTAGGTGGTGGTAGAGAGAGCTTGTATGAGATAGAGTGAGAGTAGGGGATGGGAGAGTGTGAGAGGGAGTAGGAGATGGGAGAGAGAGAGTAGAAAGGGAGAGAGAACTTGAGAGAGAGATAGTAGGTGATAGGAGAGGGAGTGGGAGAGGGAGAGGGAGAGGGAGAGAGAGAGATATGGGGGGATGGGAGTGTGTGTGACAGATCTAGAGAGTAGGGGATGAGAGAGAAGAGCATGGGGGGATAAGAGTGTGTGTGTCTATGAAAGAGGGAGAGTAGGGGATGGGAGAGGGGAGAGAGAGTAGGGGATGGAGGATAGAGAGTAGGTGGTGGGAGAGGGATAGAGTGAGAGTAAAGGATGGGAGAGTGTGTGTGAGAGAGTAGGGGATGGGAGAGAGTGTGAGAGAGAGTAGGAAGAAGGAGATAGAGAGAGGGGGATAGGAGTGTGTGTGACAGATCTAGAGAGTAGGGGATGGGAGAGAAGAGAGAGGGGGGATGGGTGTGTGTGTGTGTCCATGAGAGAGAGAGAGAGAGAGAGAGAGAGAGAGTAGGGGATGGGAGAGAGTCTAAGAGTGTGAGAGAGAGTAGGGGGTGGTAGAGAGAGTATGAGATGGGAGAGACAGAGTGAAAGGATGGGAGAGAGAGAGAGTAGGGGGTGGTAGAGAGAGTATGGGATGGGAGAGATAGAGTGAAAGGATGGGAGAGAGTGTGAGAGAGTAGGGGATGGGAGAGAGTGTGAGAGAGCTGGGAATGGGAGAGAGAGAGTAAGAGTAGGGGATAGGAGAGAGAGTAAGAGTAGGGGATGGGAGAGAGAGAGAGTAGAGATCTAGAGAGAGAACTTGAGAGAGAGATAGTAGGTGGTGAGAGAGGGAGTGGGAGAGGAGGAGAGAGAGGGGGGATGAGAGTGTGTGTGTGAGAGATCTAGAGAGTAGGGGATGGGAGAGGAGAGGAGAGAGAGAGGGGGGATGGGAATGTGTATCTATAAAAGAGAGAGTTTAGGGGATGGGAGAGGGGAGAGAGAGTAGCGAGAGAGAGAGAGAGAGAGAGAGAGAGAGAGAGAGAGAGTAGTGGATGGGAGAGAGAGACTAGGTGGTGGGAGAGGGAGAGAGGGGGGATGGGAGTGTGTGTAAGAGAGAGTAGGGGATGGGACAGAGTGTGAGAGAGGGTAGGAGGTGGCAAAGAGAGAGAACGAGAGGGGGAGAGAGAGAGTGAGAGTAGGGGATGGGAGAGAGTGTGAGAGATAGTAGGGGATGGGAGAGAGTTTGAGAGAGAGTGGGGAGAGGGAGATAGAGAGAGGGGGATGGGAGTGTGTGTGACAAATCTAGAGAGTAGGGGATGGGAGAGAAGAGAAAGAGGGGGAATGAGAGTGTGTGTGTGTCTATGAAAGAGAAAGAGTAGGGGATGAGAGAGAGTGTAAGAGTGTGGGAGAGAGTAAGGGGTGGAAGAGAGAGAGAGTACGGGATGGGAGAGATAGAGTCAAAGGATGGGAGAGAGTGAGAGAGAGTAGGAGGTGGTATAGAGAGAGAGTATGGGATGGGAGAGATATCATGAAAGGATGGGAGAGAGTGTGAGAGAGATTTGGGGATGGGAGAGAGAGAGTAAGAGTTGGGGATGGGAGAGAGATAGTAGAGAGGGAGAGAGAGAACTTGAGACAGAGAGATGGTAGGCGGTGGGAGAGGGAGTGGGAGAGGAGGAGAGAGAGGGGGTATGGGAGTGTGTGTGAGAGATCTAGAGAGTAGGGGATGGGAGAGGAGAGAGAGGGGGATGGGAGTGTGTATCTATAAAAAAGAGTTTAGGGAATGGGAGAGGGGAGAGAGAGAGTAGCCCAAGAGAGAGAGAGAGAGTAGTAGATGGGAGAGAGAGAGACTAGGTGGTGGGAGAGGGATTGGGAGAGGGAGAGAGGGGCGATGGGAGTGTGTGTAAGAGAGAGTAGGGGATGGGAGAGAGAGTAGGAGATGGTAGAGAGAGAGAGAGAACAAGATGGGAGAGAGAGTGAGAGAAGGGAATGGGAGAGAGTGAGAGAGAGAGTAGGGGGATGGGGGAGAGAGAGAGATAGTAGGTAGTGGGAGAGGGAGGATGGGACTGCGTCTGTGAGATCTAGAGAGTAGACAATGGGAGAGGAGAGAGGGTGAGAGAGTAGGTGGTGGGAGAGGGAGAGCAAGAGAGAGTAGGGGATGGGAGAGGGGAGAGAGAGAGAGCAGGGGATGGGAGAGGGGAGAGAGAGAGTAGGTGATGGGAGATGGGAGAGAGATTAGGGAGAGAGAGAGAGTAGGGGATGGGAGAGAGTAGGCGATGGGAGAGGGAGTAGGAGAGGGAGAGTGAGAGAGAGTAGGCGATGGGAGAGGGAGAGTGAGAGAGAGAGAGTAGGGGATGGGAGAGGAGAGAGAGACATAGAGACAACAGGGGATGGGAGAGGAGAGAGAGAGTAGGGAGAGAGAGAGTTGGTGGGATAGAGAGGGATGTGTTTTGACATAGTGTGCACGCACTATGTGAAATCACCCAAAAAAGGTCAAAAAGAAACTTTAGGGCCCATTTCATCCATTCTCTACTTTTGGTCTATTGTGCATTCTGTTATTCTACCAAAAATCATAGGTTTCAACATAGCAAACACTATTTGAAGACTTTTTGAAGGTAGCAAACACCAAATTCAATCATTAGATACATGATTTGAAGAATTTTTGAATGTTCCTTGTATAGAAAAGGTTAATGCAATCTTTTTTAAATATTGTTTGTTAATATATAGATACAAATTTGATTATAATTTGACATGTTTTTTAATATATAGTGAATTCATTGAAATTTGTATGTTTGAATGAAATTTTATTTCCAAATGGTTAGAAATTTGACAAGTTGTTTGATAAATATTGTGTATTCATTCAAATAATTTCAATTTTTATATGTATTTGAATAATTTGTAATTTACACATTGTAAGTAATTCAAATGTTTGAGTAATTTGACACGTAGAAATCATCATCATGCCAAGGAAGAAACCAAAAACTCAAACAAATGAAGATAGGGAGAGAGATTTGGAAATTAAAAGAGATAAAATGAAACTACTACATGAACAAAGAAAATTGCAAAGCAATAATGAAGAATTGACTTTCGAAGAGGATCAAGAACCACTAGTACAAAGAAACAAAGAGGAAGAATTGGAAAGACAAAGAGAATGAATGAGACTGTTACACTCAAGAAGACAATTGAATTGTGAAGCTACACCATCTTCCAACGTTGCAGTCATATCATCCTCTCATGTTGAAGAGACACTAATTTGTAGATTCCATGATGTGCACACTCCATCATGTCATGTCAAAGGCACAATATCAACACATCAAGTAGGTGATATTCCATCTTTTGCATCTTATTACCAAGGTACATTATCTTTGGTTCAAGGTACACAATACACTCAACCTTATGTTGATGTTCAAAATGTTGAGGAAATGGAAGAGATTATAACACCTTCTAGAATTGGTTTTAGAAGACCAAAATATTTGATTGATATTGATACTAACATTTTGAAATCAATGCCTGACAAGATTAGCAAGTGTACTTGTCAAATAAAAGTTAATTGTATGTGGAGATTATTTTTTGAAGAATTAAATATTACAGGTCAATGCCAATTATTTGTTGAAATGATGAGAAATTTGAAATTTAGGCCTATCATGAAGATTCTTTGGCTACGAACAATGGACGATTCAAATGAAAAAAGCATTGTAAAGAATCTAATGAGTGCTTATGACAAAGTGGGTTCTAAATCATGCACCAAAGATAGTTATATCACAAGATGATTACTTACATTGAAAATAGTAAGTAGCCAAATGAAGAAAGCTCAACTCATGAGAAAGACAAGAAAAATGTTAAAAATTGGTAGAGGTACTCTAAGGAGAGCCATGCTAAGGTGTGAGAGATTGGAAGATCCAACAAAAAAATGAGTTATGGACATTTAGTGATAGACTACTGTGAAAGGATAAAGAAATTAGTGAAGCTTTGAAATCATTGATTGAAAATTTTTGGAAAAATAACACACTTATTTCCCCTAATCAAAGAGATGTTCTAAGAAGGAGAATTGGTAGCCAAAATTGTGACCCACATGCGAAATATTTTTTGGACTCAACTCAGACACAATTTTTTGCAAAATTTATTGGTATATATCCTCAAATTTGAGTAAGTCAAAGATTTTTTGAGATGGGTAAACCTTTTTATGTGAAGATAAATCACACACACACAACTTGTTGTTGTAGGATACATATTGAATTTTCTAACCATTTTGATGTTTTTAGCCATATATGCATGTTTTTGCATTCTAAGTTTGTTTTGTAAGATTGTGACATGAATGAGCCACCAAGATCTTCAAGGGAATTCATATCCAAAATTTTATGTGAATTAGGGGATGGCTAACAATTTTACAAGACATCATGCTTGGATGGTACATGCTTATTTTGTGGTTTTTTGCAACTTTTATCAACTTGTCAACATATGTATAGTACACATGCAATTGTAAATGAAATAGTAGATTATGAAAAATTTAAGACAGTGACATATGCTCTAAAAGATGGGAAACAGGGTAAAAGATGTGATTTAGTTATTGAAAAGATTCCAATGTATGAGTTCATGAAGATTTTTTGTGAAAAGATTATTTACAAGTATGCAAGGTATACACATAGAGCTTGATGGCTAGATTTGCAATTCAAGTTGTGCAAGGATACATTTCCACTGGATACCATTGTTTTGGTTGTAGATTTCATAGAGAACTACACACTACAACCACAAATGAGGTGCAAGAAAAGTATTATACTTCTCAATAGGTTTTCATATTTGTTCACATAACATTCATGCACTCACCTACAAGTATAGAGGATGATAGGAGGATTTTGAGGGAGTGCCACTTTTACATAAGTGATGATTGATCACATTCTACAGAATTTGTACATGGTTGTTTTCAACTATTTTATGGAGATTTGGCTAACATGGGCATAACATATCATCAACACATTATTTGGTTAGACAATTATGCATCTCAATTCAAGAATGCACAAATGTTCTATTGGTTGACCAGGATGCACAAGTTGTGCACAATTTAATATATGTGGAATTTCATAGAGTTTAGTCATGGAAAGGGAGAGCACGATGGTGCAGGTGAATGCATCAAAAGAGCCCTGGCTCATGATGAACTAAAGTACAAAGATGGAGCAATATTGATAGATGCAAAAGCCATTGTCTAGTGGTGTAATGCTACAATGGGTCTAGGTAAGGAAGGTGAGTCTATGGTTCATAGATTTTTTTGTTGATAGATAATACTAATATTGCACCATATTAAGATTGTTGCACACTAATAGGATCCAGTAAGCTACACTCTTTTAGAAGCTCTGATGTAGGTTCATGGAGTATCCACACATGAAAAATGGCATGCTATTTTCCATCATGTGTAGAGACGAATTGGGATGACTATGAGTCAACTAAATGGGTGGACAAATGGGATATATGGGTTTTGGACCCAATTGACACCTATCAAGAGATGGATTCGTCTATTGACTTTGACTGCTTGTTTGATCTAGTGCAAAGTAGTAATATATATATTTATATATCTTTATAATTTCAATATGTAACTTTATAACTACAGGCCATTTTTTTGCTGTTATTGCACCTGAAGACAATGAAGAAGGGATAGATTATTATTTGTGTCATTGTGTCCAAGCCAAACAAAAATTGGATCACTTAGTTATAGATGTTGAAGGTTTCAAGTACCATGTCGATGGGGTGGTTGTAACCGACACATGACTTAGATGATATTCTATGAAGAACCCTAAATTGTGGTTATTCGAGGATTGACAAATAGAGAGGAAGATTCTTCATTATTCAAACCTTTTTGTTGCATAAAATGTCCACTTGATAAAATATGGTGGAAAAACACATAATAAGATTCTTTGGAAAGTTTGTGAGTCAGACCATGAGGCAATACTTGAGGCATTAAAATGCAGATCAGATCCAGTTGGCTCATTATATTGAATAGGGAGAGAGGGAGAGCGAAAAAGAGTGATCAATTCCAAGATCCAAATACAATGTTGCAACTTCTCCCCTAAGACTGTCCACATGACAAGGTGGGTATTGTTATTATGTGTAAGTGATGAGATAAGTTTAAATCATAGATTTTATATTTTGATTTGTTTAGGATCTAGATACATTATTTGAATTTATATTAGATTCTATAATAGGGCCCATTTTCAGATTAGTCGTTTGAATAAGTGAAAGTTTAGAATTTGTTGTTTAGATCAAAATGTAATGAAAGAACATGAAAATTGTTAGAATGTGAATTATTTGTGATGTAAAGTCATGATTGCGTGTATGTAACAGTAAACTTCAAACTAGCGAAAGCAAGGATACAATGGGAGAAGTTTTCAAAACTCATCAAGCAAGGGTTATCATACAACTCAGAAAGCAAGAATTTGTACAAATGGATAATTGTTAATGAGAAGCTAGATTCAATTTTTGTCATTCTCTAATTTTAGTCGATTAATCTTATCTTAGAATTTTTTATGCTGCTAATTCTTCATTTGCAGGTCACCAAAGAAGAGTGCTAATAAAGTCAAGGCACTAGTGATAAAGGGTGAGATGCCAAAATCATCTGTGAAACAGTATTATCAATTCACATCCTCAATGTTCATTAGCTCTTTTTATTCAAGTACCATTGTGTGTTAATCATCTTATGCCGGGGATTGCAGAGGATCACAATCATCAAAAAGTAAAAAGGAAAATAGGTCTCAATCTAATGATAATGGGGCAGTCACAGATATAGTTCTTTCTAAGGATAATGTTGATTAGCCGATGTATTAGTTGAGAGAACCAAAAGACTTTTGATATTTTGATATTTTTGGGATGTTGTTTGTAATAATGTCAACACTTGATGAAACCAAATATTATGAGTGGAACTTAGTAGTTTTGTTTAAGCATGTCTAGATCCCTAAAAATAGTCAATGAAAAATACATTTAAAGAGGTTTCTTAGATTGTGCACATTAAATATCTCCATGTCAAATTTTCTAAAATTATTCCATGCTATGATTTTGAGGTGTCCATTCAATTAAGCAATAAAATGATATTAAAAAAGATGTGCAAGATAGAGATTCAAATACCAAATCTTCTCATAGAAAAAACAAGAACTGTGAAGTGTAGATATATTGACCATAGTAGACATGTAGTTGTGTAGTCAAGAGAAAACTACAAGAGTCCACTAAATGAGATCAATAACTAGGTGGGGGAGGGGGTGGGTGGGTGAAGCAATACCTACTTCAAAAGCTACCACATTTTCATAAGAGTTAGTAGATCAACCTCCAACCACATGAGAAATGGTAGGAGAGGTGACCACAGTAGGAACAACATCAGATCTAGTAGCAACCATAGTAGGAGGGGGCCTAGGAACCCTGATAGAGGAAGCCATAAAAATATTTTTTGCAGGGAGCTTAGTTACAACAGAGGTAGCCACCACACCATGATCCTTCCACACACCATCATAGGAATAGTGAGTAGGAGCCAAAGCATCATAGATAGGAGGCAAATTTTCAAAAACGTCATGGGCAAGAGCCATTTTTCCAAGTCATTTATGACTAACTCCTAAGTTGATATAGCCTTAATGTGTACATTTTTTGATCAAAGGGAGGGATTCCTCATGTTTTTCTTCTCTTGTGTGCATGTGGGATAGTTTTACTTTTGTTTCTTGTGTGCTAGACCAATTCTTTCTTATTGATGACACAACCACTTATAATAATGATGCATATAAAATATTGTAGTCATTGGTACTTGTATAAATGCATTAGCTATAGTAAAATGTAGAAATTAAACCTTCATAATGAATGGTTATTAATGATTACACCATTTGTAACAACTATATATGACCTCTCCTTATTGTGATTAAGGTGTTAAGTGTATATGAGCAATGTTAGTATGCTAATAGAAACCAAAATTAAATAAAGCTTCTACAAACTAAACAAAATTCATAAACTTCAAGATAGACTAAGATGAGCTCTCAATTGAGAATATGAGCCATTAATGGGCTCTCTCAATGAGAAGCTCTCTTGTTGAATAGCTTTGTCTAAATAGATAGGATGTATGCTCAAGCTTTATGCTTCAAAAAGGGCTTCAAATGGAGTTGGAATTTGGGTGTGAGTGTATGGTTTTGATGTAAAATGGCTTCTCAAAATGAAATTATGACTTTACTTCATGGATTGTGTTATTTTTCAAAGGGGAAGGATCCAATTTATAGGCAAGAGGCTTGAGGGATTGAGGGCTAAGATGCAAGGATGGGAAAAAGCTCATGGAGGGCTCAGATTGCATGAGAAGAGAGCACATGGATTGTGCTTCCTTATAGCCAATCAAGGAGTGACACATGTCACATGGTGAGAGGATGGAGGAAAGGGGAAGGATGAGTCAACAAAGGAGGCTCAAGGGATAAAATCTTCATAAAGACCCTCATAATGACTTGTAAGAGCAATAAAAGGGCTTGTAAGAGTCATTTATGACCTAGTGGACTTCATAAAGTTTTATGGTTGAGATATTTTGAGGGTGATGAGAGCAATTTCGACTTGGACTTGATTAGGAAGGTTCTAAGCTTGCTTAGGCTTGTGCAAATGATTAGAGGATGGATTAGGATGGTTTAGGATTAGCTTAGGGATAGGCAAGTGGATGGCATTTAATGAGGGTGGGTGAAGGAGGAGATATTTGTTAACTTTGGCTTGGGTTAGTAAGTCTTTACCCATTTTTAGGAAATGTGACAAGGTTAGGAGGGGATTAGGATTAGGGTTAAAGACATCTTCTAGAAGAGTCTAGGCTTTGGATGAGGATAAAGACTTTCTAGAATAGTCTAGAATTTCCTAGGATGAGGATGAAGACTTTCTAGAAGAGTCTAGAACTTCTTAGGATGAGGATAAATTAGATTTTTAGGAAATAAATAAAGTTTTATTTATTTCAAGGGTTTGAGTTGAGGAGATATTTATTAAAACTTTTTTAATAAACATGAGGATTAATATTTAATCTTAATTAAATATTTTGAGTTGGCATTAGGGGTAGGAAATGATGGGATTAGCCTTTAATCAAAATTAAAGAAGGATTAGAAGATTTTGGAAGAGGTTATTGGTCATAAGGAAATTGGCCAAGTTTTGGGCAAAAAATAATTTTTTTATTTATTTTAGGATTTTTGGTCAATTTATTAATTAAATAATTAATAAATAAGGAAATAATATTTAAATAAGATTTAAACATTTTTGGGAGGGATTCTTTAATTAAATATTTTTAATTAAGATAAAGGGATTTAATGGCATAAAAATTAATTAATTAATTAAATAATTAATTAATTAATAAATGATGATGTCATCAGGACTTTTTCAGAAAATAAAAATACTTTATTTTTTAAAGGTTTTTAGGTGTCTACATTAAGTAGTTAAAGTATCCTTTGATTATGCTTAACATATTGATGTAAGATGATTCATTTTTATTGTATAACCCTAGACATTCCTCCCAACATCATAAACTACCATCTAATAAAGAAGTATTGTTTCTTAAAAAGATAAACAAGAGGATAAATGGGCTAGATCAACCCATTTGATATGCAATTCTAGTTGACCAAATTATAAATTCTAAAGATTCAAACATAGTGGTATGTCCATCCATATACTTAATACAATGGAGAACTATCCTTTTTCTTCATTTCCAAAGATGATTATGGGTTCATCTAGAGCATTCTGATAGCATTTGAAAGATCATACTTATCCACTTTAATATTTTCCATCTAGTAATCTATACTCATCTATCCTATTCAAACACTTCCTAAATAAAATCACAAAACCATAAGTACTAATGGACTTATTTTAATAGTTGAAATGAAATAAAAGTAATTTACATTAATAGATTACAATTTTGAGAAGAAAAAATTGATATTGTAGTAAAAGAAAGGACAAATAGCATTTATGTTCTTTCTTAAAACCTTAGTCATCACTTTCTACAACACATAATATATTCCATTGGAAAAACCATTGTGAATATTTATTTATAAACCCATACGGTTAAAGTTAATCTATTTTTCAAATCTACATAAATCTTAATTTTAACATCACCAAATGAAAATGGTGGCCCTAAAGTTTAATAACATATTGCAATAGTTGAGAAACACAACAAGTTTCATTTAAAAGAACATTATGAATGCATATTCTTGAACCATATTGAAAGAAGTTTAATTTTGGGATCAAGCAATTTACAGACCCAAAGTAATCTCAATTTTAATAAAACCTAACTAAAATGGAGGCCCTATAGCTTGTACATAAAGTAATAAATTAATGGATTAGAAACATAATAGCTTTTAATTTGAGAGTCAAGACCACATGTAAGGTCAAATGAATCCTTGGTGCCATTATAAGCCAGGATGCCATTTGAACCAAAGGTCATTTTTGGTCAATCTAGGTTGTTTTAGGAGGGAATAGGGAATTTATAGTTTCCTAGGAGGTTTTAGATGCCTTAGTAGTCATTTGGAATGATTTAGAAGCATAGGTGGGCAATTGGAACAAAAATTGTCAAAAGAGCAAAAAATTGCAAAAATGCAAGAAAAGTTGCTAATTGCAAAAAGTTGCTAAACAAAAATTTTTGTAAGATAAGTTGTCAAACTATTAGAGAGTTGTAAAATCACCAAAACCATTTAAAAAGTGGTTGTGACCATTGGAGGAAATCTATTTAAGGTTTCCACAAGTGGAGAAACTCATTGTATGGACGGGTGAACAACAAACATTGAATAAAACTCAAAATTTTTGCTTTTTTCTTTGGTGTTCCAATTCTATACGGCTAGTACAGATTGGTAGTAGTGAAAGTTTCATATTTTTGGTTAGAGGATTGAGTTAGTGTTCCATTGCATTTGGTTTGAAGTCTTTTTCTTACATACAACAAAAGTTGTATCAGATTTACCCTAAATTTGAGGGTTTCTTCAAGATGGCCTCCTAACTTGCAAATCCACTGTGGGATTTCAATGCCACTTTGGGAAATAAAAGTTAGGAGAGGGTACTTTAAGATGGAATATATTTAGAACTATAAGAGTAGGGTACCTATTTTTACCAGCAAGCCCTAGACTAGACATGGTCATATGTCTAGTCTAGATTTGAAGAAGAAAGAAGGTTCAGGCTTCCAAAATGATTGATTTCAACCCAGGTGAAGGGTGTAGGAGGATTAATTGGATTTTAAAAAGAGTTCCACAAGGTAGAGCTAGGTTTGTGAACCCATTTCCTCATACTTCCTTTGTAACCCAACCTAATCTAGCCAATTAGGTCTGTGACTCAAAGTGGGTGTAAGTTGGTGCTAGAATAGAGTCTAAGTTTGATCATTTGGAATCCCTAAGAGGTGGTTGAAGGGTGTCTAAAGAAGTGAAAATATATTTTTGTCCTTTGCAAGTTTTGGGAGTTTGACTGAGAAAGCTAGGATTAGCCCTATTAGGAATGTTGGTAGCAATTATGCAAATCAATTGTTGGGTACTGGAGAACTTCAAAGTTTGGAGTTTCTTATTGGATTAGGTCCATAGAAACCTTTTCTATTAGGAAAGTTGAGTTCTAAACCCATTTAGGAAGAATTTTCCTTTTAGGCCTATTAGAAAGTGGAAAGAGGGCACAATTTGGGGCTTTGGTATCTAGAAACCTCTTGGAGTCAAATTAACTTCATATTGTGAAAGAAACTTTAGATTTTACTATCAAGAGATCTACTCATGTGATTAGTTCAATATTTATTGAGAGAGAAATGAGGATTGATGAAGGAAATTCATAGAACTCTTTAAAGATTTTGGTCAATAACCCTTACAAGTTATACTTTTATTATTATTTAATGTATTATGGTGGTTGGGGGGGGTGATGCAGAGGTTAGGTAGGAATAAGAAAAATTCTAGTTTCAATCCACAAGGATAGACCATACACCCAACTTCTACACTGTGATACAATGACAATGCTAATGGATCAGCATTAATTCATACAACTAGACACTTAACAACTTGAACCAAAACCCATGGATGATGGATTTTCACAAACTAGGACTCTTATCATGTTAAGGGGGTTCAACATAATACAAAAACCTAGTAATCAAGGCCCAACAATAGCCAAAACTCAGATTTCATAGTTCTATCCAAATAATTCAACACTTAGCATTAATCCATGCAACTTCAAACTTGACTCAACTCCCCAAAAATGGTGGATCCTTACAAATAGAGTTGACCAACAATAAAAGGGATTCAATATGTCAATAAAACCTAAGAATCAAGATCAAACAACATGTTAAACATGGGTTCCATGGCACTATTGAGCAATTAAGGCTACTAGCCCATCCCAAGACAAAAAGTGTAATAATTATAAAAAATTCCAAAGGACCTTCCCAACCAATTGGCATTCTAAATACCCTTTATGGATTTTGTCAAACCTTCAAAAGGAAAAGTGTTGGAACCAATTACAAACCTCTCAAAACTAAATTGTTCTACAGGCCTAATTGCTTCAATTAGGTCACATTTTTGAAGGAAGTACCAAAAATCAAGTTAGAGGAACCAAACCAATGAATCCAATAATTAGATGAAGACAAGGGGAGGTAGATTCCAAAGTTTTACTTACTGGTTCAAACCCCAATGCATGCAAATCCATGAACTTCATAATGTAGCAGAGTTGTCACATGAAGATGCCAAATCATTTGTGCATATTTCGTACAACCACCATCATCTCTAGCCTAGAAACCACAAAAATCTTAAAGTACATTGGACAACCTCCCATTCCACCAAAAATCAAAATTTTCCAACGTTGGAAATGGGAGAAATCAACATTTTTGTAAAAAACCCTAGGTAGTGAGGGTTTGCAAACAACTTTCCCTAAAAACCTTATAACTTCAGCCTCCCAACATTTCAAGAGCTTAGAGTAGGCTCATTTGAAAGATGATTTAGTAACCTACAATAAAGTCCAACTTTCTAGGCCCTTTGATCTGTATAGTCCATACAATGTATGGAAAAATAATCTTTTTGCAGGAAAATGATAATTTTCTTTATTGATTTCAAAGCCAAATGTACATCTATGTCTTACACCCACCTATAAGGACTTATGAAGACTTTCCTCCAACTGGTCTAACCAATTTTCAAAGGTTGTGACTATTGGAGGGAACATTTACAAATAAAAACCATAATTATTTCATAAAAGTTGCATTATTGCTCTAGTTATGTATCGTATTTGCATTTTATGACTTTATCAAGACTTATAAGTATTCTAAGACCTCCTATGACTTCTAATAAGACCCTAGGAAACTACTAGACCCTTGTGACCTCATGAATCAACCAATTTATAGGAATACCAAAGTTGTCAAGGGTTCACACAATAGTGTCAGATTGCAAGAAATAAGAAAAAATGCTAAAATTAAGTTTGAAAAAGGCCTAGAAGACCTTAGAACCATTATTTTTCCTAGGAGAAGACCTTATGAATCCTTGGTTTGATGGGGTGCTCCTGCACCAGGGGGAATTTTTTAAATTAATAGATTAATTTTAAGAAAAAATAAACAAAATATTAGTTAGGAAGTTATTATAGCAAGTTGGTTGAATTGTTGAAAACAAATCTTTAAAGAGCCATTACATGGAAATGTATATCATTAAATAAAATTGGAAACATATATATTATTGATTTCAACATCTTCTTTCTCCCACTCCACCCCCTCGCTCATTCAAGAGACAATCATGATGCCAAGCGTCATCTTCTCTTAACAACAAATAATATATCAAGTTCCCTCTTTTATTTTGACATAAAGATACCAAACCCTAACTAAATAGATATACAAATAGATATCATCTAAATAAAAATGCAATCCTTAATTAATAATTTCAATTCGGATGATGGATCATCAATGACACTTAATGGATCATCATAAATTCATACACCTTTACACTTGGCAACTTGACTCCACACACAAGAATGGTGGATTTTCACAAACTAGGATTCTCAACATGATAAGGGGTTCAACATGATAGTAAAACCACAAGATCAAGGCCAAACAACATACTAAAACACGGGTTTCTTGGCACTGTTCAAATATTGCAACAATTAAAGTTACTAGCACGTCCCAAAAAAAAAAAAGTGCAATAAGTATGAAACCTTCCAAAGGACCTCCCAAACCAATTAGAATTTCTAAATACCCTTTATTGAGTTTGTTAAATTCTCAAAAGGACAATTGCTGAAACAATTTTTAAGCCTCCCAAAACTGGACTATTCTATAGGCCTAATTCCTTCAATTAGGTCACCTTAATGAAGGAAGTACCAAAAATCTAATGGAAAGGACCAAAACAAAGCATCAATAAGTTAGATTAGGAAAAGGGAAGGTAGATTTGTGAGTTTCACTTACTGGTTCAAATCCCAATGCATGCAAATCACCAAGTTTCATAATGCAGCAGAGTTGTCACGTGAAGATGCCAACTCATTTGTGCAATATCTATATAGCCACCATTTGTGCATATTCTGTACAGCCACCATTTGTGCATATTTTTCATTTATAATGTTTTAAAAGAATTAGGGGTCCATTGAGTTTAAAATTGTTAAAAAGCAAAAAAGTTGCAAAAAGTGCAAGAAAGTTGCTAAACAACAATTTTTGCAATATTGGTTTTCAAACTGAAAAAGAAGTTGTACAGTCTTCCATCCATTCAAATAGTAGTTGTAACTATTGGAAGACATTTACTTAAGGTCTCCACAAGTGGAGAAAGTCATTGTATGGATAGGTGAACAACATTTAGTGAATACAACTTAGAATTTCTACCTTTTTCTCTATTTTTTCAATTTTGTATGGCCTATACAGATTAGTAGTGGTACAAATTACATATGGTTGGATAGAGGATTGAGTTACTATTCAATTGTAATTGGTTTGAAGACTTTTTCTTATTTAGAACAAAAGTTACAGTAGTTTTTGTGAAGGTTACTCGAATTTATCCTAAATCTGAGGGTTTCAGCAAGATGGCCTCCTAACTTGCAAATCCACAATGGGATTTTAATGCCACTTTGTGGAATGCAATTTAGAATAGGTTTATTTGAGATGGAAAATTTTGAGGGTTTTAGGAGTAGGGCACCTATTTTTACCAGCAAGCCCTAGACTGAACATAGTCTTATGTCTAGTCTAGTTTTGAAGGAAAAAGAAGGATCAGGCTCCCAAGTTGATTGATTTGACCCTAGTGAAGGTTTTATAAACATAAATTGAAGGTGTAGAAGAGATCCAAGGGATTGAACCAAGTTTTTGAACCCATTTACTCATGTTTTCCTTGTAACCCAACCTATTCTAGCCAATTACGACTGTGACACAAAGTGGGCATAAGTTGGTGCTGGAGCAGAGTCTATACTTGATCTTTTGGAATCTCTTAGGAGTGATTGAAGGGAATTTAAAAGTGTAAAAATATTGGGTGGTCCTTTGTATGGTTTGGGAGTTTGATCGAGTAACCTAGGATTTGTCTTAGTAGAAGTGCTAGTAACAATTTTGCAAATTTGATTGTTGGGCATTGGGAAACTTCAAATTTTGGAGTTTCTTATTGAGTTGAGTCTATAGAAACAATTTTTTGATAGAGAAGTTGATTCTTAATCAATGTAAGAAGAATTTTCCACATTAGGCCTATGGGTGATAGGGAGTCCCTAAGGGTGTGATTGATCTAAGTTGTTTGAGTACCCTAGGTTTGAGGGTTGGGCTTGTTGAGTGGAGTCCAATTGTAGGGTAGAGTCTACCTATGTTAGGAGCCCATTGGATCAGTCATTTACCTTGAAAGGAAGTCAAGTTGTTGTTTGGAGTTTGAAAGAGCATTTTGTGCTTTTGTTGCATGCTCTGCACTAGCTAGCCTACTTAAGGTGAAAATGGAGGGCTCTACATCATAGGTCCTAGTGTGCCTTGTAGTTTCATGTGTCCACTTTGTGCCCCTACACTAAACATCAACAAGAAGCATTGAAATCAAATGAAAAAAGTAAAAATTTGCACTTTTTGTGCAAAGTTGCATTGTTGAAAGTTGTAAAAGTTGCTCAAATTTGCAACTTAGTGGAAAAAGGGCGGTGGGATCGAAATGTCTACTCCATTAGCTTTGAGTGGTTGGGTAAACCCTATTCCCAACCTCATCTTATCCCCTTTAGTGCTCAAATGTTCTCCGACATGCCGAACTAGAATGTCCCTAAGGGTCACTAAATGCCATAGGGCTACGATCTTTAATGCAACATTTTTGAGAGCTTGTGTCAGGTATGGATGTGATTCTAGTTCCTATAGGACCATGTTGTGGAGACCTACAATAAAATCTCTCACTTTTTGTAGATCAAACTCCATTTTTATTTTGCGACACCATCTTGGGTGATGCTGAAACTTGTAGTGTTGGCTAGTACAAAGTTGCCAACTGCCAAATCTCTCTCACCTTTCATCGTGGGATTGAATTGTTTGCTCTGTTAGCTCTAAGTGGATGGCTAAACCCTATCCCCAACCTCATCCCATCCCTTTCAGCCCTCGAACATTATTGGGCACGCCCAACCGAAATGTCGTTAAGGGTCACTAAATGCCATAGGGCTGCGATATTTGACGAGGCATGTCTCAGAGCTCATGCGAGGTATGGATGCGATTGTAGTTCCTATAGGACCATGTTTCTGAGACCTACAATAAAATCTCTGAATTTTTGGAGATCACACTCCATTTTGATTTTGCGACACCATCTTGGGTGATGCTAAAATTTGTAGTCTTGGCTCGTACAAAGTTGCCAACTGCCAAATCTCTCTCACCTTTCGTTGTGGTATCAAACTATCTAATCTGTTAGCCCTAAATGGCTAGGTAAACCCTATCCCAAACCTCATCTTTTCCTATTTAGTGCTCAAATGTTCTCGGGCACACCCAACCGAAACATCCCTAAGGATCACTAAATACCATAGGGCTATGATTTTTGACGGGGCATATCTCGGAGCTCATACAAGGTATGGATGCAATTTGAGTTCCTATAGGACCATGTTGCGAAGATGTAAAATAATCTCTCTCACTTTTTGGAGATCTTACTCCATTTTTATTTTACAATGCCATCTCGGGTGATGTTGAAACTTGTAGTGTTGGCCAATACAAAGTTGCCAACTACCAAATCTCTCTCACCTTTTGTCGTGGGATCAAACTGTCTACTTTGTTAGCTTTGAGTGGTTGGGTAAACCCTATCCCCAACCTCATCCCATCCTATTTAGTGCCTAAATTTTCTCAGGCACGCCCAATCAGAACATCCCTAAAGGGTCACTAAATGCCATAGGGTTCCAATCTTTAACGAGGCATATCTTAGAGCTCGTGCAAGGTATGGATGCAATTCTAGTTCCTATAGGACCGTGTTGCTGAGACCTACAATAACCTATATTTCTTTTTGGAGATCTTACTCTATTTTTATTTTGGAACACCATCTTGGGTGATGTTGAAACTTGTAGTGTTGGCTAGTACAAAGTTGCTAACTGCCAAATTTCTCTCACCTTTCATCATGGGATCAAACTATCTACTTTGTTAGCTCTAGGTTGCCAGGTTGACCCTATCCCCAACCTTCTTCTATCCTATTCAACAATCAAAAATTCTCGGGCATGCCCAATCAAAACATCCCTAAGGGTCACTAAATGCCATTGGTGACCAAACAACAACTTTGCAAAAACAGGGCTACTAGGCAAAACATTAAATTTTAAGGTTTTCACTTGAGCAATCTATGAAATCATTGAAGGTATATTGGTGAGGTTTAATACCCCTAACAACATATCCCAATACCAAAACTTGATCCACTCCAGTACTCCAAGGATCCACCAAAGTACACAGACCTAATAAGGCCCTAAAAGGCTTGGTTTTCAATAGAGGACCAAAAGAATAGGTTCATGAATCAGATGTAGGGCTTATGATCTCTTCTAGAGACTATTTAAACACCAACTAAACCTTTACTTAGTTGATTTCCTTCACCTAAAACTCTAACAACTCAAATTCCTACAATTTAGGACCAAATACATGCAAATATTTGGCCTAGGGCTTGCAAGCAAAATTACCTTCACTTGGTTTTTCAACTCCAACTTTTTGAATCTATAAGAACACTCCTAGGTCTTTCATTTCCATTGGGTTTTTTTCCATTTGAACATTTACAATTTAAAGCTATAGATCCATTTGCACAAAACCCTCCTGAACCTAGGGTTTCTGGACTGATTTTAGAAAAAATGCTCTAACTTTGCTTAGAAATCACCAATAAACCTAAAATCAAGTGCATAGGATAGAGGACTCAATAAATTTTCTCCTTTAACCATTCAACCTCCTATTCCAATCCATACAACATGTTTGGAAGCGAGAATGCTACAATTCTGAACCAAAAAACTAGTAAATTTGATTAAAACTTGCAAAAATCCGTACATCAAACCAACTTGTTCTTTTGGGAAGGTTGGGTATTGAATTTATATGCTTTCTTGACCAATTAAATACCATAGAAATAGTTGGAATTGGTTCAAACTTCTTCATCCCTAATTAGTCACTTTTGACAAAAAATTGCTTCGCAACTTTTAAAAGTTGAATAGCAACTTTTGTTGCATTTTTGCAATTTTCAAACCAAGAAGCCCTAAGACTTTCAAACTGACCTAAGACTTACCTAAACCTATTTATGGTATTTTCAACCTTCTTTGGAGTATATTCCTTATTCTAAACCTATTTTTTCCCTTATAGGTCTCTATGGATTCATGGTTTATATGAACACCAAATGAACCTTGAGCCTTTACAAATGGCCTTGTTATGACATGATCTTATTCCTAATACCTAAAAACCTTATCAAATTGTTGAAGAGACACATAGAAAGGTGGTATGATGCAGAGTCCTTGAAAATGCTTCATGAATACCTTGAGTGCCTTCAGTACCCTGCACCATATATATAAGTTATTTAAAAAGTAATATAGACTAGTAGTAAATTTAACTTGCTTGTAAGTTTTGTGGCCTATCTAAACCTAAAGAATCAAAGGCATCAGAAGTCTCAATTTCAATAACCACAATATTACAAGAAATCCATCTAGTAATCTAAGAAATCTAGAGACTAATTTTCCTTGTATCCCCCCAGTAGGGAACCTAAGAGATCGCATAACTAATAAGAGTAAAAGTGGAATAAATTTTATTCTATTTTTAACAAAAAATTGAAGCACATACATTTCATTTTTAATTCTTCTAACACTAAATATTTTGATATATCTCATTGATTAAATATATGAATATTCTATATTAACTCAACAACTAAGTTCTTATAGGTTCCCAAACATCACTACTAGAAATGCATACATAAGTTCCCATAAGTAAAAACCATCATAAATATATGAACAATATTTCATTATAAATAATTGAATCCATTATTACAATTAGCTAGCATAAAAATCATATGAGCATACCAAGGACAATCATCTTGATATACTCATTCTTCTTTATTGCAACTAAGCATGTGTACATATACATATTACAAGGAGCAAGTAATCATTATATATCATGTTTTCATATACTTCTAACATTTTTATCCTCCAACATGATCTCTATACAAAATGGATACATAAGTATTATATCATAGTCATGATACAAAAATATGATGTTGCAACATCTAGTCACACAAAAAAAAAATGTGAAATTGGAATGTGTGAAGAAAGATCATCCAAGGCTATTGAAAAACTTTGGAAAAATACTCAATGGATAAAAGAATTTCCACCCAACTATGGAACCTTACTGCCCCACTCCCGTAAGCTAGGAGATGATACAAGGCACCATACCAAGTTCAAACATAAGCAAGGGGATAAAATAGCCATTTTAACATTGATAAAGTTTATTGCTGATCAATATTGTATCAAAAATTCAAACTGATCAGGTATTGAATTAAACTTGATAAACAAATGACAGAGAAGGAAAACTTTAAACATGAACAAGATCATAAATCATATGATAGTGACATATTGGAAATGATAAACTTATGCTTAAATAGTGATAAAGTTTATTGTTAATCAATATTCTATCAAAGTTTTGAACTGATAAGGTATTGAATTTAATGTCATACATGAACATATCTAATTTAATGGCATACATGAACATATCTAATTTAATGGCATACATGAACATATCTAATTTAATGTCATACATAAAAAAACATATAATATAAAATGATAACCAATAATGTCATGTACATTAACAAACACATAATATATTATGATAACCAATAATGTTGTACATGAACAAACATATCATATATTAACCAATAATGTCATAAGTTTAATAATGTCATGCATCAAATAAATTTCATACATCAAATATAAAATGTCATATATACATCAAATGTATATCGAATATGTCCACTGATAGAAAATCCAAAATATATGTCCACTGATGCCTATACATATACATGCCTATCAACTACATCTTATCCTTCCCATGAGGGGAAGGAAACAAATCTCTTGATGTCTTCTATCGTCATGTGGAGGGAGACGGTGGTGATAATGGGGTCTTCCTCACACGCTTGCTCATCCTCTTGTTGAGGCTCTTCTCTAACTTGAGTTGATACAAAAAAATAGGATATGAATCAATAATTATTATAAATTGAAATCAAATATATGTACACACAAAATTAATTATTTTCTTACCACCATCAAATAGTCACTCTGCAAATCCACCTCAAAGGCTCATGGATGATCAGGTGTAATGAGACCCTACAAAGAATTCAATCAATATAATAACTTATAAATAACATTAGAAATTTTGATACTAACTATTATAAAAAACAACTAAAACAAAGAAAATTCTTTCATACCTCAGTCAATGGCTATGAACTAGCCATAGTTGTAGCCACTTCATGGTCAACAGATTGCCAGAGATGAGGAGGAGTGTCTGATGTCATGAATTGCATGCAATACAGTACACATTACATGTAACATGAAACATGAAACAAATATAATAAAATGAATTAAATTAACATGAAACAAATGTACATCTATGAAGCTCATATGATGTCTATGCTTTGAGTCCATATTAAATGTTGATGGTCTTGTAGAGAACTGATGCACATGCATAATTTTTTTTGTCAATCTTTAATAAAATTACTTAATAAATATATGTATTAATTTAAATGATTAAATTAATACATACCTCTGGACTCATGGACAGGGAAAAAAATGGGGCCAGGGGACCACTACTAGGCCTACCAACACTCTAACCCTGAATTTTGAACAATATCAATAGATGCTAATTAATTAATCATTCACTATACATATTAAATGTAATCAAATTAGTAAATTATAATTGTAATTTACCTGTATGTCAATGCCAAATGTGTCATTCAGGAACTAATCAGTGATGAGCCCATCATCCGCACCTTCTCCAGCATGAGTGCCAAATGTGCATAAGGATCTGCATGATGTGCACATGTGATCACAATGCATAGAAGGCTCCCCCTCAACTAATGGACTTGTGAAATGGATGAGGGTCTACATCAAAGCATTAATGGTCCCTAGAGCACTGGCCTCTACATGTTCCTTCACAACTGAAGGAATCACCACATGCTCACCTAGTGGCTTGAGCACATGTGCCCTAACTACATTAGGGTCGTGACATGCCCCCCGCCTCTCAAATGATGAAACCCCACCTCTACCCTAGGAGTCTAATATATCCAAATAATTGGGGATCTCCCCAATGACAAACTCACAATACAATTTCTTTAGAAAATACATGGGGACCTCATGATTGTTGCAAGGAGGGGCATCAAAAACCATCCACCATCTATCCCAAAAATTATTTCTAATAGCATCGTGTATGCACCAATGGATGGGGAATCATTTAGTACCCTGTCTAATAGTATTTTATTCATCGAGTTTTCTAAATAATGCACTTATTGTACCTTTTGGTATTTCTTTTTGTTTAACATCTTGATATGAAAATTTGTTTGCATAAAATCTTTTTTGTTCATCACTCTTAACCCGCCAAACATCTAATTGACCACTAACAGAAGCTATTTGGGTCTTAATGGATTTGAGGGACGATGCCAATTGAGCTCTCATTGGATTAGTTTGTCCAAATTCTTTCAATCAACCGATGAGTCCTTCTAATTTAGTTTTGCTTCTTTCTATTTCATTTATTATTTTTTCTTGTGTGCTAGGTGGAGGTCTTGCAATTGGTTTAGGCTGTGAAATTTGTTTTTCTTCTTGTGGAGGGTTTTGGTTTTGATTTTCTTGGGGATTTTTTGGTTCATTATTGATATTTCCTGATAAGAAATCAATTGAAATCTAAATAAATAAACAGATCTAAAGAAAAATTGTAAAAAACCTACAAAACAATATAAAAAACCTACAAAACAATATAAAAAACATATCAAACAATGCAAAAAGAAATTTAGATAACATATGGCATGCTCATGATCTTGAAGTTCACTGGCGAGGAGACATATTGGCAAGGTGGGTGGTGAAAAGTTTGATTTCTTACCATTTGCGTATGCGCTATTGCGAGGAGAGGTAAGAAAAAGAAGTGAAAATGAATGGGCTATGGGTATGCAATCCATTTATAATATTTTTCTTTTTTAAAAGCACGTACATGCTATAGCGTGTATGCACTATAGCACATATGCGCTATTGAAAATCGAAAACAAAAGGGTGTCACCTTTTTGGCACCACAACTTGGTGCACATACCCTAATAGTTTCCATCACCTTTACTTTTGAACTGAGACCAAAATCTAGTGATTTTCACCTTATTTTGTTCTGGGTTAATATTTTTAGGTGTGGACTATCTTCATAGTTAAATATTCAGGCTATAAAATTATATCAAATATAAATATAAAAGCATTAGTAGTATCTTGTATATAACCAAAACCAATAAAATAATTAAATATTATGATCTCCTTAGTAAGGGTTGATCATGAACACACACACACACACACACACACACGCACGCACACACACACATTCATTGTTGAATCCTAATTGAATAAGGTTTTCTTTTTTATGGTGTATGATGGTCCACAATTCTAGATTACTATTAGTGAAGTTAGTTTCATATGTTTACAAAAATGTACTACACTTATCATTTAAAATAATGTGTTATATCTTATCTTGAAGAAGCAATGTTTAGTATACAAGTCTATTGCATCTTTCCTTAAGGTTGCACACGTTAGCATAAAGTAAAGTTAGGATCAATGAGATTTCTTGGTCTAGAGCCTATAATTGTGTAGCTAGTGTTCATATCATCTAAAATATTAGTCTTAAATGAAATCATGGATATCCTAACTTTTCCAAAAATTCATGGACTTTAATATAGCTAAAATGAAATTAGTCGATACCACAATCTATGACTTGGATTAAAATCTTAAACATAAAAAACTTAGTTTTTTAACTTTCTAATCTGATTTAGGATCTATAAGATTATGTCTTAATCTTAACAATCAGATATAATTTCCTGATCCATGTAGTAAATGCATGGTTATGTATTTTAAACCATTGAAAATACAAGAAGATTTATGTTTTAAACACTTAAAATTAACAATGTATTTAATAACATAAAATAAAGAACACAACTAAAAAAGAAATGAGAGAAATAAGAAAGAGATAGAAGAGATGCAAACAATTTTATAACGAAGTTTATCCGATTAGGACTATGTCTCCGGGTCCACCTCTCAATTCGGGGACTACTTTATTAATGTCGTCAGGCAAAACATGCCTTCTTACAACATCCAAGCTTCAGCCTTTATAGTCTTTCTCTTCACACTTAAAGAAAATAACTTTGTGCTTAGAATAATCTCTCACCTACAAGCTCTCTCAAGTATTACAAAACTTCTCCAAATTCTCCCAAGAGAAAATTTTCCCTTCCAAGCTAATTATCCATTTCTTCTAAATTTCCCTCCTTTTTATACAAAATATTTCCCTTATTTGGTATAAAAACAAATAACAAAATTTACAACCATATCCCCATTTTAAAATAACAAGTAACCTCATTTTTGGATTTTATAATTATAAGCCTCTTACAAAAAAAAAGATAATAAAGTTAACACTTCCATAATTATAGGGAACATAATGACAAAATATTTTAAGAGGGAGTTTGTATAAAACAACTTCCTGTGCAAATTCAAAATTATATTTGGAATTGTTTCCCAATATTATTTAAAATTCCTCCAAAAATCTAATGACATAATGATGACATCATCAATACTTCTTTTTTTTCCCCCAAACTCTGAATGATGATAACTTTCACATATGTACTCTGATTTTGACAAAACAAAGGCCATGGGAAAGCTCTTGATGAGCTCTTTAATTTGACACCCATTGTTGAACACTTTTAGGAGAGTCAAATTTCACCCCTAGTTCACTGATTTGACTCAAACTTTAACAAAGCATATATTGAGCAAACAAGCTCCTTTTTCACCCATTCAAGTTGTGTCAGGTTCAATTTTCTAAGCTCTTCACAATGATGTCATTTTTGAAGGATTTTGAGACTACAAAATTTTCAGCCTTTTTAGATCCACCTAGATCATTCCTTCCCACTAAGAAGCTTTTCGAACTCCAAAAGTTTATTTTTATATAAAATGAAAATGAGGGCATGTTTGCCTCACTTGTCCAGTATCACTTGTACAAACTGTTGGAATTTTGAATATCTAAACCATCACACACTTTATGGAGAATGAGATAGTACTACTAATACCATCAACCATACATCCACTAGTGTTTATTGTTACATCAATCATCCACATAGTACCAACTAGTAGAAATAGAAGCAAAAAAACTGAAATAACTAATGAAATGGAAAAAGTATCAACATTTTGGACCTCTCATACAAAAACATCATTAGAAAATGAACCTTTCAAATCATCTTTTACCATCATTGGTTGATGACTTGATTCTGCTTGCACTTGATCCTCACTAGCTACTGCGGACATGAGAGTCAGTTTAATGCTTGCATTTACAACCATTTTCAAATGTCTAGTGTTTACAATTGATCCTACATTCTTCATGCAATGAGCTTTTATAATGTATTCAATTCCATCCTTAAACAGATGATACCTATTATGTTCCCTGTAGAAGATAGCTTTCCTATCATATAAGTATGGGTTACCCAACACAATCCCATAGATGTCAAGTGGAACCACATCAAATTCAACCTCATCTATGAACTTAGATGTTATTGCAAATCTTAACTTACATTTCTTAGTGACTTGCAATTTGTAATCATTACACGCCCAGCCTAATGGATAAGGTCTCTTATGTGGCTTAATTTCCAATTCCAACTATTTAACAATTTCTTTTGAAATAAAATTAACTTAGGACCCACTATCTATCAATGTGTCAATTTTAGTAGTATTAGAAATCACCCTTATATAAAAAAGTTCACACGTTTTATTATCTTCAAGAAAAACATGACTTTTTGAAGTGAAAGCATATGAAACATCAGTAGTAGAATCAACAAAAGCTTTATCTTTTAAACCCACAACTAATACTGTTGCTTCATCCCTAGAATCTGATCCAAGATCCTAAACAATAGTTGTAGACTTTTGTTTTCCTTTACGATCCTTAAACCACTTTGGTTTCAACTCTGGATGCAATTTCCAACACTTTTCTTCTGCATGCCCTTTCTTCTAACAATGTGAACAAGTAGGCTTGTCACCTTCCTCTTTCTTCATTGTGGCTACTTTCTTGCCCTTCTTGTTGCTATTATAAGGAACAAATTCCTTCTTAGAATTAAAACTTGCATTTCCTCCACTTACTTCAATATGGGTTGCTTGAACACACACTTCATCAAAATTAGAAGAACTAAACATCAATATTGTATGCTTCAAGTATGAATGCATTCCTCCTATATACTTTAATAAAGTATATTACATATAAAAAGGAATTCCAAGAGTTAAAGCCTTCTTCCTAAACACTTGTGTATATTCTTGCACAAACTTCCCTTTACCTTACCTGAGATTTTGCCAATCCATAATGGCTTGTTGCAAATAACCCAAAGGATAAAATTGTTTCTTCAATGCAGAAGTAAATTCATACCAAGATGAAATGATTTTACCATGTGTAGCAAGATCATCCTGGATCTTTGTATCCCACCAAACTAATGTAGTACCTCCCATCCTAAAAGTAGCTACCTAGATTTTGGAAGAATCATCCAAAATATTTTGAATCTTGCAATACACTTTGATCTACTTAAGCCAATTATCCAATTTTTCTGCATCCAACTCGTGAGTATATATAGGAAAATCAAGCTTCACATCAAGCTTTAACAAGGGTGTCCTCACAGAATGTTTCTTTTTAGAAGAAGTATGTAGAGAAGAAGAAGACGATGAAGAAGATGAAGAAGATGGGGATGGAGGTTCAGGAGGACCAATACCACCTCCTACTCCTTTGCCTTTGTCATCTTTTGATGAAGATTTAGCTTCTTCCTTCTTCTTAGCCTTGTCCACCTTTCTCAACTATTGTTCATGCCTCTCTTGAAGAAGAATGTCCACCAAAGCTTTCAACTCCACAAAAGCCCTCTAGAAGGCTTCCACATCAAACTCAAAAAGTTTTTTTTTAGGTGCCATAACTCATAAAAAGGTTCTTCTTTTTCCAGTTTCTGGATTTAACTCTTCAAGTTCACCTTCTCCTTATTTCAACTTCAACCTGGTTAACATTCACCACCTGCAATTTATCTACAAAATAGGCTTTGATACCAAACTTGATCTATAAACTAGGATTTACAAGTTTTATAACTTTAATCCAAATACAAATATAATTTCCTGATCCATGTAGTAAATGCATGGTTATGTATTTTAAACCATTGAAAATACAAGAAGATTTATGTTTTAAACACTTAAAATTAACAATGTGTTTAATAACATAAAATAAAGAACATAACTAAAAAAGAAATGAGAGAAATAAGAAAGCAATAGAAGAGACACAAACAATTTGATAACAGAGTTTGTTCGGTTAGGACTATGTTCTAGGTCCACTTCTCAATTCGGGGACTTCTTTATTAATGTCGTCAGGCAAAACATGCCTTCTTACAACATCCAAGCTTCAGCCTTTACAGTCTCTCTCTTTCACACTTGAAGATAATAACTTTGTTCTTAGAATAATCTCTCACCTACAAGCTCTCTCAAGAATTACAAAATTTCTCCAAATTCTCCAAGGAGCAAATTTTCCCTTCCAAGCTAATTGTCGGTCTCTTCGCAATTCCCCTCCTTTTTATACAAAATATTTCCCTTATTTGGTATAAACCCAAATAACAAAATTTACAACCATATCCCCATTTTAAAATAACAAGTAACCTCATTTTTGGCTTTTATAATTATAAGCCTTACAAAATAAATGATAATAAAGCTAACACCTCCATAATTATAGGTAACATAATGACAAAATATTTAAGAGGGAGTTTGTATAAAACAACTTCCCATGAAAATTCTAAATTATATTTGGAATTGTTTTCCCAATATAATTAAAAATTCCTACAAAATTCTAATGACATAATGATGACATCATCAATACTTCTTTTTTCCTTGAACTTTGAATGATGATAAATTTCACATACGTATTTTGATTTTGACGAAATGAAGGCCATTGGAAAGCTCTTGATGAGCTCTTTAATTTGACACCCATTTTTGAACACTTTTAGGAGAGTCAAATTTCACCCCTAGTTCACCAATTTTACTCAAACTTTGAGAAAGCATATCTTGAGCAAACGAGCTCCTTTTTCACCCATTCAAGTTGTGTCGGGTTCAATTTTCCAAGCTATTCACAGTTATGTCATTTTTGAAGGATTTTGAGACTATGAAATTTTCAGCCTTTTTGGATCCACCTAGATCACTTTCATTTTTACTTCCTCTGCTCAAATTTGCATTGATTCGAGATCATGTAATTTGGATTTCTCAATTTATGATTTGTCTGCATCATTAAACATGAACACTACTCTTTCAATTATTTTTTATTTTCTACAAATTTGTGAGGATGATTTGTTGGCACAAAATGTTTCTAATTTTGTTTTGTATGCCATGAGTATCATATTCCATAAGTCTTACACACCTTAAACAATTCAAGAATAATTTTCTTTCATCAAACATCTCATCTATACTTCAACTCATCTATTTTCTTCACTTTATACAATAATCAAACAACACATTATCTTCTCAAAGACTAATTGATCAAACAACCATTGTAATTCCATCATACTTGCTCCTCTTTACTAAATAATTTTACTAATCTTCTATTTTCAAATCCTCTTCATCAATCAACTGATATGGAACTCTACATTGTTAGAGAATGTCTTCCCTGTAAGGTTTGACATAAATGATAACATAAAAATTGTTCCAATTAACTTTCCAATAGAGATAAAACCATAAGCGACATTATAGCATCTAGTTTATTAGTTGTAGAGAAGAAGATTGTGGTAGAGGGAGATTCTTCTAGAGCCCTATTCAAAGCATATCTTGAGTATGTAAGAAATTGAAATTCAAGGCATATCCTAAGATTGTGGTAGAGGGAGATTCTTCTGGAGCCCTATTCTCAATCCTACTGAGAGTTATTCTAATCCATGATGTGTGACCATGTTATATGTGCAAGATTAGAGAGGTTGGAAATTTTGAATTAATAAGTACATATGAGAAGCTATGTTTAGATGGAAGGTTGATGAATGAACAAAGGTATATTTTTGAGAAAAGGCTCACACATATCTTGAACTTTTTAAGTGTTTGCAAAATTGATTGGATTAAGATTGTGCTAACTTGAGTCCATGATATGAAGTTATGGTTGGAAGGAAAACCTATTGAGATTAATGGGAAAATCACTTACCAAGTCAATGGCTATCTTGTTATGGATAAAGTTAAAATCATTCGATGCCAGAGTAAGAAGGATATTGAGACTAACACATTGGCAAAGTGGAACAAACATGAAATGTCAATTTCAACCATCAAAGATGTAGAGATTAATTTTGTTGTTAGGGTTATTGTGCATAAGTTTTACTAGTCTAGCTGACTAGATAACATTCCTTGTGTGATTTTGGATTTCATGTAAAAGATTATAAAGAAGGATCATAGTTATGATCTTACATACCTATATTTGAAGTAGTTGGTAGAGAACCTTGAAAGCATCGGGAAAGTGAAGACCATTATGTGTAAAATTGATTTTGTACTTGTTTTTTATTTTTTTTTTATGTTCAAAATTATTTACCCACCATTGAAAATGTATCCTACAGCAAGAAGATACTAGTCACACAAAAAATCAATGAACTTATCGATCAAGTGGGTGAAAATTTTGAAAAATTCATGGATAGATACTTTGAGGAGTTTAAAAAAAAGATGAAGAATAGGACAAGTATCCCCAAATCCTTAGTGGATAAGTACTATGTTGACATTTATTTTATAGTTGACATAGAAAAAACATATGTATAGATAGTCATCTATTGAATTGTATGGTTAAAGCCATTGGCATATGAAATTAACATTGATGGTACTACTACAACTATTACATCTTTATTGGATGAACCAATTGACAAAGATGTCAATCCATTTGATAGATATGGGACTTCCAAGGTCAAAATCATAGTACAAATTAGTGCTGCCAAGATAAATAAGAGGAGGAAAGGCATGATAGATAGTTTATAGATAAAACTTGGAGAAGGGGAAGAAAAAGATCAACCATTGCAAATCACTTAGGGAAAAGGTGAAGATATGTCAAGTGATGAAGATGAAGGAAATGAATAAGAAGTGGAAGGAAAAGGAAAAGGAATAGTTTCTACAAAGCCTAAGGGAAGAAAAAGTACAAAGAAGTTCACATAGCTTGTCCCTAAAACACAAAGAATTATAAGGAAAATGCCAAGGGCATCTACTACAATAGTGGCTAAGCCCAAGAAAGGAGTTACAAAAAATACAAAGAAACCTCAAGGCAAGAAATCAACAAAGAGGAAATCTACCATAGAATAGGTTGAGTAAAGAAAACCATCAAAGAAGTATAGAAGAAGGGTTATAATGCCAAACGATTATGACTATAATGAAAAAAATCTGAGTTAGATGACAACACTTGATTCAAAATTATAGTGCATAAGCCACTTATGAAAATTGATGAATTTTTGAGAATATTAAGGGGATTTTAGGTATGGTAGGATTTGAGTAAATAAAATATGATAAATTAGATACATTAGATAAGGCCACGGTTGAAGAGGTAGTTCTTGATATGATGGAAAATTTCAAGTATAGACAATTGGAATTAGGTAACTTGATACCTAAAAAATTATATGGGAAGATACATGAAAGATGACTATATACATAAATACTAAGAGACAAATTAGAGAAGGCACACTTGCCAAAACTATGCTAGAAGTGAGTAGGAAACAAATTTCTAAAGCTATGAGTACAATAAAAAGTCCATTCCTAAAAGAACAACATTCTTGATTTTGGAAAGTAAAATAGAAAATGTAGTGGAAGATGATAAAATCATATTGAAGAAAATATATGGACTAATGATAAATGATGAGAAGAAAGATGAGGATGAAAAAAGATGATCCTAAAAGGTAGATTTGGATGATACAAAGGATATCTATGATGATTCAAAAAACATAATTAATATGGTTCAAAAAGATGAAAGAAAAAATGACATAGTTGTAATTGAACATGAACTAGAGATTAGCCCAACAAAGGATATGACACACGAAGAAATTTTTAAGGTTGAACCTAAAAGAAAGAGTGAAGGTAATGTGCTAACTGAGACAAAGAAGAAGGAGGAAGCTCCAACATCCAAGTCAGTTCATGAGATCTTGTTTAATCCAAATCCTATGTTAGAACAAGTCAAAGACTATTGAAAGATTGATATACAAGTGAGCACACAATAGGTAGATTCAACACCTATTATTTCTACTATTCTTATTGTTTAAATTAGTCCAAATTTTATCCAAGGTGATGTAAATGTTAGTCAAGCTAATCAATAGAGTTGACCGACTAATGAAGGTGAAAGGAAAGAACTGAATGATGATGTCAAAGAGGAAAAATAATAATAATGTTAATATAGATGGTGAGAAATATAGAAAGATCCAAGATGGAAAATAAGATCATTCTACTACTGGTGATAGACTAAGTGCCTCATACATCTAAGTGAGGGAGAGGAAGATGATGGACAATAGAGTTCCACTAGTGAACTTAAAATTGATGATGGAAAGGAAAATAAGAATGAATCTAGATAATAGAATGCTGAGGAGAACAATATTAAGGAGACAAATAAATATGTAGAGCCTCATAAGGCCAAGGAGATTAAAGAGGACACACAAAGGTAGAATTAGGAAGTTCACACACAAGGACTACAATAAACAACACCGAGCTATAACACTCCAAATTCCAAGGGAAGACAATTAAAGAGAAAGATGAAGAAGTCTCCATAGACCATGAAGGGTAAACCAACTACTCTTGATGAAGAGATTGTGATTCTAAATTGGTACATACCTAAATTAAGGGTTGAGAAAATGAGGACACTTAGTGAATTATTAAAAAGAAAGGGCAAGAAAGAGGAGTTAAGGAGAGAGCATAAAAAAAGATAGGTACTATATGATATTAATGATATATTTCTTCATAATATTGATGTAGATAATGACCTAGATGAAAAAGATCCCATAATAGAGAAATTGGTAAAGATTGCTAAGAATTTGAACAACCCTGACATAGACACACAAGAAAATTTCATGTTGGAGAAAGTAGCAACTAAGATTGCACTTAAAAAAGTTGAACTCCCCACTCTTGTTACTGATTTGGAGTAGTTAGTGTAGAATACAAACACATTATTTGCCAAAATATGTAATGTCCCATGATTTACAAAATAAATTACGGAGAAGATGGATAAGATTGATGCAAATCTATTGAAGAGTGGTAAAGAATTGAACATGGATCCAAGTTCCAACTCAATATATTTTTCTAATTTCCTATTTTTGCAAGACAAGAAATTATAATTATTGCATGAGGGATGCAACATTAGATTAGAGGTAGGGTTCACTACAATAGAACATATTCAGAAAATGGCAACTATTGCCTAGCGAACAATGTCAATTTGACAAAGATTTACACATATGCAGGTTGGCACGTCACCCCAAGTTTACCAAATATAAGTCAAACCCTTGGGCCCTCACTAGAGGATTTATGTCATCAGATCAAGTTTTGAAATGAAATAGCCAATTAGAAATATATTTGGCACACAAAAAGTTAAACACATTCACCTATGATTGCCCAAGTGGAGATTTTGTTCATCTCAAATTGGTTTTGACATATGAGTGACAATATACTTAAATCATTTACTTAATTTATGCCGAACAAGTAATACATGTCGAACATAAAGTTGTCAGATAGTACATGTTGAGAAACAAATATTTAGTATGACCTAAGAAATGAGTAAGTGCCAAGAAGATGGTATGTGCCAAGCTATTCATATGCCAAGTGATCAGTGGATGCCGAGTCATTTAGAGGCTCAGTTAAACATTGAAGTTGTAGTTGATGCCTAGCATTAGGCACTTCAAGTGTCTAGTTACATAGTTTTCACATAGATGTTTGTAATGGCAAAAACTTCTATGTAAACCATTTTTGGGCTTACTTAAGGATTGTTTTATGATATTTGATGATAAGGTTGAATCTTAATTATGAATCCCTTTTCATTGCATGCATCCAATCATAAAAAGGGAAGGATTAAGTGCCAATATGGGTCAATCACAACTATTGTTTCATACCTAATCTTAAGTCACCTAGGTCCTTTTAAGGAAGAAAAGCCCTAAACTTTTTATAAATGTGTAAGGAAAATTGAAGAGATTTTGCATGCACAAATAGAGAATTCATGGTGACTAAGGTGTTATGTTTTGAGTTACATTGTAGAATCAATTAAAGGAGAATAGAGGAAAGGAATTTAAGGACAATAGAGATGCATCTAATCAGAAAGGATCAAGTATACATTAGGATAGAGGTGATTTGACATCAAGTAATAAAGTGCTAACTAAAGGATCATTGCCAAGACATTTTAATAGGTGAATTAGTTAAATCTCCTAAAAAAATAGTCTTACTAGGCTATTGTAAATCCTTTAATAGGGTACAATCTAACAATATTCCAAGACTTTAATAAGCAAGACCTTTCATAGGGTAGATCATGTTTCATGGTCAAACATTGTAATCTTCATTGGATACACTTTATTATTGTAGTAGTGAAGGTTTGTGGGTGTCATCCCCACCCCATTTTTACCTTCTCCTTAGAGGGTTTCTGGGTAATTGAATATCTTGTGTCATACATGTGTTGAATATTTTACTTTTATGCTATGGATGTATATGCTTAATTTGTTATTTTAGTTTATATGCATAGATTGTGAGATGGATGTGTAGTGAATGATTTTGAGGTTCAAAGTTTTAAGTATTGATTCACCCCTGCCCTATCAGAGTTTACTTCCCTATTGTATTTCCAACAATTGGTATCAGAGCATAGTTCTCTAGAAAGTAAAGCTTTGTAACTTTGAGGAAAGATCTTGGAAATGGAAGTCTACAATTTGGGAAAGACTATTGAGAACCAGAAGATTGATATACAACTTTCCCCACATTAGATGAATGAAGTAAGAGATGAGTGAAAGAAATTATGGAAAAGAAGGATGGAAATTGCTATTGAAGAGAATGAGACACACTACCAAGAGATTGACACTACTGAAATGTATGTAGATGGAAACACCAATGAATTTGATGCAGTAGTTGTGGATCTAATGGAAAAGAATGGAACCCTAATTAAAGAGGTTAGAAATCTAAAGAGAGAATAAGAAGTCCAATATGTATTGCTATGTGAGATGACCAAACAAAAAGGAAATCTGAAGAAGTAAAATTCATGGTTGAAGATGACAAAAGGATTTTGATCAACTAAGTAGAAGAGAAAAAATCAAAGGTAACTAGGATTGCTAACATGAAATTGGAAACTTTGGGTCAAATGATGATTGCAAATCATGAACTGAATGAAAAGGATATTGAGATCACAACATTTAAGTTTCAAAATGAACAAATGAGAAATGATCTAAAAAGAGAAAAGGAGTTTGCTAACTATTTCAACAAACCTAGCGAAGTCATCAAGTAATTTGAACAATTGATGAGATCCCCTAGATCCAACACTAATACTTTTGGATTGAGTTACACTAGTACCGAAGAAGGAAAATCATCCAAAAGTAGTAAAGAATGAAGTAACAAAGGTAAGAACTCCAAACCTACTTGTCATAATTGTGGTAAGTTATACCATGCTGCTAATTTTTGTAGGAGCAAGACTACAAATTAGAATCTTAAGAAGAAGTTCATGGGTCATTTCCACAAATACAAAAAAATAAGGACATCGAACACATGAATATAGAACCAAGACCATAAGCATACAAAGATTTGAAGGACATTTTTATAACTATTAGAAGTATGGACATAGAGCATATGGGTGTCATCAAACAAGAGTACAAAGGTAAAGTACAAAGGAAAATCTTATAATTGGGATTATAATACAAGGTATTTTTGTCACTATTGTCAAGAGTATGGACATGTTGCTGAAAATTGCATAAGAACACATTTCAGAAGTGACTACAAAAGATGGTTGAGTCAAACCACATGTTTTAGTTGTTTGAAGACATGTCACATAAGCAAGAATTGTCCAACAATGTCAAAGGCACTGATTGGTGAGTTCAACAAAGGAAAAGGAAAGGCAGATGTTGAGAATGTCAAAGATGAGATGAACAAGACATGGAAAAGAAAGGAAGATTGTAGCACATCAAGTTTAGATGGGATCACTTCACCCAATGGCTCAGGTGATCACACCTCCTCCAATTAAGAAATCAAGAGGTATCTGGGACTGATATTTAAAATGATATACTATACTTTATTTCCAAGGATTTAGTTATGAAAAGATTACATGAATAAAGATGCATTATAAACTAGAGGAAACCTTTAAGTTTCATTAGTTTTCATGTGACTATCGAGAATGAAATTTTTTAATATGGTTACTGAGTCAAATTTTAGTTGATGTTGAGCTATCAAAGGTGATAGTGTTGACCAAGCTCACAGTGATTTCCAAGTGGAAAAGGCGACTTCATGGAGGCCAAGTGAGTCAAAATCTCTATTGAAGCTGAGCTTATAGTTGTGTAAGCACTAAGCATTAAATGCAAGGTTTTAAGGTATATATGATCAATTTCTACTCATTTGACATCATTCAAATTTGAAGGGGAGCATGAAGAGTGAAAGGAAAATTGAAAGATATCACACCAATGTTTTCAAGCATAATTCAATAGTTGCTTGACACAATTACAAAAAATTTTCTAAGGTATTTATCATGTTCTAAGCTATATAGTTTGAATTTTTGCAAAACCTAGTTTACATAATGGTGTCTAATTCTTCAGCTCTTAAGGTTAAATATGGTAAAGAAGTTTTGAATGTGTAATTGGTAAGAAATGAGATTACACAACTAAATTTTAGAGCCATTCCTAATATCACTTATAAGCAAGATCCATCTGGTGCATTGTCGATGATACCACCTCGAGTTTTGATGATTCAATACATAAGATGTTTCTATATATGCAAGGTGTGTAGTATAGGAGACATGGAAATTATGGAAAGATATAGAAAATTATGTGAAAATGGAGCATTGAAGGATGAATTCAAAATCTTAGAGAGAAAAGGGTTGACCCATGCCCTAGATTTCCAAATGTTTTCAAGATTGAAGGGATTAAGATAGTCTTGAGTAGAATTCATGTTAATTCTATATGATTGGATAATGGACCGATGACAATTACAAAGAAAATTATACATAGAGTAATAGGGTATCTAACACTTGACCAAGCTAAAACCATGAGAAGTGAATCTAAAGAGGTCATTAAGAAAAAATTAGGGGTAGTGTGGAACAAACGAGGCATGATAATTGATACTATATCAAATTCTCTAATTGCATTTGTAGTGAGGATAATAGCACATAAATTCTACCAATCAAGCAGGCTCAATAATGTACCATGTATTGCTATTGACATGGGATATAAAATAGTCAAGAAGGATCATGCCTATGACCTTGCTGAGTTGTAGATGCAATAGTTATCAGAAAATTTGGGAATTATAATGAAGACCAAAAGTGCACAATGTAAATTTGGTTCAATTCTTGTATGTATGTTCTTTTATGTATAGAATAAATTCCCCACATTCGGTAAAGTTGCATTAAAAAAAAATAGATCTATTGCAGTATAGATAGGTGAACTTATTGAGCAACTTGGAAACAATTTTGAGTTAGTTATGACCATCTATTTTGAGGACTTCAAGAAATCAATGAAGAAGAGATTGAGAATACTAGTTTCACTATTTGAGAAACACTTCAATGATGTTTGCTTTCTATTTGACATTGAATTTACATATTTTAAGTTGTTTTCCCAAGGGTAAGGTGGCTAAGGCCACTAGGCTATGAAATCAATGTTGATGAAGCCTCTACAACAATAAAAACATTACTTGTAGAAGATGTAGATGCTAAGGCTACTATCTTTGGGAACTATGCCATGGCTAAATATAAGATATCTATGGATTTGAAGACTAAATTAGTCATTAGAAAGAAGAATAATATTGTCAAGAAACTTCAAGAGAAATTTGGTGATGGAGCAAATGAAGAAGAAGAAGACGATGATGATGATGTGGAAGGAGAGGATATCCTGGCTCAAGTACCACCCACCTTAACTCAAGGTCAAGGAGAAGATCAAGAAGATGAAGTAGAAATTGAAGAAGGTGCTGAGTGAGAAGAAGCTAGTGAAGCACATGAGAAAAAGAAGAGAAAAGTTAAGACCCCAACTATTAGCAAACCAAGGAAGGTTGCAAAGCCTAAGCTTACAGTTCCCTCTACAAGAACAAGCACAAGGGATACCACCAAGAAGGCTTAAGAAGTAGATAAGCCAAAAGAGAAGAGGGCTAGACCATCTAGCAATGAAGATGAACCTGAGAAGAGATCAAGGAGAAAATACATAGCTCTAGTTGAATTTGATGAAGAAAAGATAGAATATGATGACAACATCCAATTTCAAGGGGTAAGTTACCATCCTTCTTCACATTTAGACCATATATGTGAGAACAAAAGAAATAATGTTGATTTATCTAGTCTCACACATATTAAATTTGATACACTTGGAAAATTTGAGATGAACCAAGTAGAGGAGTCAATATATTCCATGATGGCAACATTTAAACAAACTCTGATTGAGATTGCCAACTCACTACACAAAGATCTATATGAAAGAGTTGAGCATAACTGGCAATATAGTCTAAACATAGAAATAAAAATTAGAGAGAATATACTTGCATGAGTGATGCTAGAATTGGATAGGGAGATAATGGCCAAGGCATTAAAGAAGAATATTGGAAAATTTGCATCAAAATTCAGGGCATTCAACTTATTACAAAAAAAGGTTGAGGATGTTGTACAAAAGACCACTTTGATTTGGAAATCATTATATGGTTTGACAACAACCAAGGCAATAATGCAAGAACCTATTAAGGTAGGTGAGGACAAAGATGAAAAAAAATAGGAAATTGAGGTAATCATAGCTAACATTGAGATAGCTACATGAGAGGAAGGCTCTAAAACACATGAAGATACATAGACACCAACTTAAGATGAGCAATAGATAGAACATAGTGTACTAGATACACTAGTGCTGAGTGCTAGTCCTCCACATCAGGTGAATACATAAAGTGATAAGGTAAAGATTAAGGATGTTTCTAATATTGTCACTCAGAACATCAATCCCCTCATAGAGGATGACTTGAAGAAGATACTAGTTGAATCCACTACCCAGGCCAAACTTTGTGAAAAACTTGTACTGGTGAGTGTTGATGAGATTAAGAAGGTAGACAAGTGATCTTTAGGGGAGGAAGTATAAAATAAAGAGACATCTACAACCCCTCCTCAGCTCACATTAATGCAACCTACATTACCCCTTGTGGTATATTAAAGGAAGGGCACAACAACTTCCACTATCAATGAATTGATGCAAGGTAATCCAGTCTTAGTCAATATAAAGGAAAGTGAACATGACAAGGGTGAGACAGTTGGAGAGCATAATAATGAGATAGAAAAGAATGAAGGAACATAAGTTTCAATAGGTCAAATAGATACTCTTGCACCTACAACACAAGACCAAGGTGCAACTGAGAAGGTAGAGAAAGAAAAGGACAAGACTAAAGAGCTAGGTATAACTACAAAACCCAAGAAAAAAATTTCAATTCAAACAATAGTAACTTTACTAGAAACTACTAATCCTCCTAGTCAAGCTCTTCATAGGTTGAGTATAGAATTTATACTCCTACAATCATCACGGTTGAGTCCAAGCACATCTAAGGTAGATGAAGTCACATCATTTGTTGATGTGAACTTGGATGACGTGATTGAGTTACCCAAGTTTGATTATGCAACCATCACTATTGAGCAGATGGGCATACTCCATGATGCTCTTGCAAAGAAGAAGAATCAATAACTACTTAGATAGGAGCATGTGCAGATGAAAAATTTGATAGATATCAAGGAAATTTTTCTTGATGCATTTAGCCTACTAGCACTAGAAGCAACAAATATGATCATAGAATAGCTAACACAGACCTAGATTCAAATGGAAAACTACTTGAATGATCTGAAAGGAATTTTCAAAATAAGGTTGATGAAAAGATTTCAAGTACAATTGCACTATCATAGGTTGAGTTAGCAACCAAAATTGACAATGTGAATAAGGTACTAGAGAACATTTTCTCTTTGTACACAAAATTATGTAATTCCACACTCTTCACATAAGAAATTTAAGGAGTCACATATTGAGTTTGAGAGTCATATATAGTCATCTAGTATTACTCTACCTGAGAGTGACAAATTTTTTAGGACTCTCCTAAATTCCCAAAGTTAGCAATTTTACACATAGATGAAGAAAACATCAAGGTTAAACTTATCAACATCCAGTCTATCTTGACTCCACATATGGAGATATTGCACAAGGAACTAGCCTTTGTAGAAATAGTTGGAAATATAGATGGAGTAACTAAAGGGGGGGTGAATTAGTTACCACAAAAACAAATCCACATATACCTTAGATGTCTTAAATAACTAGTTACTACTGTCACTTAGTAGCCACACAAAAAAAATGTCATAACTCAGTAGATGAACTGTGTATTAACTTATTATTGATCTTTAAGCATTCACAATTATTAACATGCATGCAAAAGGAAATAAAATGAACACAAGAGACACCATATTTAACATGCATACCCAATATGGAAAAAACCACCAAGTAACTAGCTACCAATTTTTACTCTTCTAAAGTGAGCCTTGTTAGGAGCCAACCCTGTTAAAGGTTACAAAACACCCTGTTAGGTGTGACCTTGTTAGAGGATTTAATCACCCTGCTAGGAGTGGACTTGCTAGAGGACTTTAGAAAAAATCAATAAAATTGTCCACCTTGTTAGAGGATTTACAAAATGATTGTTAAACCAACTCTGTTAAGAGATTTACAAATTAGTGCTATAATGATGAAAAAATAACAATGAAGTGACCTAAATGAGATGCAACTAAATTTTTCTATTACAGATATCTATTCTACTTCAATAGATCCTCACTGATTGAATACACCTTTTCTACTCCTCAAGGATATCTGATCCTTCTGCAAAATTCACTCACACTTCCTCTTTACACAATCAACTCACTTGCATGCTTGCTCATTCATACATCCATCCATACTTTAGAATTCACAACTTGACCTTTTATTTATACCTTATAAATTGTCAAGTGAGCTCATTTACAAGTTACATTTACCAATAAAAAAAACATTAGTCGACTATAGTCATTTAAATGAAAAAATTAAACTTTATTTCCCAAAACAATGAAATCCTTCATTAGCTGACCCTACTCAATAAACACTGCTCTAGAAATTATTTCTAGTATTAACCAAGTGAAGCTCAGTAAACACTGCAAAATTTACAAAATCCCTTGGAGACCAAGTGAACTCAATAAGAAGTGATTTTCCTTCACTGACCTTGTGAGCTCAGTAGAAGTTGTCTTCATAGTGTAACTTCTAGACATGCTCAATAGACGCTGTAAATCTCTTTGTTGACCATCTAAGCTTGGTAGACTCTATCTTTTTCTTTGCTAACCAATTGAGCTCGATAGAATCTATCTAATAACTAATATAAAATTTGTGTAACATCAAAGACAACACACAATTGAACAATTGTATCCAACAATCTCCCTCTTTGGCATTAATGGCAACACAACATGTCATAGCAGAATGAAATTTGAAAACAAGTCTTTTTCTGATAGAATGTTTCTACCTCTTAGATTTCATTCCACAAACTTCTCAAATATAGTAATCTCCCTTTGTGAAGGAATTACATAACTTCTTTTCAAACATCAAACTCTTCACAAACAAATTCAAATTTCAGAAAGATGTGATAGTATACTCTCCCTCTTTGACAACATATGCCAAAGGCAACACAAACCAAATGAATATAAATGTACCTTATGTACTTATTCATATGCAATGTTTCCATGATTATTTTGCATCAACGGAAAGATCTTCAACTTAATACCTATTGATGCATCACTAAAACTTCATTTCAGTTAGCTTTAGATAGGGGAATGACCCCTAGCTTACCTCTTAGATACAAGAATGCATCCTTAGGTAAAGGCTTGGTGAATGTGTAAGCAATTTTTTCCTTTGTATGGACATATTCCAATCTAATCTCCTTATCCTACACCAATTCTCTGACAAAGTGATAATTTATTGCAATGTGCTTGGTCTTTGAGTGCATCACTAGATTTTTAGATATGTTAATTGTACCTGTATTGTCACAAAACATAACAATAGGTTCTTTGATTTCTTCCTTCATGCCTTCCAATAATTGTTTGAGCCAAACAATATTATACTAGTTTACTACTGCTGCATGTGGAATGGGATGTACAATTTTTCTTTTTACGTGTCCAAGAAACCAACCTCTTTCCAAGAAAGAAGGCTCCTCCACTTGCACTCTTTTTGTCACCAATGTTTCCTGCCCAATTTGCATTAGTAAACACTTTCAAATCTAGATTACCTTCAAATTTTTACCATAATCCATAATCTTTAGTTTCTTTCAGGTATCTCATGATCCTTTTGATTGCCATCATGTGATTTTCTCTTGGTTTTTCTGAAAATCTTGCTACAATACCAACTGCAAGAGCAATATCTGGCCTTGTATGAACTACATATTGCAACTTTCCAATCATAGATCTATATAATGTCTAATCTACCTCCTTTGATTCATCATCCTTGGTAAGCTTTAGACCAGTGCACATAGGAGTTCTAACTAGTTTACAATCTTCCATACCAAACTTTTTCAATATCACCTTGATGTATTTTGACTGAGTAATGTAGATGCCATTCTTACTCTACTGAATTTGAAGACCAACAAAGAATTTGATCTCTCCAAACATAAACATCTCAAATTCCTTGTTCATTTGCTCTAAAAATTCTTTGTAAAGATCATCATTCCCTATGAACAAAGTATCATCCACAAATATTTCTGCCAAAACAATCTTATTATTTGGTCCTTCCTTGATATACAAGCTACTGTTATCATTAGTTCTCTAAAAACTAATCTGAATAAGATAGTTATACAATCTTTCGTACCATGCTCTAGGGGCTTGTTTTAGACCATACAATGCTTTGTGTAATTTGTAGACCATGTCATTAGTGTCTAGATCAACAAAACCTTCAGGCTATTTAATGTAGACTTCTTCCTCCAGTATACCATTGAGAAATGTTGACTTTACATCCATTTGATAAACTTTAAATCCTTTATTTGCAGCATATGCAAGTAGGGTCTTGACACCATCCAATCTTGCAATAGGAGCAAAAGTCTCTCCATAGTCTATTCCTTATTCTTGAGAGTATCCTTTGCATACCAGTCTAGCTTTGTACCTTGACACCTTACCATCTTCATTCAACTTATTTCTAAATACCCACTTAGTTCCAATCACATTTTTATCTTTAGGCCTGGGTACAAGAGTCCATGTTTTGTTTTTCTCTATTTTCTCTATCTCTTCATTCATAGCCTCAATCCAACTTTCATTTCCTAATGCATCTTTGACACTTCAAGTTCAAAATTAGAAAGTAAACAAGTACCTTTCAACTTACTTCTTGTCAGAGTTCCTTCAAATTTGTTTCCAATGATCTGATCTAGTGCATGATGTCTCCTGACATATTTGGCTAATACAAGTTCCTTGCCTTTTGAACACATTGCATTCTCATCCTCTTGCACTTCAACTTTAAGTTCTAGCTATTTTGTCTGCTACTTGGGTCCTTTAGACTTGGTAGGCATTCTCTCAGTAGCATCAAAATGTGACTCAGGTTCTTGTAGCTCAGTTTGAACTTCTTGCAACTTGGTTACTGAAGACTCAGGAGTAGAAGATTCCTGATTAATAGATGTATCTGGCACTATATTAGGTTCAATGAAAACAAATCTTCTATAATCTTTTGGTTCCTTTTTTCTTTCTTCTTTAGTTCTTTCTGCAAACTCATCAACTTTCACATGTGCACTTTCTATGACTTTGTGAGTAGACAAATTCAAACATCTATATGCTTTACTTTTGCAAGAATATCCCAAAAATATTCTTTCATCACCCTTCACATCAAATTTACCTTGTCTAGATTCTTCCAAAATGTAACATTTTCTTCCAAATACTTTTAGGCAACTTACATTGGGTTTATGGCCATACCATAACTCATAGGGGGTTTTGAATGAGTCCTTCTTTAGCTGTACTCAGTTCAAGGTATGAACTATAGTGCTAATAGCTTCCTTCCAGTATTTGCTAGCAACATTCTTTTCAATTATTAAAGTTCTTGCATAGTCCATGATGGATCCATTCCTCCTTTTAGCTATTCCATTTTTCTCGGGAGTTCCAGGAGCTAATACCTATCTTTTGATTCCTCTTTCAATGCAAAAGTTATTGAATTCATGGGAAATGAATTCACCACCTCTATCTGACATCAAACATTTTAGTCTTTTTCATGTTTCCTTTTCTACTCTGGCCAAATACCACTTGAACTTTTCAAATGCTTCTAATTTCTCTCTTAAGTACATGACAGTCATTATTCTTGAGTAATCATCAACAAAAAGAATGAAGAACTTAGAATAACTTTCAATTCCAATAGGTCCACATAAATCAATATGCACAATTTTTAAAACTTCTTTAGACTAATAGTTCTTACTTTTAAAGCTAGTCTTTCCCATCTTACCAATCTGACAATTCTTGCATAAACCAACATCAAGTTTTTTTTATACTAGGAATGCCTCTAACCTTCCTAAATTTTCTTATTTTCACTAGATTAACAAAGTTCACATGACCCAACCTTCTATGCCATAACCAAATTTCTTTAACTTGAGTAATAAAACATGAACATTCACTAAGTTCAAGATAGAACAAGTTAGCTTTTGTTTGAATGCCAGATCCAATCATCTTTCCTTCGTCATCTAGCAAGCTTTCTTTTTCATGCATGAATTCCACTTTGAATCCATTATTGATTAGCTATGCCACACTCAATAGATTGTGTTTTAGACCTTCTACCTAATAGGCATTATCACATACAAGCTTTTTGGTTAGTGAGATTCTTCCTCTTCCTTTTATACAACAAGGTTTATTATTACCAAACCTCGCACTACCACCATCATAGTCTTCAAAATGTTCAAACTTAGTTTTATCACCAGTCATATGATGAGAGAAACTACCATCTATGATCCATGTATCATTTTTTCTCACATGAGAGATAAGTGCCATTTCTTCATCATTATTAGATTCATCTTTCACAACAATGTAAACAATCTCATCTTCATCATCATTAGAATCATTAGAATCCTTAGCCATGAAACATGTTTTCTTACCTTTTTCCTTGAATGATTTGAAATATTTCTTGCCATTGCAATTGTGACCTTTCTTCTCATCCTTGTTTTTCTCGTTTGGGCACCTAGCAGCAATATGTACAATTTCCTCACATGAAAAATAGATTAGAGGAACTTTACCTTTATATTTCCCTCTGCCTCTAGTATATTTCCTTGCAAGCAGATCTTTAACTACCTCAAGATCACTATCTAAACTTTGTTCTAATTCTTATTCACTTTTTGACTAAGAATCCTTTATTTTCTTGCCTTTCTCCTTGAGTGAAAGCTTGGCTTCAAATGCTGGCTCAATGTTCTTGGAAGCTAGAACATAGTTATCATAGTTATCTAGCTCAGATGTAGTCAATCTTCCTGCTATGGCTTCTAAATTTATTTTATGATTTGCTTCACATCTTCCTTCTTGAATTGCAAAAACTCTAATTGCATAAATAGGAAGTAATGTTTCAAGAACTTTACTTACAACTATTTCCTCCTCAATATCTCCTACAGAGGCCTTGATAGCACTAACAACTACTTTGACTCTTTCAACATATTTGGCAATGTTTTCATCCTCTCTCATCCTCATCTGATCAAATTTTCCTCTTAGACTTTCTACTTTCACTCCTCACATTATCATCACCTCCATAGATCTCTTTCAGCTTGTTCCACATTTTAAAGGCAATTTTGTAGTTCTTAACATCATCAAATTCTTCATAGCTTGGGGCAGATGCAATGTCTATCATCATGGTGCTATGAGTCTTCTTCTCCACAATGTCATTGGTAGATAATATACCAAAAGGAGTTACATATGCTTCATCTAGATATTTCAATCCTATATCTCCAATGGAAGCTAGATGGAGTCTGATGAGAGCTTGCCATGCTGAAAAGTTATCCCTATTAAGCCTTGGAATTTCTCTCTTGTAAGACATCCTGATCTTTAGCTTGGATCCTTGAAATCATTCCTACAAGCACCAAAAGCTCTGATACCAATTTTTGGAAATATAGATGGAGCAACTGAAGGGGGACGAGGGACTGAATCGACTACCACAAAAATAAATCCATAGATCCCTTAGATGTCTTAGATAACTAGTTACTACTGCCACTTGGTAGCACACAAAAAAAATGTTGTAACTCGGTAGATGAACTATGTATTAACTTATTACTGATATTTAAGCATTCACAATTATTAACATGCATGCAAAATGAAATAACATGAACACAAGAGACACCAAATTTAATGTGGAAACCCAATATGAGAAAAACCACCAAGTAACTAGCTACCAATTTTCACTCTTCTGAAGTGAGCCCTATTAGGAGCCAACCCTGTTAAAGGTTACAAAACACACTCTTAGGTGTGACCTTGTTAGAGGATTTAACCACCTTTCTAGGAGTGGCCTTGCTAGAGGACTGTAGAACAATTTAGTAGAACTGTCCACCTTGTTAGAGGATTTACAAAATGGTTGTTAAACCAACTCTGTTAAGAGATTTAAAAATCACTGCTATAATGATGAAAAAGTAACAATGAAGTGACCTTAATGAGATGCAACTAAAATTTTCTATTGCAAATCTTTATTCTACTTCAATAGATCCTCACTCATTGAATACACCTTTGCTGCTCCTAAAGGATATCTGATCCTTCTACAAAATTTTCTCACACTTCCTCTTTACACAATCAACTCACTTGCATGCTCACTCATTCATACATCCATCCATACTTTAGAATTCACAACTTGACCTTTTATTTATACCTTACAAATTGGTAAGTCAGTTCATTTACAAGTTACATTTACCAATGAACAATACTTTAATCATTATAATCATTTAAATGAAACAATTAAACTTTATTTCCCAAAAAAATGAAATCCTTCATTGGCTTACCCTGCTCGGTACTTCTCCAAAAATGATTTCTAGTGTTAACCAAGTAAAGCTCGGTAAACATTGCAAACTCTACAAAATCCTTTGGAGACCGAGTGAACTTGGTTAGAACTAATTTTCCTTCGCTGACCTTGTGAGCTTGGTAGAAACTAACTTCTGCCATAGAATCCTTCAGTACCCAAGTAAGCTTGGTAGAAGCTATCTTCATAGTGTAACTTCTAGACACTCTCGGTAGACTGTGTAAATTTCTTTGCTAACCATCTAAGCTTGGTATACTTTGTCTTTTTCTTTGCTGACCAACTGAGCTCGGTAGACTCGATCTGATAATTGATATGACATTTATGTAACATCAAAGAAAACACATAATTGAACAATTGTATCCAATAGAAACACTCATGAAGAAAGAACTACATCTTTCTACTCATGAAGGCTTAGTCCACCTTGCTGCTAAGCTGGCCATCTAGATCAAGTCATTAGAGGTAGCTTGTGACAATTGGGATGCTACATTGAAAATCATGCTTGAAGCCCACAAATCATTTTTGGAAAAATACACTCTTAGTGTATAACCCTTTGACATAAGTGTCAAAATGGGGGAGAAATAAGAAGTCATATGGGAGAAATGAGAAGTATGGGGGAGATAACATTTTTGGGAAAGGATCAACTAATGCAAATCTAATTGAGAAAGGATCAACTAATGCAAATCTACTTAGTAGAAGGAATAATTTTGATTTAGATATAGAACAACACAATCAACTCAGGGGGAGTTATTGTATTTTGAGGTATGATTGACAAATTCATAAGCTTTTGCAAAATTTTAAAGTTTTTTGAAATTTTGTATATATGGATATTATCTAAGTTATGCTTGAAAAGCTAAAGGTTATTCATACATGCTCAAGTATTTTTCCACTTATGTCAAAGGGGGAGATTGCTAATCTTAGATTGGTTTTGACATATTAGTGACATTATACTTAAGTCATTTAATTAGTTCATTCTGAACAAGTAATACATGATGAGCATAAAGTTGCCAAATAGTATATGCCGAACGACAAATATTTAGTATGATATGAGTAACTAGTAAGTGTTAAGTCACTCAAGTCCTAAGCAGATGGTATGTGCTAATCTATTTAGATTCTAGGTGATTAGTGGATGTTGAGTGATTAGTGGATTTCAAGTCATTCAGAGGCCAAGTTACAACATTGAAGTTGTAGTTGATGCTGAGCATCAGGGACTTCAAGTGTTGAGTTACATAGTTTTCACATGGATGTTTATAATGTCACAAACTTTAATGTAAACTATTTTTGGGATGACTTAAGGATTATTTTATGATCTTTGATGATAAGGATGAATCTTAATTGTGAATCCCTATGCATTATATGCATTCAATCAGAAAAAGGGAAGGATTAAGAGGCAATATGGGTGAATCAAAACCGTTGATTCATACCTAATCTTATGTCACCTAGGTCTTCTTAAGGAAGACAAACCCTAAAATTTTTATGAATGTTTAAGGAAAATTAAAGAGAGTTTGCATGCAAAAATAGATAATTCATGGTGACTAAGGTGTTATGATTTGAGTTACATTGTAGAATTAATTAAAGGAGAATAGAGGACTCAAAGGATAAAAGAGATACATCTGATCAGAAAAAATCAAGTATGTTGATATTACAATCAAGTTTTTATTATTAATGACACACACACTTATTCAGATGATTAGTATCTACTAAGATTATTGTATAGTTAATAGTGTTAACCAAGTAATTTAGGCTTTATCGAGTTTTACAGTCACTACTGACTTCTAGGAACAATATTTAGTTCACACCAAGCAGTATCTACCAAGTTGGTGATTACCACTGTAAATTGAGCTTCATAGTGTTTACCAAGTTCTAGTGCTTACCAAGTTTATAGTTTTACCAATGTGAATCTAGTGTTGATTGAGCTATATAGTTTCAACCAAGTGATTCATTTTATACTGAGCTCATAGTGATAGTGTTGACTAAGCCACGTAGTGTCAACCAAGTGATTTAGTTTATATGTCAAGTTTCATATTATTCAATGAGTCAACAATGTAGACCAAGTTCAGACTACTTGGAAGTGATTAGTATGAACTAAGCTTCTACATCTATGAAGTGCATGAAAATGTCAAGCATTGATAATGGTTTCTGAGTATCAATACCTTACAGAGTTTTTGTTTAGAATGCCAACACCATTAGCTAGGCCAACATTGTGTATGGTGGTGAAACGTGTATTGTAGTTGACTTTTATAAATTGTAAATTAGATTGGTATACATGTAATGTATTGTATCACATCCAAACATGATGAATAATGAATGAATAGAAAGAAGATGTAAGAGCAGAAGAGAAAAATAAAAGGCTACAACAATATACATAGCAGCAAATATTTATCTATCACAACAAGGTGATCATTACACTCCAAAGGAATCTCATTCAACAAATCAAGGTTGTAGATCAAAGATCAACCACTAGTTCATCCTAATAGGTGGAACAGTGGAATCCTTTCACAAGGTAGACTTAATAGTCTTTTGTAAATCTCATTACTGAGTGCATACTTCATTGTATGTTTGTAAATCCTTTTGCAAGGTGGATCTAGCAGTCCTTATTGTTTCTAAAAAGTTAGATCATCAAAAGTGATCATTGTAAGCCTTAATAGGCCAAATTTATACTGCAATACTAAAGCTTGTGGGTATCATACCCACCCTAGTTTTACTTTCTATTTGAAAGATTTTTGGGTTACCTATTGTGTCAAAGTGTTATGAATGTTTTAATGCTTTCATTTTTTCATGCATGCAATTAGATGGAAATACATATGAAGGATTAATTGGTGAATTAAGATTAAGATTTATTGGTTACTTATTCACCCTTCCTCTCTTAGTAAATTAGCCTATCTTATATTTCCAACATTTGGTATTAGAGCTTTGTGCTTCTCAAAGAAGAAGTTTAAAAGCTTGAGCAAAGATCAGAGGTAATGGAGGTATTTGGACTTGATAAGGCTATTGACAATGAAAAGTTAGACTTGGAATTAGCTATTGGGAAACTTAAGAAAGAAAAAGAGAAACTCTCTCAATCCCTAAAAAGAAGAAAAGATCTTGCAGTACAAATTAATGACAAACTCTATATTGAGGAAAGTATTGAAGATATCCATTAAGAAAGTAATTCAAATGAAGCTAATGAGGCAATCAAAGAACTATTAGAAAATAATAACAACCTTCATGAAGAAGTAAGAAAACTAAAAAGAGAATAAGAAATTCAGTTAGTAAGATTGTGTGAAGTCATTGAAAAGAAAAAAAAGATCAAAGAAGAGTTAGAAGGAAAGGGAAATGAAATTCAACATCTATCCCCTCAATAGGTAGACTTCATTGATCATATTACTAATGAAAATGAAGAGTTCAAAAAATGAAAGATTGCAAAATGATCTAAACATTGGGAAAAAAACCAATTAGAGGATGATGAAATCTGAAGTAGACATGAATCAATTGAATAAGAAAATTCAATACAGATAGAAAGGCAAAGAAGGAATCAGATACACAGAAGAAGGTGAATCACCAAAACAAGGAGCTCAGAAGAATCAAAGACCTACTTGAAATCACTGTGGTAAGCTAGGTCATACATCAAACAAATGTTGGAGTAATGGTAAAGAAAAATTCAATAGAAAATGCTACAATTGAAATAAGCATGGTCATAGAGCCAATGAATGCAAAAAGAAACTAAAATTTGAGGGCAAATGTCACAAATGCAAGATGTATGGGCAAAAATCTTCTAAATGCAAAACCAAATAATTGAATCCAATAGAAAAAATTGTAAATGCTATATTTGGTTGGGACTACAACACTTGGTGTAGATGTCATTACTATGGAGAATTTGGATACATTGGAATAATTTGTGTGAAACATCACATGAGAATAAGAGATACCACTAGAAGATGTTTCATTTGTATAGAACTTGGAAACCTTGTCAAAAACTAGATGAAAAGAAAGCCAAGACTGATAACATCAAAAAAAAAATGAGACAACAATGGATTCTAAAATCTTCTGAGAATGCAAGTCTGAGTAATGAAGTAAATGTCACTCAAGAATGGGTAACTCAAACATTTCTACTTGATCCCCCACAAGAACAGTTGGAACTAAGATTCTAAAATATACATCCTACATCAATTCCAGTTAGTAAGAAGGAAAGATCCATATCAACATTCTAGATGCAAAGGGATCATTGAGTATCTAAAGAAATTCTAGACATTACCAAGCAAGGATGGGTTGCAAGACCCTATTGAGCAAGGTCGGGAGTAACTAAGTCATTATGTGGATATTAAATCATAAATGGATCTACCAAGAAATTAATTCAAATTGAGTGGAAGAAAGTCTTCCTTTGTGTAAGAAAAAATGCTAGGCATTTATGGTGATGGGAAAGTAAAATTTGTTAAAAATGGTGAAATTGAATTCATTTGTCATTGTGAATTTTCTAGAGCTTATGCAAAGAATGATTTCTGTACATCCAAGCAATCTGTGCAAATCATTGTGAGTTTTTTCATGTTTTTTGAAACCCTACTAAGCAATGGTATCCTCTAGTAGAAAAACCAAGAAAGGATCTGAAATATTAGTCTAAGGATTTGAATGGAAAGCACAAGATTTCAAATTGAGTCCAGTAATTGTGGAAACATTGGATCATAGTTGAGCTCAATCATAGATTCCATCTAAGGTACTTATGATTAATTATATTTTCTCACATTTTCATTGTTCAATTCAAGATATAGGAACCCTAGAGATGGATGAAACTTTGGAAAAGCTATGTGTGAATGGTGTATTAAAACCTGAACATCAATACCTAGAAACCAATGGTTTAACCCACATTCTGCACATGCCCTAAGACTTTCAGATAAAATGGATAAGGTTTATCCTTAGCCGTATACACAATGGGAAGTTATGGTTGGAACAACCTATCTTGATAACAAAAAAAGTGATTCATCAAATCATAGGACTTCCAGTGTTGGCAAAGACAAAAACCACTAAAACTCTTATCAAATGGGATAGAAGAGCAATGAAGATCAGTTGTGTAGTTGACATGGAGTTCAAGTTTGGAATTCACATAATTATATAGAAAATATGTAGTTCCAATCAACTCAATAGTGTATCATGTGAAGTAGTGGATCTTGCTTTCAAGGTGGCAAAGAACATGTCCTTCAACCTTCCCGAGTTGATGTTGAACCAATTCAACAAAAACATGGAAAACATCAAGACGTTGAAGAATAACCCATGTAATTTTGGTTCATTTCTAACCTGTTTATTCTTCTTTGTACAAAATTTTTTCCCCTCAAAAGGCACAATTGTATGGAGAAAAGATGTACCTATACTTTATCAAATCAATGAGTATATAGCAGAAATGGGTGAAAATTATGTCAGTATCATGGATAATTATTTTGATTCTTTTAAGCAAAAGATGAATAGTAGATTAAGAGTTCCTAAGAAACTTGTAGAAGACTACAAGGATGATATTTTTTTTATGATTGATTGTTACAAAGTGTATATACAAGCAATCAAACCAAGAGTGGTATGGGTCAAGCCTTTAGCCTATGAGTTTAATATTGATGAAACCAAAGACATCATTGAAGCATTGTTGAATGAACTTGTGGATGCCAAGGCCACATATTTTGGTACATATGATGAAGGCAAAGCTAGAATAGAACTAGAAATAAAGATTCCTTAGGCTATCAGTAAAGGAAATAAGAGGATAGAAAAACTAAAACAAACTAGTTCTACTCTCCTATTGAAAGAAGGTAAAGGAGATGATATAATAGAAGATGATGTAGAAGATGAGGTAGATGAAGCAAAATTAGAAGAAGAAGAGCCAGTTAAGAAGAAAGGTAAGGTTACCATAACCAAACCTACCAAGTCATCTACTCTAGTATTTACAAGAAGAACATCTAGAAAGAAATTGAAATTGGGTGAAGAAGCAGAGGATGTGATTTTTAAACAACCTCCACCCACATGTCAAGAGAAACTAAAAGAAATTGATTCTAGAGCTAGCATGAATTTTTTTAGATCATTGAAGTATGAGACCAAAAATGCAGAGGAAAGGTGGGAATTTGAAGACATGGTTATGTCTAAACTAGTTAAATGGAAATACTCACTAGACCAACTTGCACAATAGATTCTCAATGAACTAATGGAGAGGATCAAGCCAAGATGGAAACATGCCAAGAAAACTGCAAAAGATATATATGAGTAGACTTTGAGGCAACTCATGCTAAGTCTCAATGAAAAAGAAGTAAAAGAATCCATCAAGAAGAATGAAGTAAAAATTACTTTGAAATTTAACACCTGATTGACACTAGTTAATGACATTGAACATGTGGTGAGGAATGACACCAATAAATGGAAAAATATCTATAATCTTCATAAGTAGAGTGATTTTGTTGTTAATATTAGTAATAAAGATGATGATGGTGAAAATGACAAGAAAGAGGACAATGATGATGAATAAGTAACAAATTATGATAATATAGATGATGAGGAACAAGAATAAGAAGCCACTAAGGAGAATCTCCCTGAGGTTCAAAGCATTAAGGAAAAAAAACCTAAAAAAATTGTAGCAGCTGTTATAGCCTCACTTCCTCATTCTCTGAGAAAATCTTTAAAGCCATCAAGCTCAAAGAAAGATAATATTGAGTTGGTTGTGACAAGCACTACAAATCCGAGCACTCAACCAATCTTTGCACCTATTCAACTCATTACTTCATTGACTAAAGTGACCAACACTTCATCTATTGAGTAGCCAATGCTTTCTCCTTCATCAATTTTGGCTACTCAAAAACAAAGTGTTCCTTTAATCAGTGCAAGATCTACATTTGTTGCTAGTCCTTCCATTTCCACTATTTTTATTATTCTGAGTATGTAATTAATAAGTACAAAGATAGTTGAGAGCAAGCCTCAACTGAGTACAAAAGTTTCTAGCAAAGGCAAAGATAAGGAAGAAGACATTGGTCTTGATGAGGATATAGTTATCCCAAATTTGTATATCTCTAATCTAAATCTTGATCAAATGCATACAGTAGGTGAGCTTTTGTAGAAGAAAGCTAAGCAACAAAGGCTTAGAAAAGAGAGAAACAAAGAAAAGCAAGTGCTAGAAGATGCAAATAACATTCTTGTAGATGGACTCAGCACCGAGGTTGATACTTCTCAACCTATTTTGGCTCAATTAGCAAAAGTGATCCATAAATTTAATGAATATTTGAATGGACAAGAGAAATTGTTGCAAAGAGCAGAGAATTTTTTTGAAAACTAAGTATTGGAGCTAGTTGCACAGAAGATTGCAATATACCAAGTAGACTTGTCTACTATTTTAGGCTCATTGGAAACTTCTACCAATAATGTCACTTCTCTATTTGATAAATTATGTGATATATCTATATTTACATAGGAAATCAAAGGTAAACTCTCCAAGATAGATAAAAATCTGAAGACAAGTGCACCCCAGTTGTCACTTGACCTAAGCTACAGTTCTATTCATTACACAAAGATTAGATTTCTAATTAATATGCAAGCATAATTACTAAGGGAAGAAGCCAGAGTAAGGGACACACTTGTAAATATACAAGGCATGATTCTTCCAAACATATATGCATTGTAAAAACATATTGCACATGCCAAAAATCTCATCCATGATAACAACTTCTCCATAACTGATCACATGATGGAATTATCAACAGAAGTTTAGATTCCATTACATACAAGCAAGGTGTTGTAAGAAAATTGGGAGAAGACAATGTCATTAATTTTAAAGGTACATTTTGACTTCTTGTCACATTTTGGCATTACCATGTAGCATACACCTTTGGAATCTATGTCATAAGGGGGAGAAGATTGTATTATAAGATGTGATATGTAAAAATGAGATAATATGTGATGATGCAATAAAAGGGGAGAAGTCAAGATGATGTATATAATGTGTAAAGTATATTGAATATATATGTATAGGGGAGCATCATAATATTATACATATACATGTATAGATATTTAGATAAACATCTCTTACAAAAGAAATTTTGAAAAATTTCAAAAATAAAGTACATTACTGAGTTGGAGACACATGATGGAGACTACAGATTATTTTGAGCTTTTTGAGAACTCAATTTTTATTGATAAGTGTTTTTGTCACTAATGCCAAAGGGGGAGATTGTTAACATTACAGTCAAGTTTGTTTATTAATGACACACACACTTAGTCAGACGATTATTATCTACCAAGCATATTGTATAGTTAACAGTGCTAACCAACTAATTCAAGCTTTACTGAGTTCTATAGTTTCTACCAAGTTCCAAGAATAATATTCAATTCATGCCGAGTAGCATTTACCAAGTTGGTGATTATCAGTGTAAACTGAGCTTCATAGTGTTTATCGAGTCTCTTAGTGCAAACCAAGTTCTCCAGTGCTTCTTGAGTTCGCAATTTCAGCAATGTGAATCTAGTGTTGATTGAGCTATATAGTGTAAACCAATTGATTTAGTTTATACCGAGCTCACAGTGATAGTGTTGATCAAGCTATGCAATGCAAACCAAGTGATTCAATTTATATGCCGAGTTTCATAGTATTCACTAAGTCACTAGTGCAGACTAAGTTTAGACTCCTTGGAAGTGATCAATATGAACCAAGCTTCTACGTCTACCACGTACATGATGATGTCGAGAATTGACAATGGTTTTTGAGTATTAGAACCTCACTAAGTTTATCTTTATAACCTGAGTACCAATAGTAGGGTTGACTTCGTGTATGGTGGTGAAACTTGTATTGTAGCCAACTTTGATAAATTGTAAATTGGATTGGTATATATGTAATATATTATATCACATATAAACATGATGAATATTGAATGAATGGAAATAAGATATAAGAGTAGAAGAATGAAATAAAAGGCTATAATAGTACAAGAAGAAACAAAGATTTATCTATCACAACAAGGTGATCGTTACACTCCAAAGGAATCTCATTCATCAAATTAAGGTTGCAGATTAAAGATCCACCACTAGTTCATCCTAAAAGGTAGAATAGTTGAATGCTTTCACAAGGTAGACTTAATAGCCTTTTGTAAATCTCTTTATTTAGTGCATACTTCATTGTATATTTGTAAATCCTTTTGCAAGGTGGACCTAGCAGTCCTTATTGCTCCTAATAGGGTAGATCATCAAAAGTGATCATTGTAAGCCTTAATAGGCCAACTTTATACTAAAATACTAAAGCTTGTGGGTGTCATCCCCACCCTAGTTTTACTTTTTGTTTGGAAGGTTTTTGGGTTACCATATTGTGTCAAAGTGTTATGAATATTTTAATGCTTTCAATTTTTCATGCATGCAATTAGATCATAATACATATGAAGGATTAATTGGTGAATTAAGATTAAGTTTTATTGGTTACTGATTCACCCCTCCCCTCTCAGTAACTTAGCCTATCTTATATTTCCAACACAAGTATACATCAGGATAGAGGTGATTTGAAATCAAGAAACAAAGTGCTAATCGAAGGATCATTGTTGAGATATTTTAACAGGTGAAACAATTAAATCTTCTAACAAAGTAGTCTTAATAGGATATTGTAAATCCTTTAATAGGGTGCTTACTTCATTTTAAGTTAAAGTCCTTTTACCAGGCACACTTTTAGAAGGGTGTTCAAATCATTTAATAGGGTAAGATCTAACAATCTTTTAAGCTTTTAATAGGGAAAATCTTTCATAGGGTAGATCATGTTTCATGATCAAACATTGTAACCTTCATTGGATAAACTTTATTATGGCAGTAGTGAAAATTTGTGGTTGTCATCCCCACCTTAGTTTTACCTTCTCCTTGGAGGGTTTCTAGGTAACCAGATATCTTATGTTGTACATGTGTTGAATATTTTAATTTCATGCTATTGATGTATAAGCTTAATTTGGTATTTTAGTTTATATGCATAGATTGTGAGATGGATGTGTGGTGAATGATTTTGAGGTTAAAATTTTTAAGTACTGATTCACACCTCCCCCTATTAGATTTTACTTCCCTATTGTATTTCCAACATATTTTTAGACAACCTCAATTTTCCCTTGGTTCTATAAAATGTTTTCAGAGAGGGATGACATTTTCCCCTCAAATAAATAGACGCGTGTCCACACAAATTCAATTTTTCCATCTATATTATGCATGACCGTATATTAGATGAACCATATTTACCTTGGAAATTCTAGAATGCTAGTTTTCTTACATAGGTTTTTCCAAATATTTGGTACGTGCTATAATATTCCCATGGATTTCACCACAAAAGAGTGGTATAAATACATTAATAGATTAGCAGATTGTCTCAATTCCAATTAGTATCTAGTAATGAAGTCTTAATTTCTCATACTGCTGAGATCATTATGAGGCAAGTCGTGACTGTGACAACTACACTTTAACCAAAGGTAAGTAACTCAAACCCTTATTTGTCTATTCTCTATAATTTTAGTTCATTCTTATATGTAGTAGATACAAGTTAAACTGTTAGTGGTTAGTTATCAATTGGGACCAATACAACAATAAGGGAGACTTAGGACATTTGTATTTTAAAGTGTAGGTCATACAACCAATGAATACTTTCTAGATAAATATATGTAATAGACTATAGTCAATTGTCAATTTTTGAATAACTTAAATTTTATGGCAACCTATTTTACTTTGGAGATGTCAAACATGAACAAGGGTAAGAGTCCTACGTGGTGGAAGTCAACAAAGGCCAGCCAAGCACACTCAAACCTTGGCATCATATTTTGGTGGCAAAAATCAGGAAGCAACATTATCACTAGTGTATTTACAAAATTTCCAACCACTGCCACTACCAATTCCACTGGCACATATTGAAGAAGTTGGTGAACCTAATATATCTAATCATAATGACCATAAAGAAGATATTCAAGTAAATAGCTAGAGTAGCCAAGATCTACAAGTCAATACCTAGAGTAGCCAGAATAATATAATAAACTTGGATGATAATTCCAAAGATGGTGATGATGCATGACCAAGGAAGGGAAAAAGGAAATATAATGCAAACTAGTGTGATATCCAACAAAAATTAGCATTAGGATATATCAATTAGAAAATTTCAAATAGAATGAGCCTCAAAGTATCCATTCATTGAACTTGTATGCAATCCAAAAGAAGGTGAGCCTCTAGTAGGATGTAGATGAATGATATGCTCAAGGATAAATAAAAATGAAAAGAGGTTTTAGCTAAAAATTGAAAAAACATAGAAAAACATATCGGTAAAGTTTATGAGAAGAAAATCATAGATGGAGTGGAAAAATTAGTTACAAGATGGAAAACCAAGGAGGAATGTTAACATATTAAGAATGCAAAAATCTTACAATTTCTAGAGAAAGTACATACAAAGCCTACTGAAGTAAAGGGCTCCATGGAATCTCTTATTGAAAAAAAATGGAAGTTTAAGAGGGTAACATTCTTTAGTTAAGTGTTGTCTTCTAGATTTTAAGCAAAGGGCATGCCATGATAGACTACCTATCATTGAGTAGTTTATTACACTTTACAAAAGTTTGTTACTATTCCAGGAGTCAATGGTTAGTAAATAGTGGATGGGAATAGGCAAGTTGTCTTGCTAAAGTTGAAAAGGAAGATATCAAAGAAAAAATTAAAGAGTCAAATTTCATTGCATTATCTTTAGATGAGGTGACAAAAATAAACAAAACTTCCTAGGTATGCATGCATGTTTATATTGTACACAAATTTGTCCACCAACCCAATCTACTAACTATAGTTAAATTGAAGGATAATCCAACAATGGAAAACATATTTGAATTAGTAAAAAGTTCCCTAACTGAATATGGAGGTATAGATGAAATGATAACTACCCAAAAGATGGTGTGTGTTGGAGCAGATGGAGCTTCAGCAATGCAAGGCCACAAGAATGGTCTTGTCACAAAGTTAAAAGAATTTGTTTCACCTTACATTGTTGGCATTCACTGCATGGCCCATAGAATGAATCTAGATTTTGGAATTGTTAGCAACTCTCCAAAAATATATAGAGTTGAAGTTTTAATCAATGAGATCCATAGGCATTTTTGTCAAAGTCCTAAACTATTCAAGGAATTTCAATTGTATGTTGAGGGCTTAACTAATGGGGGAAAGTTTCTTAAGGATATGATAACAGATGGATCTCTTTGGATTGACCAGCTCATCGAGTTTTTTCTACATATCCATTGTTTCTTGGTATAATGGAATCAACTCACGATGATCAAGGTGGCCAACAAAAATATGGCGATCTTCTTGAAAGGTTAAGTAATGTAGAGACACTCTTAACACTAGCATCCATTCTCCCCATGTTAGAGGAAATGAGAAATATAGTGAAGAAGATGCAACAAAAATATATTTATATTACATAATTAAATAAGCTGCGTAAAATGACATGTGCAACCCTCACCAATCTCTACAAAAATTTAGATTCAATTTCTGTGGATGAGAAACTTTTAGGGTGGATGAAAATCACACATTTGGATAATCCTGATAACTTTTTAAAGATTGATGCAAAGGGGGAATTATGTGCCAATATATAGGGAATTGAGATAGCAATGCACTACTATGGAAGGCCAATGTCCACAAGAAAAGGAAAGAAACCACACAATAAAAATTAACTATTACAAATGAAGTGTTTGAAATTTTTTTTTAGTCTATAATAAATTTTGTGAAAGATATTTCTAATAATATTTCGTTAGAAATTAGAGAACAATTTCCTCGACACAAATTGCTTGAATCAATGTGTGTTGTGTTTCCCCATTACTGGAGTTTAAGAAGTGCTAAATATTTTTGAGATAAGTTAATGGTTTTGATAGATCAATTTTGCAAAAGAAAAGAAATTAATGGGGTGACTATAAATAGAGTTTTGGATGAATCTTGTTTGAGAGAATAGTCATGTCATTTTTCTTGTGCAATGATGGAACACTATGATCTTATGCAAAACCCCAGAGAAGAAGGATCAATTACCAAACTTTGGAAAACTCTAGCTTAGAGTGAAGTGTTACAAAATTCAATATCAAAAATTTTCAAGCTTGTTGAATTATGTTTGACCAAGATATTGGGGTCTGTGGAGGATAAGAGAGTTTTCAGTGCTTTAGGGTTCCTAAAATAAAAGGTAAGAAATAAACTAGACAAGAATTTAGAAATTTTTTGAAGGTTGTATACATCTAGATATGAAATCAATAATTTTCCTTATAAAAGGGCACTAAAATTGTGGATGAAGAATTGCCAATGAAGAGGTTTGGGTAACGTTTCAAACAATGAGATTAATAACCCAAATAGTGGTGCTGGCAGTTGTAGCATTGATGTTGAAGCTGAGGATTACTATCAAGATGACAAAGGTATGCCTATTGGAGAAAACATGGAGCATGATGGTTTGTTTGAACTTGATGCCGAGGAATCAAAAGATTTAGATGATGAGATGATGTGGCAAGTTTAATAGTTAAAATATGATGTGTCAATTCTGAATTATTATCTAAATCTAATCATGATTCATCTATCATGCATAATAAGTTATATCATTTTTTAAATGTCTAATGTCAAAAAAATAAGTACATTTTAAGTTAAATAATACCATGATTCATGAATTGAAAGATTCATTCAAATTCTACCATTACTATTATTTTTTATTTGCATTATTATGCTCATATGATATGTTGTTATGGTTCAATGATAATCCTTGATAATTTTTGTGAAAATATAGCAATTCAAATGATAAAATTCAATGAATTCAATTTGCAAAAGTTATATTTGAATGCTCAATTTCACAATCATGAGTTAAAAGTACTAAATTTACAACTATAACATTTAGCAAATGATCTTGAATTCCCTTCTATACAATTATAGAAATAAGGGAGCAACAAAAACTTTAGGTTGTTTTGCCTCATGGGAAGAGTCTTAGACTAGCATCAAATTTAGTATTAGAAACATTTTTTTCCTTTGCATTTGATGGGCTAGTAAAATATAACATTTTAATTCTGCTACATTTATCCTGTTCAAGAAATAAAGTTCAGACTTTAAAATCATATCAAAAAATTACAAATACAAATAAAGTAAACACTACAAAGATGATTAAAATTAATTTCCAAGTGTCATATGCTTTGATGCCTGATGGATGTCTTATGATATGACTGAAGATCCAGTCAAGGTTTTTAGGATGTTGAAGTTTGCTTCATTTGGTGTTTTAACATCTGTTATGTTATAGTAGATGACCTTTAACTTCGTCAGACTTCCATATTTGGAAGATTTACTTGCAACAAATGCTACATCCAATAGTGCATTCAAATTTGCCAATGGTTTGATGCAATTCAAAATGCCTTCAGGAGCTAAATCTTGAGAAAACTTAACTACTTTAGACATTATTTTGGCCTCCAACTCTTTTTGGTAAGTTTCCTTGCCAGTTAATGTCATTGATGAATTACTAGAGCAAGGAGTAGGAAAACCAAAAATTATCATTAATTTTTCTCTATCATCTATCTTGGTTAGTTTTCTCCCAATTGAGTTCAAATATTCCTCTCCTTCCCTTATAATCTAGCATTTTTGAATGATAGAGCTGATGACTTTACTGATGCACTAACGTGGTCATGAACTCCTTGGTTGGCCAATACCTATCACTGTGTGTGTTGATTATGTGTATAATCCATCTTACAGTCTTCTCAAGCTTAAAAAGGTCATTGTTCTTCTCAATCTCCTCTTTGATACTCCCACAAATAGCTCAAAAAATGTGATTTAATTCAAAGAAATCACACAACCTATCAGTATTTTCTATAATTTCCCCCCATAGTTTTTCTTTAATTAGCTTGACTAAATTTTTTATTTTTCATTTGAGTCAAACAAGTTGTTCTCGAAGGTTTTGATTATTTTATTAGCCTTCTATACCTCTTCCACCATTTGTGGCAACTGATTTTCACTTTGTTTCTTTATTTCCTCTTCTTTCTCTTCCCACTATTTTTATTTTTCCTTCTCATTTTCCAATTCCTTATTTATGTTATTGATTGTATGTCCACTAAACTCAAACTTTTTGAAAATATCTACTATAGATGCTCTTTCATCCTCAAGGTTTTTATTTGTTTCTTGCAATTTGTCCCCAAGTTCTTTGAATTTTTTAGTGGCTTCCATATTAACATGGTTCAGAGTATCACTAAGTTTCTTATTGCTCTATTCAAATTTTTCCTTCAACATCTCAAGTTCTGCTTCTCTCTCTACATTTACATTAGATAGCTTTTTATTGCTTTCTTCCAATTCTTCCTTTAGAATTTTCATTTCTGCCTCCATATTTTTTGGTCAAGGCTATGCACTTGGTCCTTGAGAGGAAGCACTTTTAATCCTTTTCTCTATTTCTTTGCACCTCTTATCTGCTACTTGCTCCTTTTCCTTTGCATTTCCTAAGCCTGCTTTTAGCTTTTCAATTGCCTTTTCTAGACCTTTTTTCTCTCTCTTCACCTAGAACAGTGAACTGTAGACCACATAGTTAATATTTTTTGCCACACTAACTTTGTCCACATTTTGTACTTTGGAGACATCCATAGATAGTGTGCTAACATGAAAATCTAATGGATTTATCTCACTCTCTGGTGGATTATTATCTAGCTATGGGGGACAAATAATCATAAACTCAATTATTTCTTTATTGGTGTTATATGTTGGAAATATCCTATTCGATGTAAGTTCTTGAGAATGAACCACCTCAAGTACATACTTCTTAAATGCCTTATTATTTTTTCTATTCATCTTTGTAGTTTCTTGAAAATTTGATACAAAATTATTGAATTAAAAATTTGGGTTTGTTGATATAATATGATGCTTGAAAGGAGACAGAACACTTGCAACATTGTACTTGTCTCCAAAAATGCCCAAGGTTGTAATAATTGCATTTTTATAATTACCAATACCAAAAAATCACCCCTTCCTAATCCTACCCCACTGCTACTGACAAGTGGATTTTTTGGACTATTCTAAAGGTTTTGTGTTGAGGGAGTTGAGACTGGCATAGTATTAGTATCAGTAGTCAAAATGTTTTGCTTCTTTGCTCAGTGACCTTCAACTCCAGGGACAAGGATCTTGTCAAATTCTAGTCACATCATACCCTTTTTACAGGAAACAACTTGGGAGATTATATATCCACTTTGGACAATTTTTTTTTGGGTTCACCTATATTTGTTCTTGATGGGTCATCTTACTAATCTCTAGTAATTGGTTTATGATGATGTTTTGATACATCTAGTACTAGGAGTGGATACCAATTTCCTTGACCTATTATACCCAACCCACCATCACCTAGATAGCCCATTTTTTCTATCAAATTTTCCCCTATGCCATATTTTTCCCTTGTCTATTGATTAAGTAAAACATATTGTTTAGTTGAATCAAATATACTACTACTTGGAGTATTGTTTAGTTGATTCAATGGAACTAGTGGTAAATCTATTGGCTATGGATCAAGGATCCTTGCAAATCTCATACTCATTTCCTTCATCAATTGTATCATGTTGTGCTACTACTACATCTAGATGCTCATTATCCCATAATTTGCTAAATGTTTCATCCTCAGATAAGTCTTCAAAATTTGTAGAGGTGTTTGGTTCATTGAGATTCTTCCTCATCTCCCAAAATGCATTAATTTTTGATCAAAATCAGTTTGTAGCTACACAATCATGATTTATGGCATCTAGAAGATGTTTTTTACTTGGATGGTCCACTTTCTAGTAGAAATTGTAGGATGTTATGGGCTGTACTTTTTCTTTCTGTCTGTGCAATTTCTTTAATTTGTGCTGACAATTCTTGCATTGAATTTTTTTTTTTTTCACTGGAGCATTTTTCCATCTCTATTTTGACCTCTTCCCATGAGTCCATATTTTTAAATCTTTTAATCAATGACACACTCTCATGTTGACACTTTGTACCAATTATGTTTAGTGGGTCATAGTGCCAATACCTGGCAACATTGAATTTAAAAAATAAAAATAATTTTTGTACCACATTGAATGCTCTTCTCTCAAATGTGAACCCTCTACATCCAACAAGCAAGGAAGGAAAAATGGTTTTCTTTTGCTGACCATGAAACACTATATTTGTGCTTTCTATCTACCATATATATTCCAATGCAAATAACCTCTCTATCACATGTATAGGAAGTTTGCAAGGTTCTACAACTGAACCATAAAATATTAATAAAGTGTACTCTTCTATAAAATATTGATCGGTAAATTGAATTTGACTTCCTAGTTGAATTAATCATTTACATGACATAGGAAATCTAAGCATTAAAGTGCCTATAATTTTATGATAAAGTGGTTCCAAAAAGAAGCCTACAAAGTGGTTGCAGTTCCCTTGGGGATCACCCATCCTAATAAAAAATGTCCATTCAAATATTGGTTTACCAAAATTAAGTTGAAGCTCGTGTGTTTCAAAAATTTGATGATGCTTTGATAACAAAAGATAGTACAAGTAGGTCATGTATCTAAATGGTTTTAGTGATAGTGGTTCTACCCCTCTTTTAATCATTAACAATTGTTCATTCATGTGATGTACAATGTGCCCAATATAATTATATCTTATGTGCTATTTTAGAAAATGAATATTAAAAATCATTTCCCAAACACTGGCACCCACTTTCTTGTTACTTTCAAAACCTAAACACAATGATATTATAGATACAGTATCCTGAACCCACAGAAAAAAATATCCAATTCATAAGTAGGTTTATGATCACGAGAGAGATTCAATGCATCTACTAACTCTCTAATATAATATTTTTTTTTTAAATCTAAACCTCACTTTTCATATGTTTCTACTAGTTTTTCAAGGTCAATGTGAATTGGATTTTGTTCTTCAAAGCCTAGGTCCAATAGTCTACCAAATTCACTTAGCGCGATAGACAAAATTACCTCCTATGTATTTTGATTTATAATTTCCTTTCCATTTATATCATAGTTTTCAACACAAACTATTACAAATTTTGGACAAGGGAATACTTGAGGGAACCCCAAGAAAGCAATTCCACCAGTCCACGTTGCAACTTTGTTTACAATGCACCCTATCATGGTATTCGATTTAATATATTTTGATTCTTTTTGTGCATCATTCCACTTATCTTTAATTTCATATCTAATTTCCTTAATACTCCTTCCATAGATAACAAGATACAAAATATCTTGGAATTCATCAGTAAAACCTGGCATTTTAACAAGTTTGTGCATGTCAAAAACTAGTTTCTAGGTCCCTTGTATTTTCTTTTAGGTTGCAATTCCACCACCAGTGCCACTCCTTTTGTATGTTTTTGTCACCATTGAAAAATTTAGAGAACTATTAAAAAAAACAAATTATAATTTATAGATAAGAATAATAATTAAATCCTAAATTATATTTATAATTTTTAACTTTTCAAGTTACCTAGCTACTAAAAAGAAAACAATTTAGGCTTATAATGCATGACAAATTGGAAATTAAACCCTAAATTTTATAGCCAATTATAGTTACTAAAATATCAATAAAAAATGTGTTTAAGAATAAGGATCTTTCCTATAAATTTGAAACTCTAATTGATAACTATTTTTTGTGACATTGTGAGTTGTTTAAGAAGACTAGGTTTCTGATGCTCACATCTCCATTACTTTTACTGAGTCTTGGTCCTTGGATTGGTAATTTGTGCACACTACAGAAATCCAAGTTTGAATAATGAAACTAAACCTTATGGTATGCACTAAATAAAATTACTTGAGCATGTGTTTGACATTAATTCTAATGTACATTGTATAGTGGACAACTAGTATTATAATTAATTGTGAAACCATAAACATACAACATTACAATATAAGTCAAGATTAACTCTAATAGTTATCTCTAATTAATGAGGACTTCTTTCTAAAGACTTCTTTTCCAAGGAAATTTTGAAAAAAAATTGAAGGTAGCCAAATTTGGCCTAAAATAAATCTTAAGCTTTCGATCTTTGATACTCCAATGGTGTTAGCCATCAATCTTTGCATCTCTCACCACCACACCATGGTCTACATTAATTCCACGTGTTTTCCTTTTAACTTGATTCATGTATGACATGTGTCTTCTTTCTGTAGCATTTGAGAAAGCAAGACTACTCTAGTCAAAATTGGCCTAAAATACGACTAGGTTCATTAGACCGTTGTTGATCGAACAATGTGTAATGTTGTAAAGGATGAAAATATTGAAATAGATGTTACATCAAGCATGCCACATGTCCTCTTCTTGGGGAATATGTGAATACAAGTCAACTATTGATGAAATCGGCCCAAAATTCATTTGGAGTTGTTGATCTAAGTTGATCGAATGATGTTCGACTTGATTCCCTATCTCATGTGTTAGTATGATATCCATCATCCATGTCAAAATGATTATCAAATAGTCATTGGTATTACATTTATGCCACGTATCTTCCCTCCAAAGTGATTTGGGAAAATGAGTTGAGTGCTACCCAAATTGGCTTGAAATACATCTTGAGCTATTGATCCTTACTCATCCAATAGTAGTGGTGGCATCCCCTTTATTATATTAACACTTGCATCATCATATTAAATTATAATTATAATATTAATTATTATTATGTTATAATAATAAGAAGATTCTATTAACACTTATGCATTTGTGCAATGTGCGTTGAATTTCAAACTAAACCTTTTACATTAGCAAAATATTTCTTATTTTATGCTTTTGATGATGCTTAAAATATAATTCAGAACCCACTACAATATAGTTAAATTATTCTAATTCATATAGCATACTTAAATTTTTAATTATAATTAAATTTTTAATTAAAAATTCACTACAATATAAATAGTTGAGCATTCTTATATAGCATATTTATTAGTTATTAGAGACTAGAGATGACACGTCTTTTTTCTAGTTGCATTTATAAAACTAGTTAAGTGTGCCCCACATTTTCCCGAAAAGCATCTCTCATCATTGATCTAATTTGATCAAATGGTGCTACTATGAGAATAGTGATTTCACACTTGATCATGTTTTCCATGTGTCTTCTTTCTAAGGCTTTTGGAAAAGCTAGTCAGTTGTTGCCAAATTCAGCTAAAAAATCATTTGAAGTCATCAATTTTATCATGACATGACCTTTTAACTTTATAATATTTAAATTTATTAGAGTATTTCTAATTTTAAAAATGAAATAGTTTTTCAATGATACTTTAAATTTTATTTTAAAATAAGCCGATCCAATGAAGAGTTAAATTGGATTGTAAAAGTAATTATCGATTATGTTCCACATATTCTATTATTCTATACTACTAGTGATTAAACCGAATATTGAAGTAAGTGTCAAGTGATTTATTAATTAAATTGGTTGTTAAATGTGAAACCTCAATAACTTAATTTTAATTCAATGTTAAATTTTCTATTTTGTTTCTTAACAATTTAATAGAAAAATTGGAAAATGATAAAATATTGCATAAGTAAGCATAAAAATGAAATATAATTTTATATGGAACTCAAGAAATTTCATTGGTATTCATTGTCACTTGAAAATTATAATATGAGGTAGAGTAGAGACTCTAGAGGCATGTATAGTGATTGTAATTTGATTAAACAAAATAGAAAGTGAAACTAGACTTCAGGGGAAATCCCTACTAATATTGTACTAGTCATTGCAAAAAGCACAAGACTAGAATAAGTTTGTGAATTCTTCTAGCCATAGGTTGTCCCATGCCACTTTATCTAGGTTATACCATTTTCAGAGAAAATCCAAGCCAATTCATGCCTGTTAGAATTCTTTAGAATAATTGAGAGCGGGGGGGGGTTGGGGGGTGAATCAGTTATCCAAGGTCCAAATGCCCTATTAATACATTTTCACTTCTTTTAATGAATCCATACACTTTTCATCCATCATATTAACAAGTTATAGTAAATCAACTTGCAAAGATAAAACATGCAAGATCAACACATGACACAATGATTTACGTGGAAACCCAATTTGGGAAAAACCACCAGTAACATGCTACTTGATTCTCACTATTCTGAAGTGATGCCCTGTTAAAGGCTTACAACACACTGTTAAATGTGACCTTGTTAGAGGATATCACCAAACTATTAGGAATGGGCCCGGTTGAAGGACTTTAGAACATTCACTTGGAATGTCACCCTGTTAAAGGATTTATCTCATGGCTATTAAACCAACCTAGGTCCATAGGATTTAAACTTTACTGTTACAATTGCTAGAAAGTAACGATAATGGTCTTTTGATCTGATATAACTTACAACATACTTTGTAAATTTTAGATCACACTTTCAGTTCAATCCTAATGCTTGGCTTCAATCACTTCAGCTCTAACTGCTTGACTTCTTCTCAAGATTTGTCTCCTTGAGTCTTCTAACTCATTGTACCAATGCATACATATCAGGGGTCTTCTTATTGAAACAGAGTCACTATGCTCTCTTATCTCCTTAGCACCTCCTTCAACATTTCATGCTTTCATGCTTGACCGCCTCTCTCTCTTTTTTTCATTAACTTATGACTCCTTAAATAGAAATCTGATTTTCCTTTGCCACTCATTTCTCCCTCTCCAATTTTAGGGTTTCGAATGGATTAGGTAGGATACAATGTATCTACCTCATATCTTGTTTTATCTTCAAAATTCATCAGTTGTATCCTTAAAATGTTTTGCATGGTGTTCTGTGCCACCAACTCATCATTCTTATCTTCCATTTTAATTCTCAAACTTCTCGATAACAACCTTGTCAGCTTAGATCTGGCAAATCTTTGATTTTCAAAATAATGCAACAACTCAGCATTATTGATTTACTGGTGCTCAACATCTCTATGTTACTCGACACTATTGGTTTTACTGGTGCTTGGCATCTCTATGTTACTCAGCACCTATCAGTTTTACTGGTGCTTGGCATCTCTGTGTTACTCGACACCTATCAGTTTTACTGGTGTTTGGCATCTCTGTGTTACTCGACACCTATCTCTGCTCGGCACTCAATATCAATCGGTACTTGAACTTGCTCGGCACTTGAAGTTTACTCGACACTTGAACTTGCTCGGCACTTGAAGTTTACTTGGCACTTACTAAGAATTTGCTCGGCACATACTAGCTTGCTTGGCTCCTTCTCTCTAATGAACTTAGTTGAGCTTTACAAATGTCTTAGCTAAAACCTTACATCTTTGATATGTTTCAGTGTGCCCATTCTCTGTATCTTATAGTATGTCATCAAATACACTTTTTCATCAATGGCTTAGTTGATCCTTGTACTTCATTACAACATCATAACTTCAACCTTTCTCTAGGTGTTCTAGTTACATCTTATTGATTGCCTCCTCCTTGACAATCAACTAATTGATAGTATTTGGATCACTAAAGCAATTGTCATTCTTGCAAGTAGCAAGTTTGACATCAATGAAAAAGAAATGATTGAGGACATTCTTTACCAGTTCCATATATCATTCCAACAGCTTTTCTTATGATCATTTCAATCATTTCGAACAATGCCCATTTCTTATGGTGCTTCAACTGCCCAGCAATCAAGCCCAACAAAAATGGTTATAGGGCCACATTCTGGTCAAGTTCCAAAAGCTTTTGGATTTCACCCACCCAAGGGATCCCCACCCCTAATTCAGCATGAACAACAATATTTTGGTTTAAAATTCTTCCTCATGAGCAAAAAAATGTCAACCCTTACTTCTCTAAGGTCAAGTAGAGAGGCTAGAAAATGGGACGTAATGTTAGTGTTGACACAACACCTATTCTCATTCTCCAAAAAATGACACCTTAGAACCATTTTCATAACATGAATAATGAAGTTCATAGCAGTAGTGTAGTAGGAACAACCTCATTGCATATTGACAAGAGGTTTTCATGAGGGAATTCACCTAAAAAGGCGTTCTATTTCTCTTCCAATTTGCATGTTAGGTGAATTGGAGTGGCCATCTTGACTATAGAGCAAGGTCTACCACTCTACCAGGATACCACCAAGGAAACCAAACTAGAACTGAATGAGCACTAAAAGTATATACCTATTACTAGACTATTGAGTACCAAAAACATGATGAGAAACGATGAAAGAAGTACCTCAATTGCCTATAAATAAATGGTCCCAACTCCCTACACATTTGTCCATCTAACTTCCAGTTCAGTTGTTTTAAATTATTAAATCTTCATAAATATTCAACATAAATGCAAGATAGTGCCAAAAAGTTGTTATGTGCACAAAGTCGATGGAAGAGGGAATGCCACTAACAACAACAAGACATGTATTTACTATCCACTACAAGTGGTATAGGTTAAAAGGAAAAATGTCACCATTCTAGAGACTTGAAAAGGGTTGAGGGTTCATTCCAGATGTATGGCCCAAAATAAACTTTCAACCATTGATATATTATCATCCAATTGACAATAGTCTCTAAATGGATGTTACTTGTTACAGACGTATGTTGGAGATATACAATATTATTAGAAACATTTCCCAAAAAGCCATTACTACATACATCAATTTCTAGTCACATGTGGCATGTGTAGTATGTATTGTGTACTACTACTAACCAGTAAGTACTTACCAGAAAGTTAAATTAGGATTCACACAAACTTAGAGAGTAAATTTAAGATTATTTTCGAAAAAACACCATGCCCATTGAAATATCAAATGTCAACAAAAAGGGTTTTACTTTACATTATATTCTTCACATCTGCATTTGCTTTACATTTCATCTTCATATATATATATATATATATATATATATATATATATATATATATATATATATATACCATAATGGTTCTCATTTCCCTCAAAAAGGGAAGCGAAAAAGCTTTGAAGCATTACATTTCAAATTCATACACTTTCAATAATATTTAAAAAAAAAAAACCCTAACTAAACTAATCATTCTTCATGTAACACTTCTTTTATCCTTCAAAACATCCCAAAAGTGTTGAAGTTCCACTTTTTTTGTTCCACTGCATTTGCAAATTGATGTTCAAAATTAGCAAGGATGAGACCCATTTCAACAAACATCTCTCAAAGCTCTTCCTTTTTCTACTCCTTTTTGAGCTCTTTGATGGTGTCCCTAGGATTAGTAGAGAGAATTTGTGAAGCTGGAGTAAGCCCAATAGTAAGATCACTTTGTTCCTCTTCCTCCACAACAGGGCTTGGATTTTCATTCGACGATCCCTCTTCCACAAGCGGTCCCATTTTTGGAAACTAACTACTTTTTTTATCATGGCAACCACTGATAAAGATTCTTACAATTTAAAGAATGTTTTTTCAAACAGATTCCACCATGCCATAAATGCAATAGGACATTCCACATATGTGTCATTCAACCACATTTTCCAATGTGTTATATATGTTTTTACAATAGAAAGGAAAAATTGCCTACTCAAATATATACTTTTTCTAATAAACAAGAAAGATTGCCTAATAAAAAATATATATATTTTTCCAACAAATGAGAAAAATCACCTAATGCAATTTTTTTTTTCCCAATGAATGGGAAAAATTGCCATGTATAATATATACCCTTTGTATCAAAAGGGACAAAATTGCCTAGATTTTATGAAATTTTGTAATGGTCGAAGAAAATTTGCATCTACCATTAAACTTTTCATGACATCAAAAAAAAATTCACCAACAAAAATTAATTTTCCCCCCAAAAGTAATGCTGGATTCACCACAAATTTATATATTTTTTAAGGAGGGGGTTTCTTAAAGTTATCCCTAAGATCCAGAGGTCACATCTATACAAGCATTATTATTACCTCATTTGGAGGTGATGCAAAGGAATTTATAGGTTGCAAAGGACATTATTCAAAGTCAACAATTGTCTATAGACAATATGGTGGATCTAGCAGCTAGATTGGAGATAGAGAGATAGGTTCTTGAGACACCCAATAACAATTGGGACAAAATAATGGCTATTATCTTGAGATTGTACCACCCATTTTTGAATGAATTTGGTGTGATCACTAGTTTATAATAGATTGTCACTATTCGACATAAGTGACAAAAACAAGGGGAAATCATTATGATCAATTATGAAGATCTTGAAAGGGGGAAATATTGTAAATAGTATGTACTTAACCATAAGGGAAAATGAATATAAATGGATATACATATGTTGTATTGGAGTAACAAGGAGTGATTTTGAACAAAAAAATTTGGAAAATATTTTGAAAATGACCATGATACAGGTATGGAGCACACCCTAAGGGGGAGCTAAATTTTTGAAGATTTTTGTTATGTCATATTTTGATCATTTTAAGTATTTTTGCCACTAATTCCAAAGGGGGGATTGTTGACCCTAAATGAAGTGTTGGTATTGCCTATTTGTTAAAAATACTTAGTCATTCACAAGGAAGACTTGGTCACTCAACACTTTGATTGAACCATAATGAAGGTTGAGCTATAAAGAGAAGAAGTGCACAAGTTCAATATCGGTTGAACACATAATAGTCACCGATCATACAATGGTTACCAAGCTATCCAGAAGGAAACACATAGTATAAGAAGAGTGTTATATGAGTTGAGAAAACTAGAGAGAAAATAATTTAAAATTAGTATCATACATGTTGAGTATCACTAGGAAGAACCAAACATGACTAAGCACCAGAGGTTATATGTGTTGAGTTATGTAGTTTGTGTATATGAGTTTGGAATGACATAAAATCCTATGTAAACCACTTTTCCAAAAATTAAACATGTTTCTACGATTGAGGTAAAGATCAAGAAGATAATTAAACCTATAATTAAACATCACAAATTATGAAGAACCAATCAAAAAATTGGAAAGCTTAAGTGACAAAAAGGATGAATAAGAATACTTGATTTTGATCTAGAAGTTTTATAAGATGACTATTTAAGTAGGGTTTCAAGATAGATTATATTATTGCTAGTTGGAGGAATTATGTATGTGAAGCTAAAGGAGAATTAGTGAGATGTGAAGGATTAAGGTGATTGAGCAATGTAGTGAGGAGTTATTGCAGATCTATCACATTGATATGAATAGATATTGGATAAAGAAGATCTATTATTAGAAAAGTAGTACAAATCAAAGGTCAAGGTATTGTTACATTCTAATTAGTGTATCAAGTGAATCTCTTAATAGAGTGGTCCTAAAAAACCTATTATAAATCCCCTAATAAAGTGTTCACTTAATTGTGAAGTTAAATCCTTTTGTAAAGGTAGACTTAATAATCTTGTATTCTTTTAAGAGAGCAGGCCCCTTATAGGGTAGATCATCAGAAGTGATCAAATTGTAGCCCTTATAGGCACTTTGTTACTATAGTAGTGAATATTTTGTGGGTTCCATCCCGACCACAATTTTACCTTCACCTTGGAGGTTTTCTGCATTACCAAATCTTGTGTCAAGAATTATTTATTTGTTTATGCATTTTGATTCATGTTAGTAGATGTTAGATCTGTTATTGCATGTGTTAGAAAACATGGACCGGTTTCTGCAAATGTAATCACACTACCATTATTATAGGTCTATTCCAAATGCAAATTTGGCTCTCATATAAATGTGAGAAGAGACATGTCTCTAAAGTTTAATCATCATTTAATTATTATATTTAATAATAATAGTTTATTATATATATATATATATATATGTATATATATAATAATGTATATATGTATTATATATATATAGACTATAATATACAATAATATTTATTATTATTACATGAATATATATATACAGGAAATGATGATTTACTAATAACAATAATGTATATCAAATCAATCCGACTGAAGCTATAACTTTAACACTCCCTCTTCGCTAGGGAGAATTTGTAGAACACATTATATTCTCAAGTATATGAAGAGATATCATCTCAGTACAATATTTAATTCATGATAAGGCTAAATTTATCAACACTCCCTCTTTAGCAAAAAAGATAATTGAAGCAATTATAAAAAAAGTTTTCAACACCACTTTAAATTTGGTCTATGACATATTTAAGTTATGGTTTCCGATAAGATCTAGCCTGAAGAACCATAACAATTAATTTTCATGGTGTCTGGCAAAATCTAGCCTGAAGAACCATGATGAGTTGATTATTAAGGTGTCTAAAAAAATTCGGTCCAAAGAACCATGATAAGTTGGTTACTATTAACACAAAATTTTGCACCCTTGCATGAGGTATGACCCTCAAGTGACCTTGTAAAACATGGAAAAAACCTCCAAGTGTGGGACTTGCAATCTAAGGCCAAATCCCTAGAGAAGGTTCACTTCCTTACTATCAGGGTGTACCTAAACTATTTCTTGAGAGGAAAAGGGAGAAGGAGAACATAAATTTAAATGTAGAAAGGGAAAGCGGGGTGATGCACTAAGATTGAACTTTAGTTACAACTCTACCCACAACTACACAAAATACCAATGAAACACTCCAATATATAGATGTAAAATCTAATCTACCTTCAATGAACTCACATGCAGGTTGGAAAATGATTGGGTGCTGAAAGGAAGGAGAAAATTCACAACACAACACTTCACCAATGAATTGAGTAGAACATGTAGACCTCAGAAACTAGAAAAGAAACATTCACTACAAGGCAAATAGCATGTACAAGATAATAGACTAGAAAGAAGAGGTAAAATTGAGAAATTTCATTAATGGAAAGAAAAAAGTTGCAGAGCATAACATTGCTGTAAAATACAAGCAGAGAAGAAATCTTAGGAAATATTTGCAACCGCCTTTTAAAGAGTTTAGACATAACTCTAATTTTAACTATGGAGTTCAAACCCCAACCAAGGTGGAGTTGAGTTGCAGAGGAAAGCAATAACTGAAGAATTAGAAAGAAATATGATCATGAAGTGCAATATGATGCTATAAGTGATAGGAAAGGTAAAAAAAATCCATCTAGTCATAAGAGATCAAATTCCCAAAGATCTGATTATTTCATGCATTAAAGAGGCATGGAGGTCATTGGCATCATGTAAACAAGACCCAAGAAGTCACTCTCATTGAAGAATAGGTCTTGGTAATGTGTCATGCCTGCAAGAAGTTGATTTGCACCATTGGAGATTTTTTTTGGGAGGGATAACATGATGTGCTATCCACTTGCAAAATTTAGAGTTGACCTCGAGGGGGGGGGGGGGGGGGGAATATGATTTCCTCGAAAAAAATGTTGGCCATTGATGAAGATCTTCCTTTTGAAATAAATGACCCATATGCCATGAGAATATCCCCAATAAGAGATTAAGTCAGCACCATTGATGTAGATCTTCCCCTTGAGATGAATGACCTAGATGTAGTGAGGAAACTCCTCCCAATAAAGGATTGAGTTATAGACATTGATCAAGATCTTTCATTCAAAACGAATGACTATGATGTCATGGGAAATCTCCAAGATACCCTAGATCCAATGATTATCACATCTTCACAAGAGGCAAAGGAAGAGATGTAAAAACATGAGAGCCATCAGATTCGGTGATCTTATCAAAGAAGGAAGTGGATAGCATGAAAGGTGGGACCCCTACCATGTGGCACAATTTCAAGTTATAGAGCATCAAAGAGGCATTGTAGCATGAAGAAATAATAGAATGAAGATGCTGGTAGGATGACATTGGATGAAACACTATGTCAACCACCCACAGAGACAAAAAAAACATGACAAAGATAATGCGAAACATATGACCCTTTACCACATGGCATAATTTTGGGTTTTGGAGCATCAAAGAAGCACTACAACATGAAGAAACATCAAAATGAAGACACGTGGGTGTAACATGACATTGGATGACACACTATGTCCACTACCTATGGACAATAGAGACCAACCAACCCAAGGCTAGACATGTGGTGGTGTCTCATGTTTTCGTGAGGATGAAGAGATGTCATGTGAAAACATGAGAGCTATTAGATCAATGTAGCATGAGTCAACCTGAGACTACACATGTGGAAACATTTCACACTTTTTCAAGGATGACTAGATAACATGTGAAAATATGAGACTTTTTGGATCTTCGATGAAAGTTAGCTTAGGAGAAGGGGTGTGCAAACACAAAATGTTATCCACCAATAAATGAAATGTTATCCATCTACCATGTGGAAAAAGAGGAAATTGAGTTTACTGGATCAAGGAACAAACTAAACCAACTTGGTCAAAGAAGGGACCAAGCCAACATGAAATGTTAGCCACCAACTTTTATGTGTTAACCCAAACAAAGAATCCAACCCATTGAAGGTCTCTTAGATTGGTTATCAATGATGGCTTGAATGGGTGAAAAAATGGCCAACAATTACCAAGGTGTTATTGTCACAAAAGTTTGCACCTTTTCCTGAGGAACTACTTCTTAGGCAACCTTGTAAAACATGGAAACAATATCCAAGTTGTGGGACTTGAACTATGAGATAGATTCTTTAGAGAAGGTCAACTTCCTTACTATTTGAGTGCACCTAACTACTCTTTGGAAGGAAAAGGGAGAAGGAATGCATGAAAGAAAACTACCTAATCTAATCTAACGGGGGTTGATACACCAAAATAGTTTGTTTGGTCATATCTCTACCTAATAATGCACTATTTATGAATATGATCTTAGAAGACATTGATTCAACCTTTTTTTTGACTCAATAACCACATACAGATCAAAAAACTAAGTGGATACTATGAGGAAAGAACTTAACTACACAATATTCAAATGCCAAAATAGATACTCTTATGCAAATTGAAGAATGAAAACAAATACATCAACAAAGGTAAGAAGGTTTTACACATATCAATGGAGAATAAGGTACAATAGTGATTACATTCACTCATAGACAAAAATAAATTACCATAGTAGAGTATAGAATACTGCTATTACAATTTTTTCTTTTATAGTTCAAGCATATCTTCAATAGCTTCTACCCTAAGGAAAAGCACAAAAACTATATTTAAGATGGTAGAGAATAATCACTACATATCTAGAGAAGAATCAGATCATGTGGTAATATCTAGATGTAGAAAATCATATCTATTCATCAAACAAAACCATGAGAAGATGGAAACAACAACCATTAATACTTCAACCAAGTAGATGGATAACTAGGTAATGAAAAGAATGTCCTTTTCATTTATCAAGCATGGAGAATGATGAAGGGTGGTTGCGAATGATTGAGAAGATCAAATTCGCCACTGAAAGACTATATTTCTTCATTATTGGCATGCCAAGTCAAACAAATTAGCAAGTCAAATGGGTTTGATTGTGGAATCTACTATGTAGCTCAATGCCATATAACTTGTTTGGCTTCTAACTCTATGTTGACTTGTTGACCATTTACATGGCACAACTTTGCTACCTTTTTATCCTATTAATTGCTAACCTTTATGAAACCATGAACTTAACCATAACTATTACTACCTTACTCTTCACCTAGTCCCATTGAGACACATGTCCACTTGTTATGTTTCCATGGATAATTGCCTTGCATCTTTGGTTGGCGACATAATGACGATGCTTGATCCACTTTCCATCTAATGGCCCTGAAGATGTGTTGATTCGTGTTAGTTCTTTGGCCAATTAGAACACTGCCTTCTGCCACCTCATTCTGACATCCTTCCCTTTTCTTGCAACCCACAATAGAAATAGGACCCACACGTTCACGTGTCATGCCATCGCTATCTTGCTAAGGAAAATGAATGTACATTTTTGCAAAGAAATATAGATACATCCATTTATCATCCTAAATCTAATGGTGGGAAAGAGTATGTCAAGAAATTGACCCACTTTTATGAAGCACCGATAAAATCTCACCAGTTATACTCTGTGTGACAACCCCACTAGCCACAGAGAAAGCAGGCCCACCGAAAATACATGGCACATTGTCACTTTTTTGTTATGGCTTTTGGTCATGCAATTTCTGACAAGGACAAAGTGATGACCATAGATCTTGGAAGATTGGATAAACAAAAGCATGTGGGCCCACCAAAATTTAAACAACATGCAATCACCTAGAGACTTAGGAAATAAAATATAACCTAAGGTTTTAAAAAATGTTTTTTTTTTGTGACATTGGGCCATTTGAATATTTAAATAAATGTAATCATTAGGAATATTTGACAGCAAAACCTAATTTTTGTGGGAGGGTAAATATGACTAACAATTCTGGTGACTCAGAGGGGGTGCAAGCCTACTATGCATATGATCAGTGACCTTAAGTATCCATTGGGCTATAGAGTCATAAAAATCATGAAATCTGCTCTACAAAACCAAAACACTTGAAGAGTTTTAATCTCCATAACTGCAAAACACTAAAGATTTTTCCTCTATCTTCTCTACAACCTCAAAATTTTCAAAACTCAGCTATCTCATAGAAAGATAACCTACCCCTGACACTTCCTAGAAAACTAGAACCAACCAAATATGTATAGGAAAACCTAACTCTAAATAGAAACATAGTTTGAGATAAATTCTATTGATTGGAATTGATAGGACATCATCATTGGGCCTAGATAGTTGGAAAGCATTGGCCTACTTGCAATTGGTGATCACATAAGGTCCACTCTAGATAACATCAAATTTAAAGTGCCTGCCTAGTTTGGCTCTGTGTACATCCCACTTGAGAACAAGGTATCCCTCTCTAAAAACCCTAGCTTTGGCCCTCCTGTCAAAGCTCTTCTCGACCTATTTCTAATGAATTTCAAGTGTTTGCATAGCCTTTTTCCTTTTTTCCTCCAACTCCATCAATTCTACCAACCTCATAGTCATGACATAATATTCAATTAGCTCTAATTGATGAGCTGATTGATGATTCTAAATATTTTCAAACCTTGATAGAAACATAGCTTGAAACAATTCCACTTTTAAGATTGACTTAGATTTTATATATAGATACTTATTATCTTCATCATTATTATTCATTGATTTCAATAAGCATTCTTTCTAGTAAGTAATGATGCCTTGTTGCAGTTAATAGAATTAATTTCCCAATTATTTTCAATGATTATGCTAGTCAACACACATGGGATTCAATCAATAGCAATATGGTCATCTCAACCCGAGATAAGTTTTTTTTCCTTTTTTTACACTTTTCTTTTTTGTATTGATACTTGATTTGCACTACACCTCACATTGCTCTACCCTCACCAAATAATGGAAGATAATTCATAGTTGCATTTAATTCAAGGCATGATGTATTCTTACCAAATAAAGATCACATAGATTAATATTGATATTAGAGTCAACATTTACTCATCCCAACATTTCATTTTCTTAGCACCAAAAAAAATCTTAGTACCACACAATACCAAATCCTATAAATTTGATCATAGAGGCCCGATCCACGTTATAACATTCTTGCTTGGAATCTCTTTATACTTTGATCTTAATCATCAAAATTTAAATAATAGTATTGAATTACTTCTTCTGTACTAAATGGATTTGTTACATGGATGGGATCTCTAACTTTAAATATATTCAAAGTTTATATCTACTGAATGTATAACTTTTGAGTTTAATTGGAACTCTATTTCCTACATCAACAAGTTATATTTTCTTTTATGAATATCTCCATAAATTGATGTTGAACTCTTCCCCATATCATATCTATTCTTTCACATTTGTAGTCTACCTTTGATACCATGTTAGAATTCATAGATCACTTTCTACAAATGTAATTAAATTGCCATTATTATAGGTGTATTTCAAATGTATGTATAATATATATAATATATAATCTAATATATATTATATACTATAATATATATAATAATATATATTATATACTATAATATATATAATAATATATATTATTGTTATATGAATATGTATATATAGGAAATGATGATTTACTAATAACAATAATGTATACCCTCAAATCCTAGAGGCTAACAAGGTGCATGATACCCCTGTCACAAGGTTTGGGGGGCTAAGTGAGCCCAAAGTGGGGAAGCTTTAGATGAAAATAAGAAAATGGAAGAGTATCCATTTAGACAAGAGATAGAGGAATTAATAAGGTCACCTTTGGAGGGACCTTAGGAAGGTGAGATGATGGAGGAAGGTGAAATAGTGGTACACCACTCCATTCTTGGTTCTCCAACAAGTACAAGAAGCAAGGGATTACAGGAACAAAAGTCTCTTGTTACCCATGAGAGGTTATGCACCCCTCTAAGAATTATGAAGGCCTCTCTAGAGGAGATAGTAGCAAAAGTGATGGCAAGTTTAGATAAAGTAGAAGATGAAAAAGAACTAAGCCCCACTTCGCCACAGGTAGGTGATAATGAGGAATGGGAGGTTCAGAAAAGGAAGAAAAGGGGGGGAAAAACTAGATGTAGGAACATGTGGTACATCTAGAAGACCAAGTAGTAGAGAAACCAAGACAAAACAAGCAACAAGGGATGTGGCTAGTGATAAGCAACTTACATTGGATACTACAACAAGAGGTAAGAAATGAAATTTCTTTCATGGAACTTAAGGGGGCTAAATAACCCCCCAAAAAAAATCCTTTAAAGTAGTGTATAGTCCAAGAAATGGTTAACTATGTATTAATCCAAGAAACCAAAATGTCTAGCTCAAATTTTAGTAGACTTGTGGGTCATATTTGGCCTAGGGCTGCCTTCATGCATGCAGAGGCTGATGCAGCCTTAGGAGCTATTGCTACCATGTGGAACCCATGTTCTTTGACTAGATTTGAGTTATGGAAAGACAAAAATTTCCTAATAACTGAGTTCCAAACTAGTAATCAAAGATGGGAGCTTATCAATATCTATGCTTCTAATAATAAGATAGGGAGAAAAGAAACCTATGGAAAGCTGGAAAGGATAATGGATACTATGAAGGAAAAATAGATAATGTGTATGGGAGATTTTAATACCCCCCTATACCACTCTAAAAATTTAGGTGGAAATAGAGACTACCTTGAAAGTTTCCAAGATCTTCATGATTTTATGGGAAAAATGGATTTAAGAGAAGTAGACTTGAGAGGAAACCCATTCACCTAGACTAATAACAAAAAAGGAAGTGATCTTATTCAAGTAAGACTGGATAGATTGATGGTGATAGGGAACTAGAATTAGCTGAGTGATTCCTTTTTGGAGAACCTCACAAGAACTACTTCTGACCATTCCCCTCTAATCTTCCATTGGAAGGATGGTATAAAAGGAGGTTTGAAACCTTTCAAGTATGAAATAATGTGGGAATCCCACCCAAAATTTAAAGATCAAATCCAAAAATTGTGGAACATAAGGATAGACAATATTGCAATGTATAGACTAACTCAAAAATTAGATAATATAAGGAGAAATGTTAAGGGTTGGGATAAGGGTTCCTTTGGAGATTTTTTCAAAGTCAAAAGAGAAGTGGAAGAGAAACTTAAAAAATTGCAAGGGGATATTGCTAAGGGTAATAATTTGGAAGAAGCTACACAAGAAGAAGAAGAGTATGAAAAAAATAAATGGAAGGACATCATTTTGAGAGGAAATATTTTTGAAGCAAAGATTGAGAGTTCAATGGTCAACTAAAGGTGACAAGAACACTACCTTTTTCCATAGGTCAGCCTCAAACCATAAAAGAAGAAACACAATCAACAGGATGGAAGGAGAAGGGGGAAGGGAATATAAAGACTAGGAGGAGATGGGAAGACATGTTGTGGAGTACTTTTGCAAGGCTTATAAAAAGGAAAATAGAATAGGAAATTAGGTCATCAGAAGAAGTTTGATAAACATGATCCCATTAGTGTTAGGAGAAGTAGAAAATAATAACATTCTAGAGGAAATATCATGGAGGAGGAAGTAAAACAAGTAGTGTTTTCTATGAAAGATTGCAAGGCCCCATGACCTAATGGCTTTCCCCCAGCATTTTTCTAGAAATTCTGGGAGATTATTAAAAATGAGCTGATTTGGGCAACCAGGGATTTCTTTAAAATGAGGAAGATGCTAAAAAGGATAAATAAGACTTTTATTACTCTGGTCCCTAAGACTTCAACACCCATGAGTCTCCTTGACTTCAAACCTATAACCTTTTGTATCACAGTCTATAAGGTTTTTGCCAAGGTAATGGTCAATAGGATTAAGCCCTTCCTAGAGAACATTATAGGAACACTACAAAAGGGGTTTGTGCCGAGATGAAAAATCCTAGATGCTGTGATAACCACTCATGAGATCATACATTCAATGGAGAGAAATAAAATATGTGGTATGGCTTTCAAACTAGATATCTCTAAGGCATACAATAAGGTAAGATGGGATTTTCTTTATGATGTTATTGAAAGAGTGGGGTTTCATGAAAAGGTCATGCACCTTATTAGGATGATGATGAGTACTGTCTAGTATGCGGTCTTACTAAATGGCTTTTCTTGGAGTAATTTTGAAGTGGGGAGAGGATTAAGGCAAGGGGACCTGCTATCTCCCTACCTCTTCATTATGGTGGTAGAGGTGCCTGGGAGATTATTTACCAAACTGGTAAATACGAGCTATGTTAAAGGTATTAAACCTTTCACTTCTGCTAAAACTGAAGTGTTACAACAATTGTAGATGACACTTTTCTTTTTGGAAAATCCTCTATAATGGAAGCCAGAGTGTGTAAGAGTATCCTTAGAAACTATGAAGACAAATTAGGTCAAAAAATAAATTACTCCAAAAGTAAACTTTATTTTTTTAACACTGATGCTTTTATGTAGAGGAAGATTAGGAACATTTTAGGCTATCAGTCAGCTAACCTCCTAAATGCTTATCTTGGTTTACCTTTAACCACCAAGGAGGTAAGAAATGACTTCTGGACTACCATTGTTGAAAGAATCTAGAAGCTAGCAGGATAGAAAGGGAAAATTCCTAGTAATGCAAGAAAACTACAACTACTCTATGTAGCTCTCTAGGGCATCCCAATTTACTTTCTATCCCTTTTTAAAATAAACCAAAACATGACAAATAGAATTGAAAGAATATAGAGGAATTTGATTTGGTTAAGAATGAAGGAAAAGAACAAATTAAATCTTGTCAATTGGGAGGATGTTTGCAAACCAAAGGAGAAGGGGGGTTTGGAAGTGACATGACTTAAAGACCTGAATAAAGCCCTTCTTGCTAAAATTGGATGGAGGCTAGGAGAAAACAACACAAATTGGAGCAATATCATGAAAGCTACATACCTACCTAACTCCCTATTTACTCATAATCTTTTTAATAATGACCTCCTAGGAGGATCCAAAATATGGATGAATATTGTCAAAAGAAGAGGCATACTGAGGGAAGGCATGAGATGGATTATAGGCAGTGGGAAAAACATTAAGTTCTGGGAGGATAATTGGATTGGGGGGAAAGCGTTGGCTTACAAAAAACTTAGAAGACTAATGGAAACATTGAAGGTAGAGGTGGGGCTGAGAGTGACAGATTATATTGACCCTAGAAGGAAGTGGAAGAAATTACAAAGAGATACATGTCCCCAAGAAGATATTCAACTACTTAAAGAACTTGAGGAGTTGATGGAAGCTCAAAGACTCCACTTCTAATACAGGAGGATAAAGTTGTCTAGGATATAAATTCTAGTGGCCATTATACTATCAAATCTACTTAGAAACTTTTCTTTTTAAGGACCTTTGTCCCACAACATGGCATAAAGTCTAGATTAGCAATCTTGATGGGGACACAACCCAAGAACAGAATGGACACAACAGAAAAGGGAAATTATATTAACTGAGAAAATAAGCTAGTACAAATAGTACAAAGAAAATAAACTTTAGAACATGCCCTAAGGGCTTGCAATAGCATAAATCTGGAGATAATTTCTCCTTATGGCACCTCCTCTCAAACTCCACTCCGAACTGCCTTTTACAATGCCAGAATTCTCCTTAAATAGACCCCGGAGGGTTAAGGACTAGGAGTACATTCTAGAAAGTGCTAGTAGGCATCCACCGACTAAATAGAAGGTTCCAAAAATTGTGTTAGAAGTCGGTGCAAATCTAGAAGAATCCAAAAACGGTAACCGAACTTCCGGGAGGCATAACTTTTGAACCATAGCTCTGATTGACGAACCGTTTACATTTTTGAAAAGCTCTCGAAGCGCTCTATAGCCCTATGGACAAGCTTCTCTCATCCCCCATTTTTTAGCCCTTTTCAAGGTCATTTAATGCCCCTAACCTAACTTCGAAGCATTCTTAGGGGGTCTCCAAAACTCGAAAAACTGCAATAACTTTCAAATCGTGGGGCCTTTTGACCTGATTCTTTTTCTGGAATGCTCTAAATCACAATTATATTCATCTGGCCAATTCACACCTTCTAGGTCACCAAAATGATGGCCAAATTGCATGCTCCTATTTTTTTGGGATTTTCAAACACACTGATAGTGGAACTATGAGAGTTGGAACCTTTATTTGACCCAAATGGATATCCAAAAATGTAAAGACATGAAATAGAAACTAAGTCTAAGTACATTTTTTTTGGGCGACACAGGATTGCCCTTATACCTTTGGATGCTCCTGCATCAAATCTTCTACCCAAAATCAGTGGACTGTTCAACATGATAAGATACTATTGTTGGACAATCTGAAAAAAGAGGTTTCTTTATCACAAACAAATGTTATCTCTATAAAGAAAAAGAGGCGAGTATCTCTCACCTATTCCTTGAATGCCCGTATACTCTAAAGACCTAGTTGTTGGCATGGGAGAAATTTGGACTGTGTTGGGTGCTAAAAACAAATTTGAATCAATTTGTTGAAAACTAGGATTGTGCCTTTTTATCACCTCAAGCTAATATTCCTATGGAGAATTGTCCCACCATACATTTGTTGGCACATATGGAAGGAAAGAAATAATAGAATCTTTCAGGAAGAGGAAAGGCCTGTGGAGGTAGTTATGGGAATTATGGAGAAACTGCTAAAGGAAAATATAATGATTACCAAATGTAAGACACCAAAGGAATAACTGGGAAGGAAAGAATACCAAATAGCAAAAAGATGGGGTATCCACTAGAACTTTAATCATTTTGATAACTCTAAGGCAATAAAGAGATGTAACAGACAAGATGGAAACCACCAACAATAACTCAGCATAAATTAAAATTTGATGGTGCTACAAGAGAGGGGGTTGGGGCTGCAGGTGGAGTGCTGAGGAATGGAAATGGTGAAGTGCTACTAGTCTATTCTAGGAAAATTAGTGGAGGAAGTAATAATATCGATGAAGTGATGGCTCTACTTTGGGGCTTACAATTGATTAATGATATTAAAATAAAGGAAATAACTATAGAAGGTGATTCTAAATTAATAATTGATATGGTGAAGGGAGTCTTTTAGCTAGGTTGGAATATCTAAAACATTATCATAGATATTAGACATATCCTAAGTGGGATGGAAAAAGTTAAGTTACAACACATATATGGGGAAGGTAATATGGTGGCAGATGATTTTGCTGCCATGGGGTTTGAGTTAAAAGAAATGACATGCTAGAGAAGCATGGATATCATAAAGGAGGAAATTAAGGCCCTAATTTGCAAGGAAATGAGGGGGTTCTCAAAAATTGAGCATGGCTAAACAAATAAGGATCAGTGCCAAATTTGGCAGTATCATCTCTATGAAGGCGAAGCTTGCTAGATCTAACAAGAAATACAAAGGAAAGATGATGAGACACCTCTGTACGGGTTGGATAATAAATAGAGACAATTTGAGGCAAGAGTTACTTTGCAACTATGGTAACATAATGCAAAATTTTAAACATTTTCTTTTTGAAAGTACGAAAAAAATTATTATAGATATTGTCAGAGATTTTAGAGAAGTTAGAGTTATGATGCAAAGTACACATGAATCCCATAATGAAAAGGTATGGGATTTCAAAGCACCTCAAAACCATGCTTGTAGGATGTTTAAAGGCCCTAGAGATGTTATTTTCAACATCACAGTGTTATTATTGATTAAAAATATCCCCATTATCAACAAGCTTGAGGGTAAGAAGGCTCAGATGGAAATTACTGAGGTTGGGGGTTAGGAATCAGCGAAGAAGAAATGGGTGGAGATTTGAATTGATTACAACCAATAAAGATAGAAAATTTAAGGATAGGATGGCAACATGGTTGCTGTTTAAAGAAGGCGTATTTAATCCTTATGTGCAGGCAATGGCAGGTTACAATGAAAATTGTGCTCTTTAGTTTGTGAATGGGTGGAATGACCACAGAGTTACCATAAATGGTATCACATTCCAAATAAATGAGGAGGTTATTGCTATGGCCACTGGTTTGTCCCTGAAGGGGAAAAATGGAAGAATGTTACAAAAACGGTAGATGAGGCCAGCATGAATAGCTTTTTTACTAAGGATGAAGAACCTATTTGCTCTAGGGGAGGCTTCCAGAGGGATAAGCTACCGGCTCCTTAGGTTGATGTCTGTTTGGTGATCATGAAGTACCTCATGCTCGAAGGTAGGTTTGGAGTCTATTATTATTATCACTTCCCTCTCCTGAACCATTTTAGAAATAAAGACTTTATTTCTATTCCATTCTTTCTGTTATATTCCCTTGAGGACATGAGAAGTGATATTAGGGAGGAGAGAATAGGGTGATAATTTCACTATCATTCACCAAGGTCCAATTTTTAGACTTTACCAGTTTCATCTTGCCCTCTGTCCCCCTAGGGTTATTGTTGTTGATAATCAATGCCACCACTAGAATTCCCCTACGAGTATTGGCACCATAACTAGAATCCACACACTACACCCTTCCCCTAGTACGGATAATAAGAAAACAAAAAACCCAAACCTAGTAATTGAACATAAGGGTAGTAAAAAAATTAAAGTTGAAAAGCCAATGGAGGTGGACATTGTGAATTTAGAGGAGGAGGGAGGAAATGGTAGGAGAAGGTCAGGGAGGTTAGCCAAGACACAAGCAAGGTATAAATAAAGGGCAAATAGATTTAGGGTTGAGGAGGTGGAGGAGGAGAATTCTGAGAACAATTGGAGAGAGCCGGAGGAGGAGAAATGTTCTAACTCCAAGAGAGAAAAGGGGAATGAGGAGAAAGAAAAAAGAAAAAAACTCTATTGATAACACTCAAGTATCTACTGGTAATGTCAATACCACTGAGACTATTCATGTGTCAGCTAGTTTTACCTTGCAACCTCTTACCTTCTATGAGGACAACAATAAAGTGGATACCTCCCCTATCACCATCTCCTCTCTGGCAAAGGAAAAAACCAATGTTTTTACTAACTCTCAATTTTTTTAGGATGAGAACTAGCCATTGACAAAGATTGAGGCATTTAAGAATGTAGAAAAATGAAACAAGGAGAAGGAGGAGGAACAGAATGAGAAGAATGCATAGATGGAGAAAAAGGTCAAATATCTAGAGGATGGGTTTTACTCTAAATTTTTCTTGAAGGTTACCCATGCTATTGCTACTACCCTCCAATTATTGGTGTAGAAGAAGGATGAGGCGAGGTTGGACATGGAGGACAACAAACTCCTGTATAAGTTTCATGCTGAGGATTGGGTCTTCTGGCTGGGAAAGGAAAAGAGAAGGATGAGAAATACTATGGTGGTCTCTAACGATTTTTAGCCCTAGATTTTTTTTTTTTTGTAGTTGCCTTATTTGCAACTTATTCTCAGACTTGGGTTGGCTTGTTTATGCCCACAGTTTAATGTTCCAAAAATTCATAGTATGTTTAGTACTTTAGTCTTTAGAATTAGTGTAGATGATACTCTGGTAGTTGTGAATGATCATGTGTTGTTTTTTGGCTGGGATGGTTTGTTTATGCCAATAGTTTATGTTTTGAAAAATCATAGTATGTTTAGTACTATAGTATTAGAATTAGTATAGATGATATTGTATTAGTTGTGATTGATTGTGTGATTTTTTTTGGTTACTAGTTGATGTTCTCTATAGTAGTGGTTGCTCTCTACTTGTTTCTATTGGCAGTGTGCTGGTTGTCAACTTTTTGGTTGTAAGGGCTGATCCCCTTATTTTGGTCACTTTTTATTTCAAAAAAAATAATGTATATTGAATCAATCTAACTAAAGCTACAACTTTAACATGTTATTGCATGATTGATTACATACAAAGTTAATGAGGAGCTGGTGAATAATGCTTAGTATGGTTTATGTTTGAAGTGGTAAAAGTTTTGGAGTTTCTAATTCACATGGTAAATCTTATTTATATCCTTTCATGTGTATTGTATATTTTACCATGTTTAATTGTATTCATAATGATTATAGATGTAACCAAATAGGTGTTATGTTTTGTAATGGTAGGATCATAGGCATTCTGAAGTTGAAGAAATATTTATATAAAATTCTTGAACCATTGGAGCCTTACCATTTTCCTTGAAGAATTACCACTTTCTTTAACTATTAAAAAAGCTTTTACTATTTTTTTTCTAAATATTTTTAAAATATTAAAAAAAAAAAAATGTGAATTGTAGTTAATATCAATTTTAAAAGTGTGATCAATTCTATGCATTGTATTTTTTATAGTTTCTTAGTTTCTAAGCACTTATCGCAATATTTATTATTCTATAAAGTACTCATTGCATTTCTTATCTATTTTTTGTTTCCCCTCTTAAGCAATCATTTCATGTTTTATCTAATTTTAATTTTAATTGAAATAAGAGTTAAAGAATGCTCAATCATTTTCATACATTATTAGTATATCCACATTCTTTAATTGAATGAAAATATTTTATTTTTATATTGATTGTGTATTTATATATTTTCATAATAGTATGCTTACATGTCAAATTATCACTTGGAGAAATGCAATTATAATAGTTACACGCCCTTGTAAATTCTCTTACATTTTGTGTCTAATTTGATTAGATTATCTTTTATATATTCAATTTTTTTTTAGTAGTATAAACTTTTAATAATTTTAAGATCATAATAACATCTTATCCCAAATTTATTATGACTCATCCTATAAATTGATCACCTTGATCTTTGATTTAAGATCAAATATGTAAACTATATATTACCATATATTTGACCTCAAACTTATAAATTTAAAACTTTTTAGAAACTTATTTCAATTAAATAGTATGAATTAACCAAACACATATTTATATAAACTTATATATTATATTGAATTACTTCAAATCATTAGATATTAAAATTAAAATTATGATGCATTTCCTAACCAACTTCCCATCACTTGAACAAAATTATTTGAATAGAAATATGAACATTTCAATCTCTTTTGCATCTCCTCTAATTTTAGAATTTTTATATGGATATATATTATAAAAAGATTCTAAAATCCAACATGTTGATATTTTGAAAATAACAGTAATGATATTTACAAGAAATTCATAATGATACTAAAAATCCCTCTTCAAATTCTCTTTCTTTCAAGATTATATTTTTCAACCATGGTATCTAAATGTTCCAATCTTTAGTTAATTTTAGAAAAGCTTGATAGGTTTACTCACTAGCTTGGACTTCTCTTTTGGTGTTTAATTGTATTCATAATGATTATAGATGTGACTAACTTTCATTTAAGTGTTATATGTTGTAGTAGTAGGATCATTACGAGGTTGAAGAAATATTTATCTTAAATTCTTGAATCATTGCAGTCAAACTAACAACAATCTATTTTCTATAAATAAAATATTTCCTAAAGTGAAAAACTCTATGACTTAGTTCTATACCATCTCTAGACAATCAAACATGAGTAGTACAATCTCAATTACATTATGACTTTTGATGTACTTTAAGAAAATATTCACATGACAAATCTTCTTTAAATCCTTTCATGTGTATTGTCATATGATTGCATATTTTACCATGCTTAATTGTATTCATAATGATTATAGATGTGACTAAATGAAATAGGTGTTATGTTTTGTAATGGAAGGATCAATATCATTCTGAAGTTACAAAAATATTTATCTAAAATATTTTTTTTTAATGTGAACTGTAGTTAATATCAATTTTAAAAGTGGGATCAATTCTATACATTATAGTTTTTTTGGTTTCTTAGTTTCTAAAAACTTTTTGTAATATTTATTATTCTATAAAGTACTCATTACATTTCTTATATTTTTATTGTTCCCCCTCTTAAGAAATCATTTCATGTTTTATCTAATTTTAATTTTAATTGAAATGAGAGTTAAAGAATGCTCAATATCCACATTCTTTAATTGAATGAAAATATTTTATTTTTATATTGATTGCGTATTTATATATGTTCATAATAGTATGCTTACACATCAAATTATCACTTGGATAAATGCAAGTGTAATAGTTACACCCCCTTGTAAATTCTCTTACATTTTGTGTCTAATTTGATTAGATTGTCTTTTATATATTCGATTTATTTTAGTAGTATAAGCTTTTAGTAAATTAAAAATTAAAATTAAAAATAAATAAATATCATCCTAATTTTACTATGACTCATCCCATGAATTGACTGCCTTGATCCTTGATTTGAGAACAAATTTGTAAACTATATATTACCATATATTTGGCCTCAAACTTGTAAATTTAAAACTTATTTCAATTAAATATTATGAATTAACCAAATATAAACTTATGTATTGTATTGAATTATTTCAAATCATTAGATATTAAAATTAAAATTATGATGCATTCTCTAACCTACTACCCATCACTTGAACAAAATTACTTGAATAGAAATATGAACATTTCAATCTTTTTTCCACCTCCTCTAATTTTAGAATTTTTATATGGATATATATTATAAAAAGATTCTAAAATCCAACATGTCGATATTTTGAAAATAGTAGTAATGATATTTACAAGAAATTCATAATGATACTAAAAATCCCTCTTCAAATTCTCTTTATTTCAAGATTATATTTTCAAACCATGGTATCTAATTGTTCCAATCCATTTTAGAAAAGCTTGATAGGTTTACCCCTAGCTTGGACTTTTGTTTTGATGTTTAATTGTATTAATAATGATTATAGATTTGACTAACTTTCATTTAGGTGTTATGTTTTGTAGTAGTAGGATCATTATGAGGTTGAAGAAACATTTATCTTAAATTCTTGAATCATTGGAGTTTTACCATTTTCCTTGAACATTTACCACTTTCTTTTAATTATTAGAAATTGTTTTTACTATTTTAAAAAAAATATTTTTTAATGTGAATTGTAGTTAATATCAATTTTAAAAGTGTGATCAATTCTATTCATTGTATTGTTTCTTAAGTTTATTAGTTTCCAAGTACTTATTGCAATATTTATTTTTCTAACAGTTCTCTTACACCTCAAATTATCACTCATATAAAGTAATTAAATAGTTACACGGCCTTGCAAATTCTCTTACATCTTGTGTCTAATTTGATTAGATTGTCTTTTATATAATTAGAAATTTTTGAGCAGTATAAACTTTTAGTAATTTTAAGATCAGAATATCATCTTATCCTAAATTCATTATGACTCATCTTATAAATTGGCCAAACACCTTGATTCTCAATTTTAGTCTCAAGATCAAATTTGTAAACTATATACATGCACTATATTCATCTCACTGATCATATATTTGGCCTCGAACTTATAAATTTTTCATTTTTTTAAAACTTTTTCTAATTAAATATTATGTATTAACCAAACACATATTTTTACAGACATATGTATTTTATTGTATTAATTTAAATCATTAGATATTCGAATTAAAACTATGATGCATTTCCTAACCTATTTCTGCACCATCACTGAATAAAATTATTAGAATAAAAATATGAACATTTCAAACTCTTCTACACATCCTCTAATTTTAAATTTTTTTTATATGTACATATATTCTAAAAAGATTCTAAATTCCATCATGCACAAGAAATTCGTAATGGTACAAAAAAAATACCTCCTCTTTTCAAGACCAAATCTTTCCAACCATACTCTCTAAATGTTCCAACCTCTGGTTGTTAATTTGAGAAAAGGTTTATCCCCTAACATGGACTTCTCTGATGGTCTCCAACTTTGGCCTCCAAGTACACCTGTATAATCTGCACTGAACCTCTTGAAACTCCTCCAAATTCATCTTCGGTCGCACTAGAAACTCCTCTAATTTGTCGGAGTGACAAGTTGGAGGGGAAGAGTTGTGGGTGGAAGGTTTCTTAAACATACACGCTCTAATGGCGACCATCTCTGAAGGCGAGAGCGCACAGTGTAATTTCGACATGGGAAAAACAGCATAAACTTGTTTCGCTTGTAAATCGCAATCTGCCGACAGCGGTTCGATTCGGCGGCCCGCCTGCAAAAGATTTGCGTCACACAGAAAATGGAGAGGAATTTCCACCATGACTTCTGCAACTTTGATGCCTCTCTCAAACTCTTTCACTCTTCCATCCAAAGATACAATCTTGACACCGTTGCCGGACGCAAGAAGAGGCGAAGCGCACGACATATAATTTCCCATGGAAGATAAAAACTTGTTTAATGTTTGTTTGCTCAAGAATGAGAGGAGTGAATAGATCATAACGAATATAAATAATGGTGTTTTTTGCGGCAGTGTACGCGGATTGAACAGGTTGACGAATTCCAGGATTCGCTTTTAACTTTGACCTCTGATTACTCTGCTAATTCCCGTGGATTTTGCGTTCGGAAGCCTCCCTCACCTGCCACTCTTTTTGACGTCGTCAACAAATATTTTGGCGTTTTTCTTACGAGTCTTTCCCTTTTATATAGTGCTTGAAGAATTCAGTCACCGCACCTTGACTTGGTTTATGTAATAGGAGATCATTCCAAACGAAAATCTCCTCACCGGCTAGTTTTTTGCACCCCAAACCAATATCCAATATGAGGGTCAATGGATAGGGGGCAATTTAGTGGAGAAATTTATATTTTCATTGAAAAGGGGTGCATATAACTTGGGGACATGCTAATCTCTATTTAAAATACACTAAAGATAAAACATTGTTTTCTCAAATTCACAAAATGGAGTGATTTTTTTTGTTATTTTCAACTACAAACTATCGAAGATCAAACGCTGAAATTTTCAGAAAAATCTATGATGTTTTCGATCTTTCAGAAATTGATCTTTGGATGGAGGATAGCTGCAAAAGTTGCACAGTCTATGAGGTAATAACAATGATGGGGGCATTTTTTTATAGTTTATGAGATTGTTGTCTTGTTGGATACAAGGATACAATATTTATGTGGTTGGAATTTTGTGAGTTGAGAACAAACTTGTTATCTTCAAAAATACAAGTGAAAGAATTGGATGTTATTTTATTCGTTACAGTTGACTTTCAATATAACAAGGATGTTCGAATTCATAAATGTTATTGATTATTGAAGAAGGAAAATATAACTATCACTTGCACCTTTGAATGGTGCAAGGATTAAGCGGATAGTTATTGTTGCACTCTTTTTATGTTGATAGGCTATGTGCAGTCTTCTTGATAGAGTCTTCTCTTAGACATTCAATTTTTATTTTCATAGATTTTTTAAACTCCTTCCATCAGCAGTAAACATCTTCGGGTGTAACAACCTACATATCAAATATAATGAGGCAATCAATATGCTCAAACTTTAAATTAATTGTGTGCACATTTAAATTCGTATATTTAATTTAAAATACCCTTTAATTGCATCTATTTAATTGATTTCCTCCTTATTTGCCTAAATAACTTTAGTATTATTATTCTAACTCAGTTAATGTAATATGAACCTACACTCAAATTTAAAGAGATCTAAAGCTGCAATGTAAGCAATGTTAAAGACTATTGTGTGTACCATTATTAACTATGCAATTGAAATAGTTGCAAGAGAGTAAATATTCCTTTTGCCAATTTTGAAACTATAATAATAGGTTTACTTTACCATCATTCAACATACTTGAATGTCTTGCACAGTTGTAGGTATTAATATGGGAGAGTACTAATTAGTTAAATTTTGTAGTCATTCAATCTCTTGATGGGATTAGCATTTGTTGCTGAAAGGCATTGACCTTGAATATACCCAAATCCCCATTAATTATTTCATTTGAATTTATAAAATGACAAGATTAAGGAAATACACATGTATATTTGTTAAAGAGGTTTTGGGACTTTCGAGCAAATGATGGGCAGATGCAAAGCCCAATTCTCTAACCTTTGCCAACATCCTCCCAGCTTGTGTTGGAAATTTTGAAAATAGGATTTGGACATCCATCAAAACAAAGATTGAAAATGTTTGTGTTCTTCAATCTGAACAAATAGTGTATTTCTAATATTTAATCTAGACAAACAATGACACATAAAAATATCATAATTATTGTTATTACAAATGGGATGGTCATTAAAATGATAACTCTATTAGATTACTATTTTGATAGATTTGTTCATTATGAGTTTAGAAACATGGCCTTCGTATTGAGGAGACACCCATGAAATATTTAATCTAGACAAACAATGACACATACAAATATCATAATTATTGTTATTACAAATGGGATGGTTATGAAATGATAAATCTATTAGATTACTATTTTGTTAGATTAGTTCACTGAGTTTAGAAACATGGCCTTTGTATTCAGGAGATACCCATGTCAAAATTGTATCTTTGGAAGGAAGAGTGAAAGAGTTTCAAATGAAGAATTTCTATTTTTATGAGGAGGATTGTATTTAGATGACTCTCTTTTTTGGAGTAGTGATTTTATCCCTTTTTAGGCCTACTCTTTCCAATAACTTGCTTGGAACTTTTATCAAGGATTTCAGTGCTTTGCTTGGGAATAATAATATTTTTAGTTCTTTTATGAGTTTTTGTGATTTCTTATTAATCTCATCATCGACATTGCCTCCTTTCCTATCAGTTTCATTGTCCACTTGATGAGCTTTAGGTTGTTCATGATTAAGAAACAAACCCATATTATGAAATGAATTTTTTTCCCTTGCTCAACATTATTCACTCGATCATCAATACATTACTCTCTTTCCTTGTTTGAAAACTTCTTGTATCCAACAAATAACATATCAAATTTTTTTTTTCCCTTTATGTTCTTCTTATTAGGAGTGTATTTGAAATATTCTTTTAGATAGAACATGCTAACCTTCTTCCCCCACATAAATTTTAGGGATAAATATTTATTGCTTATCCTTTTATGAACTATAAATAGATAATCATTAAAGAACACGTATATTCATAAATTATAAGTAGAGTTGCTACCTCTTTTTAGATGAATATTCAGTATGTCTTTTGGGTTCTTTCATCTAGTAGAATACAAAAATTCTTTCTCCAGTTTGCAAAACTAATTTTTTTGGGTAACTCCACAAATTGAAATGTGAGAAACTCAACCTAGCAGAGTCTCCAGCTTGTTGGTTCTCAAATTTTTTGGTTGAGTACCTATGATTCTTTCCTACCTGATGCTAGGAATGAAAAAACAATCTTGATCAACATTAGAAACTGAAATATAGTAGTTCAATTTCCACACCTCAGGCTTGTAGACCTAGGCAGTTATACCTTTATCTCTACACTTAAAATTAATTGTGCCTTTTTATTGCACACTTTATGATTGATACTTTTGAGTAGAAAATTATCTTCTCAAGGAGAAATCAGATATCTGAATGGTTGGGTGTGTATGAAATTTTTTGAGTTATAAAGTGTAAGGAAATAAAGTATATGGTATTGACTATGCGAACAGATACAAGAAATAAAATCACCTTCCTCAAAACTATACTTATCTTTTGAAATAAAATAAGACTAGTTCCTTTCCATTGGGAGAATAGAGTCAATTTCAATATTGACCATGAATATCAAACTGCCTTAAGATGGGAGCACTACCATCAATCACTGGACATAGAACTTGGAGTCTATAAACCGTAGGCAATTGAATTTAACTTTAAATTATGAAAACCAATTTTTTTAAAAAAGTACATAAGAATGTCATTCTTTCTTATTGAAGGGTTTGTAGAAATTGTTTAACCATGGAGGAAACTCTATAGTTAAGCACGCTTGAGTTGATGTAGTATAAGAATGGGTGACCTCTCGGGAAGTCACAATGCTTCACCTCTATGAGCATCACTTAGATGCAGTGTGCATTAAATTTTCCATTTATTCTTATGAGAGATGGGTCCATGTGATTCGCTACTCATGAAACATGGGTCAGTGAATTAGACTCAAAAAATACACATTTAAATCCTAATAGCTATACCACAATTTAACTTGCTACGGAAAATATCTTATACTTATAATTTACGATTCTCTAAATTTAATTGAAAATTCATTCATATTTTCAAACATTTAATCATCATCAAGACAAGTACACAATCAGAATACATAGTCGTCATATTTTTGAATTGAAAGACACGAATCCAAATGTGTGCTATGCTATTGTCACTAAATACAAACAGGAAATTGTCCACCAGCTTAAAACATTAATAATGATACTTATAATGACAATGCTACTGCAAGCATCTGTTGTATCTCATTGTTCAAGCATATATAGATGAAAATAGAGATATCTTAATAATATAAATTTAACGAGTCTCTCTGAGTTTAACGAGCTCCGGATGATATTGTATATGATTCAGCTCTTCGGGATCATATTTTATTGGAAATTTTGAAATGTCCACTACAGGGAGAACCACTTCGGAAACAATGGATTCAACAGCCAAAGGCATTTTGTTTGTTGCCGCAATAGCTCTTCGTCCACAACTGGTTTCAGAAATTTGATTCAATTTTAAGCTCCGTTATTAATTTTTAATCTTCTGGTTCATTAACGTATCTTATATTTTTATCTCTATCTGATTTAGATATATGCTATATTATCGTGTCATGAGGATATTATACGTCGAGGGTGTATTTTATGCAATCGGCAATATGCTTTATAGTGATTGATTTCCTTCTTTGTTTATAGAAGAGTTAATATGCTTTGTTGTTATAAGACGATTACTAATTTTATATGAAATGGAGTATGTATTATGTTAATGTTCTTAGCGTTACAACTATATTCTATTGTACCTTTGTGTAAATGGTATCTATGTTTTCTAGTAGTATTATTATCATTGTCTACTCCAAATAATGGTGTTTTTTGGGGCAGCATACGCGGATTAAACAGGTTGACGAATTCCAGGACTCACTTTTAACTTTGACCTCTGATTACTCTGCTGATTCACGTGGATTTTGCGTTCGGAAGCCTCCCTCACCTGCCACTCTTTTGACGTCGTCAACAAATATTTTGGCATTTTTCATTTTCTTACGAGTGCTTGAAGAATTCAGTGACTTGGTTTATGTAATATTCCAAACGAAAATCTCCTCACCGGCCATTTTTTCACGCCCTAAACCAATTACCAATATGAGGGTAAATGGATAGGGGGCAATTTCGTGGAGAAATTTATATTTTCATTGAAGAGGAGTGCATATAAGTTGGGGACAGGCTAATCTCTATCTAAAATACACTAGAGACAAAACAAAGTCAATTTTTGTTTTTTCCAAATTCACAATAACTAATAATTTTTTCCAAATTTTTTGTTGTTTTTGACTACAAACTATGCAGATCACAAAGATCAAATGCTGAAAATTTCAAAAAAATCTATGATGTTTTCATTTTTTTAGAAATTGGTCAACTATACAGTTTGGATTGAGGATAGCAACATCCTGTAAGTGGCACTACCTATGAGGTAGTAACAATGATGGAAGGATTTTTTTTTTAGTTTATAAGATTGTTGTCTTGTCAAATACAAGGCTACAATATTTATGTGGTTGGAACTTTGCGAGTTAAGAAAAAACTATTGTTATCTTCAAAAATACAAGTGAAAGAACTGTATGGTATTTTTATTGTTAGAGTTAGACTTTCAATATAACAAGGGCAATCAAATTCATAAATGTTATTGATTATTGAAGAGGGAAAATATAGCTAGCATTTACACCTTTGAATGGTGCAAGGGTTAAGCTGATAGTTATTGTTGCACCCTTTTTTATGTTGATAGGCCATGTGTAGTCTTCTTGATGTGTTGATAGGCCATGTGCAGTCTTCTTGATAGAGTCTTCTCTTAGGCATTCCATTTTTATTTACATAGAATTTTCAAACCCCTTCCATGAGTAATAAACAACTTCTAGTGTAACAAACTGCATATCAAATATGATGAAGCAATCAATATGCTCAAACTTCAAATTAATTGTGCACATTTAAATTCATGTATTTAATTTAAAATACCCTTTAATTACATCTATTTAATTGATTTCATCCTTATTTGCATATCAATAACTTCACTTCAGTATTATTATTCTAACTCTATTGCTGTAATATGAACCTACACACAAAATTAAAGATATCTAATCCAATAACATGATATTAAAACTACAACGTAAGCAATGTGAAAGACTATTGTGTATACCATTGTTAACTATGCAATTGAAATATCTGCCTAAGGGTGAATATTCCTCTTGCCAATTTTGAAACTATAATAATAGGTTTGCTTTACCATCATTCAACATACTTGAATGTCTTGCACAATTGTAAGTTTTAATATGGGAGAGTACTAATAAACTAAATTTTGGAGTCATTCAATCTCTTGATGTGATTAGCATTTGTTGTTGAAAGACATTGACCTTGTATATACCAAAAACCCCATTAATTATTTCATTTGGATTTATAAAATGATAAGATTAAGGAAATGCACATGTATATTTGGTAAAGAGGTTTTGGAACTTTCGAGCAAATGAAATGGACAGATGTAAAGCCCAATTCTCCAACCTTTGCCAACATCCTCCCAACCTGTATTGGAAGTTTTGAAAATAGGATCTAGACATCCATCAAAACAAAGACTAAAAATGTTTGTGTTCTTTAATATGAACAAATAGTTTACTTCTAATATTTTAATCTAGACAAACAATGACACATACAAATATCATAATTATTGTTATTACAAATGGGACGGTCATGAAAATGATAACTCTTTGGGTCCATTTGGGTGCCGGAATAGAAATATGGGAATAGGAATTCTTATTCTGGAATAGAAAATAGGGATACATGTATTCCTATTCTCTGTTTGATTCGGCTAGAATTTGATGGGGAATTCATGGAACCAAAAATTTATATTTTCTAAAATAAATAAAACTGGAGTAGGAATACATATTCCAATTCCACCTATTTAGGTGGAATTGCAAATACTCATTTTTGGGCCAAAATTGGAATACATATTCCTATTATATTCCTATTGACAATTCTAATTTGGTTCACCCAAACAGAGAATTCAAAATTTTAAGCATTTACATATGCCTATTCCACTTGTATTCTCACTACCAAACAAGCCCTATTAGATTACTATTCTATTAGATTAGTTCACTATGATTTTAGAAACATGACCTTGTATTGAAGAGATGCCCATGTCAATTTCAATGAATTGAAGAGTCAGGCTCTTTAGTGAATGTTACCTATAAGATTGTTTATGAAATATTGAGAAGAAATCAATGGTATACATTTTTAAATCATTTTAGATTGCAAGGAAAAGCATACACTGATTCAATACTACAAAAATTTAATACAAATATATCGCTACTTAATAGTTCTTTATATGAGAAATTAATTTGTGTTGATTTCTAATACTATAAACAAATGGATAGATGCAAAGTACATTATTGGCCAAGAAATTGCCTACATTCTCATGCTTGTGGCACTACTTCTACCCTACTTCTTGCACTAATTGTACACAAGCACATAGATATTGTTTGCCACATTTGTCTGGATCATAGGAATTGTTTTGCTTTGGTCTATGTAAATTTCAAACTTTTTTTTATGTATGGGATTGGATCACCCCTACTCTAAACCAAGTGCCACACAGATTGATCTTCAATTCTTTTAGTCATTGTCCATGCATTTTCTCTGCTGGACACATTTGTAGATATCATATGGTTGAGATGTCAATATAATAATTTTTAAAATTATTTTTACAGGCTCTTGTTGATATTATGTAATCACATAGTGATCTTTGTTAAATTTTTGTAACAATACCAATTTAGCGTGGAGTTTCCTTTAGGATATCAAGGCTAAATAGCCACTAAACTATAACCCATATAAAGGTGAATGGAAATAGTTTTTTTTTTAGACATTTTCTCTCATTGGGGGGCTTGGAATCTACTTTTAAGTGGGATTTCATTAAAAAAAAAAAAAAAGATATGCTAAGTTTCAATGAAAAAAATTAATATTGAAAGAAAATTAGAAAATATTGAAACAAAATTAAAAAGTATTTGGTGTATATAAGTATTTGCATAAAGAATAAAATATTTTAACAATTGATTATTCATGCCCACCTTAGCCATAATATAATGTACGGACTATATAAAAAAAAAAAGAACTAACCATTTAACCAATTTTATATTATACCAAACCATTCCTTTGATTTTAGGTTATCTTCAACCAATAAAGAAAACGAATTGATTTGTATGAATTCATGAATTTTCACCTCTTATATGTCTTAAGCATTTGTATGGTGCAAAAAAATGTACAAATAGAAGGAACTTATTTTTCAACAAGCACAACTCAGGTTTTATTTTCAGAGATAGTGAAATGCCATCCTCCATCAAATCACCACTAATAAATCATCATTATATTTAGAACTTTCAGATTTGACACTTTCCTTGTTGCTCCCTAAGTTACTTGATCAATCTTGAACATCCCATTTAGAGGAACTTCTATCATCACATTTGAAGTGAGTTTTTCTAAATTGGCAAATCTTCCTTGTCTCTCTATCGAGATATTCTGCTTTCCCTTAGATGATTAAGAAGAGCGTTATATTCCATAACTGCTTCTTTAGTTAAAGGATACAGGGATAAAGGTGGGGTGAATTCTATAGGCAACTGTTGCAGAAGAAGACGAGCATAATATATATGTTGCACACAAAACCAAGAGGTAGTTCATTATAATTGTTAGCTTAAAATTAATCTAGAAGGCTTTTGAATAGAAAAAGTTGGCCTACACCAACTGGCTAAGATCTATGTATAGAAGATCATAGTTCAAGTTTTAAAAAAATTATTAAAACTACCATTGGATGGATAAAATAAACCATCAATCATAAGAAAAATCTTTCAACTAAATATGTTGTTTCTCCTTAGTTGTAGTCTCAGATGCTTAACATAGAAATATTATTAAATTAAATAGCTAGTGTGTTGTCATATTGTCCTTTGAGATGCCCACCTTCCATTTCTATGTTCCACAATAGTTGTGTGTTGTCAAAAGATGAATGGATGATCAAACAACAATCTATCTACTAAATATGTGCTTTTTCTTGTCCAAATTAATCTAGTCCAACACCTCATCATCTTTCATCACTTCTTACAGATAAACATCTAGCATAAGTTCCATAGTCTAGTCTAGTTGCTTCCAATTATATTGTCCTCCCCATATTGTAGTAGATTGAGTACTTCTATTGGAGCTAACTATAATGCATCAATATATAATTTTGAGAAGAAAAGGTGAATATCCTGCTAAATTTTGAATGCTACCACACTGTGAAAATATTATAATTCCCTCATGCTCAATTTCTATATATTGTCATCTTGCAACCAATGAGGTATTTTGTCAAATAGCTTACATGAAATCACTTTGAGCCTTGAGATAAATTTTTATCGAGAACTCAATCCCCTAAAAATTTATTTTCATACACTTGCTTTGTCAATACTAACTTTTAGGTCCTCATTTATCTTCAAAATTTATCTAGAAAAGAACATATAATATTGTCTAATAAAAATCCCTATGCAGTTGTTACTTCCATCTATTGTTAATAAATAAAAGGTACATCTAAACATATTAGGGTTCTAGTGCTATTAGATTTTTGAGCTAGAGTGAATCTTTTTGACAAGTTCAAACTCTAATGATAATCCAAATTAGTAATCTACAAAAAATTTAAAAGCAAGAGACTCAATTGATCAAAACATATCGAGTGTAAAAAATTCAATACTGTCCATTCACCCCAATCATAATAGTCATAAAAAACCCACTCTAATCCAAAATCCATGAGGATACATCATCACCCTTGTCTAAACTCATTATGAAGACAAAAGTTTGGATGGAGCCAAGAATGAATATGATTGTTGTTAGGGACAATAGGATTTGATAATTTTTCGATGTCTCTTCCTACATGCCCAAAAATATTAGTCATAACTTAAAGGTATAGTTGTGATAAAGGTCATGTGAATTTGGGCAAAGCTTCTTACAGTAAGTTGTGAAAAAGATAGAAAGAGAAGGAAAAGATCAGCTAGGACCTATACTATCATAGAAAATGCCATGATTCTCACAACTATTAAGATGTTAGTGCATCCTATAATAATTTTATCTAAATGCCCCTTATGTAGAAATTTTGGAATGATGTTTTTTGAATTAGGGTTTGATGAAGGTCAAAGCTAGCTTAAAGAAAGACCTCGTAGGAAGTTCCTAGTCATTGCTCCACACACAAATAATTGTACCCACAATGTTGAATTGGATTTATATTTCAATAAGTAGAAAAGATGATTATAGAGTACTCACCAAAAGCCCATGCCATAATGAAATTTATTGTAGGTGCCAAGTTGGGCATTGCTGAAGAGATGAAAGAAGATGTTTTCTTTAATCTCATCACTACCAAAGCTTGAAATGCACATACTATTTCACAAGGAGGTTCATAAGATACAAGGAAGGGATTGAAATTTTTACCTTGGCTCCATTTATGTCAAATAACATAAAATCTTAACTAAAAATCAACTCACTCGAGCACAAGAAATCTGAACAAATTGAAGTATATAATATTATGTTAAAGGATAAACACTGAATGAGGAGATACATGAGAAGGGACACATTTTTTAGAGAATTTACACATGTATGGATCTGACAATGGTTCTTGAGGAGCCCTTGTCCACATGTTCTCTTCTGTCATTTATAGAACTGGAAGTGAGCACCTATGAATCTAGGTGAATTATGATTAGATGTGGAACAAGGATGGACATATGAACCTCCAATGGCCTTCTCATTGCATTGATGGCATGTTTCATTCATTGAACCACATTTCACCTTCACCTACAACCTCATATTTCTTGACTAAAATTATGGAAATTCAACACCCATTTCCCCGCACCACTAAAATATTCCATGAACATTTCCTAGCATAAGACTACTAGATTGTCCGATCAATGTAGCCAATGTCTCTCTAGGAGAAGAATCCTATGGGATTAATTATTGTAGTTAATGAACAATATATACACACTTACATACATAGATTGTATAACCAAATCATTAGATTGAACGTATATTATATTAATAGTACACTTACACACTTAAATTTAAATCCAAGGACAAGTACTTAATTAGGTCAATAAAAGAAATTGATTACTAAAATAAATTCATGGATTACATAAACCAAAAGGGGAAAACTACGGTTTATTTATTCAATTAGGACCCATTTGGTTGCTGGCATAGGAATTGAAAATTATAATAGAAAAATGGAATGAGAATGGAAATGGGGAATGGGAATAGAAAAGGGCAATTCCAATAATGTTTGGTTCACTTGGAATTCGATTGGGAATATTTTAATCCATTTTTTGGTTGTAAAAAAATGGAATAGGAATAAGGTTAAGTTTTGTATTTTTTAAAATTATTTCCTTTAAATTTTTTGGTTTAATTTATTATTTTTTGGTTATTTTTTTTAGTAATTTGGTAAAAAGGTTAATTTATTTTCATTTTTATTTTATTCATTGAAGTTAATGAGAAATATAATTTATTTCATTTTAAATTTTTTTTTATCAATAAATGGTTGAAGCCTTTATATTAAATTATGTTCTCTGTTCAAATAGGCACTGGTAGGAAAGAACAAAGTAAGAAAAGCTCCAGTCTTTCTCGAGACCGAGGTCCTAAATTATACATAGTTTAGAAGGGCATTCACCAATATATTCCTAATTAATGAGATCTTACAGTGTCCAATTATTAGATCTAATATTGATGGTAATAATTTCCTCTACATTATTCAACTTGTCTTCCAAATTCAGACTTATGATGCTATTCACGATTGCTTAAATACCTCCTGAGATAATCTTTCTACTAACTTGCATATCAAAGACATCTTTCTTTCCACAAGTATTAGTAGTATTAGACCAACAAGAATAAATATAGAGATTCAACAAGATTGGATAGAACCCTTTCTATAAAAAATTTAACACTTTTCTCCTTAGCTATATGTAGTTTATTATGAGTTGGTAGACTACCATCTGATTTATCAAATTTTTAATGTCTGTGTCCTTTTAATGTTTATATGCGCTTGTAGTGTCCAGATCAATGAATAATCCATGCATGTTATAATGTACTATATTGGGAAAAATTAGGATTGATAGACATTTTCCATTAAATTATTTTACTTCCTTTTTCCCATTGCTTGTTATAGATGGTTGACTTATTTCTTTATATGTTTTTATCACATTTTGAACTTAATGTAAATCTGAGTATTCTTGCATGAATTGTAGTTTGTGGAATGTAAGCTTGCATAATGATATTACCAATTTCTAACACTACTACCAAGATTCTGACATTATTCATACATTTATAATAAGAACGAATTGTAGAGCCTAAAATCATCATACTAATATTGTATAACCTAAAAGAATATAATTTCAAGGATTGGATCTAAGTATAATGAAACTTATAATATTCAAAAATATGTTCCCATATAACCTTACTAAATTCCTTTCATATTTGAAAGTACTATTGTCTTAACTCTATTAATTTAAATTCAAAAACCTTTATTATTATTGTTATTTTAAATTATATTTTAAATCTGTCAAAGTCTTGATTCATCCCTAAAATTTTCCTCCATCTACCCCTTTTGTTTGCTATGAGAAGCCAATGCTTTCGAAGCCAATGCTTTCAAGTTTATACATGTTGATATATATATATATATATATATATATATATATATATATATATATATATATATATATATATATATATATATATAGCTTTTTATGTATTTATATACGTATATAGGAATGTATGCATATATATTTAAAAGTATGAAGATATTATATTTGTTTGCATCCTTATTATCTAAATTCTCTGTCAGGGCTAATTTAGCTAATAAGAATAAGAGTTACATTATCCTTTTAATTAAGATGACTATTCAATTTCTAATTAATTTACTTATAATTATAGATTAAGATATTTTCACCATCAACACTCTTATTTGCTAACTTATCTACCTCTTTATTACCTTCCCAGAAAATATGCAAAATTTGAATATCTTCGAAGAGGTCCAAGAGATTTAGAACTTCTTCCAATTTAGAATTTAACCTAATTTTGTGTCTCCCTTTTCCTAATGGCATTTAGGACAATCTGTGAATCTTCTTCAATAATAAGTTTAGATATACTTAGATCCCAGCAAATTTGGATACCTTCTTGAAGGGCTTCTAATTCAACGAGGTTGTTGGTGGTTGACCCTATAGATTTAGCCCTTTTAGTGATCCAATTGCTAGAATCATTGATAATGATGCTTCCTATTCTGATAGTACCACAATTTCCTCTCGAGGCTCCTTCAAAATTTAATTTGTTCCATCCAATAGGGGGTGGAATCCAACTACAATTGTTCCTTGCCTCTTTATTCTTTTTTTTTTATACATAAGCAGGTGGGGGGGGGCGGGGGAGGGGTTAATTAGGTTTTTCCAACTATTTTTCATTAGACCATCCCATTCTAAAAATGATCCTTCCTATTTTGGTATTTTCCTAATGTGAGAGTTTAAGGTTTCAACCATACATGCCTCAATTTTATTAGTAATCTCACATACCATCATATCTTGATCATGAAATATTCTTTTGTTCCTTTCTTTCCATACTTCCCAAACAAGGATAGATGGAGAAATATTCCAAAGTTTACCATAGATACATCTACTATTATCAGTTGGTCAACCCCTAAGTAGATCATCTAAAGATTCTAGCAAGGGTGTGGTCCAATCCATCATATGTTGGAGTTATTCCCAACAATATTGTGTATATGAACACTTATATTTAATAGATGACTAGTATCTTCACTGTCATTCTTTAATAGCACACATCTTGAAGGTCCCTCAATGCCCATCTTTCTTAATCTATTAGCTATAAGTATCCTATTTTGTGAGGTAGTCCACAGAAAGAAGCCTATCTTTGGTAGGCAAGAGGAATCCCAAAAAAGTTTTAGAGGATTATTGACTTCTTCCAATCTTTGTGAATGAGTGATTACTCTATATCCATTTTTTACATTATACCTGCCATCTTTTGATGCCACCCGTATGAGTTTTTATTTTCTCACTAAGTGCTTTATTTTTCTCTTATGAATGATCTTTTCATACACCTTTTTTACTATTGGTTCCACATCAATATTATCCATGTTTTTCCATTCCCAACTTGTATTGCCATTCATATCTTTTTTGATTTTATAATTTCTAACCTTACACCCCCAAAGTTTGACTAATTGGTCTTTAAGAATAGCTGGGATATCCATTTTATCTAATGTGGGGTGCCCATCCCAAGAGTCCTCCTAGAATAGAGCTTCATCACCATTAACAACATCCCAAGTGAGATATTTACTAATCAAGGCTCTATTTGAACTATAAAATTACAACTCTCGGATCCCTTAGGAAGGATCCTCATTCTAAACAAGGAGTAAGGATTGGCTACATTTAGGTATTTTTTATACAAATATTTTGCCCATTTTTTATTTCTTTCTATGTATAGTCTCCATGTCAGTTTTGCCCCTAATGCTTCATTTTGCCAACTTAAGTTTTTGATACCAAAACCTTCTAATTCTTTTGGTTTACATAATTTCTCCCATTTTATAAGAGCCAATTTTATTTTGATCTTTAGTGTCATTCCAAAAGAAGCTTCTACGTTTTTCCTGAATCTTCTTATTAAGACTTTTAGATAGAGGTAAACAAGAAAGATGCTAGGTTGGAAGGGCTGATAAGACTTCTTTTATTTTATCACTTTACCAGATTTTGTTAGCCATTTATCTTTCCAACCTCCTATCTTCTTGTCCATTTTATCAAGTATATTATGCCATCCCTTGCTAGTTTTACTACCTTTTTCTAGCTCTATTCCCAAGTATTTACATGGGAATGTTCCTCTCTTATATCCCACAATATTACAAATTTATTTTTCTCTTTTAGATTTAGTGTTAATGATTTTTTATTTTTTTTCAGCATTCACTTTCTACTCTAAAGCTTCCATATACTGTTGAATGATTGAATTGAAGTTTAGGGCCACATTTATTGAACTTTCTCCTAGTAGAATAGTATCATCTGCATATTGTTGATGTGTTATATTAGGAACATTCTTAGTTACTAAAATTCCACTAATTTTTCCATCATATTGGGCTTCGAAAATTGCTTTGTCGAAGGTTTCTGCCATGATGATGTATATGAATGGAGATAGGGGATCTCCTTGTCTTATAGCTCTAGATGTGTCAAAGAAGCCTTCAAGATTTCCATTAATAAGAACTAAAATTTTATTTGTTGAGATGCATTGGTATATAAGGTTAATCCATTGGTGCAAGAATTCGAAGGCTTCTAATGTTTTGCATAGAAACCTCTAATCAACCATGTCATATGCTTTGTAAATATCCAGTTTCATGAACATGCTTGCCATTTTATTCTTATTGGTTATATGTAATGTTTCTTGTATAATGAGTATCCCATCTAGAATTGATCTTCCTAGTAAAAAACTGATTTGTTCTTCTGATATTATCTTATGGAGAATTGGTTTCATTCGATTTGCTAAAATTTTGGCTATGATTTTATAAGTGGTGTTACAGAGAGCTATAGGTCTAAAATCCCCTAGAATTTCAGGATTATCTATTTTGGATATTAGGGTGAGAAAGGTATTAGGGTAAAAGTACAAACATGTGTCACCCTTTTACAAAGGAAAATACTAACATAAAAAAAGTGTTAAACTTCAATAATGTAAAAGTCATATTATAGTTTTGAATTTTAAGTTGGTGTAAACTAATGAAATGTGTATAAAAGGATAAAGTCTATGTATGTTATTTTTTTAAAATTTTAAAAAATAAAACTAGTATGTTTTTATAATTTTTAATGACCTTTTTTGACAGTGCTAAAAAATGAGCAAATTAGGGGTTATAGTTCCCACCATAGAAATAACTGCAAATAAATGTATTTTCATCTAAATTTGAACTATGTTGTTGATGACATATGTACCTAGAACTATAAAAAAAAAGTTTTCAAAAATATTGTATATTTTGTTTGTTATAGCTATTTAAAGTTGATTTTTTCATAATTTAATGATTTTCCATTCCCACCATCTTTTCCCTAGTAAATCTATGTTAACCATTCGAATTTTGTTATATATTATTGAAGAGGACTCTCTCCTCTAGAAAAATTCATCACTAAAAAAAAAAATTCGTTATAATCTAGTAATTTTTATATTTTTTCAAATGTGCATCATCTTCGATGTTGAAATACCTACTTGCATTATTTTGCAATTATTATAATTGATATCGTGTCACCTATAAAAAAATTATATTGGCATAATTCTGACTACAAGTTCTATCTAGTGGTTTTTTTTTTTTGAAGCCCTAAATATGATGATGAAATTGTCCTTTGAAGTGTTAAGTTCTTTAGAATTGTAAAAAACATGAAAGAAAGTGCCACATCAGATGACACTTAGACAGTTCTGGCCAGATCCAATCCGGTCATACCGGATCTAGCCAGACTTGATCCAACTGAATCAGTACGACATGAAATTTGCTCGCCCAAGGTCACATGCGCAAGTGCCTTTAAACAATAGAATAGGTTTTCTATTTGAAATGCAATGTTTTATTTTTTATTTTTTTAATATTTAATTCATTAAAATAGGTTTTTTTATTTTAAAGGTAAAGTTTTATTTTTAAATTGTTAAATTTAATTCAATAAATTTTGAACAATAAAATAGGTTTTGTATTTGAAATTTAATGTTTTATTTTTTTAATTGTTATATTTAATTCAATAAAATATGTTTTTTATTTTATTTTAAAGGTAAAGTTTTATTTTTAAATTTTTATATTTAATTCAATAAAATAGGTTTTTTTAATTTTAAAGGTAAAGTTTTATTTTCAAAATTATTATATTTAATTCATAATTACATTTATAATAGTAAAAAAGTAAAGTTTTAAATGAAATTTTATTGAATAAATATTTAGAAATTAGATTTTTAAAGTTATTTTTGTATTGAAATCAATTAATTAAATTATTATTTATTTTAAATTTATTAATTAATTTGATTTAAATAAATTATTAGAATTAATTTATGTGTTTTAATATATTACGAAAACTATTAAAATTGTTAAATAGTTAAATTGTTTAATTTATTTAATATATTTAATAAATTGTTTAATCTAAATTTAGTAATGTTTTAATGCAACTACTTGTCTTAAGATTTTTTAGTGTTAGAGATAGTCAAATATAATAACCTTCTAATGTTGAAAGTTTTTTCTAAATTGTCTATGATCTACTAGTATTTATGTAATTGAATTTGGAAGTATTTTGTATGTAGGTGATATCAAGTTCGCTATTTAAGTTTTTGTACAATGGGGAATAAAGCAAAAAGAGTGAAATGATATGATCAAGTCAGAGATGATGAGAAGAAAGGATGGACAAAATGTAATATAGAGCCACAAATTGAAGATCCATTGATTGAAGTTGAAAAAGATCTTGTTGAAATTCTAGGAAGTAGTAGAACATTTGGAAAATATGGTTTATGGTTGGAAAATTTGATGGAGATGGATGAAGACTCTCTTTTAAGATAAATTAAATCATTTGAACACATGATGCATGAAAGTACAATTAAGCTACATCTAAAAAATATGAGGGGGAACTATTTTGAAAATAAATCTCTAATTGGTAAAGCACAATTATTTGTCAGATTATTTAGGAAATGAGAAATCAGTCATGTCCTAGAGTTTTTAGGTGTGAACAATAAGAAAAACTCAGAAGATAATGTGAAGGCAACAATACTTTAGAATTTGAGAGATGCATTAAATGCTATTGACAACAAAAGTTGAGTAGCTAATTAATTTAAGTGTTAACACAGAGAGCATTGATGACTATGATTATCAAAAAGGACTTGTCACAAAAAAACCAAGTTTGAACAATTTTTGAAATGCTCAATCTGTCTAGAAGAACAGTTTAAAGATACATGAAAAGGAGAAATTTTCTTGATGAGAACATTGAAAAGAACCGAGTTAATATTTGTTAGCTTCCTCAAAAGGATATAATTTCTAAAGATGTTAAAAGACAAGTTGTTGAATATTAGACTAGCCAGTCACGTGTTTCTCAGGGATAACTTTAAGAAACCCCTCCCTAGAAAAATATGTAAAATGTAGGCGAATTCAACATTTAATATGAAGGAAACTTTTCATATCGAGGGCAATTTTTCTATTCAAGGCAAGGCAAAAAATAATTTTCTATTGGCGAAAATTTCCTTTCCGTATCAAAATTTAATAATAATTGTAGCGAATTAAATTATTTTTTTTTTTCACGCAAATAAATGTAGGTGATTTTTTTTTGGTCATAAATATTTTTGCAATGTAAGAGGTGAATTAATTGTTTTATACAACGCAAAATATTAATATAGTTGGCTAATTTGTTAGTTGCTACAAAGAGATTATTTAATTTTATAGTGATTTTACAAAGTCACGGGTAGGCCATGACCCACATGACAAGTGTACAATGGCCAATGTACTTGTAGTCTGTCATTCCATTAAGGTTAAATTAATAAAGTGTATTTTCTTATTTCCAACTTGGTCAACGTGATGACATCATTTTGCATGTTATTATTGTTATCGTAAAAGGAATTGATGTAGACCGTTGGTGTAAGATAGATCAATGGCCTAAACTCTATTTCAGGCCTAATTTTAAACATTATAACATAAACTCTAAATCTTCCTGAAATTAAGACACATGCCCCAAAGTCTAAAATATAAAATAGTTGTCTACACTAGGGTAGTTGGAGACATGCGTTGGTAAGATGGTAGGTGATGCTCAGCCCCAGGAAATATATTATTTTATTTTAAGGACAAAATGTCATTATCCAATAAGAAGAAATAAGGTGAAGGTTGGAAAATATTTTAAAATAAATATGTCCTAAATTTATATTACATTGGTGATTGAACCAGGATTTGGGACCAATTATGAGTAAACTAATTGGCGATTAGCTTGGGATTTGACAACAAATTAAATTATTATCTTGGCAAGCTATTTGACCCCATATGTAGGTTTTATTCACCAAATTGTGATTTCCCAAAGATATAGAATAGCCATTTGGCGAAGATTTGCCACTAAAAAAATCACTGGTGTTTCTTCCAATAGAATAGATACTATACATATCAAAGATGAAGAGACAGGTATGAAAATAGCACATCCAAAACACTTTGTAGACACAACACGAAGTGAATTATTTGAAGCTTTCAAAAAAAAAATTTCAAATGTGAAAATTTGCCAAAGAATGTTTGAGAGGTTGTACCCATTTTTTGTATGCATATAAATAAGGTACGTGAAACTTGTTGTTGTCAAAATCATGTTGAGTTTCATCTTTATTTGCAATCTTTTAGAAAAGCTATGACAACACTTAATCCAGATGTGATGATTCCTAGAAGCACAACACAATTTGTCAAGTCTTTGTCATGTGATAATAAAGAGTCAGATGAATTCAATGTACAATGCATAAAAAATGCATGCACAAATTGTGGACAGTTGCAAAAATTTCCATATGAAATAGACAATATTGATGTTCCAACACTAGTTGTGTGGAATAGATTTGAGTATGAGATATATCAAACAAGGAATGGAGAAGAATTTTTAAAAATAGCTTTGAAGGAGAGAATTTTTCCATATGGTGAGTTTACGAATAAATTTAGAACTATGATTTATCCACACATCTAGCATTTCCATGGTGCAAGATGGCAAGCCAAATAGTTTTGAGATTCCAAAAATTGTTTTCCACTAGGATGTATTCTATCGATTGTAGACTTCTTTGAAAACTATACTTTTTCCCCTCAATCTGAAATTCAAGCTAAATGTGATCACTCAGATCAAATAACAATTTTTATACAAGTTTCCTATAGACATGTGCAATTTGAGGTGGATGCAGTAGAAAGTATTGATCCAGATGAATGCATTATCATCAAGAATGTCTATTTTTATCTTAGTGATGATAGGGTTCACGATAGGAGCTATGTAGCTCATTGTTTTGGAATTTTCTTTTATGATCTCTAAAATCATGGGATAAATGCTTCAGAACATTAGTTTTGGTCTGATGGTTGTGCTAGTACGTATATTTGAAAGTTAAACTTTAAAATTTCATGCACATATTTAAGTAATTGAACAATTAATTATATATAGATTTTAGTACTCATAAATTTTTTTATTTTTTTTTCCTAGGGCAATTTAAGTCTGCAAAAGCATTTAATTAGCTTGCAACACAACATGTGAGATGAAATGTTAAGTTTCTTTGGAACTTCTCTGAAAGTGGTCATGGAAAAGGAGAGCATGATGGAGTAGGAGCATGTGTAAAGTGTGCACTTTGCCAACATGAACTTTCAGGTATAATATTATTATGTACTAATCAAATTTGATGTATATGGCCATTTGCTAGATAGTTCTTTTGTATTTTGTTAAAATTGATACAATTTTCTTTTCTATATAGGTGCAAAGATAGACAAAGAGAATCAAGTTGTTGAATGGTGCAAATCTCATTTTTCTCCTCATGATACAACATATAATAAATATTTTTTTTGGGAAGTGAAAGTTAAGATTTCTATTTTCCTCTGACATGAATACTTTAATATTTTTATTATCCACATAGATATTTGCCAATTTAATGTGTTAGAGATAATTTAATGTGTTAGAGATATTGATCGATCAAATCCTTACAATTGTCAACCCATTGTTGGAAATAGAAGATTGCATCAACTAATGACTACTGGACAACACAAACCTCCAGTAATTCAAGTAAGAGAAAAATCTTATTTTTGTGATTTTGCATTCAAAACAATGCAATAGGTCAATGCAATAATATTGTGACTTGCTATGTCTCTGAATGGACATGGACAAACATAATCAGAAGTACCCCTTATGAACAACATGCAAATGCCATAGACATTCATAATGCTATGTATTTAGTTGATTATGAATGTGTTTGTGATTTAGCTATTCTAGGTGAGTTTCTACAAACCTGTTTCATTTTAATATGAATTTTTCTTCATATTTATTTATCTATAGTTTCTATTTTTTTTTAAATATTCGTAGGTTACATCTTTGTTGTCAATGCAGATCCTCAAAATGTGGAAGGTGTAGATTATTATTTGCTTAGATGCACAAAAGCAAAACTCAAGTTGATTGAACCATGTACAGATGATGATAACCAATCTTATCCAACTGGTTCAGTTCTTATAGAAGGTATAGATTATCCTCTTATGAGAGGTGTACAACTAATTAGAGAGTGATAGATTAATTATAAATGATTATTTCTTTTTTATATTATTAAGAATACTAAATGAAGTATAAATCTTATTTTGTAGGCACCTATTATCAACAAACCAAAATTGACCACAATGGTGTTCAATTTATTGAATACATGCCTGGCCAAAAAGTTTTGAATTACAACCACTTGGTTTTAGCCACAAAGATTTAGTTTGACATTATGCCAAAAAAAGGATGTAGCAAACCAAAGTGGAGGTTAGATATTGAGGACCATGAAAATTTGTTGGACATTATTAAAGATAAAGTGGATCCTGACCATATGTATCAACAACTTCCTAATTGATCTAGATAGGATTAGTGATTCATAAAAATATTTCAAATTTATATATACATAAATTATTTTTTAATAGTTATATATGTTTTTATTTTTTCAATATTTATACACTTTTACAAAACACCTAGAAAATGATGTAAGATTTATTTTCATTAATTTATAGAAAATGTAAATTTATTTTTTTGCTAACATGAAATATTTCAAATATGAGCATGTTGTAAATGTAAAATGTCTCATAGCCATAAATCTAGAAATGATATCAAAAATCATGTATATGACATATATGACTATCAAATATGATCACATCACTCTCCATGATGTGATTGACTGAGATGAGATTGAGAACCCTGTGTCCAATATAAGAACAAATGTATCATGAGCATGTGTATAAATTCAATTTAAATAATAACACAAGTACAATAAAATTTACCTATGACTCAAGATGACTAGGGTCGATAGTTATCTATTCATCTCCACCCTCACGAGCTACAAATGCAATATGTATGTAATAGAAGAAACAAATATGTCACAAGTTATACTTTACTAAACTTTTGAATATAAGATTTGTAGGTCTAATTAAATAGACATATTTGTAAAGTTTTATCTATGTCTCATGCTGCACAAGATGCATAGGTGTGTACAAGTCTCCATATGCCATTGCCGTCACAACTATATGCCTACCTATCTCACTCAATTCTGTATTACTAAAGGTCACATCTCTAATGTCAAGTGTAGGATCCATGAGCATATTTGTGAACAATGAATGTCGTGGTGGGTGAGAACTTGCCTTGGTAAGGGGGTTGTGTCCTCCTCAACTATGGTCTATGGTGGAATTGTAGTTGCAACATATATGTCCTCCTACCCCTGACCACCCCATGCCTCTTACGTACCTCTGATGATATCAGTCACATATGATGGCACCACACTAAGTGGTTGTCCAATCAACAATTGTATAGCTCGATAGGATAAAAGTAGATCAGTGGAAAAACATGTACTCATATCCCTCAAGCGGTCTACTGAAGACTCTACAAAGATGTCTATTGAAAATGGGATGCCAACCTCATGATACATATCATCACCTGAAGATGATGCAGCAGTGTGACCACCTATAGATGCAGATTATAATTGTGTCATGTATCTGTGCACTTAGTTAGAAGACATCTCATGCACTTGGATAGAAATAGTGACAATCCTCCCATACACATCTATACATGTATCATTTGTCACTCTATCTCCAGCTGGAACTAACTCCAAACGTTTTGGCATCACCAAAAGGTTTGGACCAATCAATGCCCATTTATTAATAGGCACAAGAGTATTTGGGTGTCTGAATTTATTTTGGAACCTACCCTGACCCTGACCAACATGCCTAGGGATATTAGTGTAATCAAGATCTTGATGTAGATGAAATTTTGTAAACAGTTGCTTGTAGAAATATAAGGGGAACTCATCCTTTTGGGGCCACATGTGATGTGCATCCAACCAATGAGGATACATGAAAGGTGCCATCAATGGATTAGTACACCTCATAACGTGGTACCCTCTAACCTTTTTCAAAGGTTGATAATGTGGGAACATGTTCTTCACACTCTACACTAAGACCATCTCATTTATCTCCCTCCATCGCAAATCGCCACTGGCAGTATAGGATAGAACACTATAAAAAGTGTCCAAACTAAGACTATCATAAGGGTTAAAACCCTTGACAATGCACATCATGCTAATAAGCTCATATCTAATTGCAATCACCTTATCCCTATGTTGTAGGGTAGGTGAAGCCTATTGAATTTGACCAATAGTATCAAGTGCACTCTATAAGCACTGAATAGTATCACTAAATAATATCTCCCTATCTTAGGTACTATAAGTAGTTGATCTATGAGATGAACCGCTATGGGGACAACCAGGTACACTGGCCTCTCAAGAAGCACTATCCCCCAATGCCATAATGATGAAAGATATAAACAAAAAAAACTAGATAGTTGATAATAGAGATCTCCACATGCATACATATACATATATACATAGATTATTATATAAACGAATTGAATCAAAACATACTAAATGAATCTTGCTAAACAAACCTATTGTAAAACATATAAAGAAATGTTAACTACATTACATTTTTTTTTCAATAATAGGTACAAATCAAATTTTGATAACAAGTTTAGGGATTATGGGGTTAGAGAGTGATTTAGGATTTAGATAGCTGGGGTTTAGGAGCTAGAGAGAAGTTTAGGGTTTAAAGAGACGGGGTTAAGGAGTTAGAGAGCTATTTAGGATTGGGATAGATGAGGTTATGATAGAGAAATATATGCAATTAGGGTTTAAAAAGATGGGGTTAGAGAGAAGTTTAGGGTTTAGAGAGATGGGGTTTAGGAGTGGGAGAGATGACATTACATTAGTAATGAAGTTACATTAGATATTAAATGGGGTTAGAGAGTGGTTTAGGGTTTAGTGAGATGGGGTTTAGGAGTTAAAGAGATGGGGTTTAGGAGTGGGAGAGATGACATTATGTGAGAGAGAGAGAGAGAGAGAGAGAGAGAGAGAGAGTAGATTGGGGTTGGGAAAGATAAGGTTATGTAAGATAGAGAGAGATGATATGGGAGAGATGATGATATGTTAGGGATTATGGGGTTAGAGAGTAGTTTAGGGTTTAAATAATGATGGGGTTTAGGAGTTAGAGAGCAATTTAGGGTTTAGAGAGATGGGGTTTAGGACTTTGATGTAGGAGTATCCAGTGGTGTAAGGGCAATCCTATATCACCCAAAAATATGATTAGATGTAATTTTTTTTAATGTGTTTCTATTTCTAGATACCCATTTGGATTAAATGAAGGTTCCAAATCTCACAGTTCCACTATTAGCTTTTTAGGTTAGATTTTTAAAGCACCTTAGGATACGTGTAAATGTAGAAAATGGGTTATTTTGTAAAAGAGCTAAAATTATGATGAGTTAGAGGGTTTAATTTGGAGGGATGATTATACTTGTAATTTAAAGCACTCCATAAAAAGAATCAGGTCAAAAGACTTTACGGTTAGAAAATTATTGCAATTCTAAGTTTCCTGGAGACCTCCTAAGAGTGCTTCAAAGTCAGATTTGGGACACCAAATGGCCTCATATCGGGCCAAAAAATGGGTGATGAGTTAAGCTCCTCCATAGGGCTGTAGAGAAATTTGAGAGCTTTCCAAAAATGTAAACAGTTCATCAATCAGAGTCCTAGTTCAAAAGTTATGCCTCCTAGAAGTTGGATTACTTTTTCTAGATTCTTTTAATTTTACACCGACTTCTAACATGACTCCTGAAACCTTCTATTTTGGTTGTGGATGCCAACTGGTGTATTATAGAATGTATTCCTAACCCTAAATGAGTTGGGGTCTATTTAAGAACATTTCTAACATTGTAAAGGTAGTTCTTAGTGGAGTTAGAGAGAAGGTACTGTGTGGAGGATTTCTTTCTCTAGAATCATACTATTGTAAGCCCACAGGGAAATTTTCATTCATAATAATATTTCCCTTTTCCTTTGTGTTCATTCTAGTCTTTGGTTGTGACTCCATCAAGTGGTATTAGAGTGAGGTTTTCTTGAGTGTGTAGACAAAGCGCCGACTGTGAGGCAGTTTGCATCAGGACTGTGTGGTTGTGGGTTTGAGACAAGAATATTTCTCCATAAAGGGAACATGTTGGAAGGGAAAAAGTTATTACTCCTAAGGTTAGAGGCCTCTAGAGACAAGTTCAAGAATTAAAAGAGGAGATTTGCAAAGGACTAAATGTTTCCGCAAGCAACGAAAGTGAGGAAGAAAATGAAGAAGATGAAAATATTGGACAAGATGGGGAAGGTGAAGAGGAAGTCATAAATTAGGCAGAGAAGAGGCTTTTTAGGCCATTTCTAAGCTTGGAAAAAGACCTAAAATTGATGTGGGTATGTTTTTAGGAACTCTAAACCTAGATGAGTTGATCAATTGGATCAATGAACTTGAGGAGTATTTTGAGTTTGAGGATATTAGAACCCAAAGAGGGTTAAGTTTGTGAAGGCCAAAATGAAAGGCCATGCCAAAATCTGGTGGCAAGAGATTTAGCTAGAAAGGAATAGAAGAGGAAAGGAGAAAATCACAAGATGGGATTGCATGGTGGACAAACTAAAGAAGCAGTTCATTCCTGTTGATTACAAGGTTGATTTGTTACAGAAAATGCAAGGGTTAAAACAAGTAGGAAAATCTGTCCAAGAATATATAGAGGAATTTTATCAACTTCTTATTAGGGCAGGGCATGCAAAAATTAATAAGGAGAAGGTTTCCCATTACCTCAGTGGATTATGACCTAGCATTTAGGAGGAGTTAGGTCCAATTAGAATGACTAGCATTGAAGAGGCATACTAGTTTTCCTTGTGAGTTGAAGAGAAGCTAAACAAAAAGTTTGACAAAAGGCAAAGAGGGTGTGGTCAAGGAGAAAGGGGTTGTGGTAGGTCATTTGGAGGCTGAAATGAGACCCAAAAGAACAATGAAGATGTGGGTACTAGCAGGAACTAGAGGAACAAGGGTTTCAACTACTCTCATGATCAAAACTTTGGATATCAAAGAGGAAGAGGTAGAGAACGTGGACAAGGTTCAAAAAGAGGAGACTTCTGTGGTACCTATTTTCATTGCAATGAAGAAGATCATCATGCATTTGAATGCCCTCAATGACAAGGAAGGACAAATAGGAGAGCTACTGGTCAAGCAAGGGTTGCTCATGTGGATGAGGATGCATAGTCATCACATTTTGAGGATGCAAAAAAAGGAAAGGTTCTTGTAAATGAAAGGGTCTTACTAAGCGGTGAGATTGAACCTAGACAAAGGAGGAGTTTGTTTCCTACTAGGTGCAAGTGCAAGGATAAGTGTTGTGATGTGATTTTTGATGGTGGCAGCATTGACAACTTGGTGTCTAAGGAGATGGTCTCTAAGCTAAAACTCAAGAGGGAGAAACACCCTTAACCCTATCAGATTGCTTGGGTGAAGGATGATCATAAGGTCCTAGTCAGTATACAGTGTTTGGTGAAGTTCAAGATTGGGTGTTACCACGATGAAGTTCTCTGTGACATTATTCCAATGGATTTCTATCATTTATTGTTGGGAAGACCATGGAAATTTGATAGACATGTTGTACATGATGGTCATGCAAATACATATTCTCTGAAAAAGGATGCAGTTTGCCACAAACTAAAGCCCTTGATAAAGGAAGGTGAAAAGGTATGCTGTAGTGCTAGGATATGTCTTGTTGATGGAAGAATTTTTTTGGATGGTATGAAACATTAGTGTATGTGTTATGATTTGATTCCTAGAAGAGATAAGGAAGGTAGTAGTGAAATCCCACCTAAAGTTTTAGGCCTATTAAGTGAGTATGGAAATGTCATCTCTAATAATGTTCTAGAAGGGTTGCCGCCAGTAAGGTAGATCAGTCATCAGATAGATTTAATCCCTAGAGCTAGTTTTCCTAACAAGGCTACTCATAGGATGACTCCTATTGAAATTGAGGAGCTAAATAGATAAGTTTAGGAGCTATTGAGGAAGGGTTTGATTTGAGAGAGCTTGAGTCCATGTGCAGTACTTGTAGTACTAGCACCAAAGAAGTATGGAGAGTGGAGAATGTACATAGACTCTCGAGCTATAAACAGAATAACCATAAAGTATCAGTTTCCTTTTCCAAGAATGGATGATCTTATGGATTGCTGGAGTGGAGCTCAATACTTCACAAAGATAGATCTCAAGAGTGGCTATCATTAGATATGGATATGAGAGGGAGATGAATGGAAGACTAGATTCAAGACCAAGGATGGTCTATATGAGTGGTTAGTCATGCCCTTTGGACTGACCAACATGCCAAGCACCTTCATGTAGCTTATGAATGAGGTACTAAAGAAATTCTTGGGAAATTTTGTTATTATCTATTTGGATGATATTTTAATTTTCAATAAGACTTTGGATGAACATTTATTGCACATTTGTAGTCTCCTTGAAAGGTTGAGGGAAGAGAAAATGTTGATTAATTTGAAGAAAGTGGCTTTGTAAAAAATAAGTTAGTCTACTTAGGGTTTGTTGTATCATCTGAAGGTCTCAAAATGGATCCAGAGAAGGTAAAGGCCATCTTGGAATGGCCTACTCCAAGGTTTGCTACTGAGGTGAGGTCATTTCATGGTCTAGTTTGTTTCTACAGGAAGTTTATTAAGAATTTCAGTGACTGAAATAATAAGGGAGGATAAGAAAGAGTTCAAGTGGACTACAATAGCTACAAGGAGTTTTGAATTGTTGAAGAAGAAGGTGACAACACAACTTGTGTTGGCACTTCCTTATTACAGTAAAGTGTTCTAGGTAGATTGTGATGCTAGTGGCAATGCTACTGGGGCCATATTGAGCCAAGAAGGTAAGCCTATTGCATATTTTAGTGAAAAATTGAATGATGCAAAGAAGAAGTATTATGTTTATGATCAAGAGTTCTATTCAATCATCTAGGCCTTACAGAAATGGAGGCATTATTTATTGCCAAAAGAATTTGTCTTGTATATTGATCACCAGGCATTGCAGTATCTAAATAGCCAAGGTAAATTGAATCAGAGACGTATGAAGTGGGTAGAGTTCATGTAGAGCTATAAATTTGTGTTGAAACATAGAAGTGGAAGGTCTAATAGGGTTGCAGATGCATTGAGTAGGAGACAGTTGTTGCCTATAGTAATGTAGGTTGAAGTGGTTGGGTTTGATGAACTCAAGAATTTGTACCAGGTGGCTAGATTATTTGATTCAGGATGGTATGCTATTCAAGGGAAGTCAATTATGCATTCCAAGGAGTTCCATGAGGGAAAACTTGATCAAAGAGAAACATAGTGGGGGAATGGTTGGAAACTTTGGTCGAGATAAGACCATTGCCATTCTTAGAGAACGTTATTTTTGGCCTCAAATGTCACAAGATGTGAAGAAATTTGTGCAGAGTTGTCAAGTATGTCAAGAAGCCAAAGGATTTAGTTACAATACTGGACTTTATCAGCCATTGCTTGTTCCATCAAAGCCTTGGGAGGACATAAGTATGGATTTTGTTCTTGGATTGCCAAGGACACAAAGGGGTAATGACTTAGTATTTTTGGTGGTTGATAGGTTCTCCAAGATGGCACATTTCATCCCATGCCACAAGACTCATGATGCTATACATATTGTAGATTTTTTTTTTAGAGAGGTGGCGAGACTGCATGGTCTCCCAAAGAGTATTGTTTCCGACAGAGATACTAAATTTGTGGGGTATTCCTAGAGGATTTTATGGAAGAAATTGAGGATAGAATTGAGGTTCAGTTCTACACATCATTCGTAGTTTGATGGATAGACCGAAGTGGTAAATAGAAGTTTGGGAAATTTGTTGAGGTGTTTAGTGGGAGATAAGCCCTTTTCTTACAATAATTTTATAAATAGGAGTATTGGTAGAACACCATTCCAAATTGTGTACAGAAGTAGCCCAAGGACTACACTAGAATTAAGGAAAATGGAGGAAGGGGAGAGGACAAGTGTCGAGGTAGAAGAATTTTTTGAACATATCAAGAGCTTACACGAGGAGGTCCATGCACACATCACCAAGATGAATCAATAGCATAAAGCCAGGGAAAATCAAAGGAGGAGACATAAGGAGTTCCAAGTAGGGGATTTGGTTATGGTACACTTATGAAAGGAGCAATTTCCAGTAGGTACTTACAACAAGCTAAAGATGAAGAAATTAGGCCCCTATAAATTTTTGAAGAAGCATGACTCGAGAAATGCATATGAGGTGGAGTTACCAGATGGGATTCACATTTCTCCTATCTTCAACATTGCAGACTTAATAGAATATCATGATGATGGTGCAGATGAGGGGTTGATGCTGGAGCCATGTCCAATTCCTACTTCTAAGAAGGAGGAGATAGAAGAGATTCTAGAAAATCACGTGCACAGGAGTACCAGAAATAGGCAATATGAAGAGTACCTAGTGAAGTGGAAAGGATGACTAATAGAGGACTCAACTTGGATATCAGTAGCAGAGATTGCCCATTTGGGTTTTCCTCTACCATAAAGTGATAGGGTCACTTTTCAATCTACCCTGGGTGTTTGATGTAGGAGCATCCAGTGGTGTAAGGGAAATCCTATATCACCCAAAAATATGCTTAGAGATAGTTTTTTTTTTTAATGTTTTTTAATTTTTTGATACCCATTTGGGTCAAATAAAGGTTCCAACTCACATAGTTCACTGTTAGTTTTCTGGGTTAGAGTTTTTAAGCGCCTTGGGATATGTGTAAATTTAGAAAATGGGTTATTTTGTAAAAGAGCCAAAATTATGATGAGTTAGAGAATGTAATTTGGAGGGATGATTATACTTGTAATTTAAAATACTTCATAAAAAGAATTAGATCAAAAGACTTTACAGTTAGAAAATTATTACAGTTTTAAGTTTTCTAGAGACCTCCTAAGATCACTTCAAAGTCATATTTGGGACACCAAATAGCCTTGTACAAGGCTGAAAAATGGGGGACTACTAAAGCTCATCCATAGGGCTGTAGAGCACTTCAAGAGCTTTCCAAAAATGTAAACAGTTCATCAATCAGAATCCTAGTTCAAAAGTTATGCCTCCCGAAAGTTGGACTACGATTTCTGGATTCTTCTAATTTTACACCAACTTCTAACATGACTCCTGGAACCTTCTATTTTGGTGGTGGATGCCAACTGGTGTATTCTAGAATGTATTCCTAACCCTAAATGAATTTAGGTCTATTTAAGAACATTTCTAGCATTGTAAAGGCAGTTCTTAGTGGAGTTAGAGAGAAGTTACTAAGTGGAGGATTTCTTTCTCTAGAATCATACTATTGTAAGCCCATAGGGAAATTTTTATTGATAATAATATTTCCCTTTTCTTGGGTGTTCATTCTAGTCTTTAGCTATGTCTCCATCAGACTTAGAGAGTGATTAGGATTTAAAGATATGGGTTTGAGGAGTTAGAGAGCAATTTAGGATTTAAAGAGATGGGGTTTAGGAGTTAGAGAGCGGTTTAGGGTTTATAGCAATGAAGTTTAGGAGTTAGAGAGAGATGAAGTTATGTTAGGGATTATTTGTTAGGGTTAGGATAGACGAGGTTATGTGTGTGTGTGTGTGTGTGTGTGTGTGTGTGTGTGTGAGAGAGAGAGAGAGAGAGAGAGAGAGAGAGAGAGAGAGAGAGAGAGAGAGAGAGAGAGAGAGAGAGAGAGAGTTATGTAAGAGAGTGAGATAGATGAGATAGGAGATATGAAGTTATGTTAGGGATTAAATGGGGTTAGAGAGTAGTTTAGGGTTTAGAGAGATGGGGTTTAGGAGTTAGAGGGTGGTTTAGGGTTTACAAAGATGGGGTTTAGGAGTTACAAAGTGATTTAGTATTTAGAGAGATGGGGTTTAGTGGTTAGAGAGTGGTTTAGGGTTTAGAGAGATGGGGTTTAGGAGTTAGAGAGTGGTGTAGGGCTTACAAAGATGGGGTTTAGGAGTTAGAGAGATAGAGGGGAGAGATGAAGTTATGTTAGGGATTATGGGTTAGGGTTGGGATAGGTGAGGTTATGTGAGAGAGAGAGAGAGAGAGAGAGAGAGAGAGAGAGAGAGAGAGAGAGAGAGATGAAGTTATGTAAGAGAGAGAGATAGATATGATGTGAGAGATGAAGTTACATTAGAGATTAAATGGGGTTAGAGAGTAGTTTAGGATTTAGAGAGATGGGGTTTAGGAGTTAGAGAGTGGTTTAGGGTTTACAAAGATGGGGTTTAGGAGTTACAGAGTGATTTAGTATTTAGAGGGATGGGTTTTAGGGGTTACAGAGTGGTTTAAGGTTTAGAGAGATGGGGTTTAGGGGTTAGAGAGCATTTTAGGGTTTAGAGAGATGGGGTTTAGGAGTTAGAGAGTGGTTTAGGGGTTACAAAGATGGGGTTTAGGAGTTATAGAGCAATTTAGTATTTAGAGAGATAGGGTTTAGGGGTTAGAGAGTGGTTTAAGGTTTAGAGAGATGGGGTTTAGGGGTTAGAGAGCAGAGAAATGGGGTTTAGGAGTTAGAGAGTGGCTTAGGGTTTACAAATATGAATTTTAGGAGTTACAGAGTGATTTAGTATTTAGAGAGATGGGGTTTAGGGGTTAGAGAGTAGTTTAGGGTTTAGAGAGATGGGGTTTAGGAGTGGGAAAGATGAATTTACATTACAAATTATGGGGTTTAGAGAGTGGTTGAGAAAGAGAGATAGAGAAAGGTTTTAAGATTATATGGTTAGAGAGTGGTTTAGGGTTTAGAGAGAAATTTACTATTTAGAGAGCAATTTAGGTCAACATATTTGGATTTAAAGTTCAATATAGGAGTTAAAGTCTAATATGATTCAATGTGAGAGTTTTAGTTTGAATTTGATTAGGTTTGATGTTGTGATTTAATTACATTAAATGTTAAGTTTTGCTCCTGCTTAAGGGTTAATGGTAAGGTTTCAATTAGAATTTATTTGTGTTCACGATAAGAGGTAAAGTTTGATTTAGTTCAATTTGATGGTTTTAGTTACCAATTTATAGTTATTTCTAAACCTTTAGCTTTATAACAATTTCTAATGTTTTGTAATCAAAACAAAATAAAAATATTTAAATTCTCTAATTTACATCTAACTAATTTTCTATATTTAATAAAAAAAATTCTATTGTTTTCTAATGTTTCTAAAGTTTCTAATTGTTGTAGTATTTTCTAAATTTTCTAATATTTTCAAAAAGTTCTAATTGTTCTTATATTTTCTAATATTTTATAAAGTTTCAAAATTTTCTAACTATTATAATCTTTTCTAAATTTTCTATATAATATTCTACATAATGTTCTACTATGTTCTATAAATAATATTTTACAACTTCTCTAATAATTTCTAAGTTTTACTAAATTTCAATATATTTTCTAAACTTTATCTAATATTAGAGTACTTAAAAACATAAATGTATAATAATATTAAAAAAAATTGAACTCTTTAAAACAATCTACATTAAAAATACACATTAAAAACCATATTTCTACCTAAGAAAACATAAAATAAAACTTAAAACATATTTAGAAATTAGGGGAAATTGTTGACATGCCTAATCCAACCGAATGACTCTTATAGCTCTTCCCATTTTATATTTCTAGCAAGCTCATATGATGAAAATGACTAGCGAATTTGTCTTTTTGTGGCTTATATAATTTTCATTGTTTTGGCTAGACCCCTATGTATGTGTACATGCCACTTGGCGTATAGTCAGTGCCACGTGGTTTTGACTAGATTCAGTCCCCTTGAAAGTCATCTAGTCGAATTTGGTCTCACCAAAACCTAAAAGATAGCCCCAAAGGAGACACAGATCCATACTTTCACCCATTATTGATTTTTGAAAGTAATGATCCACCATTTCTTGATGCTTTAATGGCTTTCTCGAGATCAATTCCAATAATATCCCAACATTTTAGGAAAAAAGAAAGCCTAGAATCCATTTAGACCTAGAGAACTATCAGGATTCATGTTGAATAGCATAAATCTGACTTCTTCTAGCAATATGGGTGAATTTAATGCTTTATTTTCTTCTATAGACACCACTTTTGGTATGTTTTCAAGCATTTTTTCTTGTGCTATCATATTCTAACTATCAAAATTATTTAATAGTTTATTGAAATGATCTACAAAAATCTTTGCTATAATCTCAGGATTTTCAGTGATAGAACCTAACGTGTCTTTAATTTTTATAATTTTGCTTTTAGCTCTATTGTACATAGTGCTATTATAAAAATATTTTGTATTATAGTCTCCTTCTTCTAGCCATCTTTCTCTTGATTTTTGCCTCCGAAAGACTTCTTCCTTTGCTAGAATGTTTTGGTACTTGGCGAGTAGATATTTTTCTTTAAAAATGTCTCGTTATTCATACCTTTTTAAATTATTTCTGCGTTTAATTTTTTTAGGTTTTCTTTGATATCTATTTTTTCTTTAAATATGTTGTTGAATTGTTCTTTATTCTACTTAAGTATATTTTCTTTAATAATTTTCATCTTAGATAAACATACATGTACATTTTGGAGCCTTTACACTTGCCCTGATTCCACCATTTTCTTATGAGCTCCATAAATTTTTTGTCTAAAAACCACTTTTTTTCACATTTAAAAAGATTTCTGGCAAGTTTAGTATGTTCAATAAATTCAATTCTAATAGGATAGTGGTCAAATCCTACTATAGGTAAAATTGAGGCTTGTAAATCTAAATCTAATTCACTTAGTTCTCCTTTGAACAAGGATTTGTCCAGTTTCTTAGCTATAAATGAAAGATCTTTCCTTCTATTATTCCAAGTGCATTTTCCATTGTTAAGAGGACTATCAATTAGGTTGTTAAGATTTATCCATTTTTAAAATTCCATAGATGCTTGGGAACTTTGTTGGACGCCTCCAAATTTTTCATCTATATTCATGATAGTATTAATATCTCCACCTATAAGAATGCGTTCATTACTATGATTTTTTATAAATGAACTTATTTCTTCCCATAGAATTTTTTTATCTATGTTATGGGTTGGTCCATATATGTTTATTAAAATTAGTTTTAAGTTACTCTTTATGCTTTAATTCTACTAATCCATGAATTATTTGAATTTAGTCCATCTAGAATTATTTTCCTAGGATTTCAAATCATTCCTAATCCCCTTAAGGCTCCTCTCGATTCATGCAAGTTAATGTTCCAACTACCTAGTATCTTTTCTAGCTTAATTCCTTCTTCCTTATTCAATTTTGTTTCTTGTAACATTATAATTTCAGAATCAAATTGTTTTAAATTATGTTTTAGTAATCATTTCTTGCTAGGTGCATTTAAGCCCCTTGCATTCCATGTAGTGATCTTCATGCTACCTTGGGAAGGTTCTTCCCCTTCCCTATGTTAAGTAACTAACTAATCTTTTGTTGTTCTTTTGAATACCCATCTGCTTCTGGGTAAGTGCACCAAGTTGTGGTGCCAAAAAGGTGAAACAATTTTTATTTTTTCTAATTTTCAATAGCGTGTGTGCACTATAGCGCCCATGTGCTATGGCTTGGGTAACCCGATCCATAGTGTGTACATGTTTTAAAAAAACCTACTTTTTATAAATGGGCTGCATACTCACAAGCCATTCATTTTAACTCTATTTTGCTACTTCTCCTCACTACAATGTGTATGAGAATTGCAACAAAACAAGTTTTTTTGCCACCTGCCTTGCCAATATGCCTCCTCGTTGGTGAAGTTTGAGATCACGAGCATTTTGTATGTTATCAACTTTCTTTTTGCATTGTTTGATATATTTTTAATATTGTTTTGTAGGTTTTTTTCAATTTTTTAAAAAATTTGTTTCTTTATTTAGATTTCAATTGATTTCTTATCAAGAAATGTCATTAATGAATCGGAAAATCCCCAAGAAGGTCAAAACCAAAACCCTCAAGAAGATCAAAACCAAAACCCTCCACAAGAAGAATAACAAATTTTGCAACTTGAACCAATTGCAAGACCTCCTCTTGGCACATAAGAAAATATAATAAATGAAATAGAAAGAGGCAAAACTAAATTAGAAGGACTCATTGATTAGTTGAAACAATGTGGACAAACCAATCCAATGAGAGCTCAATTGGCATTGTCCCTCGAATCCATTAAGACCCACATAGCTTCTATTAGTGGTTAGTTAGATGTTTGGCGGGTTAAGAGGGAAGAACAAAAAAGATATTATGCAAATAAATTATCATATCATGATGTTAAAAAAATATATATACCAAAAGGTAGAATATGTGCATTATTTAGAAAACCTGGTGAACAAGATATTGTTAGAGAGGGTACTAAACACTTCCCCATCCATTGGTGCATACATGATGCTATTAGAAATAATTTTTGGGATAGATGGTGGATGGTTTTTGATGCCCCTCCTTGCAATAATCACAAGGTCCCCATGTATTTCTTAAGGAAATTGTATTGTGAGTTTGTCCATGGGGAGATCCCCAATTATTTTGATGTATTAGACTCTCAGGGTAGAGGTGGGGGGTCATCATTTGAGAGGCCGAGGGTACATTATGACCCTAATGTAGTTAGGGCAACTATGGTCAAGCCATAGGGTGAGCATGTGACTATTCCTTCATTTGTGAAGGAACATGTAGAGGCCAGTGCTCTAGGGACTATTGAAGCTTTGACATAGACCCTCATTCATTGCATGAGTCCATTAGTTGAGGAGGAGCCTTCTACATGTCGCGGTCACATGTGCACATCATGCAGATCCTTATGCACATTTGGCAGTCATGCTGAAGATGGTGCAGATTATGGGCTAGTGACTAATTAGTTCCTGAATGAGACATTTGGCATTGACACATAGGTAAATTACAATTATAATAAACTAATTTGATCATATTTCATATGTATATTGAATGACTAATTAATTAGCATGTATTTACATTGTTCAAAATTTAGGGTCAGAGTGTTGGCAACCCTAGTAGTGATCCTTTGGCCCCATTTTTGTCCCCTCGATGAGTCTAGAGGTATGTATCAATTTAATCATTTAAATGAATATATATATTTATGAAGTAATCATATGAAGGATTGACAAAAAAAATTATGCATGTGCATCAGTTCTCTACAAAACTGTTGACATTCACTACAAACTCTGAGCCTAGACATGACATGAGCTCCATAGAGGTACACTTGTTTCATGTTAATTTAATTCATTTTATTATATTTGTTTCACATTTCATGTTACATATAATGTGTATTGTATGACATGTAGCTCTTGACATCAGAGACTCCTCCTCATCTCTGACAGTCCATTGATTGTGGAGTGGCTGGAGCTATGGCTAGTTCATAGCCATTGATTGAGGTATGAAAGAATTTCCTTGGTTTTAGTTGTTGTTTATAATAGTTAGTATCAAAATTTATAATATTATTTATAAGTGATTATATTGATTAAATTTTTGTAGGGTCTTGTCACACCTAATCATCCATAAGCCTTTGAGGTGGACTTGTAGAGTGACTATATGATGGCAGTAAGAAAATAATTAATTTTGTGTGTACATATATTTGATTTCAATGCATAATAATTATTGATTCATATCTACTTTATTTGTATCAGCTCGAGTTAGAGAAGAGCCTCAACAAGAGGACAAGGGAGCATGTGAGGAAGACCCCATCATCACCACCATCTCCCTTCACATGATGATCGAAGGCCTCTAGAGATTTGTTTCCTTCCCCTCGTGGGAAGGAGAAGATATAGTTGATAGACATGTACATGTATAGGCATCAATGGACATATATGTTGGATTTTATGTTACTAGACATATTTGATATACATTTGATGTATATATGACATTTTATATTTCATGTATGACATTTATTTGATGCATGACATTATTAGACTTATGACATTATTGGTTAATATATGATATGTTTGTTCATGTACAACATTATTGGTTATCATAATATGTTATGTGTTTGTTAATGTACATGACATTATTGGTTATCATTTTATATTATATGTTTGTTCATGTATGAAATTAAATTAGATATGTTTGTGTATGACATTAAATTAGATATTTTCATGTATGACATTAAATTCAATACCTAATCAGTTTGAAACTTTGATAGAATATTGATTAACACTAAACTTTATCACTATTCAAGCATAAGTTTATCATTTCCTATATGTCATCATCATATGATTTATGATCTTGTTCATGTTTACATTTTTCCTTCTCTATCATTTGTTTATCAAGCTTAATTCAATACCTAATCAGTTTGAATTTTTGATACAATATTGATCAGCAATAAACTTTATCAGTGTTAAAGCCAAAAATTTATCATTTGCAATTTATGTCATTGTCATATTGATTTATGATCTTCTTGTTCATGTTTAAAGTTTGAATTCTATGTTATGCATCTAAACATTTATCATAAATTATTATTACCAAAATATAACAAATCTAAAACTGAAAACAATACATTACATTAATTCCAAGGTTTAGTTATGATGTAGAGCCTAATAGTATTCTCAAGGTTTCACTAATTCCATATGTTAGATCTACCATCATAGAATACCAATTGTAATGGGCACTCACATGTATTCCAATGCATATATTTCCTTATATTCACAATTGGTCAATGTTGTACCTTATAAAAGCTAGAATTTTATAAGTAGAATTACTCAATCTTGTACTACACTAGATAAGATGTTCTCTAGTATGCATAATGTTTAGCTTTCGCATTGTTTATAAGACTATTTCAAGGTTGGGAACTACTTCAATGTCCTTTGCATGGTTTAGAGGTAATGTCATTGTGGCAAAGGCTTATGCAAGGGAATGAGCCTCGTGATTTTAGCATTTACACAGAAGTAGAACTTGCTTCTTCAACTCCTTACACTCAACTCTTCATTGAAGTTAATCTTATAACACTGAGAATAGTTGCTACAAATTCCTAGGAGCCAAGGGACCCTGAACCTATGCTACATTTTCTAGAGACATAGGAGAAGTTACTACATGCTTTAATACTTCATAACATTCTAAATCATATAGTGACGCCCAAATTAATAATAGTAGCAGATACCTAGGATCCTCACAAGGAGACTATGCCAATACATGCATAATTACATCCTTGGCTTCCATTTTTGGGCCAGCGTATGGACCCTTTGTATCCAACCATTCGTTATGAGTTGGGGAATGTACACGTAGGTTTCTTATGGCTCATTAAGTGCATCACTTCTTGAGATTTTACTTCAACCCAAGATCATGTCATCTTTTCCATATTTTTCCTAATTTATGAGTTGGGGATGGAAGTGTCAATAATGTCATAAAGTCCTCCAAAAGTATCCCCAACAAACTTTTAACTAGCTTGGTCTCATTTAATGGCTATTGATCAACAATTGGAAGCTCGACATGAATCCATTAACTAATTCAAATGAATTTGACCAACTAAATATATATAACACTTTATTATGATTATAAAATGATTAAAATTACACACAAGTATTTATTTTATTTTTATTCTATTTAGTATTGATACTAACTTTTTGTATATTATTGCTAGTGAAACAAATAATAAAGCAATCAATTCAACAATATGTGATTTCTAAAACAACTTCTTAGGATGAAATATTAAAGAAAATAATTCCTTGTTGTTGACAAACTAATATATAAAATTTATATGGTAGGTCTAGTCATCAATTGTTGTTCATCATTTTTTAAAGAATTATAAAGTATTTATATGTGTTGCCAAATGGTAAGAATTACCTTTGAAAAATTTAACCACAATTCAAATGTGCTATAAAATCAAGAGAAACAAATGAAATCAATTTTGAACTACGTAAAGGCAAGACATAGAAATTTAACATCTAATTTCCTATGTAAATGCAAAGAGCTATTATCATTCATTTATTATGTTTGGACATATCAAAATATTATCTCAGAAACAACAATATGATCCATCCCATAGCAATTTGTGGACTCAGACTTGTTTCAATTAATGAGGAGAAGAACTTTGAAGAGGAATACTTTTATGGCATCATGTTGAGACAATTATGACGTAACTAGTTCCTAATTCTTTGAATCTAGACTATCTTGGTATTTCACCTATGCTAAATACAACCCACCTTTAGCCTAATGTGAGTGCAAAATATAAAATCATATTTTTTTATGAGAATTGGAAAAACATGCTCCCACAAAATTCCCCAACTTCCACTCCAAAATTTTATGAATATTTTTAATGCTACACTTATGTTGATCCTAGCACTTTGAAAAATAGGGTGTACGTAATAAGATTCTCAAGATTTAATGAAACATTAATGAAGCAAAGATCTAATTACTACAAAGGTTTTAAAATTTGTTCATCACACTCACTATTTTTTCCTTGAATATTTTCCTTTGATCTCATTCCTTCGTAATGCCCTTACCTTATGCATTGATTATCATTAACATTATCCCTATAGTGATGCATTGATTATTCCTTCGTAAACCCTTATAATGATGCAAAATAGTGATCTCTATCATTCCTTTGATAGTTTTGACACAATCTTATAAACCTATGACAAATTAGAATATGTGATATATTAAGCCTACCTCTAATAAACCCTTAAGATCATGAGTTATGACAAGGAGGAAAAGTTATGAGCCCTTTATAATCTTATCCTTCTACACATCATACCATGTTTTCTCCATGATATTTTCAATGTGGGGGAGATAAATAGAAACTTATGAACTCTTGTAAGCCCCTTAATATATCATTATCTTTGTTAGGCATGTTTCAATTTGGAAAAAATGAGAATGTTCAAGCACTCAACACAACAAGAAGAGATTGGGGCTAGTGTTTACCTAGCCACCCAGAGCTAATAGAATAGATAGTTTGATCCTAGGAGGAAAGGTGAGAGAGATTTGGTAGTTGGAAACTTTGTACTAGCCAACACTACAAGTTTCAACATCACCTAAGATGATGTCACAAAATTAAAATAGAGTAAGATCTCCAAAAAGTGAGAGAGGTTACTCTAGGTCTCTGCAACACAGTCCTATAAGAACTAGAATTGTATCCATACCTTGGACCAGCTCTAAGATATGCCTCATCAAAGATCACTACCCTATGACATTTAGTGACCCATAGGGATATTTTGGTTCAACATGCCCAAGAATTTTCAATCACTAAATGGGATGGGACAAGGTTGGTGATAGGGTTTACTCGACCATCCAAAGCTAACGAAGTAGATAGTTCGATCCCATGACGAAAGGTGGGAGAGATTTGGCGGTTGGCAACTTTGTACTGGCCAACACTACAAGTTTCAACATCACCCGAGATGGCATCACAAAATCAAAATATAGTATGATCTCCAAAAAGTGAGAGATGTTATTGTAGGTCTTCGCAACATGGTCCTATAGGAACTAGAATTGCATCCATACCTTGCACGAGCTCTAAGATATGCCCCGTCAAAGATTGTAGCTTTATGGCATTTAGTGACCCTTAGGGACATTCTAGATTGGCATGCCTGAGAACATTTGAGCACTGAATGAGATAGGAAAAGGTTTGGGATAAGGTTTACCCAGCCACTCAGAGCTAACAGAGTAGATAGTTTGATCCCATGATGAAAGGTGAGAGAGATTTGGCAGTTGGAAACTTAGTACTGGCCAACACTACAAGTTTCAGCATCACCCAAGATAGAATTACAAACTCAAAATAGAGTATAATCTCTAAAAAGAAAGAGATATTATTGTAGGTCTCTACAACATGGTCCTATAGGAATTGGTATTGCATCCATACATTGCATGAGCTTCGAGATATGCCCTGTTAAAGATCATAGCCATATGGCATTTAGTGACCCTTAGGGACGTTTTAGTTCGACAGGACATTCTAGTTTGGCATGACATTCTAGTTCGGCATGCTCAAGAATGTTCAAGCATTGAATGGGATAGGACAAGGTTGGGGATAGAGTTTATCCATCTACTCGGAGCTAACAAAGTAGATAGTTTGATCCCATGAAGAAAGGTGAGAGATATTTGGTAGTTGACAACTTTGTACTGGCCAACACTACAAGTTTCAGCATCACCCAAGATGGCATCGCAAAATAAAAATGGAGTATGATCTCTAAAAAGTGAGAAATTTTATTGTATGTATCCACAACACAGTTCTATAGGAATTGGAATCACATCCATACCTCACACGAGCTCCAAGATATGCCCTATCAAAGATCATAGCCCTATGGCATTTAGTGACCCTTAGAGACATTCTACTTAGGCATTCCTAAGAACATTCAAGCATTGAACAAGATGAGATGAGGTTGGGGATAGGGTTTACCTAGTCACCCAAAGTTAATAGAGAAGACAATTTGATCCCACGATGAAAGGTGAGAGAGATTTGGCAGTTAGCAACTTTGTAATGGCCAACACTACAAGTTTCAGCATCACCTGAGATGGCGTCGCAAAATCAAAATGGAGTATGATTTCTAAAAAGTGAGAGAGATTATTGTAGGTCTCCACAACATGGTCCTATAGGAACTAGAATCGCATCCATACCTCGCACGAGCTCTGAGATATGCCCCACCAAAGATCGCAACCCTATGGCATTTAGTGACCCTTAGGGACATTCCAGTTTGATTTGCCCAAGAATGTTCAAGTGCTAAATAGAAGGGGACAAGGTTGGGGATAGGGTTTACCCAACTAGCCAGAGCTAGTGGAATAGACAGTTCGATCCCATGACCCTTTTTTGACTAAGTTGCAAATTTGAGCAACTTTTACAACTTTCAACAATGCAACCTTGCACAAAAAGTGCAATTTTTACATTTTTCACTTGATTCAAATTCGACAACTTGGAAAAGTTTTGGCAATAGTAAAATAACTTATTCATGAATGCTTAGCCCTTCACCAATTCTTAAACTCCTACAAAGTTGTCAGCATTTTTGCAATTTTGCTTTGACAACTTTTGCAATTTTTTGTAATTTTTGACATCTCAACTCCTAGACACCTAAAACTTAACCTAATGACCCTAAGGACCTTTATAACCTTCTAAGAAACATTAAAAAAAAATTGCCTTGAAAAATCACCTTTATTGCTCATTTTTATGCCTAAAAAGTGGCCCATAGTGTAACAATAGAGGCTTGGTCCAAAACAACCATACCTCATCTTTTGATATGTTATAGAGGAGCGAAATGAGTATCCTAATGTTCAATTTTTTTTTTTAATGTTATGGAAAAATGTGGATAAAAATGCAAGAGGACAACATTTTATGTAAGAGGACAACATTTTATGCATTTTTGCTCTTTTTACATCATCCCAAATGGACCAAAGTCTACAGCCTCAAATTGATCCTCCTTAAAGGTATTTCTTCCTCTTTAGTAAGAGACATGGCTCTGATACCACTTTGATGCAATGGAACAGGTAGTGGGAATGGACAAGGTTTCTAGAATCCTCTTCATTGAAGGTTAAGGAAAAATGAGTTTCATTGTTAATCCAATCAGCCCCAAAACACCTATCACAAGTTCTTGAGAAGATGGTATGGTTATCATAGCCCAACCACTCCTAGGAATCCGCAATCATAAGGAAAACCTATCACAAAGACAACTAATCACTAGTTGCTCTTAAGGGCATCAAAGGCTTCTTTGACACAAAACCCCATAAATACAAATGAGGACCAAGGGTGACTACCAAGCATGGAAAGGGTCTATTTAGGTCCAAACTAACATGATTCCAACATTAGATTCAAATTATGCAACTTTCATTGGCTAGTTGCTTCACAAACTCAAGACTAGGCTTGTAGCGTTGAACATGGAAAATCACAAGCATCTCCTCACAACCCAAAGAGAAGAATAACTATTTTGGATACCCTTTTTGGTTTATACAACATACTAAAGCCTTGGGATCTCAAAATAAGTATGCAACAACTAAGCTTTTTAAGGCTCACTTAGGAATGTAGGCAGTTAGGCATCCATTACCAAAGGAAGTACCCTACCCCTTGAGAAAAAATTCAATCCAAAAATTGGAACATGAGGGGATCATGTAAGATGATCACATACCAAATTTCAAGCCTCAAAACCTTCTCTGTAGTGAGTTATGTAAGATGTTGCTACAAATTTCCAACATACACATAGATCTTGCATGCCTAGGGCATCAAGTTTTTCTCTCTAGCCTCATTCTTTTGACCTAAAACCAAAAGGAACATAAAATAGATTGTCATAAATTAGATTACACTAAGGATCATTAATTTCCCATGGTGGAATCTCAAGATATGAGGGAAAATAGATGAAACCCTAGGTAATGGCACAAAATGGGGACAACGGTTAGTAAAATGGGAATATCTTGAGTTGTAGAGTGAATTAGAACCTCATTCCAAGTGCAAGAGAAAGAAGATTCACAAAGCTATCCAAACATACTAGATATCTATACTTATATGTGATCAAATTGACCAATGAGCTAGTGTTTTTCATGAGTTTGAGTATAATAATCTATCTTTTGTTATGATTGAGTTCAATATTTTAGTGTTCTTGATGATTAGTGTTGAAAATGATTTGGGATTTGAGTTAGTGATGATATGAAGGCTCTAAATGGTATTTATTATTCTTGTTATTTTTTGGTGTAGGGGTAGTGATTGGACACATGAAACTACAAGGTACACCAAGGCCTATGATGCAAAGCCCTCCATTATCACCTTAAGTAGGCTAACTCAACTCAAGGATTCAACAAGAAACTTTGAATCAACTCAAGGAATCAGTCCCACTCAAAGTTTAAAAAAGTTCTCTAACTTTGTAAATCACTTCCACAATGACACCAATCAAGTTCACCTTCCCACTTCCTTATTCCAATCTCTCATTTCACCAACTCCATCCTAGGCCACCTAGCGTAGGTAGTGCATCCAACACACCAAGACTCAATTTTGATCTCAACCCTTGATCCTAAAACCTTAGACCATTTTAGCATCATACATTTGTCATGTTACAACTCCCCATTCATTCTATCAACCCATCTTTCACCATTCTTCAATTATGGCCTTCTAGGCTTGTCTAGTAGCCTGCCAACATCAAAATTAGCATTTCATTCCCAAGATTATCAAAAAACCTATGAATTTTTTCACACTTTTGAATACCCTTTTTAGAGATATTAAATTCATATTAATCTTAGTTTCTAACCTTTAGACTGGTGAAGACTTCCTTCACAACCTACCCTTTAATTAGGCCTAATTGGCCCTTGCTCAAAGAAGGAAATTATGTATCCCTTTACTTCCATGACTCCAAAACCAAAAAAATCTTAGGAAATGTATTAAATACAAGGATTTTCAAGTTTCTTTAATCATACATGCATATTTATGCACACTTCCACCAAACCCTCATTTCTTGGGCTAGAAATCAAGGGTTTTAGAAAAATGAATGTGTAGAGCACCTAATCTTTTTTATTTTCTTAATGTAATAAGGTCTAGGGATAGATCTAATGATCTCCCTATGACTATCCACCTTTGTAATGGACATAAGAACCCATGGTGCAACTATAAGCCTTGGGCATCAATTAGTTTGATAAGTGGATTTTTGGTTATTTCTATGTTTTCTAGGCATGTCTAGGTGTTTAGAACATTAATAAGGTCCCTAGGAGTTTGTAGATTCCATTTCCAAACAGATTTGCAATAAAAGTTGTCTTAGCATAAAAATTGCAAAATTGCAAAAAAGATGCTTAGCAACTTTTGCAGTTTTCTTGACAACTTTTCAAAATACAACTTCCAATAGCTAAAACTGACCAAGGGTTGGTTAAATCAGTTGTAAATAGCCTATATAGGCTTTGAGCATTCGAAGAGGGAGATATATAGAGGTTTCAATTCTATTTTCTTTCAAGAATCAATAAAATTCCTATTGTTCCAGTACTTTTCTTTGATTTTTCACGTGTTGTATGGAATCCACTGATTGGGGAATGAATCTTCTACACTGAAAAGTTGGAGTTACTATTTAGAAGGTTTTGGCTTTGATTTAAAGAATTTATCATTTTTTCGGCAAAAGTTATCAAATTTTGTTCCTTGTTGGTCTGTGAAACCCTTGTTTTGAGGGTTTGGATAATAAAATGCCCCTAACTTGAGATTCCACCAGTGGATTTTTCTCTTCTCTAGTATGGAACAAGTTAGGATTGTATATTATCTTATTTTTGTAGTTTTGGAGCAAGAGGACAAGTTGGTGAATATTGGAAGGAAGCCCTAGGTCAAATATCTACATGTATTTGACCTTGTTTTGGAGAGATTAGAGTGGATAGAATGATGGAAAGAGTTTGATGACTTGGTGTCAAAACAAAGTGCCCTTTTTTGAGCTTGAATAATAGCCTAGAAGTGGAGATTTGATTTTGTAAACCCATTCTTGACTGTTTGCCCTGAAAACCAAGCCTAAAGTGGCTAATTAGTCCTGAGTACTTGGTGTTGGTTGGGATATGCTAGAGTGGAGTTGGTCTCTAAAACTTTGGAGTTTATTAGAGCTTGGAAAAGGGTACTTGAATCAATATTTTATTCCCTAGGTCCTTTGATGAGCTTTAGAGTTATCGGTAAAAAATAGTTTTAGGAGACCTAATAAGCTACTAGGTCTAAAATTGAAAGTTGAGTTGTGGGTTGTTGGGAGTACAAATAGTGGTTGGTTTGCCTTATTTGTGTTGAGACTAAGTTGTCACAAGCCCTTGTTGGTGGTGGAAAAGCCTAGAACAACAAAATCCTCATTTTGCCCATTTTGACTAATCAGTGCATGCACATGATCTCCATGCATGTGTGCCTATCTACCATGATCCAACTCTTCACCATTGTGCAAAGCATCTAACCCTATTTCTTTTCATGATGTAATAAGGATCTTCCTATGACCCATCCACCTTGTAATGGACACAAGATCCCATGGTACAACTATAAGCCTTGGGCATCAATTGGTCCAATAAGTGGATTTTTGGTCATTTTTATGTTTTCTAGGTATGTCTTCATGTTTAGAACATTAATAAGGTTCCTATGAGTGAGTAAAGTCCATTTGCAAACATTCTTGCAATAAAACTTCTCATAAGCACAAAATGGCTAAAAAGTTGCTTAACAACTTTTGCATTTTTGTTGACAACTTTTTGAAATTTAACTTCCAATGGTTCGAAACTATCAAGGGATGGTTAAACCTATTGGAAATGGCCTATTTAGGCTCAAAGCATTTGAGGATGGTGAGGGTGTTAATATTCAATTGTATTTTTCTCCCAAAATCAATAAAATTTGCTAATTTCCTATGCAATTTACTAGTTTTTTCTGTATAGTACAGAGTATAAGTCTGTAAGATGATATTTGGGCTCTAAGAAGTTCCAGCTATATTTTTAGAAGATTTTGGTGTTGGTTTGGATTTTTCATCATTTACTTGCAAAAGTTATCAAATTTTTTAGGGTGCTAGTTTATGAAACCCTTAATTTTAAGGTTTGGTCATAAAAATGACCCTAACTTGAGTTTCTAATAGTGGATTTCCTTCTTCCCTAGTATGGAGAAAGTTAGGGATGTACTCTATAAAATTTTGGCAGTTTGGGAGCAGGAAGTTGTGTTGGTACTTTTTGGGAATGAGCCCTAGGTCAAATATTCCCATGTATTTGATCTTTGTTTTGGAGAAATTTGAGTGGACAAAGTGATGGAAAGGGTTTGAGGACCTAATGTTTGAACAAAGTGCCCTTTTTTTAGCCTGAAGAACAACATAGAAGTGGAGACTAGATTCCATGCACCCATTTTTTACTAGTTGCCTTGAAAACCAAGCCTAAAGTAGCTAATTAGGTTTGTGTACTTGGTTGTGGTTAGGATATGTTGGAGTGGAGTTGGTCCTTGCAACTTTGGAGTTAGTAAGAAATAGGAAAAGGGTGCTTAAATATATAATTTATTCCTTGGGTCCTTTGGTGAGTTTTAGAGTTATTGGTCAAAATCAACATTAGGAGACCCAATAGGCTTCTAGGCCTAATCTTGCAAATTTGATTGAGGGTTGTTGGGAGTGCAACCAATAGTGGATTTAACTTATTTAGGTTGAGTCTAAGTTGTTCCAAGCCTTTGCTAGATGTTGTAAAGCCTAGAACAAAAAAATCCCTATTTTGCCCATTTTGAGGGAGTTGGCTCTATTTGCTCAAGTTGGGTTCAGATTAGCTTTGTGTCTTGCTTGGAGTGGTAGACTTGAAAATTTCCTTAGTGATTCCAAGGAGGGATATAAACTTGTGAGAGTAGAACATAACATCAGTTCAACCCTTGGAGGAAATTTGAAGGTTGTGTGAGATTTGGCTTATTTGTTGGCTTCCATTGTAGGCTAAAGGGTAGACCTAGGTCTTCTTTGGTGTTTTTGGCTTGTAGTGATGCTAGCCACATCATCAAAGTAACAATAGGATCAACTTGGTTGTAATGTGAGGTTAGATAGGTTAGAAGAGCCCCACAATGCAATATTGCTCCTAATTGCTCAAAATTGCTCATTTGGCTCAATCGAGTATTTTTGGGTTTTGAGGGTCAAATAAGTTAATAAATTTTTTTAGGGTCATTATTAGGTGTCTTGGATCCATCTTAGTCCTTTTGGAAAGTTTGGTATCAAGTAGAGAAATTTTGGGTAAAAAAATTGCAAAATTGCAAAAATTGCTCATTTCTTGCAAAGTTGTCATTGACAACTTTTGCAACTTTTATGAAAAAAAAGAAACATCTTCGTGGGAGCCCTTATACCTTATAATCACATGGAAGAACTTCTAAATAGGCCCCATCTTCTCCCAAAAACTTGACAACAACTTCTTAACTGTTTGTAACTGTTTGCAACCGTGTACTAACTTAACATATGAAAATGTTGTCAAGTTGACAACAAATTTGTCAACTCAACAATTCAACATTTCTATACTAATCTAAATACTTTGATGAACCAAATACTATGAATTTGATGAACCAAATATATTACATTTGACTATGACATTAACATTCAATGACTTTTAACTCCTTAAACCTCACATGTGCCATTTTGGCCTAAGTTTGCCCATTCTTGGCATTGTATTACAAATTTGACAATTTCATGCTTCCCTTTCATGCTTTGGCTTTGTGGGAGAAGATGGGGTCTATGATGCAGAGGTGGAAAGGGAATATGGTGAATCCAAGGTCCAAATACAAAGTCAATCAAATGCACAATTGAATCAAGTGACCAAAAGTACCTTCAATAAGTGAAATGGTAAATTATCCACCAACAAGTCTTATGATGTGATTCAATAGCCCTAAAATATGCAATCCAAGGTACTTGAATAGGTTTGAAAATTTCTTCAATGGTTTAAACACCAAAACTTCAATATTCCTCAAACGAGGCATAATAGCAAGCCTTGTAGCCCTGCAACATCACTCATAGGGATTTTTGTTCAACTTTTTCCAAAACACTAGGAAAATAAATTATATATTTTAGTACCCTTTATAGAGTACCTTAACATACCAAAAGGATAGGGTACATTTATTTGGAAGGTATATGAATGTTTTCATTGTTACTCAGATTTTTAAGGCCTAATTCTTATGCATTTACAAAGGAAGTGCCAACCATTCAAACTCCCAGGCTCCAAATCTTTGTATAGTGTCATAAATATTTTAAGATAAAAGTAATATGAAGTCATTTTGACTCCAAGAGGTTTCTAGGTACCAAAGCCCCAAATTGTGCCCTTGAAACCATTAAATTTAGGGCTTCATCAATGTCACACTTGCCAAATTTTCCTATAGAAAATAAAGGTTGGAATACCTTGTATAGAAGATTTCTATACACATTCCATCATAAAATAGTGCCCTTTTTTGGCCAAAACTTTCTAACCTTTAGCCTATCTTCCAAATTCACTTAGTTTCTTAGTCTTCTTTATGGTGATCACCACATAAATTAATCAAACTTGCATTTCCAAGATTAGTAAGATACTATACATGTTAAATTGATATTATGTATGTCAATAAGATGCCATTCTATAAGAATTAAAGTGCTACATTCATAGTGTGAAATCTACACAAAACTATCTTAAAATCAGATTTTCCAAAGACTGAACAGTACCAAAATGATTAATAGTGATTGTAGTAGGGTTTTTAGAACATGAAAGAATTCAAAGAGATGAAATATGAATGATCAAAACATTGTCCAAGGCTTGAATCATACCAAAAAATCCTTTAACTTTGCAAGAAATCAGATTTGTTTATTTAATTTGTTGTAGCAGTCTGTACCATGGATTCTCTATCTGTACAATGGATTTGTGAAACATTTAATAAACTCCTATCAACTACCCCAACTGATCCAAATTGGTCAGATGGTTTAATTTGGCTTAAAACAATAAAGAAACTAATTCCCTCCTAAATTTCCATGACTATTATAATTTTAAAATTCAAATTTATAACTTTGTAACTTTTGAATTTTTGGAATTGCTAAGTTTAACAAATCATTTAAATGGACTTATTAACCTATTAGAAAGACTAGTTTATCATATTAAAAAGACTAGTTTATCCTAAGGACCCTAGGACCTAAATTATCCTTATTTAAGGTATTTGTACCTATTTCCCTAGATACTAAATTCCCTATAGGTCTTAAGGACTCAAGGTTTATAGAAACACCAATGAGTCTCAAGGCTGATATCAACTTGAAACTAGTCCTAACATTCTAAAACATTATAACCTCCATCATGAGCCACTTAGGAAGGTAGTGCTATGAAGGATCACTACAATCTCTCGTGAGATGCCTTGTATTGTCTTTGTATAAACTATTTTTAAAGGTGACGGGTATGTTAAGAAATCTGAGAAGTTTCCAATAGCATATATTTTTGAAGTGAAGCCCTACTCCCAAAGTCTACTAATTAGTGTGTGCACATGATCTCCATGCATTCTGCATTTTCAGGATAAATAAGTCAAATGCATACTCAATTTTAGTTTAAAACCAAAAATGGTATTTTGGAGTTTACATACCAAAGGTTCATCATTTGAACTCCTTGCACCTATATATGATGATATCCCTATTTGGTCCTAATCTGTTATAGTTTTCACTTCCTTAGCTCCCTTAGATTTTCTTCCACTTACATTTGTAGGTGTGTTCACAGATGTAACTTCTTTACTCTTTTTTCTTTGTCCTCCTTCAATTACAAACCAATATTACAATCACATTAAATGCTAGAACAAAATCAAGGAATATAGTAAAAGTTGTTAACATAGGAACCATTTTATGGAAGAGTAAATTTATTGTCTGTATACTTTTAATTCTTGTTGAATCCATCAATAAACATTTTATATCCTAAAATATCAAAAGTTCCATTTGTTTTCAGTAGACCTAAATAGTCTTTTGGTTCTCTCAACTTATACATCGACTAAACAAAATTATCCTTAGAGAGAACTATATCTGTAATTGCCCCATTATCATTAGATCGAGACCTATTTTCCTTCTTAATTTTTGATGATTGTGATCCTCTATAATCCTAGGCATAAGATGATTAACACACAATGTTACTTGAACAAAAAGAACTAATAAAAATTGAGGATGTGAATTGATAATACCATTTCATAGATGATTTTGGCATCTCACCCTTTATCACAGGTGCTTTGGCTTTATTAGCCCTCTTCTTTGGTGACCTGCAAATGAAGAATTAGCACAGTTTATGTAGAGATTGAATGATATAGTTTGTTCAATTATAAATAGAGAGGGCACCTTAAGTGATGCAGAGGTCAGTGGTCAACCAATGATTTGATGTAGAAACAACTAACTATCCCTTTGCTTTGAAACAATGCCTTTATATCTTCCTCAAGTGTAACTAAAACAATGACACAACCCACTCAATCTTTTATTAGAGGATAATAATTCAAAAGGCTTAACCCATTGAACTCCACACCTTTGGATCCACAAGACTAACTCCACTTCCAAACTTCTTCAAGCAAGCAAGTTATCCAAGTTGCCAAAAACACCTACAAACTCCATATGACTCAAAATAACTCCAAATATGCAAAGTCCTTAACAAAGTCTTACAAAAGACTTTTATGAGTTATGAAATGTGTATTTAATTGGATTTAACCATCCACTTGGCTATACCCAACTCCCAATGCCTAATTCTTCCAAGGTGTCTTAAGAGACCTAATTGACAAATTAGTAGCCCTCCAACAACACAAAAGTCTAAATAAATTAAACTTTATCCAAAGAACTTGATAGGATAATTACATTTCTAGACACCCTTTTCAAAGTACTAAAACATATCAAAATCTTTCATATGGTCATTTTGGACCAACACCCCTATTTTTGACTGATGCCCTATTTTTTAGCATGAAAATGGCTAATTTAACAAAGCAACTTCCAATATAATAGACTCCTAGAACTTGTAACTTTCAATAGTCATCATTCATGGCTTGAAACCCCCAATTCCATAAGAAATCTATCCCAGACCTACTGGAACCCCAAAATCCCAAATTACCTTCTTTCAAACCCTCAAATCTAGGGTATCACCAATATCACCCTTCCCCAAACTTATATATCAAATTGGTTGATCATAAACCTTTACATTGGCCATATAAGATGATCCAAATCACAAAATACTCCTTTCATGTGACTAGAACTCCCGTTGTTGTACCTATCCACCACTTCCATGCTGATTTCTTCACTATTTCAGACTGTGATCACATTCCCATCCATTTCTCTATGTATAAAATGTTAGATTTATATAATACAAGGTTAATCATTTCCATTTCATGGTCTTAGGTCCCTTGATCCCATAAAATGGATCCTCTACATTAAAGAGATTAATACAACTGTTAGGTAAAAGTATTGAAAATAATGACTGTTATGTGGATGTGCAAAACATTGACTTTGGTTAAGTTTTAAAATATTCGAAAGGAATTGGAAATTGCTGCTAGGTCTTACTCAATCCATTTGGAATGTTTCTCAACTTAGAAGATTTGAAAAGACCCCCCAAGAAGTAATCAAAATGATGAAAAATTGCATTTAAATATTTGAATTTTAATAAAAAAAGTAATCATAGCTATTTGTTTTTTAATATTTGAATTTTATAAATAACAAAATGGCTTTAATTTGATATTCAACCCTTATTCTAATACCTATACCTATCCTTTGCCCATTCTAAACTTCTTTTAAACATAACTTAGGTTTTGGAAAACATTAGTCCAATACAAACAAACTCTTGGTCCTTTAAGGACATTACCAGTATGACTTTCAGTGCTTTGAGGACATCACAATATAAACACATTTGATTACATTTTTTGGTCATGAAAATCATTATAACTTTTAATTCTTGTCCATTTTAATTGTCTGGATATCTCCTTGTCCTACTCACTCCTCTGACCTTCATGGTGTGTTTATGTATCTTCATAGAATGACCTTGGTGCCCTTGCACCATTAAGCGATGATGATGAACATGAGTAAAATTATGAGATCTTTTCCTACATGTTACAATGAAAAAGTCATATCTATTTAGAAATTAAGAAATATAAAACAAGTTTCAAGAGAAGCTTAGGTTGGAAGACTTTTTTGTTCTATGAGATGACTACTCTTGGTAATGAGCTACCAAATATTGAAACTACACTCAAATCCAATATTTATAAGGATAAGGAAGTATTACTCTTGTAGCCAGGAAAATGAGCTCAATAAACACTTTTGAGATGGTCATCTCTTGATGATCATGGATAAATCATTTCTAGGTTCTCTTACTTGTTTTAGAATATACTAACTATATTTCATATAGATCAACTCTAGAAAGAAATTGAGTTGAAAAGAATTATTTTATACAAAATTGCATCAATAATTTAAGAAAGGACACATGAGAGTGTCTTGTTTTCATATTTGAACCCAAAACACATAAGACAATAAAAATTGAAAGAAGGAACATAACCAAATAAATGTAATATCCTTGTTTTTTCTTTTCAAAACATCTAAAGGACCGATGTCCTACTTGGTTACAAGTAAATCACTTACCAATGAACACACTAGGCCCTCTTCCACTAGACCTTCCTCTGCCATTGGATCTTCTGGCCCTAAATGTACCTCTATTAGTAGACCTACTTTCAGCATTTGAACCACTAGATTCCTCTTGATTTTTATTAAAAGATCTCCTTCCATGGAACCTACTCAGTGGGTTACCATGAGAAGAAATTATTTATTTCATAAAATTATTGTATCTAGACTCATTCAAGAATCAATAGATCTTCTACTATTGTTCTTTAAGCTATATTGTGATGAACATAGCAATGCCATAGGAAATGTATTGATTCTAAATGTTATCTCAAGGGATAATGAAAACAAGTTGATATGTCTTTGTTTTTTTCCATTGATGAAGAATAGATTTACTTTGTGGTGTGTACTGATTACACATGCAAGTCTTAGTTAATTGACTTGATTACACATGCAAGCCTTATTACATGTTGACATCATCCACTCCAACTCCCAAGTGATGGTAGCTACAAATTCTTCTACTCCACATCCTTGGGGTTGCTGATTGAGATAAGCTTGGAAAATCCTCTATGGTTGACATTGTGTTGTGTTGATAGTCATTTAAAGTCCATTGCATTGTGTTTAAATGTTGGATGTATCACCTTAGTAATAGTTCATAGGAATAATAAAACAAAAAAATGAATGATGAAATTGTTGTTGTAAGTAAAGACCTTGTGATCGCTATTAATAATGCCTATGCATGATGTGTGTAAGAACACCTAGTTACTAGTTCTTGGGACTAGGAGTGAACCAAATATCATACACTTTGGTCTTAATGCTTCCAAATAGACAACATCTGAAAAATTTATAAGAAGGGTTTTATAAGTTCATGATTTGGACATAAATTTGTTTTGGAGTTTATCTAAAATAATTACATATGACAAGACAAATAAAAGATAAAAGCATGTTAGTAATAATATTATTATTGGTAACAATGTTCCAAATGTAAAGAATTATTTTTTTGAGCTTCTAGCAATGATCAAGCAACTTACTAAATGGCTTGATGAGTCATGGAAACTTCTTCCATTGTATCCTTGCTTTTGCTAGTTTGAAATTTCTAGTTACATGCACACAATCATGACTTTACATCACAAATCATTCACATTCTAACAATTTTCATGTTCTTTCATTACATTTTGATCTAAACAACAAATTCTAAACTTTCATATATTCAAATGACTAATCTAAAAATGGGTCCTATTAAAGAATCTAATATAAATTCAAATAATGTATCTAGATTCTAAAAAAATCAAAATATAAAATCTATAATTCAAACTTATCTCATCACTTACACATCATAACAATACCCACCTTGTCATGTGGAGAGTCTTGGGTGAGAGGCTGCAACATTGTATTTGGATCCAATTGATCACTCTTTCTCTCTCCCTCTCTTCCTATCCAATCTAATGAGCCAAATGGATCTGCTCTACATTTTAATGTCTCAAGTATTGCCTCATGGTCTGATTGGAAAACTTTCCAAAGAATCTTATTATGTAGTTTTCCACCATATTTTATGAAGTGGACATTTGATATGACAACAAGGTTTGAATAATGAAGAATCTTCCTCTCTATTTTCCAATCTTCAAATAACCACAAGTTAGGGTTCTTCATAGAATATTGTCTAAGCCATGTGCCAGTTACAACCACTGCACCAACATGGTACTCTAAACCTTCACCATCTATAACTGAGTGATCCAATTTTTGTTTGGCTTGGACACAATGACACAAATAACAATCTTCCCTTCTTTATTGTCTTCAGGTGCAATAACAACAAAAACATGGCCTACAGTGACAAATGTACAAAATGAGATCATTAATTTAGAAAATACTTAGGTAAAAGTTATAAAGTTACATATTGAAATTAGAAATATATATATATATATATATATATATATATATATATATATATATATATATATATATATATATATATATATATATATATATCCAGGTTGCACTAGATTAGACAAGCAGTCAAATTCAATAGATGAATCCATCTCTACCATTTATAGTGCTTGTGGGGGATGATAGGTGTCAATTGGGTTCAAAACTCGTATGTCCCATTTGTCCACCCATTCAGTCGACTCACACTCATCCCAATTTTCCTCTGCACATGATGGACAATAGCATGTCATTTTTCATATGTGGGTACTCCATGAACCTACATTAGAGCTTCTAAAAATGTGCAACTCACTCGATCCTATTAGTTATCAACAATCCTCATATGGTGCAATGTTAGTATTATCTATCAACTAAAAAAATCTACAAACTGTAGACTCACCTTCCTTCCCTAGACCCATTGTATCGTTTCACCACTGGATGCTGGATTTTTCATCTATCAATATTGCTCCATCTTTGTACTTTAGTTCTTCATGAGCTAAGATCTTTTGATGCATGCACTTGCACCATCATGCTCTCCCTTTCTATGACTAGCCTCTATGAAATTTCACATATATTGAATTCTACACAACCTGTGCATCCTACTCAACCAATAGAACATCCATGCATTCTTGAATTGAGATGTGCAATTGTCTGACCAAATAATGTGTTGATGATATGTTATGCCCTTGTTAGCCAAATATCCATAAAATAGTTGAAAACAACCATGTACAAACTCCATAGAATGTGATTGATCATCACTAATGTAAAAATGGTACTCCCTCAAAATCTTCCTGTCATCCTCTGTACTTGTAGGTGAATGCATGCATGTTATGTGAACAAATATAGAAACATATTGAGAAGTATAATACTTTTCTTGCACCTCATTTTGTGGTTGTAGTGTGTAGTTCTTTGGGAAGTCTACAACCAAAACAATAGTATCCAATGGAAACATATCCTTGCATAACTTCAATTGCAAATTCAGCCATTGAGCTCTATGTGTATGCCTTGCATACTTGTAAATAATCTTTTCATGAAAAATCTTCATGAACTCATACACTGAAATCTTTTCAATGACTAAATCACATCTTTTACCTTGTTTCCCATCTTTTAGAGCATATGTCATTGTCTTAAATTTTTTGTAATCTACTATTTCATTTTCAATTGCATGTGTAGTATCCATATATTCACAAGTTGATAAAAGTTTCAAAAAACCACAAAATAAGCATGTACCATCAAAGCATGATGTCTTGTAAAATTGTTGGTCATCCCCTATTTCATATAAAATGTTTGATATGAATTCCCTTGAAGATCTTGGTGGCTCATTCATGTCACAATCCTACAAAATAAAATCAGAATGCAAAAAAACACATATATATGCCTAAAAACATCAAAATGGTTAGAAAATTCAATATGTATCCTACAACAAGTTATGCATGTGTGATTTATCTTGACATAAAAAGGTTTACCCATCCCAAAAAAATCTTTGAATTATTCAAATTTGAGGATACATACCAATAAATTTTGCAAAAAATTGTGTTTGAGTTGAGTCCAAAAAATGTTTTGCATGTGGGTCATGATTTTGGCTACCAATCCTCCTTCTTACAACATCTCTTTGATTAGAGAAAAAAATGTGTTATTTTTCCAAAAATCTTCGATCAATGATTTCAAAGCTTTACTAATTTCTTTATCCTTTCATAGTAGTCTACTACTAAATGTCCATAACTCATTTTTTGTTGGATATTCCAATCTCTCACACCTTAGCATGGCTCTCCTTAGAGTACCTCTACCAATTTTCAATTTTTTTCTTGTCTTTCTCATGAGTCAAGCTTTCTTCATTTGGGTACTTACTATTGTCAATGTAAGTACTCATCTTGTGATATTACTATCTTTGGTGCGTGATTTAGAAACCACTTTGTCATAAGCACTCATTAGATTCTTTACAATATTTTTTTAATTTGAATCGTCCATCATTCTTAGCCCAAGAATCTTCATGATAGGCCTAAATTTCAAATTCCTCATCATTTAAACAAATAAATTGAATTATAATATTTAATTCTTCAAAAAATAAACTCCACATACGATTAACTTTTCTTTGACAAGTACACTTGCTAATCTTGTCAGGAATTGATTTCAAAATGTTAGTATCAATATCAATCAAATATTTTGGTCTTCTAAAATGAATTCTAGAAGGTGTTATAATCTCTTGCATTCCCTCAACATTTTGAACATCAACATAAGGTTGAGTGTATTGCATACCTTGAACCGAGGATGATGTGCCTTGGCAATAAGATGCAAAAGATGGAATATCACCTACTTGATATGTTGATGTTGTGCATTGTCAGATCTACAAATTAGTGTCTCTTCAACATGAGAGGATGATATGACTCCAATATTGGAAGATGGTATATCTTCACAATTCAATTGTCTTCTTGATCATAACTATCTCATTCATTCTCTTTGTCTTTCCAATTCTTCCTCTTTGTTTCTTTGTATTTGTGGTTCTTGATCCTCTTCAAAAGTAAATTCTTCATTATTGCTTTAAAATTTTCTTTGTTCATGTAGTAGTTTCATTTTATCTCTTTTAATTGCCTAATCTCTTTCCCTATCTTCATTTATTTGAGTTTTTGGTTTCTTCTTTAGCATGATGATGATTTCTACATGTCAAATTATTCAAACATTTGAATTACTTACAATATGTAAATTACAAATTATTTAAATACATATAAAAATTACAATTATTTCAATGAATACACAATATATATCAAACAACTTGTCATATTTCTAACCATTTTGAAATAACATTTCATTCAAACATACAAATTTCAATGAATTTACTATATATTAAACAACATGTCAAATCATAATCAAATTTGTATCTATATATCAACAAAAAATATTTAAAAAGGATTTCACTAACCTTTTCTATACAAAGAATATTCAAAAAGCCTTCAAATAGTGTATCCAATGATTGAATTTGGTGTTTACTAGCTTTAAAAAGTCTTCAAATAGTGTTTTCTATGTTGAAACCCATGTTTTCTATTAGAACAATAGAATGCATAATAGACAAAAAGTAGAGAATGGATGAAATGGGACCCAAACTTGCTTTGTGACCATTTTTGGTGATTTGACATAGTGTGTATGCACTATAGTGCATACACACTATAAAGCTCGTATACACTATAGTGAGTACACACTATGTCCAAAAACATCTCTCCCTATCCCACCATCCCCCATCCCCTACTCTCTCTCTCCTCTCCCATCCTCTACTCTCTCTCAGTCTCTCTCTCCTATCCCATCCCCTACTCTCTTTCTCACTCTCCCTCTCTTACTCCCTCTCCTATTTCCTACTCTCTTTTACTCTCCCTCTCCTACTCCCTCTCCCATCACCTACTCTCTCTCACTCTCTCTCTCTTTCATGCCCTACTCTCTTACTCTCTATCCTCTCTCATCTGCTACTCTCTCTCCTCTCCCACCCCTTTCTCTCCTCTACCATCCTCTACTCTCTCTGTCTCACACACTCCCATCCCCCCTCTCTATGTTAGACTACTCTCTCTCCCTACTCTCTCTCCTCTCCCATCCCCTACTCTCTCTGACTCACACACTCCCATCCCCCCCTCTCTCTTGGACTACTCTCTCTCCCATCCCCTATTCTCTCTCTCCCTACTCTCTATCCCCTCTCCCATCCCCTACTCTCTCTCTCCCCTCTCCCATCCCCTACTCTCTCTTGCTCTCCCTCTCCCACCACCTACTCTCTCTCTCTCCCTCTCCTACCGCCTACTCTCTCTCACCCTCTCTCCTCTCCCATAACCTACTCTTTAGATCTCTCACACACACTCCCATCCCCCCTCTCTCTCTCCCTCTCCCACTCCTCTCCCACTGCCTACTATCTCTCTCTCTCTCTCTCTCTCTCTCTCTCTCTCTCTCTCTCTCTCTCTCTCTCTCTCTCCCTCTCTACTCTCTCTCTCTTCCATCCCCTACTCTCACTCTCTCTCCCATCCGCCTACTCTCTCTTACACTCTTTCCCATCCCCTACTCTAACTCTCTCTCTCTCTCCCATCCCCTACTCTCTCACACACTCTCTCTTCCTCTCCCACCACCTAGTCTCTCTCTCCCATCTACTACTCTCTCTCTCTTAGGCAACTCTCTCTCCTCTACCATCCCTTAAACTCTCTCTTTTACAGATACACACTCCCATCCCCCCTCTCTCTCCTCCTCTCTGACTGCCTACTCTCTCTCTCTCACTCTCTCCCTCTCTACTCTCTCTCTTCCATCCCCTACTCTTACTCTCTCTCCCCCATCCCCAACTCTCTCTCACACTCTCTCCCATCCCCTAATCTCTCTCACACTCTCTACCATCCCCTACTCTCTCTTTCATAGACACACACACACACACTCCCATCCCCCCTCACTCTCTTCTCTCCCATCCCCTACTCTCTAGATCTATCACACACACTCCCATCCCCCTCTCTCTCTCCCTTTCCCTACTCTCTCTCACACTCTCTCCCATCCCCTACTCTCTCTCACACTCTCTCCCTCTCCCACTGCCTACTCTCTATCCCCCATCCCCTACTCTCTCTCTTTCACAGACACACACACACACTATTATCCCCCCTCTCTCTCTTCTCTCCCATCCCCCTATTTCTCTCCCTCTCCCACTCCCTCTCCCACCACCTACTATCTCTCTCTCAAGTTCTCTCTTTCCCTCTCCACTCTCTTTCTCCCATCCCTTACTCTCACTCTCTCCCATCCCCTACTCTCTCTCACACTATCTCCCATCCTCTACTCTCACTCTCTCTCTCCCATCTCGAATGAGCTCTCTCTTCCACTACCTACTCTCTCACACACTCTCTTCCATCCCCTACTCTCTCTCTCTTACACACATTCCCATTCTCCTTCTCTCTCTCCCTTTCCCACTCCCTCTCCCACTTCCTACTCTCTCTCCCCCATCCCTACTCTTTCTCTTTCACAGACACACACACACTCCCATCCCCCCTCTCTCTCCTCTCCCATCCTCTACTCTCTAGATTTGTCACACACACTCCTATCCCCCCTCTCTCTCTCTCCCTCTCCCACTCCCACTCACACCACCTACTATCTCTCTCTCAAGTACTCTCTCTCTCCCTCTCTACTTTCTCTCTCCCATCCCCTACTCTCACTCTCTCTCTCCCATCCCCTACTCTCTCACACTCTCTCCCATCCCCTACTCTCACTCTCTCTCTCTCCCATCCCGTATGAGCTCTCTCATCCATGCCTTACTCTCTCTCACACTCTCACACTCTCTTCCATCCCCTAGTTTATCTCTCTTACACACATTCCCATTTCCCCTCTCTCTCCCTTTCGCACTCTCTCTTCCACCTCCTACTCTCTCTCTCTCTCCCATACCCTACTCTCTCTCTCTCTCTCTCTCTCTCCTCTCCCATCCCCTAAACTCTCTCTTTCATAGATACACACTCCCATCCCCCCTCTCTCTCCCCTCTCCCATCCCCTACTCTCTAGATCTCTCTCACACACTCCCCCTCTCTCTCTCCCTCTCACTCCCTCTCCCACTGGCTCCTATCTCTCTCTCTCCCATCCCCTACTCTAACTCTCTCTCTCCTACCCCTACTCTCTCTCACACTCTCACACTCTCTCCCATCCCCTACTCTCTCTCTCTCTTACACACACTCTCATCCCCCCCTCTCTCTCCCTCTCCCACTCCCTCTCCCACTACCTACTCTCTTTCTCTCCCATCCCCTATTCTCTCTCTATATCTCTCCCCTCTCCCATTCCCTACTCTCTCTCTCTTTCACACACACCCATCCCTCATCTCTCTCCTCTCCCATCCCCTACTCTGTCTCTCACTCACTCACCCTCTCCCACTCCCTCTCCCATTGCCTACTCTCTTTCTCTCATCCCCTACTCTCCCTCAAGCTACTCTCTCTCTGCCCCCCTCCCATTCCCTACTCTCACTCTTTCACACACATGCACTTCCATCCTTCTCTCTCTCACTCTCCCTCTCCCACTCAATCTCTCTCTCCCATCCTATACTCTCTCTCTGCCACTCCTACTCTCTCTCTCTCACTTCCTCTCTCTCCCATCCCCTACCCTCTCTCATCCCTCTCTCATCCCCTACTCTCTCTCTCTCTCTCTCTCTCTCTCTCTCACACACACACACACACACACACACACACACACACACACACACACACAGCCATCCCCCCTCGTTTGCTCTTGGTTTGTGTCTCTTCTTCCTTCTCTATGCACTATTTAGGTCTCAATAGTGCATGTGCTATTGAGACCTAAATTCAAAAAGCTTTAAATAGCGTGTGCATGCTATAGCTCATGTGCTCTATTCAAATCTTTGTATTAAACTAAGCCTAAGGCTTGGTTTTACCTTCAAGATCCAACCCAATGGTTTGGAGTCTATAAATAAGTTTGAGATGTGTTTTTCTACAAACATACAAAAAATGATTGATTTTTCTTGTGTGCTCTCCTTCAAGATTTCTCATGGTTGGGCATTGATAAGATCAGGTTACATGACATTGTAGGTCTCTGTATTAGCCATAAAACCATATAATTTATTTTTAATTTGAACTATTTCAAGCCTTTTATCTATAATTTCTTTTGAATGTATGTCCATTTTTTGTCAAAAACCACCATGTACTAATTGGGTTGTAGATTTTAGCTCATTCATCAAATTTTGCAGCAACTTAGTTTTTTAGAAACTAGACTCCATTCTACACACTCTGACAAAAAGAAGTTTTAATTTTAGATTAGTTTTCAATCATTTCTAGGGGAAGCACACTGATATTTCATATTTTTGAGATGTGTCTAGTTAAAAAATTCATAAAAAATAAAATACACATTATAAAATTACCCAAAAAATCTAGGATAAACTACATAGTGTTAAGTAACTTTTGATTAGAGCGATTAAAGAATTTGAAAAAAAAAATTAAAATTTTAGAGGGGCCACACTTTGTACTATGTTATGCTTTTTTGGAATAAATAGTAGCACTTTCTGTGGCCCCCTTTTTTGAGGACCTAAAACTAAACCATTTTGAAAAAATATTAGTAGTTTAGAAACTAGATTCAAAGGACTATGACTTTTGTTTTTATTATATTTTAAAATTTTGAGCGTAACTATCTTCAAATTCTTGTTGAAGTTTAGAGATTGTTGATTTTAGGAAAAATGTGTCCACTTATACCCCCCTTTTGGCACCACAAGTTGGTGCACTTACCCTTCTCTAAGCTCTTTAAGCGACTTCCTTCCTCTTTTAGCTTTCAACATGCCATATTTAGGAGTATTTATTCCTTCTTGATTCATCAAAATACCCAATTTCTCTATGTTATCCTATGCATTTAAAGCACTCTCATATTGTTTACCTTCTTTCTCTCATTTTTCTTGATTTTCTAATTCTTTCATTATCTATTCTACAAGTCTTATCTAATTATATGTATGTATATCATCTGCTAAGTCTAGTCTACTCCATATTCTACCTAAATAATTACCATCTCCTTGACCTATTATTGTTCTAGATTTGTTTGTTCATAAATCTTTATTTCTCTTCATCCTCAATGAGTAACATATCTCTTCTCAAATCTTCAAAGGTGTAATTATCTCCACCTATTTTTAGTACTCACTATATTAACTCATCTTTCTGTAAGTCACTTTTTATTATCTATATTATTGAAGTTAAAAACTTGGATCAATTCATCAATTAATAGTTCCAAGTTCTCTTTCTCTATCTCATTCGAAATTGTCATTTTCATATCTTCATTCTTTGATGAATCATTATTTAAGAAGTCATGAAAATCTTGTATTATCATTTCTTTTGTCTTTCTAATCCTTCTCCCTTGCATTATGCTCACTCATCTTATAAATAGGTGATTCTTTTGCTATGGTTGGCAACTACCAAAAATTGGTGCATCAATTTATTACCTCTTTTTTGGTGTCTATTTTCTTTTTTGTCGATTCTTCCATCTTTTGCAGTGGAGTTTCCATTATTTCTTTTATGCATTTAGCATTTCTTCACTCTAGAGACTCATCAAAGAAAAATCATTAGTTTTATTTTTCTTCAAGAGTCTTATTGTTATTCACAAAGATTTTTTTATCCTACAATTTGAATTCCTTTTCTAACAATTTTTCTTTTCCACTTATTACTCTTATATTCTTAGTTTTTTTAATTTTCTTCTATTTTTGTTTAGTCTTTTGCTACTGTTGACTATCCTTAACTTCTTTATATTAGAAATATTATATTTTTTTAGTCCTTCTTTTCTCATGTTGATTTTTTTATAGTTTTGATCTTCACACGTAAGATTTAAAGTCATCTATAAGGTAGTGTCTTTATGATCTTTCAAATTTAACAATGGAATAATTTCCTTACTATTTTTTGGAGTTAAAACCTTTTCCTTTTCTTTTCTTTGGATTCTTTTTCTTTTGAATCTTTTAGTGTTTCTATTTCTTTCTTTTGAGCTTCCTTGGTGTTAGATATGAAAGTGTTTCTCATCCATGTAGTTATAGTTGTAGATGTTGTTTTTTCTGATTTGATTTCACCATCCTCCAATTATGTAGCTACTCTTCCTAGTGTAACCTTACTAGGCTCCAAAAGTGCTATCTCATTTATGATCTTCCCCTAGTTTTCTTTTTTATTTCTAATGTTTATCATAGGGAAGGTATCTTTAATATTCAACGTAAGTTGAACAATTTTTAAAATGATATATTTCTCTCATTATCTAATCTAATTATTTACGAGATTTTGCCTTCAAATATATAATATTTCAATTTATATATAGAATTGTTTGAGATTAACTTAATAGAATTGAGTTCTTGATTTTTATTCTTATTGTTAACCAATAATTTAATATTATTGCAATATTTATAAGAAACATCTATTGCTATTAAATTACCAATTGAAAGCCCAATTTTCCTAATAATATCTAAATGCATAAGTTCAAGAGGGAGGTATTGAATGAAAATCCATGTTGGCATAGGGAAGTTTAATTGTTCTTCCTTACAATCTAGAATCCATTCAAATAATTTAACAACATAACCTTTATAATAACAATCAGAGACAGGAATTTTTTTTTAACGTATTCATTACTGCAGTACATATATATCAATCTATCAGAATGGTGAGATATACTTACCTAATTTTTATAGTGTAAGGCCCCTTCCCCAGTACCTTATTATAAATCTTATAACATGAATAAGGTTAGATCTAGGAGGAATAAAGGAGATAAGATGTTGTGTTCTATCTCTTGTGAATGTTAACTGGTACCACACACCTTATGATAGAACAATGGTAAGAAGGCTTTGAAATCTAAGTATGCCTTGATTCATAATGAACCTAAAATATTATTAAGATTGATGTATATTGTAGTCATTTTTGTGGTAAGTTAAGATCCTATGGAGTAAAAGATTTGAGGTGTCGTAACTTAGAAAATTAGGTCGATGGGTTCCTGATATTTGATGGCCTATTAGGATAATTAAATTGGATGGCTAGTATGGAAAGATGAATTAACACCCACCCTTGTGAGTACTAATAATAATTATAGACAAAAAATGTTATAAATCTAGATAAGGCCTACTTGGTAGAACTCAACATGATGTAAATATAATAAGTCAATTTTTCATAGTGAATGATGATTAAGATGAAGATATAATATATTGACTAATAGATATAATGGGTTTACCTAATGACTAATTTTGAACCTATGCATACATGATTATGAAAACATCCTATTTCCCCCATATTAGTGATTTTTGAGACATAAGCCTTATCATGTAATATCTCATAATGATAACGAGTTAGTGTAGTAATCAAACTAAATTTAATTGGATTAAGTATACTAAGTTTCGATGATTACATTTTTGTAGTTTCAACCTAAGGTATGTAATTAGAACTAATTTACATGATTGGTTGATTAAGAAATATAGATCCAACATTTCTTCATTTGTATAGGAAATGGATTAGGAGGTGGTTTAGAATGTTAGTTGGATCATTTGATTAGAAAATTAACGAGGATATGAAAATTCTTACATTTTAATGTTTCAAAGACCTTAAATGAAAATGATTGAGAAATAATAGTTGATCATGACAATTGAGTATGTTAAAATTGAGTATGATGATTTAGGATTAAATTTGATGTGTAGATTTTGATATCCTAATGTTTAGAATGTCTTATTTGAAATGATTAAGTCAAAAAATTTCATTGAATTATGTTAATATGGATTACATAAAATTTAAATTCATATTCATTTATGATGTATATTTCATATGACCTCCTTGGACTATTGATGCTCAAATTTAGTGTGTAGGAAGTGGAACCATGGAAATCTTTGGGGGAAACAAGATCCAAACCTATGTGAACATAGTTTAGCCAAGGAAAATCTTTGGAAGATTCAAAAGCCTCGTTGTGATGTATTTTATTTTGTAAATGTAAGCTTGCTTGTGTGTGAAATTTTTAATCGCAAGGATGCATTAGGGACATATCATGATGATGTGGAATGTGCTTTTAGGTGTCACTTGAAACTTGTGGATTTTGTGTGTTTTAGATTATGGTAAAAACAAGTTTTGAAGGGACCTTGAAACCCTTTTACATCCTAAAAAAAGGAAAAAACACGCTAACCAAAAGGAAAGAGCCCATAAACCTACTAAAATGTAGCATCACAATCAGGTTTTATAGGGACCTGAAACCACTAATAAAGTCCAGATAAAAACCTAGGTTTTACAAGGACCTAGAACTGACAATATATATAAAAAACTAAAATATAGAAACTAGGACCAAACACAGGAACTAGAAGAACCAGCCAGCAAACAAAACTTGTACAGGAACCCGACCAGAAAAAAAGACCCAGGAAACTATTGCAATTTTGTAATCATCTTCATGGCCTCCTTACCAATCTTAGTCGTATCTTGGATGGAGTTAATGACATGGATTTTGTGTGTTTTGTGGATCTTGTGTGTTAATGACATGTCATCTAAGGTTTTGGTCATGGTGGCAATTTAACCTAAAACTAATCTTGTTAATGATTAAATAAACCCACTTGACAGGGGGTAGGATGGGTGATTATCAAAAGGAAATTCGAATTTAGACTTGACTAGGGTTTTGAAGGGTCATTAGGTGTCCCAAGGAGTCTTTTATGTAAAAATAAGCTACCCATATGATAGTATGACATGTTAGGGACCTAATTTTTACCATGATAGTGACTGCATAGCCTAGGGGGCCCCTTTACCAATGCCTTCTTCCACCAATTCGAAAATGGAGTTGTCACATGAGTTTTTTCCCATGTTTTCACTAAGTCAAAAATAAAAAACATAGGGGTAGACAAGTTTGTAAGAGGGAGTGGCTTGGTGTTTTTGCCAAAATAGTTAGTGGGAAGGCCTTTCTAGAGAGTCTTGGACAAACTAGTGGGTTGCAAACCCACTCTCTAAGTTTAGAGATAGTTATGGTTTTGGGGGGGAGGCTAAGGGAGCTCTTCATCAACTAGCATTTCCATTAGCTTGGACCAAGGTTGGTGCTCAAACCATGACCATTTTTTTTTAGCATTGCATAATGAATCTACAAGTATGGGGTATTGTTATGGATCATGTATTGTTTTGTAATCTTTGTGTTGTGTTGAGATTTTTCTTTGTGTTTCAAGCATTTTCTTGTTTCTTTCTCCTTGATTTCCTTTTTTTGTTGAATGTTGAAATTTTTCATGGGTGTGAAGGCTTCACTCACCCTTGGGAGGGAGGAGAAGCCTTGGGTGAAGGGGTTAGTTGGGCTCAACATTGCACTTGAGAAAACCTACCTCATGATGAGGAGTTGTTCTTTCTTTCATGGAGTATGGGCTCCATTGAATCCATATGCCTTTTTATGTTTTGGAGGTATAAGTGTATGTGTAAGAAGGAGGAGGTTTTATGATAGCCTTGAAGGGAAAAAATGAAATTGAAATATAATTTTTTGTTATGGATATGGCATTCTCCTATTTGAAGAGTCCACCTTCACCCAATGTATTAATGATTCCAATGGTGAATCAATGTGAAAGCCATGGTAGGGCATTTTGTGTTGTGTTGTGTATTTTCATGCATTAGCAAATGTGGAATATGTGTATCCCAATTGGACTTTGTTCCCCTGCTCGGTGGGTGGCTTCATAGAAGCCTAGGATGGGAGGTGAGCCTCCATCATTCCTAGTTTTTGTGTTGTTTGCACATTTTTTGAAGATGGTTTCCTTCGAAGAGATTAGAGTTTTACCCCTTTGTCAATGTTGAAGAACCAAGTATTTGTAAAGAGAAATTTTTACCATGTCATCTTGTGGTTGTGTTGTGTTATCAAACTTCCTTTGGGGTTTCTTGTAATGTGAAATGGATTTTCCTTCCTTTGTATATGGCTATGAATTTGTAAATTGAAGTTGTCATTACAAGAGAAATATTGTGGCACTATCACAATTGTGGAGTAAGGAAAAGTAAAATTCCATGTAAGAAAAGATTTGTCAAATTTTGTGATGAACCATATTGAAGTATGTAAATTTTCTCATTATCCTTGGTTAGATTTATGTATTTGATCAATAAGCCTATGGATTTTTTTTTCATGTGAAAGAAATACTGAAATGAACATTCATTATTTGAGTGTCTTGATTTTAAGATGCTTTGATTTTAATTTCTATAATGGAAAGAGAAAGAAGGTTCATGCTTTTGCAAATTGATCATATGAAATGATTCAAATTGTTTTCTATATCAAGTAATACCATTTTTAACCCAAGCTATAATAGTGAACATTATAATTAATCTCGTACATGAATGTGTTAAACTTTGCTAGCTTAAAACAATAAATACCTAGACTAGATAACATCATCATATCATCAACCCTATTCCCTAAACTCCATGGTAGAAATAGAATAAAAATCAGCTTGAGCATAATATATAGTCTAAATCTATGAAGAAAAGTATGTTGTAGGGGTACATTTTACCCCTTTGGAATTTGTATGAGTATGGAAAGAATAAGGGGAATGCCTATTACAAGCTAATATTTTATTCAAGAGGAATATAACTTGGAATCTGGTGTATGGAATATTAATAAAACAAATCATATGCTAGAGATAATACTCAAACTATAGACAACACCTAGCTCATCAATAGTTGAAAATGAAGACTCATTGAGTCACGTGACCTTTGTGTCACCATTTCAAAAAGAGACAAAACAAAAAAATTTTAAAGGTAAGTCATGTCAAGTCAGAGACCTAAACACTCACCCCTCAGAACTATGAAAAAGGAGGAATACCTATATATTCATCCTCAATTGAATTGAAATTGGAACAAGCCTAAAATTTATTAATCCAGGCATTATATGTAAGGTGGGAAAATAAATTTGAAAAAAAAATTGAACACCAATGGAAGTTAATGAAACCTAGGCGCTAGGTTTAAGAAGGAATAAAAGATAAACCTTTTTAAAGCAAGTTAAAGGGAACCTAACATGTCTTGGAAGGGACTTAGATGCATTTAGAGGTGTCTTGTTCCTACCACATGTCAGGCCTACCTTAGGCACATTCCCCCATGATAAAGTAAGGTGCCCATCCTTAAATAAAGTGCTTGGGTTTGGTATAGCCACCTAGAGTTTTGGGAAGTCTTAGGTGGGGTAGGGTAGGAGGAGTAGGATATGTTAAAATCATTGCTTATTAGTACATGGGAAATGTGTAGGAGGATAAGGGAGAGGGGGGGCATCTGCCTAGTGAGGAAGGGTGTGGTGGTTAGTGTTAGGGGTAAATATGTTAGTATGTAGTTTTTTTTGTTTCCTTTGATGGATAGTAGGAAGTAAATGAGTAGATAGGAAATAGAGTTTTAATAAAGTTAGGGGTAGATTTGTTAGTTAAGTTAATATGCAAAAGATAATAAAGTTGGTCAAATAGGGTAGGAATGTGTTTAATTAGTAAATTCTTTTTTTTTTTATAAATTTATTTATAGATTCTTTTTATGTACTTTCCTTTTACATACATAAGTGTATACAAACTAAGTTTCACGAAATTGTCACTTTATTATAGGGAAGTGGTAAGGTAGGATGTAAACGATTGAACCAAAAAATAGATTAGTAACCTTTTTTATTTGAAGCTTTTATATTTTCTTTAATTATTTAAAAACTTATAAATTGATGATGGTAAGATCCCTAGTTAGGATATAAACTTAATGAATTGATCTTTGTATAGTTCAACACTAAGTAGTTGGTAACCAATAATAAAATTCTAGAGAAAATTAAATTAAAATAGATAGTATGTATTATATATATACATATCTTTCAATAGTCAAATAATGATATAGGATCAGTTAGGAATGTAATGAAATAACAATGTGCAAGGGATCATTAAAAATTTGTGCCTAAATGAAGTAAAATACAATAAATAAAATGAAATGGAATAAAATAAAATAATAAAATAAAATGGAATGAGTTGACCGAAAACGTGATGGGTCGAGAACACTCTAGGAGTGCAAATTATATACCTACTCACTCTCAAAAAATATTAATATCTTGAAAGTTATATGGATGAAGGATTGGTGTTCACAAAATCATTCACGAACAATTGAACTACTACAACTTCATTCTTTCCAAAATTCACCTTCATACTTATATACATAATATCTTACCACAAGGTTAGGGTGTGGGATTGAAAAGATAATATAGTCCAATTTTATGTTATAACTTAAACTTTCAACGAAAGTTAGAAACTTGAATGAACTCCTATGGAAAACATGAAGTATTGAATTTTAAGTGAAAACAAGTTCTTCCACATCAACTAGATTTATTATCTCCCACCTAATGACTGGATAAGGTAACATTCTGATGTTCTCGAAAGATATGAATTTCTATATACTTGACACCCCATAGAATGATAGAATATTCATAACAAAATATAAGTATAAGTTATACACTATCCAGTAGTTAACCTTTCAAAAACAAATTGTTGGTTGTGTTTTTCCCTGCCAAATTTAGGGCATCACATACATAATTCCTTTACTAGCTAATGAGATTGGTCATTTCTTGTCTTGGTCCACTCCAAAACACAAATACACCAAGATTTTGACATTCCTGCCAGTGATCTTCACTAATTCGATTGCTAGTAATTAGGACGTATTCTTCAATTTCATCATTAAAGGTCTAAGGAGCCATGAGGGTTTGATTGGGGGAATAACAAGGAGACTTGAGAGAACCATTCCTTCAATGTGGGGGGATATATGCAGGGTTAAGAGGTGATTTGGGCTTTGAATTTTATATCTTTTGGAGATTGGCTTCCTGATTATTGATTGACCTTGTAATGGGTTCAGATAGAAATCCTATTTTCTAGGAATATAGGAGTAATCTATTTTGGGTTGCATATTTAGTATGATTAAAGAAGATAAATTGTTTGCCTAAGCTTGTAGTGGAGCAAATGATATTAAGGTAAAAGCCTTTCCAAGTTGATGAGTTTCCTAATTTGGGTAAATCATCTCCTTTAATAATTTGAGGAGGTAACAAACCTTCTTATAATTTGAGGAGAGCTGGAGTGTATTGGTTTGGTTTGTTTCCAATTTGGGTCTCTCTTTGATGTTCTTATTGAATTTTGCACTAGCCAAAACCCTAATCTGTCCATAGATTTCATTGATAAATCTTGATTGGTAGTGCCTACATTTTTATTACTAATCTAATGATTGAAAATTTCCTACAATGTAACATTCTACTCAAGATCATGATGCCTAAGTAGGGTCATAAATGGATTCAATATCTTCATTGAAGAAGTTAGAGCAATCATGTTGGTAGCGTGACAAGTGCTCAAATTTGAATTAGTTCCATTGGATTTCCTTGTGGATGACCACCACATCTTTAAAAACTCTCTTACAACTCACAACGAAAGCAACTGGCAACCTCGCACAAGAATAACATAATCTTACAAACCATCCAACCCCCCTTCTTATATATAATACTGATTGGCCTTGTAAAAATTTGAATAAACCCTTGGCCTTCAATTGCCTCTGAATCATTAATATTATTGCCCTATGTTAGATATTTGCAATGGGTATAAATGATCAGGTGGCTGTAGTGACGGAGGGCTTTGCTAAATTGAAGAAGACAATAGATGAAAAAAAACCTATCATGGGCAAGGCCTAATTTAGGAGAAACTCCTCCCAAATCCCAACCTTGCAACAATAAAAAACCAAGCACCTCCATTGTTTCAAAATAAATGTCCATTATTATTCCACTTTCGTGATAATTGTATACACATTATATTTGAAATAAAAGAAGAATTTTTTTCTGTATAAAATTGCAATTTGGATATGATTTTACCAAAGCCCTCCTGAATCTATGTTCTTCCTTGGGATCCACTCGCAACCTAACAAGGTTGATTTTATGTCATTACAAACCCTTCAGTAATCTCTAAAGACCTTTGGAAAATAATATTAGAAATATAATTGTTATTCCAATTATAAGACTATATCAATCCTACATGATCATTACTATTCTTCAAATCTCACATACACTTCACAGATCCAAATTTGATCAAATGATTCCAATCTCCTATATAAGTTCACCACTAATTATTTAATAATCTTTTCTGCTAGGCCCAATTTTCTATTCATTGCTTATAGAAGTTCGCTATCTTTTAAAAAGTATTCCTAAGTTAACCCATTAATTTATTTCATTTTTTAAAACAACTAGATATAATTATAAAAATGTTATAATTTTTCTTTTTAAAGATTAATTTTTTATAAAATTTTCAAACATATATATTTTTTAAAATATCTTCTTTTTTTAATTTAAAAAAATTTAAAAATATATTATTTAAAAAAAATATAAAAATAGATTGGGAATATAAATGTCATATTCCAATAACAGATATTTTTTAGCATAGACAAGTGCTCATTTTAGGGGAAAAATTGGAATATGTCTTCCTATTCCCAATTCTAATTGAGCATACCAAATAATGAATATAAAACATATTCAAATTTTCTCTTCCTATTCTAGTCCTATTCCAGTAACCAAATGGGCCCTTAATAGATTCAAAAGTGGGTGTATGAAGAAAAAGTAATGTCATCATATTTTTATTGTGTGACAAGGAGTAAAGAGTTCTTTTGTCAAATCCATTCATAACTAATGTAGGAAATATTGCTTCATTTTAAATAATATTACAAACATTACATAATTGTCTACTCTAGTAGCACCATAGTTCACTAGCTTAAGATGAAGTATGTGTTTTAAGTAAGGACCAAAGAAGTCACGATATAGATCTAAATCCAAGTATCCTCACAAATAAATATCCAACCACAAAACACAATACTCAATGGAAAATATAACATTTGTAACATATGCTCAGAGAAAACTAGACAATTGCCAAGAGGGTGACACAAAAAACAATGAAAATCTATCCAAGATAAACAAGAACTATCCATCTAATGAAGAAAATGGACTACAAATGACAAGAAGTCTTCCAATGTAATCGTCATTTTCCTTCTGACTTTGAACAACATTTTAGACTTTAAAATAACACATTATTTGATTAAAAATTAAAAAGGAAATTGAAGTCTTTAATTCATTCATCCAAGAATGTTGCCTTTCACAAGCACATGACAATGGAGACTTGCCTCTTTCAAATCACATAAGCCCTTTTATATAATAATAATAATAAAATTATTGAATATAAATTGAAATTCCCCATATATATAAGGAAATTTATGGTGCATAAATGCCTTCTAAATATCAAATTTCTAGGGGAAATAATAAAGATTTGAATCTATAAAAAAACTATACCAAGATCAATGTCAAAGTTCCAACCATGTCTTGAGGAGCATAAACATGATAGCCTGATCTAAACCATCCAAACCAAAGAGATAACAATTTCCATTTGATCGTAAGAAGCCACACAGTCAAATGTTCTAAGAAACTTTAATCATAAGTCTAAGTCAAATACAAATGACTAAGCCTATGTAGAACAACATATGAATTAGGAGTCCAAAACAGACAACTCAAGGTGACCAAAATCATCAGTCGACATTCACTGACCAAGTTGACTAAATCAAATGTGTCCACAACTTCCTTTAAAATAGGAGTCACTATATCAACTTCTATTTAGATTACATCTCTAGTAAAAACTAGATTTCCTACACATGCCACCTAGGGCAAAAAGTCAATTCAAGTCAAAAATTGACTACATATAGTCAAATCAACTAGTAAATAAAATATCTTCCAACTAATTATGCTAGTTCATTCTAGTTTTTCAACCTACATTTTGAAATGGTAGATACAATAATAATTACATTTCATAAGCCAATTATTGACCAAACTATCAAACACAACATATCATCACATGAATATGCCATAAATGAATATACTCAAGAAGTTGACTTACATGTCAAACTTCATTCCACCATATTTTTACATCAAGTATAATATACAATATCATACCTCAATCAACATGTCAACCTGCACATTGGGCATGGAACAATAAGTACATCATACAAGTAGAATACCATCTAACATGTGATCTACACAAGTTAAGTAAATCAACTAGATATGCTCACTAATTACCTGTAGAGATTTAGTAGACCACATTTTCTCTTTTCTATGACCTAGGCCCTCAAGCCCATCTTGTCACCACAATGTTTCAAGGAAATTTTGAGTCAACAAATGTTACATCTTAACATTAATATTCACAATTTTATTTATATAAGTGTTCTTAACCAACATATAAGCACATGTTGTGATGTATGACATTCTCACCATTCAATCATCACATAAAATGTGGTTGAGGTGCTTTCTTTCCCAACCATGAAGCCTTACACTTCCTTGGGATCCCACCTAACACATAGAATTCCCAACCTTAAAACATACTACTTTCCACATATGTCTAAGTAGCCCAATCAAGAGGTATCTAGTGCAACCATGAAACATACTACTTTCCACATGTCTAAGTAGCCTAATAACAAAATGTAGTAGGGAAATATAAAATAACAACATATCTACATATATGAAGTAAAAATAAATAACAACATATCTACTCATATGCAATAAAATGAAATAATATCATATCTACTCATATGTAGTCATATAAAATGGCTTTGGCCAAAGAACTTTACGAGCTAGATTTAGCAGATAGAAAGAAATGAAACACACCGTATCCATTTTTTATCAGAGCTAGAGGATAGAAAGAAACAAAACATACTGTATCCATTTATATCCTTCCTAAATAGCCACATTACACCCACATTGAAAGGTAAGCTTTCCAAGTCTCATGCATAAAATGAAAACAAATCTAATGCAAGAGGTAGAATGAAATGTTCTTCACAATTTTCTCCCTTAAACATCCTATCAATATTCCACACTAAACATGATAGATGACATAACTTTCAAATCATAGTACTAGCATCATTTTAAAATACACACACCCTAGCAACCTCAATATCAAAGAAATCTTGAAATTAAGATTCACGATTATGAAATCAAAGTTTGAAAAGGAGGCACAAAACCAATAATCAAACGTGAACAAGGGTCACCGTAGATAGATCACAAAAGAAATTGGTGGCTAGATGGTCACAAGGAACATATAAAACTTTCAAGTAGTCCTTCATGTCCTCAAAGTCTATGAAAACTAGAAGATAACATAATCAATTAACACCAAATCATATAAAATACAATGGCTCTCATTAGTCACCAAGAGGGAATAGATTTTACACGACACCTTGTGTCCAAGGAGTGATAAGAAATGACCAAACTTCAAAAGAATACATCTCATACAATACATATTGATAATCACATGTTTTCCTTTTTAATCTGACACATTTATAAATTTAAAATGTGGCATGCAATACTTTTACAAACAAAGTCCACATTCTTATCATACTAGGTTACTCAAAGAACCTCATTAATCTAGCATCAAAATTCTTGCACAACATGTGTATCACATGTCATTTACACAATTAAACACATTTTTAAATTTCTATCACAAGACAAGTGATGCAAGATGTCCATGTGGGTTAGCATATTGTACTTGTGGATTCTGTAATTCTACATTTGTAGCGCAAATAATAAGTCCATATTTTATTCTCACATTTGTTGTTGTTTCTTTGTTTTTGTTATGATTTTATGGTATTAAGGGGATAACCCTTCATCAAATGGTATCAGAGCTGGAGTTCTTGAGCATGTGGAAAAATTGTCAAATGTGAAGCAATTTACACCAGGACCTTAGGTTGGGTGAATTTTGTCAAGAAGTAGTTCTTGATTGTGTAAATTGATCTCCAATTATGAGGTAGTTTGCATGAGGTACTTGTGTTGCAAATTATTTGTCTTATAAAGACTTGATCATGGAGAAGAGAAAGAAGAAGATGACTTTTTTGATTGGGTGGATTATGAGGATTCCTAGACTTGAGAAAATTAGAACAAGAAATCAAGAGGCATTGCAGTTGCATTCTTTGATTTACAGGAGCAAGTGAATGAATAAGAAGCAGAGTTGCAAAAGAGAAGAGCATATCACCAAAAAAGAGATGATGATAATTCTTTGAATGTGGAAAGGAAAGAAGATCTAGTGGAGTATCACACATGTGATACAAAAGAAGAGCAAGAGGATGAAGATGAAAATATTTGTGAACTTGAATTTGAAGAAGATGAAATAGAAGAGGAAGAGCATCAAGACGACAAGATTTGTGAGCCCAAAGTAGACCAAGATGATTTGAAGACTGTAGCCATGGAGGAAAAGTATAGTGCCTTACTTGGAGTTCAAGCAAGTGATGAAATTACATGCATTTTTGACAACATGAAAGAACCAAGAGAAGATGAATATGTGAAAGAGGTAAATTTCTATGAATTATGGGATGTCATATTTGAGATGAATTTGAAAGATGGTGATGGTTTGCATGAGAATATTGTTAGTGATGTATGGTATGGAAAGGAAGATTGGTATGGCATTGTTGAGTTTATTACAGGTGTATTTAATTCAACAAGATTGGACGAGCACGAGAGTTATACTTGGAAAAATTTCATTGCAAAGAAATATTTTCAGCAACAAACACTTGTCCTAGCTAGGTGTTGGAAACAAAGGAAGAAGGAAAGATATCGGAAGTGAATGCTTATTCCATCTATGTGTTGGAAGAAGAGAAAAAAATAAAAAAAATTGACAGTGGGTACTTCATTTTGTGAATTCATATCCAAAAAAAAATTCCTACCATGGGTATCTGATGAAAGAGCATCTTGCATCATGATAAAGGGGGTGTAATCAAAATAATAATTTAAAAATGAAAAAAAAAACTATAGGAGAGAAAAAGTGATGAAAATTAGAGGAAAAATAATTTTTTAAAAATGGGAAAAAAGGAGAAAAGAGGAATTTCAAATTTCAAGGTGCATAGTGGCATAAATAGAAACATAAATAAAAATGTTGGTAATTCCATTTATCATGATGTGAAGGTGCGATCTTAGAAGTTTGTGGAAAGTTCCTTAAATCATGAATTTAGTATTTATTGTGATCCAAAAAAGCAATTTAATTTTTTAATTGCTCACATGGTGGTGCTTAGTTGTATTTGGGTGGGAATTTAATATTTGTTTTAAGGTAGTTGTATTTACCTTTTATCCCACATTGGTTGTGTTTGTAATAGCTTGGGTGGGAAGTGCCCATATTAGCAATTCATATGATCATTTGTAATCAAGCTCTTCAAGTGTAAGCTCTTCAACTGTAAGCTCTTGTTGTGAAGCTCTCATGGTGTAATCTCTTGTAAGCAAGCTTGGAGGTGAAAGTTTTCTCTTGGTGTGAAGACTCTTCTTGTGGAACCTCTTATTTGGGAGTTCTCTTATGTTGAAGCATTTGTAAACTTCTTTTGGAAGAAATCATATCTATGATGTCATATTATTCATCTTGTAAGAAATTTCAAGTTTAATAAAAGCATTCTTTGTGAAGCATTTTGTCATCTCTTTGTCTCCATCTTGTTGCATCCTTGGTTGTGAGTTGGTAAGGGTAGTGTGGCCCTTCATCAACAAGCTTGAATTTGTGGGCACTCATGTAACCTAGTATAAAAGTCAAGCATTATCTGACTATCTCAATAGATAATAAAAAATTATATCCTTCATGCATCACGTATGCAAGAAATAAGTACCTCCAAGTATAATTCAACAGTATGCACATATTACACAATCTTAAAATTTCATCAAAATATAATCATAACCATTTGAGGGACATAGATTACCAATCATTTTATAAAATTTTCATTTTGAAAATTTTAAAAAGAAAATGAGCATGACATTCACAAGGGGTGTCATATCCTTCCATGCCAAAAGTATTCATTAATTAGAGAGATAGTAATCAAATCAACAATCAACACATATATATAGAGTAAGCTTGGTTGACATACAATTATCTATCATAGGGTTATGATTAAGAATAGTGAACTCAAGGCCCTAGTGTAGAACCAAGAGCTCTGATACCATATGTAAAGATTGGCCCTACAAAAATAATGCCACATCAGCAATCTCCATAAAATGTGGAAGTCAAAGAGAGTCAAGGTCATTTGAATATTGACCGGTCAATATTAATTTTCAATTATCATTAAAGAAACTAAAAAAACACATGTATATATATGGTCAAGTCTAAAAGAAACCATTATTTAGTTACCATAATACCAAGATGTACCAAATACATTGGCCATTCTGATAGGGGCTCCAGAACTTTTCTAAGAACACAAAGGGGAGGAGTGCTTTACCACCTACCATGAATTTGTTAAGCTTCCCCAAAATCTTGCCTAACATGAAAGGCATCCATCTTGACAATGAGGAAGGCTAACCAAGCAAAACTACGAGTAGTAATGGAGTTGTGTGCAATAAATGCCATACATCTTCTCTAATGTAACAAAGCTTATTATCCATTAAATAGGTTTCCAAGTATAACATTATATCTTGAGCTCATCTCCTAAGATATTTTTATACAAGGAGTATATAAATGTAAGTGCATAAATACACATGGAAACCATCATGAAATTAAAAACCATAATCAAAAGTTAACAATAATTATGAAACATGACATTTATGCAATGATGTAGACCTATACACGTCAGCCATTCTTCAAATATAGGAATTTCAAAAAGTTTAAGATAAAATTAGATACTTCAACTTTTAAAGGCATCACTTCATATTTCCAATCAAACAAACACCTCTATCATATAAAAAGCAATAAATGGAATTCTCATAACTATTTGACTCAATAGATGAGTTAATCTGTAAATAGAGTTTTCTTGCACATAGTTCTAGTCGATTTCATAATGTTGGAATGAAATAAATATAAAGTAAGCTCTTCTTACAAGGTCCTATATAAAGAGCTTCTATATGCATTCACTGATTTTATTTTATAGATATTCCATAATTATAGTTAACAATCAAGCTGACAATGTTCAATTGACAAGAGTATTTTCATTACTAAACAAATTGTTTATTAATTTCCATTTGAAATTTATATCAAAAGAGCAATCATGAAATGTGTAGTGCCTGCCCTAGTTTACATTTTTCTAGTTACATTGTTGCTATCATTGCCAAACTCTGATAGGCTAGTTTTATGTTGATGGTTAGTAGCATTATTTTGAGACTACCAAATATTGTGTTATAGATTCAGTTGATATATGATGAGATTACTTAGACTCTACATTTCATGTATGCATGATGATTATTACATTATTCTCAGTTATTGATGATGTTTAGCTAAATAGATTATTATATGTGTTGTCCTATGGATACTTACCCCATACTGCATGTGTATGGTGTGCGTGTTTGTTTTCTTTATGTATGGTGTTTATGATGTGGTTAAGGAAGGGAGTCGTAGTCACCTACTAGTCAAGATCTACATGATGCACCACTTCCTACCATTGCTTGTTTAGCTTAGCATATATATATTATGTATGTACATGCATGGATTTTATGCAGGTTGTAGGTACTGGGTATTGACTTCCCTGAATTGCTAGGATCAGTGTACCCTATCACACTATCTCCATTGTAGGAGAGGGGAGATAAATTGTCAAGTCCAACTCCTAAACCCTTAAACTATTTGTCCTAGAAAGGTAGGACAAGTATCTGAGATGTTTTACCTTTTGAATGCATCGAATGATGTAATTCATGATTTTAACCCCTTAGACTAATTTTGTATGGATTGTTCTATGATGGGTTTTCATATTTTATTTTGGAGGTCTTCAATGAATTTTCTATTAATTAAGTCTAAATTAAAATATTTAATTAATGATTTAATTATTATGGAAAAAAATAAAATTAATATGATATTATGATATTTTGATTTTAATTAATTAAATGGGAAATTAATTAAGTAAAAGAATTAAATAAAATAAATAAAATAAAATAATAATAATAATAAGATGAATAAATAAATACTAATAATAATAATAATTAAAGAGTTTAAATAAAAGTCATAAGTCTACCTAGGAGTATGCCCACCTCTTTTATGCACGGGCTCTACAACATAGGAGTTATCACACAAATTAAGCACATGGTGTTTACAACCTTGTGACTCATCTGGAAGGTTGGAAAAGACTCATGCTTAGTTGTCAATGCTTATCTTATCTTCTAGTTGTTTCTAGAGACATTCTAGGAGCTTCCAGAGAGGTCCTTATATTCAGGCACTCCTAGTAGCTCAGGGAGCATCTTTGGGAGCCAACGAACATTGGAGAAGGAAGGGGCTTACTCTGTAGATTCTGAGGAGAAGTGAATTAGCATCTGTGTCCAGGTAGACACTCGTAATTTTGCATATGTTATTTTGGTTCTTCCACTTCCTATCTTCTTTATGTTTTTTGAATGCTTTTTGAGGATTTCATGTGTTGAATGTTCTAGTTATATGTATTCTTGTCATGAATATTTAAATTTCTGTATGAGAAACCACACATGCATAGATTTGAGGAATTTATTAGGCTAGCATTTAAATGTTACAAATGAATCCTCTTAGAAGGAATAAATAGATAAATCCAAAAGGGGATATGTTACATGCATACCTCAGAATTGGTCTTGATCTCGATATATATATATATATATATTTATATTTATATTTATATGTATTTAAAAAGGTAGTTTTTATGAGGAAACCTATAGATACATTTATTGATAGGCTGAGATCTTTAGCAATATAAGTATTTATTTAAAAATGATGTTGAACATGTTTATATTGCAAAAAATAATCTTTAAAAAAATTTTAAAAATTCTAAAAACGTTTATCAAAAAAAATTTAAAATTTTAATATGGGAGGGACGAAACCCATGCCCCATTTACTCCATGGCTGGCAGAGTACCTACTATCACAGGTACTACAATGACAGGGCTACTCTATACCTACTGTCACTACAGGCCCTATGACAACAACGTACTGTGTACTTGTGGCAATGGTAAGTTATGTTTTATGTATGCTTTTTTAAAATTTTATGTTAATGATATATGTGTATGTTATTAAATCGATTATTAATATTTTGATTATTAAAATGTCATTTAAAATTAATATTATTAAATATTAATAATTTTTAAATATTAATTATTATATATATTTTTAATATTAATAATTAGCAATTATTATATTTATTATAAATGAAATTTTATTAATAGTTTTTCTTCTTTTAATAATTAACTTATCTTATAGTATTTTAGATTATATAAATTTAATTTAATTGGATTTAATTTGTTCTAGGATGAAGGATAGATAATAATGAGGAGAAATTTGTAATCGCTTATGTTAGATTTGTGATGTGTCCTATTGGAACACGATGGGGGTTATTGTCTAAATATGTGTTTATCCTTTGGGCACTTTAGGAAGTTGATTTGAATGAGTTAAGGGGGGGGAAAATCTTTGTCCTATTGAAACTAATACATGGGTTAGTTATAGGGAAGACGAGCAATGTCCCTTCACCTAATATCTAAATTTGAAACAAAAATTGAAACCCCACACTTAATTCAACTATGAGATTTTAACAAAACAAAAACATGTTCTTGCATTTTGTGTTTTCTCTATGCTATCTGTTTGGGGTTTTGGGTTGACTAGATTGTTGACCAGTTATAGGACGTCTACCAGAGGCTGAGGGGTTATGATTTGTGATTTCATGCTGTTGTCTTTTGACCTCGATCTTTTTAAACTAAACCATGGTCATGAGATGGCATGCTTGATGATGTGTGTGGTTTACTGATTGATATTCCTTCTAGTATTCTTGTGTAAGCTATGATATATGTAATCACTTTTGAGTCATCAATCAGTTGTATTTGGATTACTTTCCAGTCACTTTGATGGGACTGAAGTGTTTAGTTGATCTTGATGATGTCATGTTGTGACATGTATGAATTGACCATTTTGGAAGTCTTTGATCAGTATTAGTTTGAGATATTTTCCAGTTGCTCATTGAGAACCGATGGATGCTGTGAATTGTCATTTGATGCTTTTCAGTTGCTCGCAGAGAACTGATATGTTATTATGATTATCTTTATGATGTCTTCCAGTCACTTGTGTAGGACTGAGGTAATTCTATGATTTTGTGATTTCATGAGCTTAGGGTAGGTTATCTATATGTAGTGTTGGGAAGTGTCTTGCAATGGGTACCGGGTCCCTAAGTGGTTGCCAGGGTAACTCATTGTAAGTTATTTAATAAGTGAAAACATTACACTAAATACTTAATTAAATGAACCTAATAAGATAATTGTATGTTCTCACAGATGCCTCTAGTGCTAGTATAGACTAGGATGGGAGTAGAGAGAATGCTTGGTTGCGACCTTGCATTCCATAGTATACCTCGTCAGTACGAGAGGATACTAGTGGATGCATAGGGATCACTGGGGGGCCAAGGTCTATTGAGAGACTACCAAGGTAACTCTTGTGTGATCTATGTTAATACCAAAGATCTCTTTTATGACTTGGGATGTTACGCATGGAGGGATGGCTAGGGCCCATGATGGTCTAATGATGCTATTGATGGTTGGGAGGAACCACACACTTAGATAATTGTGTTTTATGATGTATGGTTATCTATTGCGATCGATGATATATCTTTTATGATGATGGATGTTTCATGTATGGTATATGGTTTCATTTACTTTATTGCACTTGCATCATGGATTAGAATAGGATGATGTACTTAATTTTTGTATATGTATATTCATTTAAGCTTTTCATACCCTGTGACATGTATAGTGGATGATTGACCATTATGAAAATTAATTTACTAAGGGGACATTTGGAGAAAATGTATATTGTTTAAGAACAATGGACTTTTCATTATTATTTCATGTGGATGCAGTATTAGATGGAATTAATATTAGTTAATTTAAATGTGATTCAACATTAAGAGATCCTTAAGGAATGTAACCTATTATGTATGTTTATGTATATTTTTAGTTGAATGATGTTATTACTTCTGCTACTATGTGTTTGATGTGAATGGTTTAAATTTCTTGTTTCAAAAGAAAAGAAAAAAAATTGTTACCAAACTTAGTGAAACTTTAGGTTAATTCTTTTGGATCCCTTGGCATGGCGTTACATCTGGTATCAGAGCCCAAGTTTCTACATTGGAAGCTCTGGGTATATTGAAACATCATTAGTTGTCAACTAGTTAAAAAAAATAAGGATTTTGAACAATCATGTGTATCTCTTTCAAACTGAAACTTGAAACTAGGTGAACTGAGACAAAACTTAAAACTGTTACTTGCATATGTGGCAGAGGTCATGGTAGAGGCCATGGTAGAGGCCGCAGATGTGGTAGAGCCATCAGTGTCCGTGAGTCTGTTCACAGAGGGCCTACTCAAGAAGAGAGTAGGGGAGAGCATGTTAGTGAGAAGAAAGAAGAGAACCTTAGAGGGGACCAAGCTGAGTCTAAGGAGGTTGACTCTAGATAGATGGTGCAAACCATTCTTGATCACCTGCCTCCTATTCATGATCAAAAAAGAGCACATCAGTCAAAACATGAGCATAGATCTAGGTCTAGGAGCCCTCAAAGGGATCAACATATATCCATTGTATTTTCTTAGATGAAGGACCTTTCGAGATCCAAGGTCAAGCCTTTTAATAGGCAGGGTTCAAGATATGTGGCCAAACAGTGGCTTATTGCCCTTGACAGGATTTTTTCCATGTAGGACTTTGACAGTAATGTTAAAGTGAGATTTTCTATTACCAACCATGGGAGCTATTCTTAGAGAGCATCCATGAGCGATTCCTACCAAAGGAATGGAAGCAGCAAAGAGCAAATGAGTTCCACAACCTCAAGCAGTACTCTATGACTATAACAAAGTATGAGTGCAAATTCTACAAGCTCGTGTCCTTTTCGAGATTTAATGACAACTCATCTTAGTTGACATAGCACTTCATTAGAGGTTTGAACAACCATATAATTGGGGGTGTTAAGGTATTTGAGCCTAAAACCCTCAAGGATGTGGTACGACGAGCCATCCTTGTAGAACAAAGTGTCAACCTTGGACAGGGAGGTTTTATGGGAGCACCTATAGCTTCAGGATCTAAGGGCAACCACAACTCAGGTGGAATCAGGAAGCCTCCTTTTCCTAAGGGGAAATAGTATCAAAAACAGTCTCAATAGACATAGCAGCAGAAGGGATCGTACCCTCAGGCTCAAGGTGGTGGTAGAGGTTCTAACTCCAAGAACAACTACAATGCTTGATGCAATAAAAGAAATCAGCACACTTAGCCCGCTTAGAGTAGTCAATCTTTTGCTAGTAGGGATAGCCACTAGTAGTCAAATGCTCGACCTATAGGGAGAGGATCTGGTAGGGGTACAAGATGTTTTACATGTGGGCAAGTTGGACATTTTGTAGATCATTGTCCATAGTGAGCACCTCGGTATTCAAGTCCTAGGCTAGTAGCATCTGAGCCCATAGTTGGAGATGTAGGTAGAGCTCATAGAGTGTTTACAATGGTAGACCACTGTTAGGTAGACCATCAAGGCACAATGGTTGAAACTATAAGAGCTATTTGAGGTACATCTCTCTCAATGTTGTTTGATTCAAGTGCTATAGACTCTTTTATTTCTCCATCTCTAGTTGTTAAATGTAAGCTAGAAGTGGTTAAGCAAGATCATGGTTGGCAAGTCGAACTAGGCTCAGCCACTAAGGTCTCCACAGATTCTATAGTTCATAAGTGTAGGCTTAGCATAGGAGGGTTTGATACTGCAGTTGACCTTCGGGTTATACCTCTTGGCTCGTACAATGTGGTCTTGGGTATTGATTGGCTTGGTTCACATAGAGCTAGCATAGACTATAGGAAGAAGACTATTATGTGTCAAGATGACCTAAGGAAGGATGTGAAGATTGTTGGGATACTGATACCTATATCTTTACAAATGATTTCTACTATGCAACTAAAGCAGAGCTTTCAAAAAGGATGTTAGATTTTTGTTGTTATGGTAAATAAGCTAGATGAGGAAGATCCTGTAGGAAAGACTTTAGATCACCCTATTTTACAGGAGTATGCAGATGCTTTTCCAAGTGAGATTCCAAGCATGCCCCCAAAGAGGGACATTGATTTCATCATTGACCTCATTCTAGGAGTGGAGCCTATCTCTAGAGCTCTGTATCATATAACTACATAGGAATTGGGTGAGTTGCATCTTCAGCTAGAGGAACTTTTGGCCAAGGGGAGTATCCAACCTAGTGTGTTACCATGGGGAGCTCTAGTGCTCTTTATGAAAAAGAAAGATTGTTCTTTGCACCTTTGTATTGATTAAAGATAGCTGAATAAGGTGACAATAAAGAACAGGTATCCTCTACCCATGATCGATGATTTATTTGATCAAATCAAGGGAGCTATAGTATTCTCCAAGATCAACCTTAAGTCAAGATACCATTAGCTTCGTATAAAGGAAGCCAAAATTCACAAGATTGCCTTTTGAACTCACTATGGGCACTATTAGTTCATAGTGGTACCTTTTGGGTTGACAAATGCTCCATTAGTTTTCATGAGCTTGATGAATGGGGTGTTTCAATCTTATCTTGATAGATTTTTACTTGTTTTCCTTGATGATATATTGATATATAAGTCTTAGAAGGAGCATGAGGAAAACCTGCGATTGGTTTTGCAATGCTTAAGAGATAGTCAACTTTATGCCAATGTGGCTAAGTGTGAATTCTTCCAATCAGAGATACAATATTTAGGGCACATCATATTAGGTGATGGTATTTTTGTAGACCCTATAAAGATCTAGAAAATAGTAGATTGGCCTACACCTACTACTATGTTAGAGATTCATAGTTTCATGGGTCTAGCTGGTTATTATCAGAGATTCGTCCAAAACTTCTCCAAAATAGCGCATCTTATCACTTCCCTTCAAAGGAAAGGAAAGAAGTTTATATGGACAAAAAAATGCGAGGAGGAATTTTGGAAGCTTAAGGAGCTTTTGACCAATGCACTGATCTTAGCAGTACCAGATCCAAAAGGTGATTTCATGGTGTGTATAGATGCTTTCCTTGAGGGGATTGGAGTAGTTTTGATGCAGAATGGGTGGTTGATTGCATATGAATTTTGCAAGCTCAAGGATCACGAGCTGAATTATCCTATACATGATCTTGAGTAAGTAGTGGTAGTTCATTCTTTGACAAGGTGGAGACATTTCTTGTTGGGGCACAAGTTTCAAGTACATAGTAATCATCGTAGTCTTCAGTACATTTTCACTCAACCTAATTTGAATGCTCGCCAAAGGCAATGGATGGAATTTCTATGTGAGTATGAATTTGAGGTAAAGTACATTCAAGGAAAGGAGAATATGGTTATAGATGCTTTGAGTCATAGGAGACATGTGATATCATCTATGACTCTTAGTGTTGATTTGAGAAGTCAGATTCTTCAGGTACTTCCTATAGATTCTTGGTACCAGGAGGTGTGCAGAGAAATAGATTTAGGGAGACCTTTGGAGGGTAATTTTTTAGGCTATTTCCTAGAGTCATATGGTCTTTTGAGACATTCAAGAAGGATTTATGTGCCACTACTAGATGAGCTTCACACCTTGATTCTAGTAGAGGCCCATCATGCACCTTACTCGGCACACCCAAGTGTCAAGAAGATGCATGCTGAATTGTGATATTTATTCTATTGGTTTGAGATAAAGCATGACATTGCTGATTATGTGGCTAGGTGTCTTGAGTGTCAGAGAGTCAAGGAAAAACACTAGCATCTAACAAGACTCTTGCAACCAAATCTCATTCCTTCATGGAAATGGGACATCATCTCTATGGACTTCATTGTAGGATTACCTATGACTACTCATCGTCATGATGTTATCATGGTCACCCTTGATCTGTTGACTAATGTGGCACATTTTTCACCAATCAGGTCTTCCTAAACTACAGCTTTTGTAGCTAATATCTTCATGCATGACATCATGAGACTACATTGTATTCCTCGAAAGATCATTTCAGATAGGGATCCTGTATTCACATCTGCATTTTGGACATCACTGCAACATGAGCTTGGAGCATAGTTGAATTTTAGTTTGGCATATCACCTAGGGATAGATGGTTAGACAGAGAGAGTGAATCAAGTTTTGGAAGATATGTTAAGGATGTATGTGATGGATAGGAAAGCACATTGGGGAGACTATCTTTACCTAGTGGAGTTTTCTTACAACAACGGGTATCATAGTTCTATTGGCATGGCACCATTCTAGGCTTTATATGGACATCCTTGTCACACACCTTTGAGTTGGGATAGTATTGAGGATCATATCCTATTGGGTCTTTAGATGCTTCATGATATGGAGGAATAGGTGATGCATATCTGTGAACACTTGACCATGGCACAAGATAGGCAGAAAAAGTATGTTGATGCTCATAGGATAGATAAGAAATTTGCTATGGGAGGCAAGGTATTCTTGAGAGTGCATCTGCAGACGAGTCTGATCTAATATAGAAAGGGTTTGAAGCTAGCACCTCACTTTGTGGGACCATTCAAGATTCTTGAGAGGATTGGCCCAGTTGCTTATCGCCTTGCTTTACCACCTAGCCTAGCTCGCATTCATGATGTGTTCCATGTTTTAGTACTTAGGTAGTATATCCTTGATGTAGTACATGTTCTTGATTGGAATGCATTGCAAGTAGAGGATGGGTAGCTGGCTTTGGACCTGGTTCATATTCTGGAGCAGTGGGAGTTGACCCTCAGGGGTCGAACCATAGAGTAGGTAAGGGTCCAATAGGACACTATTGATGACTCTTCAGCTACATGGGACCATCCATCATTGATATTAGTTCAGAACCTGTCACTTGCTGCAACATGGCTTCCATATTAGGTAATCCATAATTGTCCTTCAAAGATGCAATGTTCAAATTCTTGAAATCTATGCATAATCTTATATCCCCATTTTTCTTTTTGATAGGTACCAAATTTGAAACCCAAGTGGAATGCCTAATTGGTTTGATTACCCATCCCTTAGTTTAATCAACTCTTCTTGCATTTTGGGAGCTAGGGTAGTGTTTACTAGTCTTTATTTTTGTCTAAAAGCTTTTATATTATCTTTTAATGGTATGACATGCTAGAACAAATCTTCCCTATAAGCCTTAAGGTCATCATATGACCATGCAAAAACATGTCTATACTTTCTAAGCAAGTCAATCAATGTTTTTCTGATTTTAGTAGGCAGACTTTGGCCAATATAGACCCTTTTAGGAGCTTCATCAGTGCTAAGATTTACTTCTTCTAATTCCTGAGGCTTAGGGTCCTTAACTCCTAGTTTTACTTTGTCCTAGTTATCAAAAATATTTTCCAAGACCACTAACCATTTTGGCACCTTGTTGGTTTTCAATTGCATAATCTCCTGGCCAAAAATGGTTTCCTTACCATCTATGGTTTCGATTAGTTCACTGCAATCCATTTCATGACCATGGTACTTATCTTCATTTAAAAAAAAAATTGTAATGTCTTTGTCATCTTTAAATACTTCCCAATTTTCAATTTTATTAAGTATGGAAGGCCTATTTTGTACCTCAATTTGAGATATTCTTGTGAATGATATCTCCTTAGGCTTGATTGCTACATTTGCTAACAAATCAGCCATCTTATTTTGTGTCCTATCTCTCCATGAGATACCAAATGCATCAAAAGATTCTATCTAATCCCAAATTGCATTTCTATACTACTTTAATCTCTTATTCTTGGATGCATAAGTTTCTTTTATCTGGGAGATGACTAATTCAAAATCCCCTATGACATGTAACTTCTTAATCCCATGATGTGTGGCAACTTTCAATCCTAGCAACAATGCCTCATATTCTACAATATTATTTGTGCAAGAAAACTTCAAAGTGAATGAATATTTGAAAGTATATTTCTCAGGGGAAACAAAAATTACACCTACCCCTACACCCTCTTTTGAATTTTCCCCATCAAAAAACATTGTCCATAATACTGGTGAGTTAGTGCAACACTCACCTTCATGTTCAATGATAGCAAGTAAATTATCAAGTTCTTGAATAATCAATTCAGCTCTGAAAGCATTGACCCCAATATCTAAGAAACAAGTGGTATCTTTGTAAATTTCTTCCCCTAAAATGTGATTAACCCTTGGCTCTCTATTTACCCTGATAGCTTTATCCCCTATGTGGAAAGTAGCATAAGTCAGATCACATTGTAGGCTTCCCCCATGGAAGCACTCCATTTTTTGGAGAGTAACATTCCATAGTGTGGAGGTATATCCACTACAAGGACATACATGGTTAACTCTACTCCATGGTATGTAGCTAATTTGAATGGTAAAGCATTTATGGTGCCTATGACTGGGACTTCCCTAGCATCCATTCCTCTGCATCTACCTTGCTTGGTGTCCACTTTTAACCCTAAGGATTCCATTACTTTAAAAGGCATTATGGTGTTAGAAGCCCCTGACTCTATCATACAATTTTTTAGGGTCTTCCCCTTTATGATCAGACTGAGGAAAAAAGGGTCAATATCTTCTATAAATGCCACTGAGGAATCATCTAAAAACATCTAGGGAATCTGGGATATGATACCACTTTCATCTATTATTAATGGGGTTTGTTGGGCAACAGTTTGTCCTACAACAACATTATTGTTTCCTATCCCTCCTAACCATGATAAAGCCTTGCTCTTATGTTCTTCAATTCTAAGAAGTTTAGACAAAGGTACTTTTACAGTTATTTGGGACAACATAGACATCATATCAATAGGTTCGACAATAGTGGGTGTTACAAGAGTACTTGGAGTTGAAATCTTTTGAACAGTAGGCACCACTATTTGCTTGATAGTATCATGTTCTAATTTCTTTGGTTGCACAATTGCTTTTGCTATTTCATTTATTTTAAACTAAACCTTCTTTTTCAGTTCCCAATTCTTTCCCTTGTTATCATTGATCTTAGGCACATCAACATTGACTTTCTTATTTTGATCATTCATCTTATGGGTGATATCTTTGATGAACACACTTGATGGCTTTCTTGCATCATTATTCACTATTCTATTTCTCAAATTATAGTTACTATGGACCTAAGAAATCATTTATGTTGTGATTCTATTGATCTCTTCTTTGGAAGGCATTCTTAAGCTTGTGTGACCTACATCAGAAGATGTAACATATACCTTATCTGTATCATAGCCTTCATCATCTAAAAGCACTTTTTGATGATGTAAATGATAGGCAATTCTCTGACTAGTAATATCATTTTTAGGTTCCTCAGAATTAGAATCTACAAAGTCATCACACATGCTCACCATTTGCAACTTATATCATCATGGCTTTTTTCTTCACTTCCTTCTTCAAGCTGCATGCCTTGATCTTGGGCAAATAACTAAGTAACAACACAATAATCAGCAGAATGAGGTGATTGACATACAATACACCATGGTACATCATCATTCATATTTATAGTATTCCTTTGTAGGGGATCTAGGGTACCCTTATCCTTCACATTTTGTGTCTGGTTAGGGATTGTCTTACCATCTTTCCATTGGGTGGTGTAAGGGTATTTTGCATTCTAGGTTGCCTATTAAAATTGCTATTATTCACAGGAGTTCTCTTAGTAACATTTGGCTTATTGAAGTTATTGGGATTCATCTTCTTCAATAGTTACAAAACCTGGCCTATAATAGGTTCTTCTGGCCTCTTTCCTATAGGAGTTTTGTCACCCTCCCTTTTATTATTGTTCTTAGGATTAAAAAGCTTTGGATCATCCCTCCTACCTAGTTTACCAGATGCCTTCCTATTATTCTCTATATTTACTACAATTTTATAGGCATCCCTTAAAGTTTTAGGATCCTTATCCCTCAATTGATAAGCCATTTTACTATCAAAAGCATTGAAATATGTTGTGAGACAGACATCCTCATTCAACCTCATAACTTGAAATAGTCTGTACATACCTTTTTGGAATCTTACATTGAAGTCGAATGTGGACTCATTTGGGTTTTTCTTGATGTTATTGAACTCATTCAACATGAATCCTGCATTAGTGTTATCTCCATATTGCTCCTTAAACAATTTCTCCAAGTCACTCCAAGAGGTGATACTATCATCTGGTAACCTCCTAAACCAATCCCTCACATCCTCATTTAGTGAATGCACAAATAGTTTCATTACCATATCTTCATGTTCAACTTCATAATCATTCAACATATCAATGAAAATTCTCAAATGTTCTTCACTAGTAACAGTATTATTCCCATAAAATTTAACCACTTTGTCTCTTAAATCAAATGATATGGGATGTGGAGCACCAAGAATACCAGAAAATGATATTTGTCTATACTTTTCTAGGTATATAGGTTTCTTCTGGAAGCTAGGAACATTTGAGGTACTAGCTATATTAGCTTGGGTTAGAGGAGCAACTTGGGATTGTTGAGGTGGGGCAAATGGGACTTGGGTGCTAATAGTGGATGATGAGGCAGGAGCAAATTGGGATATTCCCTAAGTTGAGATTATTGGACCACTAGCTAGTGTAGGCTAACGATGGGGGTTATTGTTTAAATATGTGTTTATCCTTTGGGCACTTTAGGAAGTTGGTTTAAATGAGGTAAGGGGGGGAAAAATCTTTTTCCTATTGAAACTAATACATGGGTTAGTTATAGGGAAGACGAGCAATGTCTCTTCACCTAATATCTAAATTTGAAATGAAAATTGAAACCCCACACTTAATTCAACTATGATATTTTAACAAAACAAAAATATGTGCTTGCATTTTGTGTTTTCTCTATGCTATCTGTTTGGAGCTTTGGGTCGACTAGATTGTTGACCAGTTATAGGACATCTACCAGAGGCTCGGGGGTTATGATTTGTGATATCATGCTGATGTATTTTGACCTCGATCTTTTTAAACCCAACCATTGTTATGAGATAGCATGCTCTATGATGTGTGTGGTTTAATGATTGATATTGCTTCCAGTCTTCCTGTGTAAGCTGTGATATATGTAACCACTTTTGAGTCATTGATCAGTTGTATTTGGATTACTTTCTAGTCGCCTTGATGGGATTGAAGTGTTTGGTTGATCTTGATGATGTCATGTTGTGACCTGTATGACTTGACCATTCTGGAAGTCTTTGATCAGTATTATTTTGAGATATTTTTTAGTTGCTCATTGAGAACTAATGGACACTATGAATTGTTATTTTATGCTTTTTAGTTGCTCGTAGAGAACTGATATGTTATTATGATTATCTTTATGATGTCTTCCAATCACTTGTATAGGACTGAGGTAATTCTTTGATTTTGTGATTTCATGAGCTTAGGGTAGGTTATCTACATGTAGTGTCAAGAAGTGGCTTGCAATGGGGGTCGGGGCCCTAAGAGGTTGCCAGGGTAACTCATTGTAAGTTATATAATAAGTGAAAACATTGCACTAAATACTGACTTAAATAAACCTAATAAGATAATTGTATGTTCTCGCCCATGCCTCGAGTGCTAGTACAGAATAGGATGGGAGTAGAGAGAATGCTTAGTTGCAACCTTGCATTCTGTAGTATGCCTTGTCAGTACGAGAGGATACTAGTAGTCGCATAGGGATCACTGTGGCTGGGGACAATTGAGAGACTACCAAGGTAACTCTAGCATGATCTATTTGATGACACTTTCCTTCTTACATAGTAGGTTTCCTACGTGTCTTGTGTGCCTCTAGGTATAGATGTCAACCCTTTATGTTGGGACCTTTGAGTTAGTATACTTCTAGGATTCCTAGACTTAGAGAGTGTTTGGGCTATGTGATTTGATAACCTATTTGGGACTTGAGATTTTCTCCTCAGCATGGTGGGAGTGGGCCATTTAGGTTCCATGTGGTCAGGTGGTAGTGCTTTTTCACTCTTACCATTTGAGATGTGTCTGAGACACCATGGTTGAAGCATTCTTTGTTGGCATTTATCTTCATTCTATTCTTGGATCATTATGATGTACACGTATCCTTATATTGATGATTAGCATATACTAAATGATGTTATTTACTTATAGAATCATCTTATGTTTTATTTTGCATGATTAGTTTTCCTATGTATATGTTGTAGCATGTTAGATTCCTTTCTACATATGATGTAGTATGTTTTAGGAGTGACATTCCTATTATGTTAATACTGAAGATCTCTTCTGTGACTTAGGATGTTACGCACAGAGGGATGGCTAGGGCTCATGATGGTCTAATGATGCTATTGATGATTGGGAGGAACCGTACACTTAGATAATTGTTTTTTATGATGTGTGGTTATATGTTGTGATGGATGATATATCTTTTATGATGATGGTTGTTTCATGTATGGTACATGGTTTCATTTACTTTATTGCACTTGCATCATGGATTAGAATAGGATGATGTACTTAATTTTTGTATATGTATATTCATTTAAGTTTTTCATACCCTGTGACATGTATAGTGGATGATTGACCATTCTGAAAATTAATTTACTAAGGGGACATTTGGAGAAAATGTATATTGTTTAAGAACAATGGACTTTTCATTATTATTTCATGTGGATGATGTATTAGATGAAATTAATATTAGTTCATTTAAATGTGATTCAACATTAAGGGATTGTTAAGGAATGTAAACTATTATGTATGTTTATGTATATTTTCAGTTTAAATGATGTTATTGCTTCTGCTACTATATGTTTGATGTGAATGGTTTAACTTTCTTGTTTCAAAAGAAAAAAGAAAAAGAAAAAATGTTACCAAACTTAGTGAAACTTTAGGTTAATTCTTTTGGATCCTTTGGCAGGGCGTTACAAAATGCATTTTCAATATCCTCTAATAAGGTTTCCTTTACAACTCAATACATGCATATGTCAATGATGATTTCTTTTAAACAACAAATCAATTCACAAGGAGAGAAGAAAAATATTAATCAATATAAGCATTGATACCAAAAAATAGACTAGAACTAATTATCCATAATTCCTTAATTTTTCATTTTGCATTCATGCAAGAAATTATAATACACATTTTGTCAAGTGAACAGATTAAATGAACAATGTATTTCTTTGATTCACTATATTTGTTAGAACTAAGCTTACTAATTATTTTATAGGTCCTTAACATAACCTAGGCCATCTTCCTATGGCTGCATATCCATACAACTATAAGAAAGGATTCAATTCATATTTGGGGAGGCATTACTGCTAGGATGGTAGTTAATGTTTGCAGCCTATGTACCCCACTCAATTCCAACCATGATGACTTGGGTTGAAATTTTCTCCTATAATTACAATGAATAAATGGAAATATTTAAGATATCATTAAGAAATCTTCCCCATTAATAATTCTTACTAACAACTTTTGAAGCCATATAGCTTCACATGTTGCCATGCTAGTTGCTTGTATTTTAACTCTACTACACTTAGAGCCACATGCTTCTACTTCCTAGTGAAGCAAGAGATAACTCTTGATCCCAAACTAAAATAACACCCTGAAGTGCTCCTTTTTTCTATTGCTTTCCCTTCCCAATCTACATTGGTATAAACTATCAATATGATACCTTCACCTCAAACATATCTAATCCCATAGTCAACTGTACCACATAAGTAGTGCAACATATGCTTAGCCATTGTCCAATGCATTCTCTTTGGTTCAACCAGGAACTGACTAAGAGACTTCACTGCAAAACCTATATGTAGCCTGGTGTTGAGAAAATACTTGAGTGAATCAATCAACTATCTATATAATGTGGGATCTACATCCTTTTCCCTAGATGTATCTACCTTCCTCCAACTCATGATCATGGGTGTAGACATGGCTTTGAAATCCTACATATTGAATCTCTTCAAGATTTCAATGCAATATTCCCCTTGACCAAGGAAAATCTCTCCATCTATCTGCTACACCTCCATGCCTAGAAAATAGTGTGTAAGTCCCAAATCCCTCATCTCAAACTCTTCTGTAAGGTTCCACTTGCAATTCTCTATAAGTCCTAGTGAACCTATAAGAAACATGTTATCCACATAAAGATCAAGAATGAGAACCTCAATCCCAACCACCAAGTAGTATAGGTTAACATCTACTTCACTCTTCACAAGGCCCATTTCTTACAAGTATGTATCAGTGTGCTCATACCATGCTCTGGAAGCCTACTTGAGTCCATACAAGGCTTTCTTTCATCAAAAAATGTGGGTCTCTTTGATGTGTGATAAAAATCCTTCTGTATACCTACTTCTTCAACTCACCATTAAAGAAAATTGTCCTAATATCCATTTGATAGATTTTCCATCCCATCTATATTGAAAATGAGATCATAGCTCATATAGAAGTTAGAGAAAATGTCTCCTTATAGTCTTGTTAAGTACTAGAATTTGCACCCAGTACTGAACTAAAGAAGTTCAGTAATTCTGGCATAACATGGGAATCACTTCTTGGTGAGACATGTAGTGAAGTGAAACCTCCAGTTTCTAGGCTAGCTCCTATTAAATATTCAGTGAAATTTTATGAACCTAATCTAAACTAGTGGGAAAAAGGTTTAAAATTACTAAAAATAAACCTAAAAGCCTACAATTTAAACTAAGAGATGGGTGATACACCATGTTGGTGTTTTAAAAACTACCAAGCAACAAAATGCTTAATACCAAGATGATAATACTCACACAATCTAAAGATTAGCCAATTCTTATTAGCAATTGTATGTGCAAAACCATTTGGGCCCAACTTCAACAAAACCAAGGGTGGTTTTCTACTCTTCTGGCTCTGCAAAACCAAGGTGGGTATACCTAGGGATGATTCAATATTGTGAAAACTGTATGAGGATTATTTTTAGTTTCATTCTGATTCTCATCTCAAATCTTCAAATACATACACAATTCTTGGTAACTTGATAAACACATCCCATATAACAAATATGGCCAAAAATTCTTTTATAGATCTGCAGGTTTTCTCAGAAATAGTGGCTAACTGAAGCTAAAATATTCCATGCAGACAAGTACTAGCCAACTTTAAAGATCTACAAGAAATAAAGTAAAATTGACTTAATTCTACATTTTTTGAAAACCATTTGTGACACATTTCTCTTACAGCTGTATCAAATTTTGATCAGTGCCTAATCCATTGGGGTTTAGAGTCTACAACAAATTCTTAGATCTAATTTGTTACCTTACAAAAAATTTCATCAACAATTCTTATCAGAAGTCATCATTCAAAATCCTTTCCCCTACTACAGTAATCTTATCATATTCATTAGAGCTTTTACTTAATCCATTGAATTAACAACAGTGATAAAAAGATATACAACCTAACTAGATTGCATTCAATTGCACAATCCTTTACCTATACAACATCAAGATAACCAAGTAATCAAAAGGAGACAAAGTTCAGAAAGAATTGATATGGGGACAGTTCATAATTTGTATTCATTTTTCTTGAAAATTGTATACAATTTACAATAGGCTCAGAATGACCTTCAGAAGAAACACAACTCATTCTATATTCATGTATTCTCAAGATCTGACAAAGAAAATACACCACCAATTCATTCAAAACAATGGACCAAAAATAGACTAAGTATATCACTTAGAAAAATAGAATTTGGACCCCTTTTTCTAGCCTTGGGATCTCACTTATATAGTGTGAGATGCAACAAGCTTCAGGCTAAGAGAAAATGACAGGTGTTCTCTACAAGGAATATCTATCACAAAATAACAAAAATGTTGGTAATAGAAGATGTCCAAATCAAAGCATTCTTTTTGGTGGGTCAGCTTCTGTCACGTGCTCTAATGTTGCTGAGTTGGTTGCTATTCTGATCCTTCCTTGTATACAACAACCAAATTAACCAACAATGAAGTTTGTTCTAATGATGGCACGTCAACCTCCAGCTGTGGAATTTCACCATCTTTATCCTATATGGTGGAAGTAACTTCTACATTTTCCCTTTCTTTAGTTGTATCAACATCCTATGCTCCCGAGTCTACAACTGAAGGTGACAGATTATCCTTGTCTTCTTCTTCCGGTTGGGTCTGAGTAGTGACGGGATTAATGATTTGGATCTCCTCACCTTGCACTTCATCGCTGTCATTTTCATCTTCATCAAACTCTTCACCAGGAGCCATGTCTACCATCCACTTGTCAAATAATGTGTCATCTAGCCAATTGAACTGCAAAATATCCCTCTGTCTTCTCAGCACATATTCAGCTTCATTATTAATGGCAATGAATTCTTTTTTTAAAGAATTAAAGAATATTTGGGCCTTCACCATTTCTTCTGTTGTGTTAGCCCACAATGCATGCCCTATTTCATTTATGGCTATATTTATCCTTAAACAAAATAAACCATCAAGTTCTTTTGCCCATTCCTCTTTACTTTTCAAATTATTATTTTTGTCTAGGGCACAAGGAAACAAAATAAATTTTTGGCTCTTGTACTTGTTCAAGTAGCCTACTATTACCTTTTGTAAATGAATTATTTTATTGTCAAAATCAGCAAGATAAAAAATAATATCAAATGTTTTTTCAATTTGATCAAAAGAATCATCTATAATAGAGAAACACAAAAATGTTATTGCTTTCTCCCTTCTTACCCATTTATTCACAATAGGCTTTAGAGCCACATCATTGGCTTTCAAATCTTCCCAGATACTGATCACCCTGGCCATTCAACTTTATCCCCCAAATATGTGAGAGCTTTTCTTAGTTTATCTTCATATTTGGATTCCAATTCTACATGTAAGGCCCATAGTTTACCTTTTTCTTCTTCAAAATCCTCAACAGTGTAATACTGTGGCCTTTGGGGTGTATTTGGTATTTCTATGAGGGGGGTGGATTTGAAGGGTTCAACTAGGGGGTGAGGGTATGTTATCCTTGGCCTAGTGGATTTTCCCAATAGCTTATTCTCAAGCTCAATTCTCTTTTTTACCTCTTTATTGTAGGCATCCACCACTATTTCATACTTGCTCTGTAGCTCAGTCATTTTCTTTTCTTCCTTCTTTGCAGTAGCCAAGGCAAATTGAGAATAATCCACATTCATGTGGGCTGCCTATACATGTGAAGTATTAGCAACTCTCCTTACAATGATATTCCCTGTTAGTCCTGAATCATCAGGCTATGATAGAGTAGCCCTGGATCCTCTTCTTAATGACCACATAACAAGAGCATCTTGGTCATTACTGAATGCAATTCCCAAGAACTCCTTTTTGTCTAGATTTTGCAATCCCAAATTATTTAACACAAAATTAAAAATCAAAGCATCAACAATGTCCCAATTGGGCAATAATAAAATATTTGCAGCCTTTACCATCTATCTCCCCTCTTCAGGGGTTATATTCTGGAACTCTTGTATCATTTGTTCCTTTATTTGATCCTAGATGGAGGCTTCATCCATTTTTGGATGTTTTGCTTTCATATTTTTACACCTCTCCTCGAAGTTGTGCATGTTTTCCCTCCAAGCAAACTGATGGAAAGCCCTAGATTTTACAAAATTGTCATCAGACAAAAATTGATGACTAGCTTGTTCTAAAATAGGGTTTAATTCCCTTCCCCTAAAATCTGCTACAATTAACTCAAAACTTGGCACAGGAGGCTCCTAGGGGTTCCCTTCATCAATCTCTGCCTAGGTAACAAAAGCTCCCCCTTGTAATTCAATCTGTTCAATTTTCTCATCAGTGAGCTGCTCGTCCCCAATTCTCATAGGGGTTTGGGAAGGTGAATCACTTTCATTATGTGATTCCTCTTCCCTTATTATCCTTCTCCTCTTAGGAGAAGATTCAGGTGGCTTCTCTTCAAAAATAGCCATAGTAGATTCAACTATCTATATTCCTTTATTCACAATGAGCCTTTGATCTTGAATGACAATATATCCTAACCTCCTTTGCACAATTAATGGACTTGCCCCTATATTGGGAGTGAAACCCAATTTTCTCATCATTTCCCTAGCTTTATCTGGAAAAGAATCAATGAAATGTTGCTTCTTCTCGTTCATTACTTCCATTATTTTGGGGAATGTACTCATAAGCTTATTTACTCCATCCACAGTAGTCACAACATTACTAAGAGGGATGTAATCTTTATCAAAATAATTAATAAAATTCAAAACTTTTGAATATACTCTCCACTTTTCTTTCTTTGTTTCTTGCTCCTGCAGGGAGTATTCATTCCTTATTACATCTTCAGGGAAATAAAATTCATGTTGAACTAGATGAAGCTTGATTATATGCCTAAGAGCAGAATTAAAGAAATCTTCTACATTACAGAAATGAGAGTGAGATACTACCATTTTATATTGATCCAAAAATTTGTAGAGGAAGACCCACCCTTCCTTGGTTATTACAAACTGGTGGGCTACTGTACAAGTGGGAAAAATTGATCCTGTTCCTCTTTTGTGCAAAAAGGCTTCTTCCACTCCTCCTAACTGCCACAAAAACTCAGCTACTCCTACTTTTAAGGGCACTTGGTAAGGTAGTACATGGGGTGTCCCTTTGAATCCATAAACTCAGATGACAGTTGAAACTGAATATGGGATGATATCTCCCCAATTATGTGAAATTTTCAAACTATGGGGTTTGTCCATAGGTCTAACAAGGTGCATTAGTGCCTTAGGGATTCTGGGATTGTCACTTAATATGAGACACCTTAGTTTGGAGGCAAAGTACCTGTCAAATCTAACAAAACTAGCATTTTCTGCTTCTCTAGTCATATCTGCACTCCATACTTGAACTGGTAGTGCTTCCCCCTCTTGTTCCTTTTTTAGAACCATTTCTTTACCAAAGTATGTAGCCCCCTTAAACAAAAACATATGCATCAATAGGGAATATTGACCCCAAACCTTTTCAACCTTACCCTTTGCAATCCCTACCAATCCACTGTGAATCTCATCAGCCAGATAAGAAGCAAAATCAAAAATTATTTCCACACCGAATGAGGAGATTTGAGTGATCATATACATAAAACTCACAAGGATAAAGTCTTCTTCATCCTCTCCAAAAACTCTGCACAAGGTCCTATATATCTCTACTGCCTTGGCATTGAAGCATGATTTATTAAAAGGTTCTTTAGAGGATGATGTTATTGCTGGTAGGGTTTTGATTCTACCAATATGGGCCTTTAGTGCACCTTTTCTAACTACGTCCTTCTTTGACATATATTCCTTTTCTAATTCTATCAAATTGATGGACACATGATACCTAGTGAGAGGTCCCAAATAGAAAACTTTTCTAATCTCTTCTAGGCTAATGGTGATTAGGATTTCACCATCTATTCTTCTCACTACCCTAGTGGCTTGATCCTAATTCTTTGCCATGGGCTCAAGGAGGTCATAATCCATGAATACACTAGGAACAACTAGCTTTCCTAGGTCAAACTTTCATATATTGGCATGTGGGGCATACAATTTCCTTTATGCAAACCATTTCTTAAACAAATTCAAACTAGTTTACGAAGTTTGAGCATCTTGAACCCAATTACCCTTGTCATACAATCCATCAGCTATCCTCAACCTAGGGTTTAATGAGGTCAACCTTTTAACTTGCACTGTCTCTATAGTAAACTCAAGCAACAACTCAAGCAAGTCATCATGTACATTTCTATCCAAATAATTTACTTGACCTGAAAATCCCTTCTTTGGAGGCATCTTTGATTATGCTTTATAGAACTAAAACACTTACAGAGATAACAACAGATTTACTTACTTGAATTTCGTCCTTGTTTCCCTTTGTATTCCTGCAAATTTTTTCCGCAAACAAAATGGTTCACAAGCTTACCAAACTCCAGCACGATTTTCTTCAGTAAATGCTTCTGCTCAAGAATAGCTCAAAATCTTTGCTTGCGTAAGGTGGAACTGATGAAATCTTTTGTATTATACTCTATTTATTCTCACATGCAAAGCTTTCATGTCTAATTAATACACAGAGTGGCATCATATTTTGCATTTAAATCTATGTCGTTGATCTTTAAAAATCCTACAATTGTGGGATACGGAGGAAGACAACTAGGAGTTGCAATTGACAAGTTGGTCAATCGATCCAATGAAAATTACTCACATACATAGCTCTTTCCTTGATGGCACTTTTGTCTAGACCCACTGGCAACTGAGGACATGTGTCAGCAAGTCGCTACTTCACTATACATAAAGAACGAGCACCTTGCTATAGCAAAGCAGCGACAACCATCGATCTGATCTTGATCTTGCAGATGATATGTTACTATACTAAGAAAAATAGTGGTGGGCCCCCATTCGCTACCTCACTATACGTATTGTTCGAGCAACTCTTTATGGTGAGATAGTGACGACCATTGATCTGAGATTGAATCAAAGGTGGAGAAATTACACGAAGTTTCCTGAAAGGTGGTGGGCCCCATACTCGCTATGTTGCATAGCTTAAATGACTTGCAACTTTCCAAAATGAGATAGCAAGGATTGTTGATTTCACTTTGATTTGTCGATCAGGATTTCTTGTACACTTGATCAATGGGGCATGGGTCTAGAGTATCAAGGACATAGGAGATTCTACACTACTGGCTCCCAACAAGACTTTACTTCAGTCCTAGTCATCATTCACATTACTTGAGGTCCCACCGGCTATTTATTTTATGGCGCCTCACTACTTTGCTAATGGTGAGATGTTAAAATTTTTTGATAGCGAGGTAGCGAAGCATCAGAAAAGTACCTCATTCTGGCGCCAACTTCTAATTGTTTCTAACTGGGTCCCTTTTTTGACTTTGACCGTACTTGCAAGGTGCACGTGATTGAGAACTCGGCTAGAAAATAATTCTCCAACTGCCATGTCGTCATTTTATGGTCCTATCTTACAACTTTGTGGCACTCACTACCTTGCTATACATAAAAAGTTCTCATGTTTTCATAGCAAGGAAATGACAATGGTTGATCTACTTAGATCAAATGGTTGGGGAATCTGGGAGGAAAAGTAGCATGGGGCGCAAAAGATATAAAGGAAACAGAATATTTTCCTTATTTAAAATTTCAAAGATTTCATGCCTGACCATTTATGAATGGAAAGAAACATAGGGTTTTCACATAAAAACTTCAAAAGCTTGCAAATGGAGAACTTATGTAGAAACCTTATCATCCATTAATGGGTACAAACTGACTTTTCTATATCTGGACCAAGGATTTCTATCATACAAAAAGTCAGACCAACACACCAAAAGTGGCATGAAAGTTTGGGTACAAATAATAGAGAAGGATTATTTAGCTACTTGAAGTACAAACAAAACACTTCTTTTGTGTAAATATTTGCATAAATATTTTTTAATAAGGTTTGAATTATGAATTTGCAAAAGGAGGAATACATATGCCTCTCTTTTAACAATTTCACTTGCTAAAACACAGATTACAACTTGCAAATATACTTACTCCTCTACAACTAGATGCTTGAATGAGACAAAATAATAAGTAACAATAATGGCTCACAAATTGTTTTATCAAATCATTCTAACACTACACACATAACTGTAGAAAGAAATAAGGTTCAAAAATTGACACAAATAGCTTAAACTCAACTGCTGTCACCTGTATTAAGCTTCCAAAGTAAATTATAAACTTTTGCAAATACAATTTAAGGACTCAGAATTAGTCACAAAAACTTCTCTGCATAATTAGAACTCTCTCAAAATGAGTTCAAAAAATCACTAAATACAATGCCCAACTCTTGGGTAAAATGCAGAAAGATAAACAAAAAATGAGGACTTAATGACTCATGAAAAATAAACCTATCTATGAAAAAGCTCCACTAAGTCATTAGGAACCCTATGACTCACATAAAACTACTGCAAAAAGTCTCCAACAGTCAATAAAGACCCCTCAACTGCCTTAGCAAAATCAAATTTGACTCACACCCCTATATTCCCTCCATATGTTTCCCAATTGATCATAACTTCAGTCAAATAATGATGCCAATAAATTCCAAGATATAACTCCCTAAGACTTATCATTTATAAATTGTTGAAAATTTGAATTATTAATTATGAGACACAAATGACCCTTTATTTGCATTCAAAATAACAAAAAATATTAAAATGATTTATGAATATCATTTAATATTTCTTGTTTTAATAGTATTAACTTTGTGCAAATAAACAATTAGAAAAAAAACCCATCCCCTCTAAAAATGAAATCACAACACAAAAATCATACTTTCAAATACGAAATAAATCCTATGAAAAGCATGCAGATTTCAAAACAAAATAAAAAGTAATTGACGACATAAAAACATAACCCTAAACCATCTTCATCTTTTACTTCATTGACATTCTGGAAGTCTCGAGAGGCTGAGAGGAAAAATTAGGGTTTTGACTAGTTATTTGCAGCCACCATGAGAAAAAAATTACTATTTTTTAAAGTCGCCATGAACGCATCTATTGGAGCTTTCCGTGATGCATGGTATGAAAGTTATTTTTAAAAAAAAAATTTGTTGTTCTTTGAAATACTTTTCTATTTCTGGGCTTCAATGCTAGCCGCGATGAATGCATCTACAAGGTACTTTGAAACATTTGTCATTTTATTGTTTTGGGTTTCTTGTAATTTTCTATTTCTTCATGTTGTTGCCATTGTTGTTGACATTTTTTCTTTGTCTAAAATTCATGTGAGAATTCATACTTTGGAAAACTATTTGGATCACATGGTAAAGGATCATTCCAAAAGTATTCTGCATCAAGACCATCTGTCATAGAAATCCTTTGAGTTTTATACAGAGTTAGCATTTTCTCTAGTAGTTCCAATGCATGCCAATCAAAATGTTTTAAAATGTCCTGCAGGCATCTTTTCATTGGCCTAGGTGGCTTTAAAGTGTTATACCAAGGAACCTTAGACACCCCTGGCTAATTATACTCATCTGGAGATCCACAAAGCTCAAAAATTTTGTTGAGTTGCTCAGGCTCATTCTTCCTTGGCAAGATAGGTTTTCCATAGAGAAGCTTTGCAAATATGCAACCCACAAACCACATATCAATTGCTGATCCATATTTTTTTGAGCCCAACAGTAACTCTGGAGGCTTCTACCAGAATGTAATAACATAGTTTGTCAAGTTTCCATTATGGTCACTAGAGAATGACCTTGCAAGGCTAAAATCTGCAAACTTCAAGTTTCCTTCATTATCAATAAGTACATTTGATCCTTTAATATCATGATGTAGTACTTGATTGACATGGCAGTAATGTAGCCCTATTAAAAGTTGCCTCATATAACACTTTATTTGAGGAATAGTAAAGTGCATTCCTGGTTGATCAGATAGAACACTAACATCATGATCCATATACTCAAAGACCATGTAAATAATCCCATTATATTTATTACTATCTAGTTTTCCTTGGTCATCTTTTTCTTGACCAAGAGAAGTTACAATCTCCTTCAACCTAATAACATTATCATGTTGTAGCTTTTTCAAAATTTTGATTAAATGAATAGCAATTATTGGGAACCATTCTCTTTCATTGTCCATTCAATTTATTTTTTCAAAGCTACAACTTCACCTATTTGAATTTCCCTAGCCATATATACCTGCCTGTTGTACAATTGGAGTATCTTTGATTTGTCCTACCATTTTGTTCACCAATTCGTAGAGGTAGCAGCTGCACAATTTCCTTGATTGTAAAATACCACACACCCAACTGTCTCTTGGTGGAAATTATTTACTATAGGTGTAGAAAAGTTAGTCTGCACTCTTTGAGCTTCTTTTTCTTGTTGGAGTCATTCCACATTATCTTTGGTAATGAAGTTTTCCATGCTAGAAGTCTCAACACCATAATCTCGTGCAAATTTTCCTGCTCCATTAAAGGCCAAATAAATGTGAGGTGTTATCTCCATAACAAGTTGAGCAAGGGAAATGGGATTATTGATAGTAGAAAGACCAAAACTTGCTCCACAACATTTTGTGACACCATCCATGATACATGCTTCCATCTCAAATGTGCCTTCTGATGTCAAAATTGATCCCTTTCCAGTATTAAATGTTGGATAGTTTTCAAGTTTACGTACCTTACTTCTTGGAGTTTTCTATAAATAAAATCATGATTTTTATCTCCTCTGCAGCTTTTCCATAGTGATTTTTATTATTTCTTAAACCATCACAAACCCCATGTTTGGATCATAAACTATGATGTATGAAGGTTTCACAATATCTAGTATATGTTGGTCATTTTCAAGGGCATAATATTGTGCAATAGGAACAAGCCTAGAAAAGTTGATTTCTAGATCATCAAAATCATTCCCTATTCTTTTTGCATTCACATTTTTAGTAGAGACTTCACCAATATTTTGAACAAATTCTGAAGAAGCTCCCTTAGTTTCAAATGTCCTTGTTGTCCTTCTATTTATTAATTCAGACTCTTTAGATGTTTCAACTTTCTTTCTTATAGTATTTCATGAGGTTCGAGCATCGGCTCATGACACTCATGAAACTATTCTCCTATGATTTGCACCTGTTCCTTATGAGATCAACATATTTGTTCTTGGTTATAATGAAAGGTTTCATATTAGAATTAATATGTCCCTTTAACATTATACTTTTATGTTTTTTTGCATTAGAGCACTTAGAATACACTTTGTTGTTTTTTATATGTATTCAGAATAGGAAAAATATTGCATGTGTGGGTACATAGTTGTAGATAATCAGTCATTGTTTAGATCCTTTAAGATCTAACCCCACTTTTTTGCATGTAGGAGAATGAGGACCTAGAGCTGTCAGATCAAGAGCTAGACCAGGAGCAGCATTGAAGATCACATAACTAATCAAAAGTTGAAAAGGCAATGATTGGTTACCTCTAACTCTACCTTCCTGTAATATGTTTTTCTTATTCTCGATATGTATAAAAGGTAGTAGTTAGACTCACAAATTCTATGAGATTTTTCATTTCTAGCATTTTCCTTTCATTCCATACTTTGTAAAACTGAAAATTGTACATATCAATTGATGATTTATACAATGAACATTGTACTTACTTTTGCTCATGATTTTTTATATGATTGCAAAATGATGAAATGTAAATGAATAGAAAATGAATATTTCCTTCTGTAATGTTACTTGATGTAAAATTATAGCATGTGTAGAATTTTAGTAACATTTTTGGTGACCTCTGTTGTATGTCTACTTGCTAGGCATTTAACCAGTTTTATTTATTGATTGGGCATAGAGTTTGTAATTATGCATCCCTAAATTCAAGTATCAACTTTAGAAGTTAAAACCTTCATCACTTGATCATCTCAATTATGTGTGGATGGATGCATGTATTTGAGTGCATGCATGTGAATAGTGGATATGTGGATATGCATGTATGTAAGGTTGGCAGCAGGACTTTGAGTAGCTGCAACATTATGTATACCTCTATGCATGTGTATACTAAGTATGTGTAGGAATTTGAACACATTTATTGATGTGAGTATGAATGAGATGGGTGAATTATGAAGCTTAAACACATAAACTAGCAACTTGACTAACCAAAACTACAAAATAAGACAAGAAACTAAACTAGGATAGAAAACAAAAACTAACATGTGCTTGGACAACATTTAGGGAAAACCAAACTAAACTAAAATGTAGATGCACTTATTAAAAACAAGGAAACTATCCTAGAATATACAAGGTAGGACTAAAACTCATACTGCAAAACATGGCTTGAGGTGGATTCCATTTATAGGGATCGGTTGAACATCTCCTTCCATTATGGCCAACTAGTAAGCATTATGTTCTTTGCCTTCAACAATCAGGAACGGCCCAACCCACATGTGATCAAACTTAGTATGATGGCCTAGCTTTCTTTTGAGAACAACCCACTTCAACACAATATCTATTGGAAATATAGATGGAGTAACTGAGAGGGGGGGTGAATCAGTTATCATAAAAACAAATCCATAGATCCCTTAGATGTCTTATAAACATAGTTACTATTGTTACTCGGTAGCCACAGAAAAAAATGTTGTAACTTGGTAGATGTATGTTAACTTATTAACCATTCCCAAAGATTTAACATGCATGCATAAAATAAAAAACATCAAAAAAAGAGACACCAGATTTAACATCAAAACCCAATATGGGAAAAACCACCAAGTAACTAGCTACCAACTTTCACTCTTCTAAAGTGAGCCCTGTTAGGAGCCAACCCTATTAAAGGTTACAAAACACACTGTTAGGTGTGACCCTATTAGAGGATTTAAACACCTTGCTAGGAGTGGCCTTGCTAGAGGACTTTATAACAATTTAATAGAACTGTCCACCTTGTTAGAGAGTTTACAAAAATGGTTTTTAAACAAAATCTATTAAGAGATTTAGGAATCATTTCTACAATGATGAAAAATTAACAATAAAGTGACATGAATGAGATGCAACTAAACCTTTTTGTTACAGATCTTTGTTCTACTTCACTAGATCCTCTCTGATCAAATACACCTTTCTTGTTCCTAAAGGATATCTGATCCTTCATCTAAATTTGCTCACACCTTCCTCTTCACACAATTAACTCACTTACATGCTCACTCATTACAATTTAGATTTCATAACTAGACCTTTAATTTATACCTTAAAAATTGTCTAGTTGGCTCATTTACAAGTTATAATTACCAATAATAATTACATCAATTGGCTACAAACATTACATGAAACAATCAAACTTTATTCCCCAAAATAATGAAATCCTTCATTGGCCAACCCTGCTTAGTAAAAACTACTCCAAAAATGATCTCTAGTGTTAACCAAGTGAAGCTTGGTAAATATTGTAAACTTTTCAAAATCATTTAGATACTGAGTGAACTTGGTAGACACTAACTTTCCTTCACTGACCTTGTGAGCTTGGTAGAAACTAACTTTTGCCACAAAATACTTCATCACCTGAGTGAGCTTGGTAGAAACTGTCTCCATGGTGTAACTACTAGGAATGCTTAGTAGACTTTGTAAATCGCTTTGGTGACCATCTGAGAAAATGAGCTTAGTAGACTTTGTCTGATAACAGATATGAAATTTGTGTAACATCAAAGACAACACACAATTGAACAATTGTATTCAACAATCTCCCTCTTTGGCATTCATGGCAACAACATGTCCTAGCAGAATGAAATTTGAGAACAAGTCTTTTTTCTGATAGAATATTTCTCCCTCTTAGATTTTATGTCACAAACTTCTCAAATATAGTAATCTCCCTCTATGAAGGAATTACATAGCTTCTTTTCAAATGTAGATTCACCACAATCAATTCAAATTTAAGAAAGATATGATAGTATACTCTCCCTCTTTGACAACACATGCCAAAGACAACACAAGACAAATGAGTAACAATGTACCTTAAATACTAATTCATATGCAATGCTCTTAGATTATACTGCATCAACTGAAAAATCTTCAACTCGGTACCTGTTGATGCATCACTAAAACTTCATTTTAGTGAGTTTTAGATAGGGGAATGACCCCTAACTTACCTCTTAGATATAAGAATGCATCCTTAGGTAAAGGCTTGGTGAATATGTCAGCAATTTTTTCTTTTGTATGGACATATTCCAATCCAATCTCCTTTTCCTACACTAATTCTTTGACAAAGTGATACTTTATTGCAATGTGCTTGGTCTTTGAATGCACCACTGGATTCTTAGATATGTTGATTGCACTTGTACTGTCACAAAACATAATAATAGGTTCTTTGATTTCTAGCTTCATGCCTTCCAATAATTGTTTGAACCAAACAATATTAGAACATTTTACTGCTACTACGACATACTCTACTTCTGTTGTAGATTGGGATGTGTAATTTTTCCTTTTACTTGTCCAAGAAACCAACCTCTTTCCAAGAAAGAATGCTCCTCCACTTGTACTCTTTCTGTCATTAATTTTTCCTACCCAATCTACATCAGTAAACACTTTAAAATCCATATTTCCTCCAAATTTGTACCATAATCTTCAGTGCCTTTCAAGTATCTTATAATCCTTTTGATTGCCATCATGTGATTTTCTCTTAGTTTTGCTTAATGTCTTGCCACAATACCGACTGCAAGAGCAATATATGGCCTTGTATTAACCACATATTGGAACTTTCCGATCATTGATCTATATAATGTTTGATCTACCTCCTTTGATTTACCATCCTTGGTAAGCTTTAGACCAGTGCACATAAGAGTTCCAACTAGTTTGCAATCTTCCATGCCGAACTTTTTCAGTATCTCCTTGATGTATTTAGATTGAGTGATATAGATACCATTCTTGCTTTGCTGAATTTGAAGACCAAAAAAGAATTTAATATCACCAAACATTGACATCTCAAATTCCTTGTTCATTTGCTCTAAAAATTCTTTTCATAGATCATCATTTCCTGTAAACAAAGTATCATCCACAAATATTTCTACCAAAACAATCTTGTTATCTAGTCCTTCCTTGATATATAAGCTACTATTATCATTAGTTCTTTGAAAACCTATTTGAATAAGATAGTTATGTAATCTTTCATACCATGCTCTAGGGGCTTGTTTTAGACCATACAATGCTTTGTGTAATTTGCAGACCATGTCCTTCTTGTTTGGATCAACAAAACCTTCAAGCTGCTCAATGTAGAATTCTTCATCCAATATATCATTGAGAAATGTTGATTTGGAATCCATTTGATATACTTTAAATCCTTTGTATGCAACATATGCAAGTAGGGTCTTGACACCTTCCAATCTTGCAAGAAGAGCAAAAGTCTCTCCATAGTCTATTCCTTCTTCTTGAGAGTATCCTTTACATACTAGTCTAGCTTTGTTCCTTGAAACCTTACCATCTTCATTCAACTTATTACTAAATACCCACTTAGTTCCAATCACATTTTTTTCTTTTGGCCTAGGTACAAGAGTCCATATTTTGTTCTTCTCTATTTTCTCTATCTCTTCATTCATAGGCTCAATCTAACTTTCATTTTCTAATGCATCTTTGACACTTCTAGGTTCAAAATTAGCAAGTAAACAAGTACCTTTTAGCTTACTTCTTGTCATAGTACCTTCAAATTTATCTCCAATGATCTGATCTAGTGCATGATGTCTCCTAACATACTTGGCTAATATAGGTTCCTTGCCTTTTGAATGAATTGCATTTTCATCCTCTTGCACTTCAACTTTAGGTTCTAGTTGTTGTATCTAATTTGAATGTTGCTCGAGTCCTTCAGACTCAGTAGGCATTGGCTCAGTAGCATCTGAATGTGACTTGGGTTCTTGTAGCTTAGTTTCAACTTCTTACAACTCAGTTACTGAAGACTTGGGAGTAGAAGATTCCTGATTGATAGATGTATCTAGCACTGTATCAGGTTCAATGAAAACAAATCTCCTATAATCTTCTAGTTCCTTTTTGCTTTCTTCTTCAGTCCTTTCTACAAATTTATCAACTTTCACATGTGCACTTTCTATGACTTTGTGAGTAGAAAAATTCAAATATCTATATGCTTTACTCTTGCAAGAATATCTCAAAAATTTACATCAAATTTACCTTTTCTAGATTCTTTCAAAATGTAACATTTACTTCCAAATATTTTTAGGTAACTTACATTGGGTTTATAGCCATACCATAACTCATAAGGAATTTTGAATGAGTCCTTCTTCAGCTATACTCGGTTCAAGGTATGAATTGCAATGTTGATAGCTTCCTTCCAATATTTGATAGCAATGTTCTTTTCAATCATTAAAGTTCTTGCACAATCCATGATAGATTTGTTCCTCCTTTTAGCTATTCCATTTTTCTTAGGAGTTCAAGGTGCTGATACCTATCTTTTGATTACCCTTTCAATGAAAATTGTTTTGAACTCATGGGAGATGAATTCACCACCTCTGTTTGACTTCAACCATTTTAGTCTTTTCCCTATTTCCTTCTCTACTCTAGCCAAATATCATTTGAACTTCTCAAAAGCTTTTGATTTCTCTCTCATGTACATGACAGTCATCATTCTAGAGTAATCATCAACAAAAAGAATGAAGAACTTTTCTCTAGTATAGCTTTCAATTCCAATAGGTCCACACAAATCAGTACGCACAATTTCCAAAACTTCTTCAGACTCACAGTTCTTACTTTTCAAGCTAGTTTTTCCCATCTTACCAATCTGAAAATTCTTCCATAAACCAAAATCAAGTTTCTTTATACTAGGAATGCCTCTAACTTTCTTGAATTTGCTTATTTTCACCAGATTATCAAAATTCACATGACATAACCTTCTATGCCCTAACAAACTTTCTTCAACTTGAGCAATAAAACATGAACATTCACCAAGTTCAAGATAGACCAAGTTACCTTTTGTCTATATGACTGATCCAATCAACTTTCCTTTGTCATCCCACAGTCTTGCTTTTCCATGCATGAATTCCACTTTGAATCCAATATTGAGTAGTTGTGTCACACTCAACAAATTGTGTTTTAGACCTTCACCCCAATAGGCATTATCACATACAAGATCTTTGGTTAGTAAGATTCTTCCTCTTCCTTTTATACAACAAGGTTTATTATTACCAAACCTCACACTACCACCATCATAGTCTTCAAAATGTTCACATTTTATTTTATCACTAGTCATATGATGAGAACAACCACTATCTATGATCCATGTATCATTTTTGATCACATGAGAGATAAGTACCATTTTGTCTTCCTCATGATTATCAGATTCATCTTTCATAATAATGTAAATAATTTCATCTTCACCATCATCAGAATCATTAGAATACTTAGCCATAAAACATGTTTTCTTACCTTTGTCCTTGAATGATTTGAAGTCTTTCTTTCCATTGCACTTATGACCTTTTTTTATCATCCTTGTTTTTTCTTTTTTGGGCACCTAGCAATAATATGTCAAATTTTTCTCACATGAAAAATAGATTAGAGGAACCTTACCATTGTATTTTCCTCTCCCTCTAGAATAATTCCTTGATAATAGAGCTTCAACCACCTCAAGATCACTATCAGAACTCTATTTTGATTCTTCTTCACTTTTTGACTGAGATTCCTTTATCTTCTTTCTTTTTTCTTTGAGTGAAATCTTGGCTTCAAATCTTGATTCAATGTTCTTGGAAGCTAGAACATAGTTGTCATAGTTTTCTAGCTCAAATGCAGTCAATCTTCCTGCTATTGCTTCTAAATTTATCTTATAATTTTCTTCACATCTTCTTTCTTGAATTGCAAAAACTCTAATTGCATAAATGGGAAGTAATGTTCTAAGAAATTTACTTACAACTATTTCCTCCTCAATGTATCCTCTAGAAGCCTTGATTGCACTGATGACTACTTTGACTCTTTCAACATATTTAGCAATGTTTTCATCCTCTCTCATCCTCATCTAATCAAATTGTCCTCTTAGACTTTCTACTTTGGCTTTTCTCACATTATCATCACCTCTATAGATAACTTTTAGTTTGTTCCACATTTCAAAGGCTATTTTGTAGTCCTTGACATCATCAAATTCTTCATAGCTTAGGGTAGATGAAATATCTATCATCATGGTGTTATGAGTCTTATTCTTAGCAATGCCATTAATAGATAATATGCTAGAAGGAGTTACATATGCTTCATCAAGATATTTCAATCATGTATCTCTAATGGAAGCACAATGGAGTCTCATGAGACCTTGCCATGCTGAAAAGTTATTCCTGTTAAGCCTTGGAAATTCCCTCTTGTAAGACATCCTGATCTTTAGCTTAGATCCTTGAAATCCTTCCTACAAGCACCAAAAGCTCTTATACCAATTGTTGGAAATATAGATGGAGTAATTGAGAGGCGGGGGGGGGGGGGGGGGGGTGAAATAGTTACCACAAAAACAAATCCACATATCCCTTAGATGTCTTATAAACTTAGTTATTTTTGTTACTCGATAGCCACATAGAAAAATGATGTAACTCGGTAGATGTATGTTAACTTATTAAACATTCACAAATATTTAACATGCATGCATAAAAGAAACAACATCAACACAAGAGAAACCAGATTTAATGTGGAAACCCAATATGGGAAAAACCACCAAGTAACTAACTACCAATTTTTACTCTTTTGAAGTGAGCCCTGTTAGGAGCCAACCCTATTAAAGGTTACAAAACACATCGTTAGGTGTGACCTTGTTAGAAGATTTAAACACCTTGCTAAGAGTGGTCTTGCTAGAGGACTTTAGAATAATTCAATAGAACTATCCACCTTGTTAGAGGGTTTACAAAAATGGTTATTAAACAAACTCTGTTAAGAGATTTAGGAATCACTACTACAATGATGAAAAAGTAACAATGAAGTGACCTAAATGAGATGCAATTGAACTTTGTTGTAATAGATCTCTATTCTACTTCAATAGATCCTCTTTAATTAAATACACCTTTACTGCTCCTCAAGGATATCTGATCCTTCTTCTAAATTTGCTCACACCTTCCTCTTCACACAATTAACTCACTTGCATGCTCACTCATTACAATTTAGATTTCACAACCAGACCTTTTATTTATACTTTACAAATTGTCCAGTCAGCTCATTTACAAGTTACAATTACCAATAAACATTACATCAGTCAGCTACAAACATTACATGAAACAATTAAACTTTATTTCCCAAAACAATGAAATCCTTCATTGGCCGACATTGCTTGGTAAATAGTGCTCCAAAAATGATCTTCAGTATTAACCAAGTGAAGCTTAGTAAACACTGAGAACTCTACAAAATCCTTTGGATACTGAGTGAACTCAATAGACACTAACTTTCCTTCGCTAACCTTGTGAGCTCGGTAGAAACTGACTTCTACCACAAAATCCTTCATCACTCGAGTGAGCTCGGTAGAAATTGTCTCCATAGTGTAACTACTAGGAACACTTGGTAGACTCTGTAAATCACTTTTCTGACCATCTGAGCTTGGTAGACTCTATATTTTTCTTTGCTTACCAATTAAGCTCAGTAGACTTTGTTTGATAACCGATATGATATTTGTGTAACATCAAAGACAACACACAATTGAACAATTGTATCCAACAAATATCACCTATGCTAAATTCTCTAGCTCTTGCTTTCCTGTCAAAGCTTTTCTTAATTGGCATTTGTTGAAACTTCATATTTTGCATAGCTTTCCTTCTACTTTCTTCCAACTCCATCAACTGGGCACATCATACTAGAATAGGATCCCCTTCTTTAAAAAGAACCAATTGAGTAGCAAGATCAAGAGTTGGTAAATCTATTTCAATTGACAACTCAACTTCTTTCCCATAGACCAATTGGTAGGGTGAATTTCCAATAACCTATTTTGGGGTGATTCTATCAACCCATAAGGCAACCTTCAATTTAGAATGCCAATCTCACTAATTCTCTTGCAAAGTTCTTTTGATAATCCTTGTCAGATTCTTGTTGGAGGATTCTACTCATCCATTACCTTGTGGGTAATAATTGGAACTAGTGCTGAGATAAATTTCATGCTTGAACTTGTTCTAGGGGAAAAATGTCCTCCTAAATGACCATCATGAAATTCATGTAAGATATTTGTAACCTGATTTGAATCAATACATCTGAGAAGTACACCATTGTGGTCTTTCCTATACAAAACATCATTAATCAGGATAAGGGGAACAAATTATAATTGATAATACCTTTGTTTTGATTTGTCCAAACTGGTTGGACACTCGCTAGTCCTCAAAAATGAACCATATCTTGTAACTAGCTCACTGGTCTATCATTATTTTCTACAATACTAATCAACAAAATGGTATTTGCTTGTCCTTCAAGTTCTGAAACCTCTTTATCAACAATCTATTCACACAAGCCTTTTCCTCTAACCAACTTGGTTATCTAAATGTCTATGCCATACTCCATGACCTGTGTTATCCAGCCAGCTCACTTTTCATTCAAATCCTTACTCAAAAGAAACTCCTTAACACTTGGATGTGTCACACGCAAAATCACTTTATTATGTGTCAACAAGTGCCTAAATTTTATAAGGCTTTTAACAACTGACAGTACATGTTTCTCAACAAAACTATACCTTTTCTCATAATCTTCAAGTCCTTTGCTGAGAAAAGCGATTGGTTGTTCTAATCCTTCTAAATTCTTCTTTACTAACATGGCTAAAATAACATCAAAACCACCACATGCATAAAGAATAAAATCCTTACCAGAATCTAGATTTATTAACACTGGGGTTATTGCTAAAGCATCTTTTATTGCCTGAAAATTATCTTTTGCCTCTTTTGTCCATACAAAGACTATGTTTTTCTTAAGCATAGCTGTTAATGGCTTAAGAAATGCTACAATGTTAAGAAAAAATCTTCTCACAAAATTTATATGGCCAAAAAAACTTTGAAGACCCTTTTTAATGCTGAGGTAAAGGTAGATCCAAAATTGTTGTAACTCACTTGGGATCTACTATAATACCTTCTTTTGATACAATATACCCAAGTAATTTACCTTCATGGACAAAAAAATGCACTTCTTTGGGTTGAACAAGATACCAAATTCTTTGTAACACTCAAAAATATACCTTAAGTGGTCAATATAATCTGCTATTTTTTGAGAGTAAATAGCAATGTCATTAAGGTATACTAAAACAAACTTATACATCAGATTGCAAAAATCCATCTCCATCACTTTCTAAAAAGTTGGGCTGGCATTGGACAGTCCAAATGACATTCTTTTATATGCCATTGTTCTCCACTTTGTAGTAAATGTTGTTTTGAACTGGTCCTCTTCCTTCACCAAAATCTCATTATAGCCTGAATATCCATCTAGCAAGGAAAACCATTTAGCTCCTAACACATACTGTAATATTTTCTCCATTGATGGAAGTGGGTGTCTATCTTTTAATGAAATTCTATTCAAGTCTCTAAAATCCAGACACAACCTTAATTCTCCATTCTTTTTCCTTACTAGGACCAAATTAGCAACCCAATTTTTATGCTTGATGGGAAAAATTATTTTTCTCTTAATCAGCCTAAAAACTTCATTTTGCATTAAAGGATCCAATTTAGGATTAATTGGCCTTTGTTTTTGCCAAACTGGTTTTGCTGTTGGTTCTAGCTTTATAGTGTGTTGTGCGAGATTTGGATCAAAACCCTTCAAATCATTGTATTCCCATGCAAAAACATCACTAAATTCTTGAAATAAATGAAGAAAAGACTATTTTTCTTCAATAGAATTCACTTTACCAAAACTTAAGTCATTTTCTAGGTGCAATCTCCAAGTCTTCATATTAATTTTGCTTGACCAACAAGTTTTCTTTACCAGGTTTTACTTGATCATCAGAGTTAAAAACACTTTCCAACATTACTAATCCTTTAGGTAGCTTGTTATTTTTCAACTGTAACACTTGATTTCCACATTGATCATTGTACCTTTGGTGGTTTGAATTGGCAAAAATATCCTCTTCAAATAGGAATTGCAAGATATGTTTGTCACTTTCAAAAACTTGCCAATTGATATTATTATCAGGTATTGAAGGCCTTGTAATAACTTTTATATGTTGCTGATCAAATTTTGCTTTAATGCTATTTACAATGTCATACTGGGTGCCTACAACTGCTAAACTATCAACATGCTGATTTTTACTTCTGGAAATAGCAAGTATGTTAAAGGCATCAAAATTCTCAAGAAAATCCCACACTCGATGCCTATAAGACTTAAGAACATCATTTTTTATAGAATTTAGGCCTCTTACTTGGTTTTCTATTAGTTCACTATCACCATAGACCTTTAAAAATTTGATACGATGCTTTCATGCCCATTCTAAATTGGGAATCAAGCTCTTATACTCAACTGTATTATTTGTGCAAGAAAAGTTGAATTAGAAAGTGGCATAATACTTTTCATTTTTAGGTGAAACTAACATAACATCCCCACCAACACCTTGTTTTCCCCTTAAACCATCAAAAAACATACTCCATATCTGATTTTGAGATTCCTCCAACTGATTTTCCAGTTTGACTAAATTAGGAATGACTACATCTTGCTCATGTATTGCATAAGTCCCTAAATTAACATTTTTCAAATCATAAAAATTATTTTCATAAGTTTGACTTAACGCCCATTCATCAAGAAGGATATCTAGAACATTATCTAGTTGGGTTCTAGCTTTAGCAACTATGCCATGCTTTTCTTCATCAAATGAAAGAAAATTTGCATTCAAAGCACTAGGAATGTCTGGCTCTATATGGTTTCTTGCAAGTAATTTAGACTTAATTGTTACCTTTGTACCATACTTAGTCCTAAAAAGCATGTGAGACCAATTAGATGATAAATAGCCCTCAATTTTTGTGGTAAAGTCTCTAGAAAAAAAAATGACAAAATATGGAGTTAAGTCTATTACATAGATATCTTGCTGAATGGAAAAGTTAGGAAAGGAATGAAGAGTAAGACTTATATCCTTGATCAAAACTATAGTAACAATAGATGTTCCATCAAGTTGGAGAACACCTTTTTTAATGGGCTGATACTTTAATCCTAATTGATCGGCTATCTTTATGGGTATGACTAAACTTGTAGCCCTACTATTAACCATATAGTTATGAACTAACTTATCACCAATAATCAAGGAAAGATAGAAAGGAGGAGGTTTAACCATCTTACATGTTTCCTTAGCAATTTTATTACTGTCCTCCTGCTTCTCATCAGCATTCATCAATATAACTTTTTTTGGTTCATCTATAGTTCCCTTAGGATTTGCTTCATCAAATAGAGCTTTCTTTAAAATATTAGTTTGGCTAGGAATAGCCAATGTCTCCCACATTGACATAGACACATTCATCTTTTTCATATTCTCCACAACATTGAAAGGCACTTGACAAAATGTGACTTCTAATGAGCTTTAGTAGTAGGATGTTCTACTTTCTTGTGAATGTTTTCCTTGGTGATAGGGACATGAGTATCTTCCATAGTATTTGTGGAACATGATGGTTTAGCTATATTAGGCGATTTACTTTTATTTTCCATCTACTCTATTTCAAGAGCTCTTTTCTTGGCTCAAGTATTGGCTGATATTGGTGAATCATTATTTACTACACAAAACTCATCTCTTTGCCAGTAATGGAAGGTAGTTTTAGGAGTGTGTGAATCATGCTATTGTTCAAGTGCATTATTCATTGCATTCTGTTATCCTACAGTTGTATTTTGTACCATCAATGCCTGATTAATCACTCTATTGGTGCAAGTAGCCTAATTGTGTGGTTCATTGTAAGGATAACACCATTCGAAGTCTATTGCAAGGTTATTTTGCATAGGCACAATATCTCTTACTAGATTAGCAACATTGAGAGGGGTTGGGTTATAAGGCCTAAAAGGTCTTCAATTGATATTATACCTATAACCCATTGCATTACCCTAATATGGCTATCTATTAACTTGGGCTTGGCCTTGGTTTTGCTATTGATAAGGTGGATTTATAGCTTGATCTTTCTATTGATAAGATGGTCTAACCTGAAATTACTATTTTTTCAAATTAACCAGCTCATTGCTAAACATTTGCATCATATTCTCAATCTTGAGTAGACTATTTTTGATCTCTTGTAGCTCTTGTGAAGGGCTTTCTACAACAATTTCTTGACTAGGAATAATAGGAACAATAGGTAAAGGATTAAAAGGTGGGATTGTTAATGGCATATTTGGCTGAATATCTAGAATAATAGGCACAGGAGGCCTAGGGGTTATTTTTCTCGCTTGGATAAGGCTATTTTCAGCCCTAATAGCAATATCATATGCTTGAGGCAAGGAAACACCTCCCATTGATTGAATCATTATAGAAATATCACTATTTAAGATTTTCAAGAAATATAGAAAATTATGATCTGCTGAAGGTCTTACTGAGACAGGTATTCTAGTCCAAGTCCTTTGAAACTGATTGTTGAAATCCATCATTTTCTCTTAGGAAGCATGCTTTATAGTTGTGAGCTACTCTACTAGAGACAAATAATGTGACTTATCTTCAAAATGCCTTGTTAAAGCATCACCCAAAGCATCCCATGAATCAATTGAACCAATAGCCAAACTTCTAAACCATTGAAGCACTTTTCCTTTAAGAGATGCTACAAGTAACTTGGCAGTGACATCTTCTTCTATAACATGATGAACACTGCACCATGTAGAAACGTCTCTAATATGTTCATATGTTGTAGTTTGATTCTCTCCAGTAAAATTTGATAAAAATTTTAAGGTAGCAAGGGGTATATCATGATGCTGGGAAAAATTTAAAGGGCTCCCCTGATTAAATAGCACAAGAGAAAATGCTCTCACCATTGGAGGAGGCAATGATACTCGCTGATGTAGTGCTGAAATCTGGATAGGAACAAGTTGTTGTAGAAAACTTGTATACATTGTAGTTGCTAGTATGAAACTAGCTCTCACAGTTGAAGTAGTAGAAATATCAGTTTCAAATGATTTAGTTCTCACTATTGGACTTGTTGAATGCCTAACTTTTCTTTGACATCTTCTACTATACATGTGAATACTAGGGGCTAAAAGCTACCTTCTTGATGCTAGCTTAGTTCTAGCAAGAGTTCTTCTACACCTTTTTGGAGTTTCTAGCTGTAAATATTCAAAAGAAGCAAAACTTCTTGTTTGAATCTTTGTCATAAATTTATTGAACTTTGTTGGCTGGTTGAAACATAATCATCTATTGTACCAGGATAACTGAAAAATGTGCCCGTATCCCACTAGGCATGTCAAAATTGTTAAGTACCAAAATTTGCACCCAGTACTGAACTAAAGAAGTTCAGTAATTCTAGTATAACATGGGAATCACTTCTTGGTGAGACATGCAGTGAATTGAAACCTCTAATTTCTAGGACAATTCCTATTAAATATTAATTGAAATGTCATGAACCTAATCTAAACTTGTGGGAAAAAGGGTAGAAATTACTAAAAATAAACCTAAAAACCTATAGTTTAAACTAAGAAATGGGTGATACACCAAAAGTGATATGAAAGTTTGGGTACAAATAATAGAGAAGGATTATTCAGCTACTTGAAGTACAAACAAAACACTTCTTTTCTATAAAGATTTGCATAAATAATTTGTAACAAGGTTTGAAGAATATATTTACATAAGGAGGAATACATGTGCCTCTCTTTTAACAATTTCACCTACTAAAACACAAATTACAACTTGCAAATAGGCTTACTCCTCTACAACTAGGTCCTTGAATGAGATAAAATAATAAGTAACAATAATAATTCACAAATTGTTTTATCAAACCATTTTGACACCACACACAAAATTGAAAAAAGAAAGAAGGTTCAAAAATTTACACACATAGCTTAAACTCAACTATTGTCACCTATATTAAGCTTCCAAATTGAATTACAAACTTGTGCAAATACAAGCTAAGGACTCAGAAGTAGTCACAAAAACTTCTCTACATAATCAAAACTCTCTCAAAATGAGTTCAAAAACTCACTAAATACAATGTCCAACTCTTGGGTTGAATGTAGAAAGACAACCCAGAAATGAGGGCTTAATGACTCATGAAAAATAAACCTATCTCTAAAAAAGCTCCACTAAGTCATTAGGAACCCTATGACTTACATAAAACTGCCCCAAAAAAGTCTCCAATAGTCAATAAAGACCCCTCAACTACCTTAAAAAAATCAAATTCAACTCATTGCCCTATATTCCCTCCATATGTTTCCCAACTGATCATAACTTTAGTCATAATGATGCCAATCATATATCCCGAGATATAACTCCCTAAGACTTATCAATTATCACTTGTTGAAAATTTGACTTATTAATTATGAGACACAAATGACCCTTTATTTGCATTCAAAATAACAAAAAATATTAAAATGATTCATGAATATCATTTAATATTTCTTGTTTTAACAATATCAACTTTGTGCAAATAAAGAATTAGAAGAAAAAAAACCCATCCCCTCTAAAAATGAAATCATGACACAAAAATCATACTTTCAAATAGGAAATAAATCCTATGAAAAGCATGTGGATTTCAAAAAAAAAAAAAAGTAATTGAGGGCATAAAAACATAACCCTAAAGAATCTTCATCTTTAACTTCGTCGACATTCTGGAAGTCTCAAGAGGCTGAGAGGAAAAATGAGGGTTTTGACTGGTTTTTTGCAGCCACCATGAGAAAGATTTACTAGTTTTTAAAGTTATCATGAATGCATCTGTTGGAGCTTACTGCGATGCATGGTATGAAAGTTATTTTAAAACATTTGTCTTGTTGTTCTTTGAAATACTTTGTTGTTTCTAGGCTTCAATTCTGGTCACCATGAATGCATTTACAAGGTACTTTGAAACATTTGTCATTTTATTGTTCTAGGTTTCTTGTAATTTTCCATTTCTTCATGTTGTTGCTACTGTTGTTGCCATTTTTTCTTTGTCTAAAATTCATGTGAGGATTCATACTTTGGAAAACTCTTAGGATCACATTGTAAAGGATCATTCCAAAAGTATTCTACATCAAGAGCATCCTTCATAGAAATCCTCTAAGTTGGATCCAGAGTTACCATTTTCTCCAATAGTTCGAATGCATGCCAATCAAAATGTTTGAAAACCTCTTGCAGGCATCTCTTCATTGGCCTAGGTGGCTTCAAAGTATTATACCAAGGAACCTTAGACACCCCTAGCCAATTACCCTCATCTAGAGATACACAAATCTCAAAAAATTTGTTGAGTTGCTCAAGCTCATTCTTCCCTAGCAAGATAGGTTTTCTATAGAGAAGCTCTGCAAATATGCAACCCACAAACCACATATCAACTACTAGTCCATATTTTGTTGAGCCCAACAGTAACTTTAGAGGCCTCCATTAGAATGTAATAACACAGTTTTTCAAGTTTCCATTATTGTCACTAGAGAATTTCCTTGCAAGGCCAAAATCTACAAGCTTTAAGTGTCTTTCATTATCAATAACTAGATTCAATCCTTTAATATCATGATGCAGTACTTGATTGACATGGAATTAATGCAAACCTATTAAGAGTTTCCTCATATAAAACTTTATTTGAGGAATAGTAAAGTACATTGTTGGCCGATGAGATAGACCAATAAGATCATGGTCCATATACTCAAAGACCATGTAAATGCTCCCATTATATTTATTACTATCTAGTTTTCCTTGGTCATCTTTATCTCGACCAGGAGAATTTACAATCTCCTTCAACCTAATAACATTATCATGCTATAGCATTTTCAAAATTTTGATTTCATGAATAGCAGTTATTGGGAACCCCTCTCTTTCATTGTCCATTTGAATTTATTTTTTCAAAGCTACAACTTCACCTATTTAAATTTACCTAGCCATATATACCTTCCTACTGTACAATTGGAGTATCTCTAATTCATCCTACCATTTTGTTCACCAATCTATAGAGGTAGCAGCTACACAATTTCCTTGATTATAAACTACGACACACCCATCTATCTCTTGGTGGCAATTATTTACTATAGGTGTAGAGAAATCAGTCTACACTCTTTGAGCTTCTTTTGTTTGTCAAAGTCATTCCACATTCTCTTTGGTAATGAAGTTTTCCATTCTAGTAGTCTCAACATCATAATCTCATGCAAATTTTCCTACTCCATTAAAGGCCAAATAAATGTGAGGTGTCTTCTCCATAACAAGTTGAGCAAGGGAAATGGGATTCTTGACAATAGAAAGACCAAAAAAAACTCCTCAACATTTTTTGACATCATCCATGATACATGCTTCCATCTCGACTGTGCCTTCTGATGTCAAAACTGATCCCTTAGCAACATTAAACGTTGGATAGTTTTCAAGTTTGCGTACCTTATTTCCTAGAGTTTTCTATAAATAAAATCATGATTTTTAGCTCCTCTGCACCTTTTCCATAGTGACGTTTATTGTTTCTTAAACCCTCACAAATGCCATGCTTGGATCATAAACTATGATATATGAAGGTTTCACAATATCTAGTATATGTTGGTCATTTTCAAGGGCATAATAATGTGCAATAGGAACAGGCCTAGCAAAGTTGATTTCTTGATCATCACAATCATTCCCTATTCTTTTCGCATTCAAATTTTCAGTAGAGAGTTCACCAATAATTTGGACAGAATCTAAAGAAGGTCCCTTAGTTTCAAATGTCCCTATTGTCCTTCTATTTTCTAATTCAGATTCTTTAGATGTTTCAACTTTCTTTTTTATGGTATTTCATGAGGTTCGAGCACAGGCTTGTGACACTCATGAAACTATTCTCCTATTATTTGCACCTATTCCTTATGAGATCAACATACTTATTCTTGGTTATAATGAAAGGTTTCATATCAAAATTAATATGTCCCATTAGCATTATACTTTTCTATTTTTTTGCATTAGAGCACTTAGAATACACTTTGCTATTTTTTATATGCATTCATAATAGGAAAAATATTGCATGTATGGGTACATAGTTTTAGATAATTAGTCATTGCTTAGATCTTTTAAGATCTAACCCCACTTTTCCCCATGCAAGAGAATGAGGACCTAGAGCTATTAGATCAAGAGCTAGACTAGGAGCAGCATCAAAGATCATATAACCAGTCAAATGTTGAAAATGCAATGACTGGTTACCTCTAACTCTACCTTCTTGTGCAATGTTTTTCTTATTCTCAATATGTATAAAAGGCAGTGGTTAGACTCATGGCTTGTGTGAGATTTTTCATTTCTAGCATTTTTCTTTCACTCCATACTTTGTAAAACTAAAAATTGTACATATCAATTGATGATTTATACAATGAACATTGTACTTCCTTTTGCTCATGATTTTTTATATGATTTCAAAATGATGAAATCTAAATGAATAGACAATGAATATTTCCTTCTACAATGTTACTTGAAGTAAAATTACAACATGTATATAATTCTAGTAACAAGTCTATTATCTCGTTCTAAGAGAACCCCTTTGCCACAAATCTTGCCTTTTATATCTCAATACCACCATTTGTACCGTGTTTTATCTTATAGATCTTGTGTGATCCAACTACTACTCTTTCTTTTGGTTTGGGTACTACCTCCCACACATCATTCTGCATTATTGAGGAATATTCCTCAACCATAACATATCATCATAATTGATGCTCTATAGCCTCTTGATAGATGGAAGGCTTACTATCTACCAACTAATGAACTAATGTCACATAGTCATTGAACTTGGTTGGTTGTCTCCACTCTCTAGTACTCCTTCTAGGAGCTCCCACAAACTCTTGAATATCCATTTGTGTCTCTTGAATATGATGGTTCCTACTATCAATTATAGGGGATGAAATACCAACCTCTAAGTCTTCTAGATGCATTTCTTATTGCACATGTTGCTCCATGCTCTGTGAATATTTACCACCTGAGTCTATGCCTGTACTAGTAACTATACTTGATCTTTGTTGCCCTTGATTAGGTCTTGGAGGTTCTATTAGTTGCTCACTCTAATCATCTACTAACAAATCTCTAGACCTTCTAAATGCCTTGTCCTCCATGAACTTAAAAGAATACCTAACTATAATTCTTTTGGTCCTTGGAATAAAAATTCTACATTTCTTTGAGGTTTCACTGTACCCAACAAAGTACCCCCTCTTTGTAATCTGATCTAACTTATTACATGTATCACCTAGTGTTGGAGTTGAGGAAAGCCAACTGCGAAGATTCCCAAGATCACCTGCATGCGAGAACTTGTCAAAGAGAAGCCAAGAAGGGGAAGAGCATGGAGCAAGGGAAAAACCCTAAACGGACATGAGAGCCAAATATGCAAACACAAAAAAAAAATGTATTTACAATGAGAAGTGATATGTTATGTGACGTTAATACAAAGAGGGAGCCCGCTTATAAAGAGCTCATGGAAGCTTGTAGAACAAGCTGGAAGGTGGTAGAAGATAAGCTTGACAACTAGAAGGGAACAAACTTCCATTTTGTCAACAACTAACCACTACATGCATTAAATACTAAATATTAAATAAATGCATTAACCTAAGTAAGCTTAAGCAAATAGAATAAATAATTAATAATTAATTATTTACTTTAACACCCCTCGTTAAGTGCAACTTAGGGAAATGCCTAAAGCTCACAAAACTAAGATGAATGCAAAATGGGTCCCGACAACAAGGCCATGTTAGGTACCCAAGTACAACGCAAGAAGATGCAACCTTTGTAAATGGGGAAAGAGAGAAAACCACATGGGAAAAACCCTCCCCCAAAAAGAGGTAAGAACCTAGTGAAGAACTGAAGAAGTCTCGAACTAGGAAAATTGTCCCCTAAAACAGGAACAAGAAGTGATCATGAAGAAGCAACATCACTAAAGCATGAAGAAGCTACAATTCTACCAAACTGTTGATCTGAAGAACCTCCATGGAAGAAGAAGGCACGAACCGAGCATGTCTATATGGTAGATGATCCATCTCACTGAAATGCATAGGTAGCCAGCCACTGCAATCGCCTTGTACATAGGATCAACCACTGAATACATAGTTCACACTATCGAACCATCGAACCATGGATGCATTAGAACAACAGCATAACCCCCCCTTAATGCAGACGAGGTGTGATGACAGGCAACTAAGAAGGTGGGCCAAAGTCTCCTGCAAACGAACCAAGAACGAGGAGATAGGAAAAGAGGTACAGATACCGATAAAGACACGGTCAAACTGACTCTGCATGGGGCTAATGTCATGGAAGGGACACTCACTTGAAAAAGGGAGAATGCCTAAAACAGCAAAAAAATATCCCCCCCATGGTACTTTACGAAAATAGTGCAAGTACAACTGACTCAAAACAACATTCATGATTCCCGGAATGCAAAAGTGGCACTTTATCTCAGTGTGAAACAAAAAAGTGTTTCAAAATGATAGCTACAATGATCAGAACTGAAAAAGAGCTGCAACAAAGGAAAGTACAGCCAAAAACAAAGCAAACCATGCCAGGAAAATGATCCTCGGGCCTAAAACACTTAAAATATCAACCATAGAGCAAAAATGCCAAAACTATGATAGAAAGAGTAGAGGCCAAAAACTAAAGACAAGGACTGTATTTCTAAAAAGGTGATAGAACTAGCTTTCCAAAAATATAAAGTTTTCAAAAAACAAGCATGGGACGCAAAAGATATGCTTGCCAGAGTCAAAAACAGGACTTCAGACTTTAACTGAAAAAATGGGCAATGAAAAAATATCAAAATCAAAAAATACTTACACCAAAGTCTCCATCTCGGAACCAGCTTTCCAGCGCTTCTTTTGGATTGGAAAAATACCATCGTATGCAAAAGTTATGGCTAAAAAACCACAAGTAGGACCAAAATGAAATCAAGAGAGGTGCAAGGGGCATGATGCCGATGACATCATGCTGATGTCAGTAGTCTAAGCGATTAAAATTGCCAGCCTGCGGCCCGTCGCAGAAAAAAAGTGCCACGTGGCATCGCCACATGGCATGTACGGCTGATGACATGGTAGGGGCCACGTGGCAATGTGCACGTGGCACGCCTGCCACGTGTCACACTCAGGCACTACTGACAAGGTGTCAAATGCTGACTCGCTGGTGTTGACGGAGACCGCTGACAAAGCCCTGACACAAGCCAAGGCGGTGAGCCGGTTGGAAAATGCCGACGGAGCGGCACAGAGGGGTGGCGCCGCCGGGAGGAGGAGACACCACTGGCGGCGGGTGGCGCAGAACTGAACTGCCGGCGGAGGTAACTGAAGAGTGGCGTAGAGGAGTGGCACTGCCGGGAGGAGGAGACACCACTGGCGGTGGGTGGCGCAGAACTAAACTGCCGGCAGAGGTAACCGAAGAGTGGCGTAGAACTGAACTGCTGGGCGGAGGATCAGGCAGCACTGTCTGCTACGGCCGCTGCGGGCTGCGCTCGAGTGGCGCGGTGGCAAATTTTAAAAATAAAATCACAATAAATGTAGAATTTTCGTCCGTACGGCATCCCGAGTAAAAATTTTTTGCCTCCTGGAGCTTTGTCTCCAAAAATGACAAACTTTATATGAATCCTAACTACAAACGACCTTCCGAATCCAATGGTGATGTTCGTTTGGGCTAAAAGTGCTCCAAAAATTTGTTGATCCCCTAATTTGAAGAAAAAATGCACAAACAAACTAGGGTTTGTGACTTCAAATCACGGCTTCAAAATTCTTCAATGAAGCAGCAGCAGGAAGGCTCTGATACCATGTTGGAGTTGAGGAAAGCCAACTCCGAAGATGCTCAAGATCACCTACATGCGAGAACCTGTCAAAGAGAAGCCAAGAAGGGGAAGAGCATGGAGCAAGGGAAAAACCCTAAATGGACATGAGAGCCAAATATGCAAACACAAAAAAAAAATGTATTTACAATGAGAAGTGATATGTTATGTGATGTTAATACAAAGAGGGAGCCCGCTTATAAAGAGCTCATGGAAGCTTGTAGAACAAACTGGAAGGTGGTAGAAGATAAGCTTGACAACTAGAAGGGAACAAGCTCTCGTTTTGTCAACAACTAACCACTACATGCATTAAATACTAAATATTAAATAAATGCATTAACCTAAGTAAGCTTAAGAAAATAGAATAAATAATTAATAATTAATTATTTACTCTAACACCTAGAATATGAGATTGTGCCAAACTCCCAAAAATTTTGAAATGACCAACATTTGGCTTATTTCATGTGGAAGCCCCCTCTTGTGTCATCTTCCCTAGAACCTTATGTGGAATCCTATTCTAGATGTGAACTGTTGTACTATATGCTTTTGCCCATAGATAGCAAGGCATGTTTTGGTCATGTAGCATAGCCCTTGCTGCCTCCAATATAAATCAATTCTTCATCTCAAAAACTCCATTCTATTGTGGATTATAAGGAATGATACACTCTCTCTTGATTCCTTCCTTGGTAAAGAACACCTGGAAGTTATTTCCTTTGTACTTGCCTCTGTTGTTTGACAAAAAAACCTTTATCTTCCTTCCTGTTGAGTTCTCTATAAGAGCCTTGAAATCTTGGAATCGACTAAAAACCTCATCCTAATTTCTGGCAGAACTTTGAAAACCTCCCAATTTCTCTCACAGATAATCTCCATTTCTATCCCCAATTCTATCACTACACCCTTTCTACCATTGCAAGGATAATTTCTATCACTGCAAATTCATTTGCTAAAACTGCAAATGTTTATCCAACTTGTATTCTCCAAATTCCCCCTAACCCTCTTTTGTACTGCTCTTGTTGGAAAACCAAGGACCAAGATTGGTTCTCAATCGATGATCAAGATTAAAACAACTTAACAACCCTAACCAAGTTGGTTTCTAGTTGCTTCTAAATGGAGTCAATTAATTAACAAATATTTGTCCCAACTCTAACCCATTAGTTAGTAAAACAATTATTTGCTAATTAATCACATATAGATGAAAAATTGTCCAAAGCTACTTAAAGTAATACCAACTTACTATGTGAACTCACTTCCCAAGCTCTCCTTCTAGCCCTTTTGTTATTTTCCAACCCTCTATTGGCTTTGATTCCCTTACCCTCTCTTGATTCATAATTAAGTCGATGGGTTTATTACTAACAACATTGCCACTAGAATGTTATGAAATTTTGGTAGTGTTAGACGTTAAGAAAGATAATTGCATGATCTCAGTATATCTTGACAACTGAGGCTATTGAATGAATGATTTGAGTTAACTGAATGTTGTGTGGCCCCATCTTTTTGTGAGGATCAATGTGCATTATGTCTTGCAAATTTTTTATGGGTATCTTTCATTTGGGTAGATGATTACAGTACAGAGGAGGAGGCTAATGTGGCTATAAAGGCAATGGATGGAAAGGATCTTCATGACCCTACAATATGAGTTGGATGGAAAGCATCTTCATGACCCTACAATATGAGTTAACATAGCACAAGAATGAAATTCTAGTGGTGGTAGAGGCTATGTTGGTGATAACAGTGTAAGTGGTGCATGCTAATTTTGAGTTTATTTCTAGTTAGAATGAGATACAATTCATTTAATAATGAAGAAGACACTTAAGTGTTCATATTTCTTTGTATCTTCTGAGTAATATTTTGCCATTATTTGGTACTTATTTGAATTACTAATATGTTGTTTTGATAGCATAGGAGTTCCCCCCAACAAAACTAGGCATAGAATTTGTGTAATATTGGGGCAGCTTTACTTCACATTCTATAGTGGTCTTTAATATGGTTTCCTTAGAGATGCATTGAATTTTATATTTTTAGCAAGAAGATCATTGTTCTTAGTTTTATTTTTAGGTTTATTGGAATGAATATAATTGTTTGTTTTTTTTTTTAAAAACTTATAAATATAATTTGTCAATAAATTCTATAAAATAAATATTAGATAATATAATTATCAGTAGATATTTAAATTTTGGTTTACCAAAAATATTTGATACTATTATTTAATTTTACAAATAAGTTTTATATTTGTTAATTTTGATGCTATAATAATTTTACTTCCTCTACTTAAAATGTATGAAAAATATATTTAGATTGAATTTAGTTAAAACTAAAATAAGCAAAAGAAATATAGAATGTAATAGTATTATATTATTAAAAATTTAATGTAATATTTAATTATAAAATTTTATTGGGAAACTTGTTTGAAATAATGAGTTCTTGTGTAATCAGAAATAATCATACTTTTGAATTGAAAAAATAATTTAAAAATGTTTTTCTCCTATTACATAGGAATATTTATTTTAAATATATGATAAAACTTGTTATTTCCATACAAAATATTAATTGTTTTCATGATTTGTAATTTTTAAATAAGTTTTAAATATTTAATTTAATTATTAAATCTAATTGAGTTTAAGATTAAGATTATAGTGACAAGAGTTAGTTTCATACTTAATGTGTGTGTGTGTGTGTGTGTGTGTGTGTGTGTGTGTGTGTGTGTGTGTGTGTGTGTGTGTGTGAGAGAGAGAGAGAGAGAGAGAGAGAGAGAGAGAGAGAGAGAGAGAGAGAGTAAATACCAAGGTGGGAGATACATATGAAGTGAGAAGCAAAGAGGTTGTGCTAGACAGAGAAATGTAAATATTGAGGGAGAGATGAAGGGATGGAATGATAAAGATATATTACATGATAGATAAATAATTAGGTCCTTAAAATTGAATGTTGTTTATGAGATGCTTTTTTTGATAAACAAAAATTATACTTTGGAGGAGTATCCTTTTTGGTAACCTAACATAGCTACCCTCTACTACAGACAAGTCATTTATGCATCACATTCAAATTCTAAGTTACTATGGGGCCAATTTACAACATTGCAACTTTACAAATAATTTTCTAACAAGAAGGTGAAATCAGCATGCAAATAGAATTCAACAACCTAGTCCATAACATACGAGATGCAAACCCAACATGCAACATGATTGATGGATTTTAATGACTCGTATAGATGTACACTTAATAAGCGTAGATAGTAATAAATAATTTAACATATTTATACATTTATTTGCTACTATTGAAGTAGTAAAATTATACAATAAAAACATCTTAAAATCAAGAGAAATATATACTTCTTTGTAGAGAGAAATCCATTATGATTACAATGAACAATTAGATAGAAGTAAGATTTTTTAATGGAGCTATTGGTGAGATTACTTATATCATTTACATTTTATGTTGTAGGCCATCAAACTTTCTCATGTATGGGCCATCATGGTTGGAGTTTCCTAAAGATCCTAAATGTCTATCAATAGTACCTGTCAGTTAAGAAAATTTGGGACAACTTTCAATCATCATGTCCTAGGCTATCACTACACATAAATCCCAAGGGCTTATGCTACCAAAATAAAAAGTAGATATTGATATAGCTAATAGACAATGTCTATGTCTCTAGAGTGAAATCAATGGGTAAGTTCCATATTTAGCCGACTTTCACCTTTGGAAGATACTCCAAATGGAAAAGTAATCCTTATGAAATTATATGGAAAAATTTGAGGAAACTCACCTCCATTATATTGCACTTGAAACAAAATATAGTTATTTTGATGACATAAAACAACAAGAAATAGAAATGTTCTATAAACTATTTTTATTAAAATTACAAAAGTTAATTATAATGAAAAACATGGTAATAACTGTTAAATAACATCATCAAAAGTATACAAGACTATAAGCTTAACTCTTGCACCCTCCAATGGTGCAAGTGCTAGCTATATCTTTTTAATATTCCCCCTAGGCATAATTGTCTTAGTTTTTCCCTTCCCCAGGGAATAATGTAACTGATTCTTTTGTAAATGGTTGCATTCAAGATTAGTTTCTATTTAATCAAATTTTTGAAAGATAACATTTTGACCAAGGTCTAGGGGGAAAAAGGCCACCCTTAAACATCAAACACTAAGGAGATAATTAAGCTTGGAAAAGATAAGTCAACTTTGATTATTTAACACTTTTAGTGTTAGAATGAAGCTTAGTGTGTGATTTTTAAGTCATCTTGTGGAAAAAAGGATCGTTTTATTTAGTTGTGACACTCTATTAGTTGACGTGGTTTTATATTTTAAAACATCTCCATCAACTATGTTTATACATGTTTGTGTATTTCAAACTTTTGAGAAATTCTATTGATAACCAGAGTTACTGCATTTCCGTCTAAAAACTAATAAACTTTTGGCATTGTGTATGGACTTATTTGGTAGAGTTGAACCATCAGATTCAATGAATGCCATATTAAAAGAGAATGATTAAATTATTGATTCTTGAGAGGAGAATAAGTAAATCCCTTAAAATGTTAAACTAATTAAAAAGATCTTGTGACTAAATTATAAGGATGGTGTAAATTTGATTGTATATTCAGAAGTTATTTGTCAATGTAGTCAAATCTATATTAGTTTTTTATTTTCTTAGAAATTATGTGTGAATGTTGTTCTTATTTCTTGTAATATGGTATGATTATTTTAATCTATGTTTTGATGGTTTTAAAATAATTTAAGCATAACTTTTTTAAATACACATTATAGACACAAAATTGTATATCTTTAAGGATCTCTTAATGAATTGGTCATATGTCAATATTGATAAGTATATAGTTCTCTTAAAATCATAAGGATGTGTAATGAAATAACTTATACCAAAGAGTCTCCCATTAAAGTCTATTTTGGAAAGAATTTCTTGTCCCTTCAAAATATACTTTCACTTAATTAAAAAATTGAACCAAAGAGTATCCGACTTGAAATAATTTTAATATGGGATAAGTTCTTGAGCTTAATTTAGTAAGAAGTCTTATTTGTTGAGGTCAATAGAACATTTCCAATATTGAAAATGGCCAACAAATATCTAATAAAGTGGAAAGTGATTCTTCACATTGTTAAATAAAAGTTTAAAATATTTGATAATATCTCTTGGACTTTTAGTAACAATTAAAACTTTGAGGATATATTTTCCAATATATTTTAGCAAGTTTGGGGTTGGATTTTAATATAAACTTCTTCAAATCCTTGCTGAATGAGATTGACTTTGATAAATTTTTTGAATTAAAAGTAGAATCGGAATGAATAAATTCAATGATAACATTATACATTTCAATGACACCTTTTTGTGTCATTTGATTCTTATAAAATAATTTATAAATTGAAATGATTTAATTAGTTACACTTTTCCTAGATTTTTCTTCCACTAGAGAGTTTCTATATTTGTAAGGATGTGTGTTTCTTTTATTTATGAATGAATATTTCTTTCAAACATTTTACATTCTAACCTCATTGTGAGGAGTTCACTAATTTTTATATAGTTTAAATGCCTATATTTCATGTTAGTAAGTATTTTTTAAGAAAAATGTGTTCTTGGTACTTAATATAAATGGTGATTTTTGAGCTATATATATTCTTTTGGTTTTTGACCTCTATATTCTTTCTTGAAAACTCTTAAATATGTCCAATACTATTCCTAATCACCATTAATCAATAGAACAATCTATTTTCTAAAAATTAAATTACATTCTAACCTCATTGTGAGGAGTTCACTAATTTTTATATAGTTTAAATGACTATATTTCATGTTAGTAAGTATTTTTTAAGAAAAATGTGTTCTTGGTACTTAATATAAATGGTGATTTTTGAGCTATATATATTCTTTTGGTTTTTGACCTCTATATTCTTTCTTGAAAACTCTTAAATATGTCCAATACTATTCCTAATCACCATTAATCAATAGAACAATCTATTTTCTAAAAATTAAATCTTTCATGAAGTATCAAAGGCTATGTCTTAGTTCTATGTACCATCTTTGGACATTCAAACATGAGTACTACAATCTCAATTACATTGGAGACTTTGACTTACTCTTAAAAAACATTCACAAGATAAATCTTTTTTTATCCTTTCATGTGCATTATCACATGATTGCATATTTTACCATTTTGAAATCTTTTTGTAATGATTATACATGTTATTGACTTTCATTTAGGTGTTATGTTTTATAGTAGTAGGATCATAGTCAGTCGCATGTTGAAGAAATATTTATCCAAACTTCTTGAATAGTTGAAAGCTTGCCATTTTTTCTTGAACAATTACCATTTTCTTTAAGTATTAGAAAAGTATTTTACTATTTTTTTGTGTTTTTTTATTTTTTACATTTTAAAAAAGATTTGTTAATGGGAGTTGTAGTTAATAAATGGGTGATGCTGATTGCATATTTATTTTTCTTAGTTTCCAAGAACTTATTGCAATTTGATTTATTATTGACTTTTCTATAAAGTACTTATTGCATGTTTTGTCTAATTTTATTAGATTTCCTTTTATATAACTACAGTTTTCAAGTAGTATAAACTTGCCGTAATTTTAAGATCATAATATCATCTTATCCTAAATTCATATTGTATGCCTAAAATGTGGGCACACTTCTATGAGTCATTATATCCAAGATTTCTCAAGAATGCATGAAACAAGAGATTCAAGGATCAAAATATGCATGTAAATGAAAATGAAAACTAATCTAAATGATAACAATGTAAGAAATAAAATGTGATAACAATGCAATACTAATCTATGAAAACAAATATGGATCTAAGCTAATATAAAAATGCAAGGATGAAACCTCATAATGGAAGCTATGAATGCATGAGAGAAGAAGGCAAGAAGATAGAAGTTCTCCACAAAAAGCTTAAGTATTCAAACTCCTTCAAAAATCACTCTCCAAACTTGTAGCATAACAATAGCATAATAATGGATGTCAAAAATGAGGAGAGGGCTCTCCCTTATAAAGAAAAATGTGGAGGTGGGAAGCTTCTCGCAACCAATATGGGATAATAGAGTTTGATCCATGTGAGACAAAATTCCACCAATGAAATAAAATATTGCAAACCATTGATTCATGAAATTTGATAAATTGATAAATTGAATAATAAGGGCCCATAGTCTAGGCAACCATTTTAGGGTGCATACATTTTCCTCTCTTTAACTAATGTGTGATTGATTTGCTAACACATGTAGTCAAAGAAAGAAATTGAAGTGTGAGATCGATTTTGGATCACAAAACAACCCAGATGTGTGGCCGATTCGGGAATACATTAGGACAAAGAATACAAATAAATTTTGACTTGAAAAAAAATTCAAGGATAAAATTGATAAAATTGAATCAAGGATTGAAGTGGATAGGTACTACCCCCTTGTGATCGAAATTGAAATGAGATAGATGAGAAACAACAAATTTATAAATTTGATTAAATCGAGAAAAACATAAAAATTTTGACGTAAGATGAAAGATATAAGAATCACATAACCAAGGTAGATCATCAAGTGTGAAATATTATGCCCCAGAAGTTGAATTAGAAGAAAAGAAGTGGGGTAAAAGAAAATGGAAGATATGGAAAGAAATAGAAAGAAGAAAGAGAATTTTCTTAAGAAAGAGAATGCTCCAAAATCAATCAACTGTTTAAGATATAAAATTTTGATTAAGATCACGAAAGAAGATAAGGAAATGAAGATCAAAATGTGACCATAGTTGATTAAAAGTCCACAAGAAAGATGAAGGGAAAACCCTCTCAAACTCATAATGCAGCCTAAAAATACAAACTAACATGAAGTCTAATAATGCAAGCTACATGAAAATGCAACAGTGCACTTGCAATAGAGCAACTGTAACATAGGATTTTGTGTTCATCATTCATTATAGAATGTAAAGGAACTTATTTTCATCATTGGGCCATTATTAACAAACATTGGAAAATCACACAATCATCACTAGTCACAAGTGCAACTATGAAGATATGAATGTGATTGATATCAGATTGGAATGAGGAAAGATTCTAACATAAGCATCAAAGACATAAAGGTCAAGATGACTTCAATGTTAGCTTACCCAATTTAATGTAGCAAAACCATGCTCGCATCAAGGCATAAATGCCAGGATGACCGTAAGAACAATTATGCAAAAACAATCAAGGATGATGCCTCAAATCTCTTAAGTGTTTCAAGGGGACAACAAGAGACACTCTAGAGTTTCAAGAACACACCCACAAGTAGAAAACAAATAAAAATATGCCCCATGCTCCAAGTCCTCTAGATATGCATCCTAGAGAGACTTATCAGACAAGGACACTCAACAAAAATCAATAATAGTCAACACACAAAGAAAAGATCATGACATAAGTCAATCATTAAGTGTTTGTGTTAAAAAAATTTAAGTGTGTTAACTAATACTGAGTTCTGAGGATAAGGATAAAATGCTTGCAAGCAGGGAAGATTGCATGACGAAACTGGGTAAGACCAAATTGATAAGTGTTGAAAAATACTCAATGTCAGGGGTTGTATTGAAAAATACAATTGAGGTGGTGTTGAAAAATATTGTTTGTGAGGTGTTATAAGGACTAACGCATCCAAGAGATCAAAGCTAACATAGTTATGCCCCCTAGACAAAGACCAATTCCAAACCAAGGCAACAAGGACAAGGCATGATGGAGAAAGGCTAAGTGTTGAGGATGCATGCTAAGAAATAGGGGTGCAAAAGCCTCAAGTAGCACCCGTTTCCAATTTTTCGCCACTTGGATTTTAAAAAAAAAAAACTTCAAGACTTTTTTTTTTTAAATTGTATTTTTGCTACCAAGGTGCCTATTTCCAGGTTTTCACCAAGGCACTTTTTTGCTTCTTTATTTTTTTCAAATTATTTCAATTTTTTTTAAATTTTTGGAAGAAGTCAAGCTTTTTAGATAATGCTCCTTGAAAGTTTAAACCATGACATGCAAAGGAGTTGAAATGATATGCTCAAAGATGCTGATAGGGAAAGGAAAATGGAAAAAAAAAATGCAGGATATGGATTCATGCAAAGCGAGTGAGATTGGAAGATGGAAATGAAGGCAAGATCAATGTCAACACACACCTTGAAGGGTAGTGAGAAGATGGAGAAAATGTGAATGAAGGAATATGTGAAGGAATATGGTGAGTGAATAGAAGAGGTTGCGATTTAGGTGCATGAAATGGAAGAATACTTTTGGAAGAAGATGAAGTGGAATTCATTGAAAGCTTGAATGTCAACTTCAATTGTTGTTCAACATTAGAATCTCTCAAGAGAGACTTTGGAATCCATATAGCTATAGGTCTCTTTTCATTTCTTTTTGATGACTTAGAGATAATATCTTCAATGATGGATTTTGGAACCCATACTTGTCTTATAGTTTTTTTCTTAGATATCTTTTTTGACTTTATGCCCCCATGTCAATTAGAGGAGACATGGTGGTCTTCTTTTCTATATGGATTCTTGAATTGCTTCTTTTTCTTGTATTGAACATTTTCAGGGTACTTCCAAAAGACTTAGGACTTGTGGAAGAAGGATGATATGATTGGTTTAGGTAAGAGGGTAGAAGAAAAGGATTCAAAGATATGCATCTACATTAATCTTGAGGAAAGATAGGAGAGGGAGGGATGTAAGGACCCATGATGGATCATGAATTAGGGGAGTTGGGAGGGGAAAGTGAAGGGACATAAGGACCCAAGATGGAAGGAGGATGTGAAACATTTAGTATCGGTGGAGGAGGTCCAAGGATGGATGTGGAAGATGCAAAAGGGTAATCACTAAGTTCATCAACATCTATATGACAATTAAGTACATCAACATCTATAGAGTGAGCATTAGGATTTTCAATAGGATCATGAACATTTTGAATAGAAGAAAATTCTTTGATAGGAGTACTTGAAGCTTGAAAAGACTTAGGAAGAGTAGAAAGTGGAAGGGAACATGGAGTGGTAGAACAAGAAGATGGAAGACTTTGATATTGATAAGGATCTTTGGATAGCATATGTGTAGAGTTCTTCTCTTGATTTTCAATAGTCTCAACATTGGAAGCAATAACACTATTTTTAATAACCTTAATGAAAGTATCATCTTTGGAAGATGCAACTGTATTAAGGTCATTTTGATTCTCAATAAGCTTAGCGGTGTAAGTAGTAGCTTGATCTTTCTTAGGAGAAGACTTAAGACATGGTAGAATGAATGAGGAAGGGCACAGAGGATCAAAAGAAATGTGAAATGGATCAAAGATATCGTGAAAATAATTAGATGACATGGAAGGTTCTTGATCTTGATCTTTCTTTATATACTTTTCTTTATCATTTTTAGAGTCCTCTTGACATGAAGCCACTCCTAAGGAGAAGGAAGCATGTTGGAATTGTATGGAAGACTTTGAGATAGATGATGAAGGAGTAGCTAAAGTAGGTGTTATAGCACATGAAGGCTTAGGCTCTTTAGGTTTAGCATTATCAAAATATTTGCAACCAAGTGAACGTTAGCTTGAGTTTCTTTAAGAGGTAGCCCTTGAGGATAACTATAGGGAACCACATGAAAATCATTAAGATCTTTGTTAGATGAAGGATTTGTAGAAGATTTCAGAGACTCAAAATCTTTAAGGGATGTATTTTTAATTAATTCTTCTCCTCTTTTCTCATTGGTGGAATTTTGTCTCACATGGATCAAACTCTATTATCCCATATTGGTTGTGAGAAGCTTCCCACCTCCACATTTTTCTTTGTAAGGGAGAGCCCTCTACTCATTTTTTACATCCATTATTATGCTATTGTTATGGTGCAAGTTTGGAGAGCGATTTTTGAAAGAGTTTTAATCATAAAGCTTTTTTGTGGAGAACTTCTATCTTCTTGTCTTCTTCTCTCATGCATCCATGGCTTCCATCATGAGGTTTCATCCTTGCATTTTTATATTAGCTTAGATCCATATTTGTTTTCATAGATTAGTATTACATTGTTATCACATTTTGTTTCTTGCATTGTTATCATATAGATTAGTTTGCATTTTCATTTATGTGCATATTTTGATCCTTGAATCTCTTGTTTCATACATTCTTGAGCAATTTTGGATATAATGACTCATAGAAGTGTGCCCACATTTTAGGCATACACATATATATCAAATTTGTAAGCTATATACATAAATACTAGGTTAATCTTAATGGTCATATGTTTGACCTCATATATTCTTAGGTTACTCTACTAGGAGTAAAGCATGTCCGTGTTTGAATAAAGTGACTCACATTATGTTTAAAAGAGAAAATGTTAGAATTAATGAGTTTGCAAATAAGAATGATGAGGAGAACAAGAAAGACTCTGAAAATTACAACATATTTGTTTATATACAAGATGGAGCACCTGATACTGTACCAAACACCAACTAAGTCACTCCAGTTGTATATGAGGAAATAACAGAAAGAAATTGGACAACAAAAAAGAGCTACTAAACTATAGTTTGAAGTACTCAAGCCACATATTCCAATTATATTATGAATTAGCTAAATACATATTTTCACATGTCTTGTATTACTTCACATCATTGGATATTCAAATTACAACCATGATACATTCCTTAACCTTCTTCTGCACCACCATTGAAAAAATAGAAATTATATGAACATTTCAAACTCTTCTACACCTCCTCTAATTTTAATTTTTTTTTATATGAACATATGTTATAGAAAGATTCTAAAATCCATCATGATGCACTAATGTTTACAAGAAATTCATAATGGTACTAAAAATCCCTCCTCTTTTCAAGACCAAATCTTTCCAACCATGCTCTCTAAATGTTCCAACCTCTGGTTGTTAATTTGAGAAAAGGTTTATCCCCTAACATGGACTTCTCTGATGGTCTCCAACTTTGGCCTCCAAGTACACCTGTATAATCTGCACTGAACCTCCTGAAACTCCTCCAAATTCATCTTCGGTCGCACTAGAAACTCCTCTAATTTGTCGGAGTGACAAGTTGGAGGGGAAGAGTTGTGGGTGGAAGGTTTCTTAAACATACACGCTCTAATGGCGACCATCTCTGAAGGCGAGAGCGCACAGTGTAATTTCGACATGGGAAAAACAGCATAAACTTGTTTCGCTTGTAAATCGCAATCTGCCGACAGCGGTTCGATTCGGCGGCCCGCCTGCAAAAGATTTGCGTCACACAGAAAATGGAGAGGAATTTCCACCATGACTTCCGCAACTTTGATGCCTTTCTCAAACTCTTTCACGCTTCCATCCAAAGATACAATCTTGACACCGTTGCCGGACGCAAGAAGAGGCGAAGCGCACGACATATAATTTCCCATGGAAGATAGAAATAAAAACTTGTTATTTTGTTTGCTCAACAATGAGGGGACTGAATATAGAATTTGAGCATAGCGCATCTGATATAAATAATGATGTTTTTTGGGCAGCATACGCGGATTAAACAGATTGACGAATTCCAGGACTCTGCTATTTCAAGTGTGTTTTGTGTTTGGAAGCCTCTCCCACCTGCCAATCTGTTGACGCCTTCAACAAATAGTTGGTATATATTTTTATTATTATTTGTTGTGCGTTTCATGGGCTTGAAGAATTCAGTCACTGCAATTTGACCTGGTTTTTGTACTCAGATGATTCCAAAACCTCACCTGCCATTTCTCACGCCTTAAACAAACACAACGATGGGAGGGTTTAGTTTAGTTTATAAGATTGTTGTCTTGTCGGATACAAGGGTACGTTATTTTTGTAGTTGAAACTTTGTAAGTTGAGAAAAACTATTTTTATATTAATACATAATAATTCAACTTTTAAGACTGATCAATGACTTGTTAGTATATGTTGTCAGTTATTTATTTATTTATCTTAAAAATACAATTTGAAAGTGTTGGATACTTTTTTTTTTTTGAGGTTGGTAATATCTTAAAAATACAATTTGGAAGCGTTGAATACTTTTTTTTTGGAGGTTGGTAATAAGTGTTAAGGTCAAGAGATATAATATTAAAATTACAGAATCCGTCTCAATAGGACATCAAAGATAAGAGATGGGAAATGTATCTTTGGTTTTGTCGTTACAATCTTTATATGCAAATAGACATTTTAGTACCCCATGTTTGTCTCCTCAGTGATAGCCTTGTTAACTTTTTAATCCTTCCCTGCATTATCTATAGCTCAATCTTGACTAAGATCTTGTTTAATATCATAAGCTAACTGGAATCTTTGTTCTCATTGTTATATGGAGGATTGCTCGTACATATGAAGAATTTTAATTAGATATGCCTACTAATAAGAAATTTCATTTAATTAATTTGCGAAATAAAGACTTTAAAAAGTATTTCTAGAATTGAATGCAAGTTTAAAATTACAACCACAAATATCCTAAATCAACACATAACTCCAACTTTGTATAAAAGAAAATATGATTTTAATTAGTAACATAATTCAAGATATGCATAACATTGCCTCTTTTTTTTCAATTGCAACCAAAGGGATAATACCCATCTAGTATTAATCTACATTAGAAATCATCAAATCGAGAGTCACTATGGAGAAGAGGTTACATCCAAATCAGACAACTCATCATAGGGATAATTTGGCTTGATGTATTTGAGATTCATGTTGTCAATCCTCCCACAAACTGACATGGTCTACTTTCATAAATTGCTCAATCCAACCAAAGGAGGGATGGTATCTAACATGGCGAAAATGCATCAAAAGTCAAGATTACATCTTATGATTAGTTTCCATTTTCTAAATCTCTTCTGATCCAAAATTAACACTATAGGAAACAAGCGAACATTATTCCTTCCAATCAGATTTAAATCATAGTTACAAGGTCTACGTATCATTCGAGCCTCATTAATATTAATCAACATCTCTAAATCTCCAAGTTAGACACTCTTAAATAGTCTCCTATATAAAATCTTTATTTCATACTATTTAGCCTCTACCATATGGACCATAGCTACAAACATTGATGCAATATTAGACGGTACTCTATAACGATCTATATTAAATATGAATACTTTCACGAAAATTCTAAATGTTGCTCTCATTACCAGAAAATGAGATGACATTAACATATCTTTCACCATCATTCCTATTACCAACCCATCAAATACAATTTGTGTTGTAGGTCCACATAACTTTATAATTATTTTGATTTTTGGACCCAACCCAAGATTGGACCTATGCTTAACATATAATGGGTGCTTCCTTATATAATAGAAGAAGCATTCAAAAGCTAGGAATGTGAAGGGATGTAAAAATGCTAAAAGGTCAAGGATATGAAACATTATATGTTAAAAATGAATAGTATATTAAAGACATCCAAAGATATACAACAAAAGTCAACACTGAAAACTAATTGATTCCTATTTTAATATCATATTTTCTATGAGGAAAATTAAAATAGAGCCAATTGTTGCAAAGTCATGAGGCTTGAGAATTGTCAAACCCAATGCCTATGAGTGAAGGCATAAGAAACTTGGATCTGAAAAGGAATCGATTAGGAAAGTAAGCCTTCCCATTTTTGGTGTAATCTAAGAAACAAAGTTCCTAGGCTACACTAGCAAAAGGAGGTGTCCAATTAAAGACTTGATCTATCATTATTATCCCACTTTAATGAAGGAAGACACCAGCAAATAGTCATAACTAGTGCTTAGTATAGATCATCATTGTTTCAAATGAAGTCATGTTAAGGTGTATCTTTCCAATGAAAACATACAAAACCAAACATGTCTTGTAATAAGGAATCTACCTCGCAAGTCTAAAAAGACCAATAGGTGAAGGGTAAAGTACAAACCTACTAACTTCTATCACTACTAATTGAGTCATTGATTCAATAATGCTATATAGGAAAACATGAATATAAGATGAGGAAATTTCCATACATTAGAGGCCAAGGGAAACTTGTTTCTAGGGACATCCCCAACTGATAATGTTGTTAATGTTGGAAACTACAATTGGAATAGTTTTTATGTTGTCATTGATATCTAACCTTATTGGTAACACAGATTTCTATCTGATTTGAGTGCCATATTAAGATGATTGATAAATATGGTTTGAGAAGATGGACATAACAAAAGCACCTAGGGGAAAGGTTGAGTTATGAGATGAAACTACAATGGACACTTCATTAGTTAGACATTGACAAGATAAAGTAATTTTTTAAAGCATACAACAAGTGAAGAAGACAATTACACTAAAGCCTTGAAGAAGTGAGCATCAATATTGACCAAGCATCAATATTGACTGAGCATCAGTATATGTGCCAAAAATATATATTAGTAGCTACCAAGTAACCTAGTGATGATCGAGTGTTAGAACATAGTGTTGGCCGAGGGACAACATTTAATAGTTAATGAGAAAATCATGATTTCCAACTAACATAGTTGACTTCTTGAAGTATGTAAAGCATGTTGATAATAAGGAATGATGAGTTGGATCATTTAAATAAAAGTAAATCATGTTTGTAAGTTACTATGCAAGAATTATAAGTAAATTTTGGAGAATTTTCTAGAAGAGAATAGAGGAGACAAAATGTTGGAAGGATTTGATGAATCTAACCAAATCATAAGATCTATGGTGGTGTTTAAGCAAAAAAAATTATAATTACCTATTTAAGAAGGTACAAGGGCTAACCTAGTGTGGTTGGAGCAGTTGATGATGCTATTGATTAGCAAACATGAGCAGGAGTCTGAGAAGAGTTGTGAAGAGGTGAGGAGTGATTTCTTGAAGGGTTTCCAAGCAGATTAGAGACTGAGATGAGCCAAATTTGATCTGTATTTGCAAAGTGAGCTGTATCAATTAGATCAAAACCTACTATTACTTTCTAACCATTATATTAGTATTGAAATCCTTTAACAAGGCTGACCTAACAGTCATGTAAATCCTTTAATCAAGGTGGTATTCAAATGGAATGTTTTAAAGTCCTCTAACAAGGCCACTCCTAACAGGGTGATTAAATCATTTAACAAGGTCACATTTAATAGTGTGTTTTGTAACCTTTAATAGAGTTGGCTCCTAACATATCTCACTTCAAAAGAGTGAAAGATTGGTGACATGTTATTGGTGATTTTTTCCAAATTGGGTTTCCATGTTAAATCCTAGTGTCAACTTGTGTGGATGTTATTTGTGATGATTTAGTGTTAATGTTTAACATTTTGTAAGTATGTTATTACTAGAATAATGGACTACTAGTTGATGTTATTGATAAACTACTATAGAGGCTGAGCTATTAATGGATGCTTAGATCTAAAGTGGTTGAAGTGTTTAATTGTTGATTTGGTACATCTGAACCTTGGATAACTAATTCACCTCCCCTCTTAGTTATTCTAAACATTTGAACAATGAGTATCAGAACTTTGATGCTTGTAGAGAAAAGCTTGAGGTTACTTGAAGCTAAAGATCAAGATGTACAAAAAGGAGGTGCCAAGGTTGAACAAAGAGAACTTCCTTGCATGTAAAATTTTGATGAGGCTTCATCTAGCATCAATTGGAGATGGTGCAATAATTTTTTTGGATAATACATATGTGGAGATAAAAATCCATCCTTTGACAATTCAACAATTGAAAGAGAAGAAAGAACACAACCAAGCTATGTTGCAAATTGCATCAACATTAAACTATGTTGAGTTTGATGACATAAATGATTGAAAAAATTCCAAGGAAATGTGGGATACACTATAGATCATCTATGTAGGAGACAAATATGTCTTGAGGGAAAAATCAAAGAGCTTAAGAGGTAAGTTTGATGAAATGAGAATGATGGAAGGTGATAATATTGTCTACTATTGTGGAAGAATCAAAGAGGTTGTTAATGCTATAAGAGGATAAAATAGAAAGATTGATCATGCAACTGTGATAAGAAAGGTATTGAGTACTCCACTTCCTATTTATGTTGTTAGAGTTTTTCAATACAAGAATTGAGTTGTACTCCTAGTAATAAACTCACTTTAGAAGGTGTAATTGGTAGGCTTACTACTTTTGAAATGCCAAATTTTGATAATTTCACCCCTACCACTATTGAATTTGTAGAAGTTGTGAAAACCAACTTCACAGATTGCCAAGATCACCTGCATGCAAATAATCTACTGAAGAGAAACCGAAAAAGAAGGAAAAAGTAGAGCTTGGAAAAACTCGACAAGATGAGAGAAAAACTGTATTCCCAAATTGATTGAATGAATTCTTGAAAAAAAGAATTACAAGAGTTCAACCTTAAAGGTGAACGAAAGCCCTAAAGCCTAAAAAAGCTAGGTTGCACAATATAATTAATATAAAATATTAATTATATGCACCCACAAGATAGCTTAAGAAAACTAGAGTAATAGGCAACTTAATTAATTAAATCAAAGTGATTTAATTAATAAGTGCAAACAAATAATTACTCTAACACCCCCCCTTAAGTGAAGCTTAGGAGGTAAGATAACCTAGCACAACTATGAAAGTAGGAAAAAATGGGTCTCGACAACAAGGCCTGATCAGGTACCCAATACAAGGAAATCTTTGTAAATCAGAGACAAAGGAGAAAACCCAGTGGGAAAAACCCCTCTCCAAAAAGAGATAGCAAAGAATGTTCCAGAAGATAGGAACAAAGAGAAGATCATGAAGAAAACCACTGAAGCAGAAGAAGCTACAAACTCTATCAGAAAGAAACTGCTGATCTGAAGATCCTCCACAAAAATAGAAGGCACGAACTAAGAGTGTCTATATTGTAGGTGATCCATCTCATTGAAATGCATAGGTAGCTAGCCACTACAATCGCCTAGTATATAGGATAAAAATACTAAATACATAGCTCACTCCAATGAACCATCGAACCAAGGAAGCATTAGAACCAACAATATAACCCTCCCTTAATGTAGATGGGGTGAGGTGACAGGCAACTGAAAAGATGGGCCAAAAATCTCCTACAACACAGGAACCAAACACATCAAGAGTGAGGTATAGACACCTATAAAGGCACGTGTCACCGATACTGCATGAGGGAAAAGAGGAAGAGGGCACAAAATTGGCAAACAACTATCCCCCCCATGGCACTTTATAAAATAGTGCGAGTACAACAAACCACAATGATGCAAAAGATCTCGAAACGCAAGAGTGACACTTTATCTCAGTGCATTTGAATAAAGATGCTTACAATGAATATCAACAATGATCAAAATAGGAAAAAAGCTGATACAAAAGATAATACAGCTCAAAAGAAGAGATCCCATGCCAAGAAAATGATCCTCGGACCTGAAATACCCAAGATATCCATCATAGAGAAAAAATGCCAAAAACATGATAGAAAGAGCATGGGTTAGAATTTGGAAGAAATTACATCATTTCTAAAAAGTAGACAGAACCAACTTTCCAAAAATATCATGTTTTCAAAAAACAGAGATGGGACGCACAAGAAATGCTCGTCAGAGTAAAAAAATAGAACTTTTAACTTCAACTACAAAAATAGGAAGCTAAACTACATCAAAACCAAAAAAAATCCTACACCACCATCTTCGTCTCAGAACCATCTTTTTGGCACTTCTTTCGGATTGAAAAAAGACCTCCGTATGCTCAAGATATGGTCAAAAAAGCACCTGGAGTGCTGGCAGGGGTGTTGATGTAGGATGACATCATGTTGACATCATCAAAACCCTAGCTTAAATTTGACAGCCTAGGGGCCATCACAGCAAAAAAGAAGGCCACATGGTAGTGCCACGTGGATGACACATGGCAAAGGGCTAACTTGACTGGTGATGTGGCAGGGGCCACGTGGCAAATGCAAATGTGGCACCCATGGCCACGTGTCATGCCAACTGCTCTGCACGTTGTCGGGTGCTGATTGTACCATAGACTGTTGAAGTGTCCACACAAGCAGACAAGTGGTAGAGCTGCAGGAGGGTAGTGGACGCTAGTGATGGTGGTTGTAGTGGTGGTGGCCATTGGCAAGGCAGTAGGCTAGTGGCCTGCCTGCGGTGGTTGGGCCCGAGCTGCCTTGTGGCAGCGCGACCGACTGCGGTGGCCTGCGAGCCAAGCGCAAGCAGTGTGGCGATAGCTATTGGGTGGTGTGGTGGTGGCCACCTAGCAGTGCACTAATTTTTTTAATTTTTTTTGCCAATAAATGCAAAATCTCGTTTGTATGGCCTCCTTGGGGGGAAAAAAAATTTTGCCTGATGCTACGGAAGCCAAAAAAGACAAATTTTATATGGATCCTAACTATAAATGGCCCTCTTGATCCAATGGCAGCATCCGTTTGGGCCCAAATTGCTCTAAAAAATTGTTCTTCCTCCCAATTAAAGAAAAAAACACAAACAAACTAGGGTTTGTGTCTTCGAATTGCAAATTCAAAAATCATTCAACAGAGAAGCAATAAGGAGGCTCTGATACCATGTAGAAGTTGTGAAAACCAACTTCACAGATTTCCAAGATCACCTGCATGCAAATAACCTACTAAAGAGAAACCGAAAAAGAAGGAAAAAGCAGAGCTTGGAAAAACTCAACAAGATGAGAGAAAAATTGTATTCCCAAATTGATTGAATGAATGCTTGAAAAAAATTTTACAAGAGTTCAACCTTAAAGGTGAATGAAAGCCCTAAATCCTAAAAAAGCTAAGTTGCACAATATAATTAACATAAAATATTAATTATATGCACCTACAAGATAGCTTAAGCAAACTAGAGTAATAGGCAACTTAATTAATTAAATCAAAGTGATTTAATTAATAAGTGCGAAAAAATAATTACTCTAACAAAATTTGCTTTCAAATCACAATTAGTTCTTCATAAGAAAGGAAAAGGAAAATGTGTGAAATGTGACAGTGATGTTTCTGATGATTAACTTGATGAGCTTCAAGTACTGATGGTTAGAAGACTTCCAAGAGATAGAGGCAAAAATAAAGGTAAAGTTCCTATAATCTCTTTTTCATGTAACAAAGTTGGTCATATTGCTGCAAGATGTCTTGATAGAGAAGATAAGGATGAAAGAAGGAAAAACAAGTACAAAGGTAGAATAGATGACTGAGACAATGGGAGAAACATGCCTACAAAGAAAAAGGTAATAAATCTTGTTACATTTCTAAAGAAAAAAATTATAATGAATTTGAAAGTAATAACAAATAAGTTATCTATGTTTCTATGAAAGAAGATTTGGATGAAGATGAGAAAATGACATTAATCTCAGATGTGAGTAAAGGTGATAGGTGGATAATTCATAGTGGTTATTCACATCAGATGATTAGTGATAAAAGTAAATTTCAAACCATGGAACCATACAAGGGTAGTTTTGTTAAGTTTGGTAATGATACACCATGTCTTGTGAAAGGTAAATGATCAATGCAATTGACTGATAAGATCAAGTGTGACATGTTTATTGGGTTGAAGAACTTAACTATAACGTGTTGAGTGTTTCAAAGTTGAATAAATCAGCATACAAGATTGAATTCCATCACAAGAAGGCCAAGATATTTGATGCTACTAGTAAACTAATTGGAAGTGGTGATCAAACAAAAGGTAACTTGTTCAATCTAGATTTATATGATGAGACATGTTTTCTTGTACAACAAAAAAAATATGGTTATGGCATCAGAGGTTATGTCATGTGAACTTTGATAATTTGGCAAGTTTATTAGTAAGATTAAAAGAGTAAGAGGTTTGCCAAAATTGAATAACCCTGATAATGCTATGTGTAAACAATGTCAATTGGGAAAAATGATAAAGTCCAGTTTTAAGAGCAAGACATACTCATCGAATGATATTTTAGAATTGGTTCATAGTGACCTTAGTGTACCTATTGGAGTGCAAAGCTATTGTGGAGACAAAAAATTTCATTCTATTTGTTGATGATTATTCTAGGATGATGACTATGATGTTTCTTAAAGAAAATTTTGATGCTTTTTAGTTTTTAAGTGGCATTTGGCTAGTGTTGAAAAGGAAATAGGTAAGAGTTCAAAGTTATTGAGATCTTATAGAGGTGGAGAATTCATCTCTAATGAATTAAATGTATTCTACAATGATAGAGGAATAAAAAGGTAGATGTCAACACCTAGGATCCCTCCCCAAAATGGAATACATGAAAGGAGAAATAGATCAATCATGGAGTGTGCTAGAACATTGATGATGGAGAAGAACATGTCATAGAAATACTAGATAGAAGATGTGAGTACAACAGTTTATACTTTGAATAGAGTGCAAGTAAAGAAAGGTACACATATTACACCCTTTGAGCTATGGTATAGATATGCACCTAATTTAAAATATTTTAAAGTTTTTGGAAGCAAATTTTATATACTAAAGGATAATAGAAATGGAAAACTTGAAACTAAGAGTGATGAAGGCATATTCCTAGGATATTTTACTAAGAGTAAAGCTTATACGTGTTTGAATTCTAACACTAACAAAGTTGTGGAAAGTGCAAATGTGAAATTTGATGAATATGCAAAAAATAATTAAGTTGAATGCAAGATAGAACCTAAAGATTACAACACATTCATATATGTGAATGAAGGTGGTCCCTACACCTTAGCTGAGCAAGAGAATACAACTACCAATTAGAAACAAAATGTGAATGTTGAGTTACAATAACTAGTTTCCTAGCAACTGATTGCAGGTGCAAAGCTGCAATATAATAATGCCAAGAGACGTGTAGTAGATTTTGAACATCATAAAGACAATACTGAGAAAGTAGAACTTGAACTAGAACCAGAACTAAAGAGACAAAATGACCTTGAAATCATTTTTCAAGATGAACCTATAGAAGAAGAGAGAAGGAAAGAACTTGTACTAGGAAAGTATGTAAGAAGACACTGTGCACTTGAGAAAATTATTGGTAATAAAGAATCTAGAGTTATGACAAGGAAAAGACTCTGAAGTGATACATCTTACTTTTTGATTTTGAACCTAAATCAGTAAAATATTCTTTCAAGAATGAGGATTGGATTCATGTAACAAATAAAGAAATTGAGAAGATAAAGAAGAACAAAACCTAGACACAGGTACCTAGACCTAAGGGAAAAAAATGTTATTGAAACAAAGTGGGTCTTCAAAAACAAGATAAATGAAAAAGGTGAAGTCACAAGGGATAATATAGTAGTGTCCATTGAAATACCATGGAGAATAGAATACTAAATCCATAGTAGAGTAGAGTTAATGGCATTGTAGAGCTAATATATATAAATATTTAAGTTGAGAATATCTGGATTTTTTGAAGCTAAAGTTAGGACTTATAATTGTATCCCACTACCACACTTTATGGAGATATGAAATCAGAGTTGTAAGAATTATAAATATTACATTCCAACTCATGAAAATATCTTTACACCTACTCATTTTGTAGTTAAGGCCAATTAGTCATAAAAACTTGAACAAAAGAAAATGGAAAGATGAGCTTTATTCTAAATTGATCTCTAGAAATTGAGTTAATAAGATTATTATTGTAATAATAATTGTGTTTCTAAAGCTCAAGATATAGTAATAAATACAAATATTAGTGTATATAGGTATGTAGTTTAGTAGCTGACTCATATATGTTGAGTTAATGACTATGAGTGCATAGCTTGAAAATACACTTCTTGATTGAAATGAAAACCACAATAAACATCAAATTCTAAGTCCATAGAGAGATTTTATCATCCAAATTGATGTAGTAAAACAATTGTTAATAGATCTTTAAGTTAAATAAATTTGTAGATAATTGTGAAACTATTATGGCCTAATGGCCAAATTTAAATGTATTAAAGGCTAACTAACTAGAGATTTAAAACCCTAAGTTAAAAACTTAGATGTCTATCAGAGCTTATCTAACTCCAGTAGTTGTAGTCCTACAATCATTTATAAGGATTTCAGAGTATATCTAATAATTACAGCTATGGGATATCTTTTTGAAGATAGAACAAATTTCAAATACTCAATCTCATCAATGGAAGTTAATAAATGTTATATCAATTCTTGTGACTAGAAAATACTTATAATGATTACATCACTAAACAAGATAATACTATCTCCATTCTACATGGACAATAAAAGTCTAATAAGAGATATGCCTAAATTAAATGTAATGATAGACTAAGTGATATCCTAACTTACTACCATACCCTATAAAAATACCAATCACCACACTACAACATTTGGGGTCAAATTGCAATGACAATTTGCAACGATGGCATAATTTTTGGTGATTTTTTTTTTTTTTTTCAATTTTTCTCGGTGTTGTCACAATACTAATGTAGGCACCATACTTGCGACACCCATGTTAAACAAAAATAAAAATTACAACATAAATCATTCCCCATTTGTTTTGATTCTAGAGAGTTGTGCATGAAATAAGTTGGAGAGCTTCGAATGAGGGTGAAGAGCTTTGAACATCATCATGCCCTTGTGCTTGGTGCATTTTGTTCCTATGATATATATCTCTACATTTCTTTGGCGTATGTTTTCTTTAAAATTTGGTTGCCTTGCCCTTGTGATCTTTGTGTTTCACTACCATGCCCTTGCTTTGGGATTTGGTTGTTGTTCCCTTGTCATCCTTTTGTTTTGTTCCCATGCCCTTGCTCTGTGATTTTGTTGCAATGCCCTAGCTCTATGATTTTCTTCAAGGGTATGTAAATGCTAGTTTATTTTCCTTCTAAATAGGTATCTCTTTATATCTCCTTCTAAACATGTATATTTAGATATCTTTTTTAAGGTTCTTATTACATCTTAGCACAACAACAAAATTTATCCAACTTGATACATATTCCAGAATCCAAATAATAAAAAGCTAAAACTCAATCAACCTATGCTAAGTGACTTACCTCAAGATCCTCCACAAAAATAATGCAGACTAGGAAAAATAAGCAGAGTTCGCAAGAAATTTTACAAAAACATATCATAGAAAATATTTTTAGAAAGAAACTAGTTATAACTAGTTAAATGAATCTAGTTGTTGATTATTTTGGTTGATTACAAATTGTTGTATAACTTTCATTAGATTAGGTGCAATAAAATGAGCAATCAGTTGTTTCCAACAATAGGATCAAATATAGTTTGTCAAGGTGATAAAATTGCATATGCAAGGAATTGAAGAATAACTTTAGTGAAGAGTTGAGTTTAAGGAGTTGAAGAAACAAGTTTTACTTCTATGTAAATACCATAATCACGAGGCTCATTCCCTTGCAAAAGCCTCTGCAGCAATGACATTACCTTGAAACACTATTATAAGAATTTGATTTTTGGACTATAAATTCTCAAAGACACTTGCGAGTGATTCCAATGTCATAGTACCTACCACACAATTTCCTAGATTCTATCCAATGGCTCCCATAATATCCTCTATGTTGTCTAGCTATTTTTTTCTTTCATGTAGTCTCTTTCTAAAGTCGTTCCTTCTCCTTCTCTTTCTAAATTTTCTCCTTTTCCTTTGCTTTAGTGTCTTAAATTTTGATTATCAAACTTCTAAATATCTACCTCTACCATCTAAAATCAACTTCACGTCATGTTGTAACTTTGGCATAGGTGTTTGATCATTAATAACTTTTATTTTAGCATTCAAATTTTCAAGATTGGTAAAAAACCCTCACTTGCAGACTTGTCATGTCAAGCACTTTCTGTACTATTTCAACACCATTTTCTTGCTTCTAAGTTAATAGTTCTTTAAATGCATTTTCTTGTAAAACATTAATTTTTTTGAACAACTGTAAACTCTTAGAAAGTGCATTGTTTTTTTCATGTATGTATGCATATATAATAATGAATAATAATGTTTTCATGTATGTCAAAATAATAACTAATATTACCATTGGATCATATAATAATGAAGTAATCAACCTAGTTAATTAGCAACTACACCAATTTATCTATTGTTTCCAATGTCATAGTACCTTCACATGCACTTTCTTGTAAAATATTGATTTTGTTGAACAATTGTAAACTCTTAGAAAGTGCATTGTTTTTTTCGTGTATGTATATATGTATGCATGTATATATGTATGTATGTGTATGTATGTATGTATGTACATTTACAAAGAGATATTGTGGATTATGGATTATAAAAGAAAAGAAAAGAAAACATGACATTAATCAATCCCCATTTTTTTTGATTGATTGTGGAGAGTTGCATGTGAAAGAGGGTAGAAAGCTCTAAATGAGGGTGGAGAACTATGAACGTTGGTGGAGATCAGTGGAGATCTAGGATTTTTTTGTTGTTCCCTTGTGATCTTTCTGCCCTTGCTCTACAATTTTCTTCAAGGGGAGAAGAGGTACCTATGTAAATATTCATTTCTTTTCCTTCTAAACATGTATCTCTTGTTCATATATAATAGCTTTGGTTAGATTCATGGATAACTGATTATGATGAGTGTATGCATATGTGTATGTATGTATGTAAATTAGTTCACTATGTAAACTAATTTACATGCATACATACACACTTACATAGTACTTGTGCTAAATTAAATTGATCATTCATGTCTTGAATTCACACAAGCAATTATGCTTGAATTCAATCGAATTTATTCATACCAAACTAGATATGTAAAAATCTATACTTATAGATTATATTATCTCTTAGTGATTGAGTAAAGATCTCATTCAAAATATCATCCAGGTAATGGTCAGATGCATTCACATTAAGTCATAATAGGATCAAGTAAATGATCCATTTATATCACTTCATACTTGTTTTATTGAACGTTTTGTTTAACATAATCAGTATAGTAGAATTATAGAACTACAACTAGTACTCTTGTTTATTTTATTTGATCATATATATTTAAGACTATTATTTTTCTTAAAATTAGATTGTATATTTGTTATCACTAAAGTACAAATATAGATATCTGATAGTTATCTTTTTTAATTTCAATATCTTCATATTTAACATGAAGATTTTCCACTATTAGGCAATGGAATAGCCACAATGTGGAGCCACATAGCTCATGGGATTTTTCACCAAATTAATTTTTTATTATATTTTAATGTTCTTTTGATTTTCCATATACTCAATAATGTGTTTCTTGTCATTTGAGGTAATTTTCTATTGTGAGATAGAGACATCTATCATAAGGATGGACATGCCAATTTTGATCATCCCACTTTCAAAGTTGATTCCCTTATCAAATTAATGAAACTACTTGCAATTGACACCTTGATTTTATAGAACTTTATCAATCAAAGCTATTATATATTCAAATGAGAGATACATGTTTAGAAAGAAAAGAAAAGAACATTTACATAGGTACCTCTTCTCCCCTTGAAGAAAATTGTAGAGAAAGGGCAATGAGATCACAAGGGAATGACAACAAAATCCTAAATCTCCACTGATCTCCACCAATGTTCAGAGCTCTCCACTCTCATTTGGAGCTTTCCACCCTCTTTTGCACATAGCTCTCCATAATCAATCAAAACAAATGGGGAATGATTAATGTTGTGTTATCTTTTCATTTTTGTTTTTAATCCATAATCCATAATACATAATCCACAATCTACAAGATCTCTCTATATACATACATACATACATACATACATATATACATACATATATACATACATACAAATATACATACATACATACATATATACATACATACATAAAAAAAAAATGAACTTTCTAAGAGTTTACAATTGCTCAACAAAATTAATGTTTTACAAGAAAATGCATATGAAGAAATGTTAGCTTAGAAGCAAAAACATGGTGTTGAAACAATACAAAATGTGTCTGACATGAGAGGTTAGCAAGTGAGGGTGTTGACCAATCTTGAAAACTTGAATGCTAAAATGAAAGCTATCAATGATCAAACACGTATGCTAGAGTTAAAAGACATTGTGAAGTTGATTTTAGATAAGGTAGAGGAAAATTTTGAAAAGTTTGATAATCAAAATTTAAGGCACGAGAGAAAAGGAGAAGGAGTGGCTTTAGAAAGAGAACAAGAAGGAGTGGCTTTATAAAGAAAATCTATGTTAGAAATAAAAGCTACACAACATAGAGAATATTATGAGAGCCACTAGATAGAATCTAGGAAAGTGTTATGGCAGGTACTATGACATTGGAATCACTTGCAAGTGTCTTTGAGAATTTACAATCCAAATATCAAATGCTTATAAGAGTGTTTCAAGTATTGGCATAGTCTCCCTGCGATGATCTTAAGTATCAAATGCTTATAAGAGTGTTTCAAGGTTGGGAACCACTTCAACATTCTTTGCAAGATTTAGAGATAATGTCATTATGGCAGAGGCGCTTCTACAAGGGAATGAGCTCGTGATTATGGCTAGTTTCTTTCTAAAAATATCTAGCTAGTTTCATTGTCATGTCCAAATTTGTAGTGCTACAAAGAAAAAAGAGATCACAAGGGCATGACATGATAAAGAAATCATAGTACAAGGGCATGAAGATCACAAGGGAATGACAAAAAAATGTCAAGATCATAAAGGCACGATAATGAAATCCTAGATCTCCACTAATCTCCACCAAGGGCATGACAATGAAATGGAGAGATCATAAGGGCACGACAATGAAATGCAATGATCACAAGGGTAGAATAATAAAATCTCCACCAACATTTAGAGCTCTCCACCCTCTTTCAAATCTCTCCACCCTCTTTCACATGTAGTTCTCCACAATCAAAACAAATGGGGAATGATTTATGTTGCACTTTTTTTTTTAAATATCTAAAATCAGATTTACATTAAATTGTAACTCTACCATAGGTGTTTGATCCTGGATAACTTTCATTTCAACATTTTGATATTCAAGTTTTCAAGTTTCCTCTCTATTACATAGTCCTTTCTGCCCTAAAAACCACTTTTTTAGTTGATTAAAATCAGGTTTTGAACAAAGCCAGTGATTAAAAAAAAACTCACTTAACCCATGCTAGGTGATTTAGCTCAAGATCTTGCACAAAAATAATGTAGATCAAGAAAAATGGGTAGAGTTTGAAATAAATTTTAGAAAAACATATCATAACAGATATCTTTAGAAAGATACAAGCCATGAATTAGTTAAATTGGTCTAGTTGCTAATTAGTTGGGTTGATTACAAATTCTTGTAGAACTATCATTAGATTGGGTACAATGAAATGGACAATTAGCTCTTCCTAGCTAGTAGGATCAATTACAGTTTTCCAAGGTGACAAAATTGTGTATGTAGATGTATGTATCTATGTATATGTATATATGTATTTATGTATGTATGTATATGTATATATGTATCTATGTATGTATGTATGTATATATATATATATGTGTGTGTGTGTGTGTGTGTGTGTGTGTGTGTGTATAGATATTGTGAATTGTGGAGATCAATGGAGATCTAGAATTTCATTACCCTGCCCTTGTGATTGCTTCATTTCATTATTGTGCCCTTGTGATCTCTACATCTTATTTCCATGCCCTTGCAATTTTTTTTATATGTATGTATGTATGTATATACATATGTATATGTATATATATGTGTACATATATCTATGTATATAAACAAAAAGATCTTGGCACAACTAAAAAAAAAAAAACTCACTTAGCAAGTGGCATGGCTACGGGTATTGTCACAAGCTTTTAAACATAACTATATAAGGAGTGAGTTAGGATGTATGTAGGATAACCTTATATTAACTTTAAACTACAACAAAAAGGTTACACCAGGGTATTACAGTATTGTAATTATAGAAAATTGCTTGATTCACTCGAGTGGGTGTATGATGACAAAGAATTGTATTAGGTGAGTAAAGCTCACTAGTGGTTATAGGAATACAACTACATCAAAATAATTATAAACCAAAAATAGATATTTTTTAGAGTGAGTAGTGCAAGGGTCTTGACCCTATGAATATGAGTATGTAGGTAGCTTAGTAGGTAGAGTATGCCTCCAGTGTATAGATGCCTTGGACATAGTTAGGTAGAACTTAACTATTTTAAGACATTATTTGTTAACTCACGAGGATCATTCCCTTGTAGAAGCCTCTCGCTAATTCACCCAAGATGGATTGCTCAATTTCTTGAGTTCATATCTTACATAATTCTAATTATGTATAAGAGGATTATATGTTTCTTCATTGTTTGCAATATCTATATTCATTCTAAATATGTACCCTCACTTGTTTTTAGCACATTCTTTGACAACAATTTACCTTTTGACTATTGTTAGGGCCTAAGCTTTGAAATCAATGTAAGCTAATTTGCATGGTAGTGGAATTTCTTGAATTTATCAAGAAAATACTAAGTGGAATCTGAAAAAATTGCATTTCAATTCTCTGTTGGGGACATAATTGCATTTTATTTCTTAACTTTGGATGCAGTAATGAGGGTTTTAGCTCAGGCCATGGGAGAGCATTTGAGTTGTGAACATAAAATTGGGAATGATTTATATCATTTTTTAAAAAAAAATTATATATCTAAAATCAACTTCACATTATGTTGTAAATTTTGCATAGGTGTTTGATCCTCGATAGCTTTCATTTCATCATTTTAGGACTCAAGTTTTTAAGTTTCATCTTCATTATATATTTGGTTTATTAATGATTTCCTCTAGTTTTATTACTATATGATCCAAAATGTTATGAATTATTGATACCAGTATTAACTTCTCTCATGTCTCTAGAATATGTAGCATAGGTTCAGGGTAGTTACTACTTACACTCAACTTTTCACTAAAGTTATTGTCATTGCAAAAATGAAATTACCTCTAAACCATGCAAAGGGTGTTGAACTAGTTTCCAACCTTGAAACAATTCTATAACTTAAGAAATAGAAAGGAAAATACAAATACAATACATAACAAATTGCACAACTTTTAGTCTTTATATATACAGAGAGATCTTTTTTAAGGTGCTTATTACATATATTATCTAGATTGATTACAATCAACTGTTCCCATCTAGCATGATCAAATACAATTTTCCAAGGTGATCAAATTGCATATGTAAATGTATCTGTGTGTGTGTGTGTGTGTGTGTGTGTGTGTGTGTGTGTGTGTGTGTTTGTATGTATGTTTGTATATATATATATATATATATATATATATATATATATATATATATATATATATATATATATATATATATATGTATGTATGTATGTTTGTATAAATGTATGTATATATATGTGTATATATACATACATACATACACATGTATCTATGTGCCTATATATATATATATATATATATAGAGAGAGAGAGAGAGAGAGAGATCTTGTGGATTATAGATTATAAACAAAAAAGAAAAGAAAAAACAACATTAATCATTCCCAATTTGTATGTATATAAAATAAGAGATCTTGGCACAACATAAAAACAATAAAACTCACTGAACAGGTAGCATGGCCATCGATGCAATGGCAACACCAATTGTTAAGTAGATTCCTCTTTTTCTCTCTCATTTTTCATGTGTTTATTTCACTTGAACTATTATTTCTTGGGGTAATTTTGTAATATTAGATACATTTTATGTAGGGCATGATGAGGACATTCCTGGATGTACCTAGTGTACTTGGCTTTTGAAAATAGAAGGCTAAACTTCGCATTTCAGCATTAACTTGACTGATCTATTTAGACCCATTGATTATTGTCAAAAGATTTTAAACATAATTATATAAGGAGTGAGTTAGGAAATATATGGGTTATCCTCTTCATTAACTATAGACTACAACATAAAGGTTGCACCAAGGTATTATGGCATTTTAATTATAGAAAACCACCTGATTTTCCCAAGTTGGTGTATGATGGTGAAGAGTTGTATTAGGTGAGTAAAGCTCACCAGTGGCTATAGGAATACAACTGCATCAAAGCAATTAGAAACCAAAACTACATATTCATTAGAGTGAGTATTTCAAGGGTCCTGATCCTATGGACATAGGTATGTAGGCAGCCTGGTAGGTAGAGTCTACCTCTAGTGTGCAAACGCGTTGGACATAGTTAGGTAGCATGTATGTATTATTCTCTACTCAACAGTGCCATCCACATGGGGGGGTTAGGGGAATTTGAGCTTGCACCTTCTGAAAAACTTTATTTCCATTATTTGAGCTCTTTGAATCAAAGGTATATAACTTTATCACTTGTAATTATAATTTTCAATTAGTACAAACCAAAATAGTTTCTTATAATTCTATGGTTCTCTTTGTAAGTTTATAAAATTGAAGTTTAAAAATTAATTGCATTTATGTACATCTTTTTCAATTTTGATATTTCTCTTTTTCCTGACTCACAGTCCAAGAATAATTTTTCAAAACACATTCTAACTAGTTCGAGATTGAGCCAAAAATTGTAAGAATGATTGTACCAAAAGAGCTAAAAAATATGATTGGTGCATGATAATCATCTTTTTACACTCTTTTTGGCACAATTTTCTTACGTTTTATGATTTTTTGTGAGAAGAAAATTCCAAACTAATCAAGTAGGTGATCCAAAATTAAATTGTAACTGGTTGAGGCATGTTTAAATACCTTCACATGTTATTGAATGTTATGTGTGTATGTGCTACTGTAAATGAATGTTAAAGGATGAACATGTTAGCTTTGGATATTATGAGATTATTTTATGGATGCTCATTATTTTTTTTTACTTCATGCGATAATCAATGAATGCTATATTTTATTAATGAATGATTGTGAGATCCATCTTTTCTTAGGTAATCTTTCTAGGCTATTGTACCAGTTCTTAAACCCAAAATAGATAAACCATGATTTGAAATGCAAACTTGGCTACTTAACTTAATGAATGAGCACACCAACCGAAAGACCTTGTGTGATGAAGGGTTATATGATTTTCTACATATTTAACCACATAGTAGTTCATTGTAGGTTCACATATATTCTTAAGTAGGCATTTGTGAGCACTAGATGTGTGAAGGCTCCATGCAAAAACATATAGAAGAAAAAAAGGTCATGATGAACATTTTTTATGACATGTTTTCCAAGAGCATACACAAGTTCCTCAAAGTGACTTCACATTATTAAATTTTCATGTTTACGAACACCACTGCTCTTCCTCCATATCCTGCACAAATAAAAAATGTATCCTCTAACATTATAACCATATGATGAATGGAAATAACAAATGCTTGAGACATAACCTAGTTAAATTGGTCTAGTTTTTGATTAGCTGGGTTGATTACAAATTCCTATAGAGCTATCATCAAATTAGGTACAATAAAATGAACAATCAACTATTCCCAACTAGCAAGATCAAATATAGTTTTCCAAGGTGATAAAATTGCATATGCAGATGCATCACATGAATACCAAGCATGAAGCACATTCACTTATTTATAAAGAATGGTTGGATATAAAGGATCCATACACTGGCCCAAAAATCAAAGCCAAGGATGTAACCATGCATGTATTGGTAGATTTAATGTCATTGTTAATGGGTATTATATTTCCCCTATATATATATATATATATATATATATATATATTTGTTGATTTCAGATTGGTTTTGACAAGTAAGTGTCAACACACTTAAGTTATTTACTTAGTTTTATATATATATATATATATATAGACACACACACACACACACATACACACACACATGTTGATCTTAGATTGGATTTGACAAGTGAGTGTCAACACCCTTAAGTTATTTACTTAGTTCATACCAAACTAGTAATGCATCTCGAGCACATGCAAATATTAGACCATGCTGAGTCAAAGTGAGTGTCAAGCCACTCATGTGCTGAGTCACTCAAGTGCCGAGCAGATTGACCATGCCAAGTGATTTAAGAGCCAAGTATATAGTGTATGTCAAGCAATAAAGGTGTCGAGTCACAACAGAAAGATTAGTATATGCTAAGCATCAGAGACTTTAGATGCCGAGTAAGACAATTTTGACATATTTGTTTGTAATGGCACAAATAACTATGTTAACCATTTTTGAGCTAACTTAAGGATGAATTGTGATATTTTGGAGATAAGGACGAAACTCTAGTTGGATTCCCTATGAAATTACATGCAACCAATCAGAATATGAGAAGGATAAAGTGGAAAAATGGATGAATCTTAGTTGTAGATTCATACATAACCCTAAGCCACCAAAGTCTTCTTAAGGAGGATGGAAACCCTAAAATCTTCATAATGAGTGTGTAAGGAATTGAAGGGGAGAAGAGGATAGTTTGCATGTGAAAACAAAGAATTCATGGTGACTTAGAAGTTATGAAGTGAAACCACATTGCAGAACTAGTTAGAGAAGAATAGAGGATAGAAAAAAGGATACAAAAAACAGACATTTGATCAAGAAGGATCAAGAAAACATTGTTTAGAGGTGATCTGTTATTAGGAAAGCAAGTGTCAACTGTAGGATCTATGTTGAGATATTTTAACAAGTGATTTCAGTCAAATCTCTTAATAGAGTAGTCCTAACAGGTTGTATGAAATCCTTTAATAGGGTGCTTACTTAGTTCTAATTTAAAGTCCTTTAACAAGGCACACTTCTAACAAGGTGTTAAAATCCTCTAATAAGGTGAGAACTAATAGTCTTTGTAAGCCTTTAACAAGGCAGACCTTTCATAGGGTAGATCATGTTTCATGGTCAAAACATTGTAACCTTCATTAGATACACTTTATTATTTTAGTAGTGAATATTTTTGGGTTTCATCCCCACCCCCGTTTTACCTTCTCACTTGGAGGGTTTCTGGGTAATCATAACTAGTGTTATGTGTGTGAATGCTTACATGTTTACATGATTTTGATGTATATTCTTTACATGTTATTTTAGTTTACTCATTGAATTTATGAGATGGATGTGTGGTGAAAGTTTTATGGGTCCAAGGTTAAACTACTGATTCACTATTTAATTTCCTATTGTAATTCCAACAATATCCCATTAACTCTACATTAATTTTGTGCAGGATCTTGAGCTAAGTTGGTTAGCATGGGTTGAGTGAGTTTTATTGTTTAATTATTTGGATTATGGAATATGTATGCAACTAGATCAATTTTTTAGTTATGCTAATATGTAATAATAGCCTTAAAAAATATCTCTCTATATACATACATACATACATACAGACACACACACACATACATACATATATCTATGCATGTATGCATGCATATATGTATGTACGTATGTATATATCATGTGGAGATCTAGGATTTCATTGTCATTCCCTTGTGATTATAGCATTTCATTATTGCACCCTTGTGATCTCTACATCTCATTATTGTGCACTTCTAATCTCTACATCTCATTCATTTTATTGTACTTAATATGATGAAATTTCTATAGAAATTTGTTGTTGTGCCCTTGTGATCTTTACATCCCAAGTATCTACTGTTGCTATTAATTTGGGCATCACTATATGATCCAAAATCTTATGAAGTACACAAGCTGGTAGTAATTTCTCCCATGTCTCTAGAAAATGTAGCATAGGTTCAAGGTCCCTTGGCTCCTAGGAATTTTTAGCAACTATTCTCATTGCTAAAAGAATAACTTTAGTGAAGAGTTGAGTGTAAGGAGTTGAAGAAGCAAGTTCTACTTCTATATAAATTTCATAATCACGAGGCTCATTCCATTACAGAAACCATAACCTAGTTAAATATACATATATATCAACCCAAATAATCAGCAAGTAAACCCATTTAACTGGGTCATGCCTTTTTTCTTTCTAAAAATATCTACTATGATATGTTTTGTAAAATTTCATGTGAACTCTGTCCATTTTTCATGTTCTGCATTATTTTTGTGAAGGATCTTGAGGTAAGTCACTTAGCACCTTAAAAAAAATCTCTCTATATATACATGTATGTATGTATGTATGTACCCTTGTGATCACTGTATTTCCTTGTTGTGCCCTTCTGATCTTTGCATCTCATTCCCATGCTCTTATTATGTATGTATGTATGTATGTATGTATGTATGTATGTATGTATGTATGTATGTATATATATATATATATATATATATATATATATATATATATATATATATATATATATATATATATATATATATATATATATATATATATATATATATATATATATATATATATATATATATATATATATATATGCACACACACATATATATACATATGTATTGTTGGAAATATAAGATGGGATAGGTTACTGAGAGGGGAGGGGTCAATTAGGAACCAATAAAACTTATTCTTAATTCACCAATTAATCCTTCATATGTATTTTGATCTAATTGCATGCATCAAAAACTAAAAGCATGAAAAAATTCATAACACTTTGACACAAGATATGGTGACCTAGAAACCTTCCAAATAGAAAGTAAAACTGGGGTGGGGAGCTTTAGTAGTGTAGTATAAAGTTGTCCAATTAAGGCTTATAATGATCACTTCTGATGATCTACCCTATTAGGATCAATAAGGATGCCTAGGTCCACCTTGTAAAAGGATTTACAAAACATACAATGAAGTATGCACTTGATAAAAAGGTTTACATAAGTTTATTAAGTCTACCTTGTGAAAAGATGTAATTGTTCCACCTGTTAGGATAAACTAGTGGTTGATCTTTGATCTGCAACTTTGATTTGCTAATTGAGATTCCTTTGGAGTTTAATGATCACCTTGTTGTGATAGATAAATCTTTTTTTCTCCTTATATTTCTTCTAGCCTTCTTACTTCGCACTTCTACTCTTAATGTGTCTCATATTCATACCACTCATATTTTTCTTTCAATATGATAGAATACATTATATATATATATATATACCAATCCAAATTACAATTCATCAAAGGCAGCTACAATATAAGTTTTACCAAAATACACAAAGTTGGCCCAATTGTTGGAACTTGGATTTTGAAGACAAACTCGGTGAGGTTGTGATACTCGGCAACCATTGTCAACACTCAACATCATCATGCTCTCGGTAGATGTAGAAACTTAATTCATACTAATAACTTCCAAGTAGTCTGAACTTGGTTAGTACTGGTGATTCAGTGAACACTACAAAACTTGGCATATAAACTAAATCACTTGGTTCACACTACATAGCTTGGTCACCACTATCACTGTGAGCTTGATCCAAACTAAATCACTTGGTTCACACATCTTAGCTTGGTCAACACTAGATTCACATCACTAAAGTTGCAAACTCGATAAACGTTGGAGAAATTGATTTGCACTAAGAAACTTGGTAAATACTATGAAGCTCAATTTACACTGATAATCATCAACTCGATAGATAATACTCAATGCAAACTAAATACTATTTTTTGAACTCAGTAGCAACTATAGAACTCAGTAGAACCTGAATTACTTAGTTAACATTGTAAACTGCAAGATAAGCTTCATAGTTGCTAACCATTTGATTAAGTGTGTATCACTAATAAATAAACTTGACCATAATGTCAAAAATCTCCCCCTTTGGAATTAGTGATAAAAACACTTATCAATCAAAAATTGAATTCTCAAAATTTTAAGTTCAAAACAATCTTTAGTCTTTGTCTTGCATTTTCAACTTGGTAACATACTCTATTTTTGAGATTTTTCAAAATTTCTTTTGTAAGAGATGATTTCTGCTCCCCCATATATATATATATATATATATATAATTTAATTACTATATATCTCATGCCTTTATATTACATTTTTTCTTTTCATCTTCTCCCCCTTTATTGCATCTTCTCATTTTCTCCCCCTTTTTGAAATTAATACCAAAGGTGTATGCTACAAGGTAATGCCAAAATGTGACAAGAAGTCAGAATGTACCTTTAAAATCAATGACATTGTTTTGTCCCAATTTTCTTGTAACACCTTTCTTGCATGTAATGCAATCTATACTTCTACTGATAACTCCATCATGTGATCAACTATAGAGAATTTATTTTCATGGATGAAATTTTTGGTATGTGCATTGTGTTTCTACAATGCATCCATATTTAGAAGAATCGTGCCTTGAATATCTACAAGTGTAGCCCTGATCCTAGCTTCTTCCCTTTATAATGCTACCTGCATATTAGTTAGAAATATGACCTTTGAGTAATGAGAAAAACTATAGCTTAGGTCAAGTGACAACTGGTGTGCACTTGCCTTCAAGTCTTCATCTATCTTAGATAGTTTGCCTTTGATTTCCTTAGAGAATATAGATGTATCACATAACTTGCTAAACAATGAAGTAACATTATTCATAGAGGTTGCCAATGAGCTGAAAATAGTAGACAAGTGTACTTGATATATAGTAATTTTTTGTGCAACTAGCTCCAATACTTTATTCTCAAATTTCTTCTCTACTCTCTATAGCAACTTTTCTTGTCCATTCAAATCTTCATTGAATTTTTGAACAATTTTTTCTAACTAAACTAAAATAGTTGTGTACTATCAACCTCGGTACTGAGTGCATCTACAAATGTGCTCTTTGCATCTTCAAGCACTTGGTTGGTCCGCCTCACAATAGGTGTGTGATAATAATGCCCAAGGCCCTACTTAGGAATAGTATATTCAATCTAAGGATTACTTCCCCCACCATTAGGTGGATTTAATTTTTCAGCCCAAGGGCGTATACTTGAAATGGTTGGCATAGTATATGCACTAGGTTTCTTAAGGATTCATTATACTTATGCTACAAGAAAGTGAAATGCAAAGAAAGGATCTACACCAGTGCTATACAAAAGTAACACACTTAACTCTTTACTAAAATGAATTTTGGAAATACAATTAAAAACTAACTTATATTTTGACTTAGACCATCCACTATAATTACTCTTATAGATGCTATAGGAACATTCACAAAGTAAGATGTTGCAAGAGAAACTTATAACTTCTACCTAAAATACTAGAAATGCTAGAAGTAAATTTACACTACTCTAGTCTAATCCACCTCCCAAGTGGGCCCCCTTGGTTGGCTTCTACTAATCTACTAAAACAGAATGTTAACCAAGAATTGCTTCATTATATTTCAAAACTCCTTATATAAGAATAATGCATAAAACTATCAAACAATTCACCACGAGAGCCAACAATGTTTTTTTTATAAACTTTTTTTTAACCCCTAAAAACTATCGATTCCATCACTATAAATAGAGGACATATACTTATTCTAAAATAGGAAAGGAAAAAAGCCGACTACAAATCCACCAGATAAGAAGAAGAAAATATAATAGCTCACAGTACAAGCAATAAAAGTCTAGATAACCAATTCAACACAATAGTAAATGTAGAGGGAATATAGTAACACTTCATCCTTGCATTCTTAGAATAATAGCTCCTCCTTTGTAGTAGTCATGTCTCATGGTATCATTATGGTTCTTCCATCATACTAGGGTCTTAACATTCCTTCTTGAATGTTGTTGACCATACTCTAGCTTCTTCCCTAACAAGTTAGTTATGATGCAAAAATATTTTCAAATAAGAATAATCAAATTAAATCCAAATATTAGAACACACGTTTTGATGGTTATATGAAATACTGTATTATATGTATAATATTGGCAAAATATGACATACTATCTACCCATGGGTTAACGGTTCTATCTAGACTTAATCATAAGTTCACAAATGTCATGGCAATATTAAAACAAAGTAATTAAAATTAACATAAAATAGAGGTAATAATTAGCCTCATCATTTGCCCCCTAGAAAATTTAATGCTTGTCCTCAAGAATTGCATCTTTTAGTCATTGATCAAAAAACTCCAACTTCAGTCCTCCCTCACCTATTACTACTAGAGCTGTAATAGAATCCTCTTGTTCTCTCCTAGACTTCCCTTCTATGGTCCTCCTACAAACTGTCAAGTCATTTAGAGGTGATATCATACAGGGGCCAAAGGAGCATAGTTGGTTGAATTGTTAATGGGCACCAAAGTTTCAGTCTAGTCTACCTTCCTAGATTATGTATTTTGGAGCGTGATGAAGGGCTGCCTCTAAGTTGATAGGACTGTGTGGCTTTGATCTTTGGAGTCCCTCAGGTAGTCTACCCCATCTACTTTTAACACTAGTCATGGCTCTCTAAAAGGAAAAGTAAGGCATGTTATCATATTCTACATATACCTTTGTTTTGGCCTCAAATATTTGATGTCTTATCTCCTTGTGCTTATCCCCATAGGTCAGTTTAAACCAATCCTTAAGGATTTCTTCTGGTTTACAACTCTTAGCTCTTAATAGTAGGTATTATATTCTTTCCACATCTCTACAATTGTTTAATTGTCTATCATAATTAGCTTCATTGTGCATCCAAGAAATCAGGGCCCTAAGGTGTATATCCTCTATGTAAGATAAAGGATTCCATTGAGTTTCTATAGGGATAATGAAATTATGCACATACAATTCACAGAGTAAATTTTATTGCCAAGATGGAAGAGTTTGGTACAAACCATAGAATTCTTGGGCTGACTTGAATTCTACATTTATGTCTTTGAGGGTCATCATGAGATAGAATAAAAGGAATTGTTCTTTTAAACAAATAGCATAGATCCTTGAGAGTGGCCTACAAGTAATTATTTGATCAACTAATTTGAGGGCATGATCCATCTTTTGCTTCTATTTTTCCAATTGCTCTTTCAAGTCTACAATTTCTTCTCCTTGATCTGCTATTAGCTTCTTCATTTCCTTTTTCTCCTCTTTCTATAAGGTTGTTGTTATCACATGTTTATTATATAACCAAAAAAGAAGCATTTGTATGGTAATTGGGCCATATTCCTCTTCCTAGTTATTCTTCTTCCTCTATTCCCTCCATGACTATTCTAAGAAATTTGTAAACCATGTTTTCTTGTAGGGAACTAGGGAAATTGTTGAATAGGTTAACTAATGTGTTATTGGAGCTTTTTCTTCTTTATGTCCTAGAGTGTCCTATTGGCTTGCTACGACATTATCTTGGCTTTCTTTCATCTCAACCTTAAATTCCTCATTAGGGTTTTCAAGAATGTCTAGAATTTCAAGTTGATTAGGGGAATCATCTAGGACAACTTGTACTAGGGAAATCATTTGGGACAACTTGTATTGGGGTTCTTCATTAGATGGTTGGGGTAAAGTGGATTGAGTTTCTATAGACACTTTAAAAGTTTTCCCTTTCATTCTAGGGCTTCTTTGTATAGAGGTTTCCTCAATCACCACAACCTTTTTCCTACTAACCCTTATTGGTGTCTCTTTTATAGGAATGTCTACTATAGGACTCAACTTTTTTTTCTTTTTCTGTGAGACTATAGGTGTACACATTGTGAATGCGTATTTATGAAGCTTTAATGTAGAATGCAAATAGACTGACAATGAACTAAACCAAACCCAAGATATCATCATCAAAGTGTAATCTGTATGAGCATCTCATGTTTCCCTAACTACAACTACTAAAATACCTGTGAGACCAACATCTTAGTGATAGTTCTAGAATGGAAGTGTGTTTAAAATGTAGATCTAAAAGAATACATGCAAGATCTATGAATAAAATGTAGATTATATGTGAAATACAACTCCTAGAATGCTCTTAAAATGATCATCCAATGAACTAACATGTAATAAATGATGCTAAATAACACAAAATAATGCTAAAATGCTATGAACTTGCTAAAATGATACTGCTAAAATGATGAATCAAAATGTGCCTATAGTGTAGATGCCTAACTTTGGCTCTTGGATTTCCCTCCTATTTATAGGATTTCAGAAGGGGTTGGGGTAACAATCAAGATTTTAACCTTTCACTGATGGGTGAAGGTGAAACTAAAAATATCTCATAAGAGACTAGGAGGAAGAGTCCAACAGACTTGGTTTTGAGAATAATTGAGGATATTTCTAATTCTTTTAAAATGAATAAGGGAGATTTTCAATTTTGTGAGGATAAATGATTTTGTTGATTTAATAAATGTCTTATTTATTGTCAACACTTTGTCTTTTTCTTCCTCCCTTTTTGAATTTCATTTTATGAATTTAAATTGTTTTTCTTCTCTTTTAAAGTTGATTTAGGTCTTGTAGATTTGATAGATGATTAATGACTTGATGCAATTTTTGATTTGAAAGTCTATTGTGTTTCTTCTAATTTTTACTTTAATTTTCCCTAATTGATTGGAATTGTGTGATTTAGGTCTTTGCCAATTTTTGGGTGTCTACAAATGCCCCTCTTTGAGCTAATATGCAAAGCATATTAGTTCAAAGACTGTCTTGATTTTTTGATTTTAGGTCAAATTTTGATGATTGGATGCCTTTTCAATGATATTTTGACATTTCATCATTGTCATGGTATTTGTTGATGGTTTATGTCTGATTGTTGATGTTTTGATGTTTTGATTGTTGTTGATTTGATGATTTGATTGCAGTGTTGATTGGTGTTTGGTGTTGCGATGTTATTGCTTGGATACCCTAGTTTTGGTAGATTTGATGTTTGAAATTTTTGGCTATGGTAGGACATTTTTTATTTTTCAAAAAAATTTGATGCCCCGGTTTGATATGGATATATTGCCTCCTCAGAAATGAAATTCGAAAAAAACATGGAAGTACAAAAGTTAAGTAGATTCTGATTGTATTTCTGAAATGTTGGATAGTTGACAAAAAAATATGATTAGGTTGGTTTGATACAATACTCAATTCATAAGAGTGAGCAAAAAAAAATTCCAATGATGGGTAAATAGGTGAAAAAGTAATAAAAATGCCCCTTAGGGGGGTCAAATAGATCAAAACGACCTTTTACCATTGTCATTTTAACACTCCCCTTGTGCATTTGGTGATTTGAAGCTCTAATTCAGTGAGGATGGTGGTCTCATTACAAGATCATAAATTTGAGAGGGGTCATCGGTATGAGTTTCCAGCAAACTACGGTGCCCCAGTAAGTCATCAAGATCCTCTATTTTTAAGATTTTGCATGAGTACCTGAGGTCTTTTGGAAGTTCGCACAATTTTTTTTCAAAAATGTGATAGTTTAGGTAGTTTAGTGCATTTACATTATCTTTTAGTGCATTTGAATTCCTTTAGTGCATTCGAGTAATATTTCAGTGCATGCATAGGGTGAGTTAGCATATATAAAACCCTAGGTATTTGGTGAATTAGCGCATATAGTAAACAAATAGAACATATAAGTAGTTTCATGATGCATTTAAATGTTTGAGCACATCTTCCCTATCTTATAGTGCATACACCTAAATTTGTAATGCTTATGAGGTGAATAGTACTTATGCACTATTAAATAGTGCATGTGCTCATTTAAATAGCACTTAGGCAGGTTGTAGCACTTTTGATCTGGGAAATAACACTTTTAAAAGTTAGAATAGCACATATGCCTATTTTAACACATTTGATTGATTAGGTAGCACATATGTCCTAGGAATTAGTGAATATGATTTTTGAAGTGTGAAAACTAGGTGTAGGAACTTCATTGAGCATAGGATAATGCAAAAAAATGAGTAAACAATAGTGATCAGGTAGTCGTGAAGTGATATTGTAGGATCAATCTAATGATAGATAGGTGATGCCCTAGCTTAGGATATAGAGTAAGGACACCAAGCAAGTCAAACTTAGGATAGAGAAAGATGAGTAATAGGTCCAAGATAGAACTAGTAGCTATGTAGCTAGATATAAATATAAGACTGATGTTTGATGATCACTTTGTGATGAAAACTGATGTTTTTGTTTGTCTGATGAAAAAAATAGGTGCATGGGCAAAAGCTCATGGTATGAGGGTTGTATCTGTGGCCCTTAGAGGTAGTAGGCCACTTGATGGGTGTAGACAACCAGGTGATAGATAAATGTGGGTTTACATATTTGTTACAGATGCCCCAGTTTTGAGTGAACAGGTGATTACTGACAGCTGTGGCCGAGTGGTGGCACTCGAACCACAACACCTTTCATTTTCTAATGGGGGAGATGATGGTGACACCTGAGGATGTATATAGGATATTTTGGATCCCAACAGTAGGGGATTTGGTTTATTATGATCAAACTATTGATGGTGGTACTTTTTGAGACTTGTTTGGGGATGATAGCATTAGAGATGATAGTGTATCATGGTTTTAAATGCTACAGTATGATGCATTGCCAATAGTTTTGGCTAGTTTGATAGGGGGATTTTAATTGCCAGATTGCTAAGGGTGAGGGTGTCTAATTGGATGGGTTTGACTGATATACGATATGATCAATGAGCCATGTAGGTTTACATGGGGTAGTTGCATTTTGGCCCACTTATATCATGATTTACATTAGGTTGTGTATGATGCATCATCATTGTCAGCAAGGGTGATTTTGTTACATCTACGGACATGGGAGCATCTACCCATTACTCATCTAGTGTGTGTGCACCAATGGCCTTAGGGTATGCCATTCATGTATACCCATTTTGGTCTGATCATGCAACCCCATTTGGGCATGACAGAGTATTGGTGGAAAATTTTGGATGATATTGATGAGGTCATGTGGAGACCTTACAAGTTCATAGAGCCATGGGCAAAGGATGACGATGAGATGGTGTATTTCTTTAACTTGAGGTATTTACTTGGCCAAGTTCCTACCATGATAGAGCAGTTTTGTTTTAGGCAAGTGGTGAGATAGTTTGATCGGTGGTAGGGCATGCCATAGGGGGCAACACATTATGCCCAGATATAGTCAAAGAAGGAAATGTGGGGGCCAACTCTAGAGTATGAGGCTTGTTTAGAGGCCTTTTTGTAGATGATAGACATACTATAGCCATGGGCCTTGTGAGATGGGGTGTCAGATGTAGGGATGGAGGGAGATTATATGCAGTGGTTTCAAGAGCATCCCTTCCCAAGATACACAAATATGATTGAGCTTATTTTGGGGATCAATGAGCCATCAAGTGGGGGAGAGGATAATGATGATGAGGGTGGTCTGGGTAGAGGTAGAGGGAGATGGTGGGCTAGAGGCAGGGTGAGAGGTGTGGTTAGAGCATGGGGGAGGTGAGGGGGAGTAGCCATGGTACTACCACAAAGGGAAGTGGCACAAGGTTGAGTAGAAGGACCAATGGGTACAGGGGGGGCTGGAGGGATCTGAGGCCATGGTAGTGCATAGGTGAGAGGAGGGATGGTTGGGCAGTGGGACAAAGTAGATCAAGTGAGGGCTAGGTTGCCAGAGGATGTGTAGTTTGTCTGGTGCAAGAAACCAAGGGTACATGCATTAGGTAGGGATCTTCAAGATGAACAACCACATGGGCTGCACCAAGGGCTATCAGAGCCACAGCCATAGGTATAGTAGCAGGTACCACTAGGTGCACACCCACCACTAGAGAGGCCAAGAGGTTCCACAGATTTGGAGACTCGGATGAGTGCCATAGAGGCTTGGATGGGTGAGGTGTTTGTCATGCCCAAACTATGAGGGCAAGAACACAATTTTTTTTTTAATTAATATTTAAAATGCTCTAAAATTATAAATGATTGATAGTAGATTTAGTAAAGGTTCTCTACATTCCAACTTAAGTTTAAAATCTTGTGTTAAGGTTTGAACTCTCGTTATTAAATTAATATCAACAGTTGTTTTGATATTTCATTAATTTTACCGCAATACATCTAAAATAATTGAATGACCATTTAATTGGACGCGGGTATAATTAATTTAAAACTATTAAATTAAGGAACTAATGAAAATAAGTGTCACATCTAACCATACACATAAATATACTTTTATTAACTTTACTCAAATCTCAATTTTATTTAAATCTATAATGCTATTAAAATTAAGCATTTCTAAAGATATTAACAATATAAGTTACACTTAAATTGAATACCATTGAATAATTCAACTATCTTAAATTTAAAACTTAACACAATTAACATACTAACACTAATTATTCTTACTAAAACTAAATACATTTAAAATTTTAAGAATTATTCTATGATAATGATAACATCAATAATATAATGAAAAATTGAATAAATTAAAATCTAAACTAGATTTCATTAGTAAAACCTTACTAACTTAAACTGAACAACTAAATATATTTTAAAATTCAAAACAAATAACAACTAAACAAACATAACTAATAACTAATTTTTTAACCCAAAACTTATAAAATTTAAAAAGGAAACAAAAAAATACTAAAAAACTTTAATTTAAAACTATTACTAATTTAGACTAAACTAACACATTAACTTAACACAAAACTAAACCTAACACTAACCTATTACTAACCCCTACACTAACTCTATTACTAACTTTTCCTAACATCACTAAATTAAACATTTAAAATGACACATACAAACATTAAAATAATAAATTAACTAACCTAAAGCTACTTACACTCTACCCCCCCACATACCCTTGTGCTTCCCAAAGCGCGCTTCCCAAATGTTGCGCTTGGGACAACGCAGTGACAAGGGAGGTACTGCTGACGCCTCCCCTCCAACACGTGGCCTAGCCTCCCATGTGAGCACTAGGAAGAAAGAATGGTGGGGAGAAAGCATTAAACAAGTTTGCCTTCAAACAAAAGTAAGTGAGCGCTTCCAAAAGCAGACGGGGATGGGATGTGGTGATAGGTGACGTCACCCTCCCATCATAGCAAATTGACTTTTGCTAAAACAAAAACTATTTAAAAGGCATCATAGGATCTGATGCCCAAGAGGGATGGTAAGCATTGAACTTATAAAGTTTTATAGGTGAAAGGGAGATATTTAGGGTATTAATATAATGTTTATTTAGTTATACATAATCATTTTTATTGATCATTAATTTTAAATTTAAATTCAAAAACAAGGAATCACAGAGAATATTCTCTGTTGCACAAATAGATTTATTTCTTTCTTCCATGCAAAATCCAGAGAGCATTTTGCTCTTGGGGGAAATTTTTTTTGAAGCTTTATTTTTCTAAGTATGGATTTTAAAGCAATGCATTTTTTTTCAAGGATTTAAAACATAGATTTATTCATTGTGACACATTTACACAAGATTTATTGATATCTCAAACAACTTAAATTGAATCATCAACCATAATCATTTGTTCTCCTATATAACTTGGATTGAAATAATTTGACCTTTGTCATAATTTCCTTTTAAAGCAAATCTATAAGGACTTGTAATAACCTTAACATACCAAGGATTTGAATTATTCGTTTAATTCAATAATGTAATTTATCATTTGATTCTAATAATCATAAAAACTGAATCTACATGCATGATCATAATTTTTGTTTTCAACATATAAGAAAACTTAAAATTTTGTCAAATTGAACATCATCAATTCCATCCTGATTTTGATGTGCATCCATCTAATTTAAAATTATGATTGAATCACATGCTAAACAATTATACTCAACACCAATTTTATTGGCAAACCTGATTCAAAGGCTTAGTTGGGAAAGAATTAGGAAGAAAACCCAGCTTCATTGCCAATCCAACAAAGTTTGAAATACCAATTTACATAGGATATCAATCCCAAATTTCAACAATATAATTGAATTTTCTTCATGACCCTCATCAAGGGATTCATAACAATTTTTGCAACACATTTCTAGAACCATGGATGGAACTGAATTCTGATTAGGTGACAACAAGCATGACCAAGAACAATTCAACCATGCATATTCACACAAGGTTATCACTATATGATTCACAATGAATCAACACTAGGAAAAGGTGGATTCTTCCAACCAAGAGAAGTCAAGCACAACACCAAACAGATTCCCAATCGGGGCTATAAACCAAGAACTTTCGTTCTTCCATTTCAACATACCATAATCATACAAGGTTTGTGCTGACAGGTAGGGGCCCATAACACCCTACCCTTTCTCCCTCTTCTCATCCTAGGAAGAGACTCTACACTGGTTGGAGTCCAACTAAATAGACCTTTCCCAAAATTGGTCACTTCTACCCTATCCAAGGGTGAGTAATACCAAAACACCCATGCAAGAAAATCTCAAAATTTCAAACATAAACATGAAAAGAAATCATCCAAAATAACATGGTTTTCAAATCTTCACAACATACCCACAAACATACAAACATTCAAACAACAACAAGGTAGCATAAGCATGAAACAAGAATGAAATATGAACAAGGGAGATGACAATTCCTACCTTCACAAAGAGGTAATGGCAATGAACAAGTTGGAGTAGATCTTTCCCCTTCCTTGCTCCAATCTTCCAAGACTCCTCTCTAAATGTAGAGATTGGGTAACAACCTCCACTAGTCCAAGAAGGGCCTCTAAATAAGCCTCAAACTCAACCACCAAAAGGGATCAATAACTTCTCTCACCCCCTTACAATTCTAGAAACTCCTAACTCAAACCACACTATGGTTAAACACTAAGTGGAGGTGAGGTGATGAAACTCATGGTAGCCATAGTCAATTTTCGCACAAAAGCAAAAAAAGACTTTTTGAGTGGCCTCAAAAGTCAATAAAAGGGGCTTAGGGGTTGGAAAATACCCCTAACCCATTCCCATACCCCTTGGGTATAAATATTCCATGTTTTAAAGCCTTAGGAATAGGTTTAGAGCCAAACAAAAGCTAGAAATAAAATAGGACCAACTAACAACTCTAAAATGCAGATTAAGCACTAATCCCAATTAGGGTGACTAAACTCGATTAAGAACCAAATTAGCAAAGGATACTAACTTAATCCAACTTAGTCCCAAAGGTTACATAGCTAACCCTAATTAGCACACTGAAGAACATAAACAAATCATGAGTGTCAAGTGACACCATAAGAACACAGTTACGAACATAACATTTACTGATCGCAGAAAGATACATACATACATCTCACAATACAATACTTGAATTACAAACAACAATGTTTCCAAAATTAGCACATAAAAATCAGTTATGTTCCTCCGTCGATTTTCTCAGCTAAAATATCTGCACACATCAGTAGTCCCAAAAATCATATGTACATATGTATGTATATGTATCATAAATTCACATAAATTGAAACATACATCAATCAGGGTTCCTCTCATCCTATTCAATTCTTAACCATTTAAAATATCTTAAACCAAAATGTTAATCCTACCTTTTTCTTAATTTATCAACATACATATACATAAAACATTAAATGAAAAACATCAAACATCTGAAAATAACATCACACAACATGAAATGATATAGTATGTTCTAAGCATCAGATAATGTCTCGACATCTCGAGTCGTGAGTATCAAAATGATAAAGTAACAAATAAGGCTATAAAGGGTTAGGGCAAGGCCTCACAGTGTTGAGTACCATACAAAAATTCATAGTTGTGATGACACCAGGGCCACCACTACCATTGAGGATAGATGAGTCCTCAATGAGTTAGGCCATTGTGATTGGGTAGGTGACAGATATGCCATAGATGCGATAGGTTGCACCTATGACAGATGTGATAGAGTAGGTGCTCCAAGAGGGGATGAGTGCCCCTAGTGAGTAGGGACCATCAAAGAAGGAAGCCACACATGGATGAGTTTATATTTATGTGTAGTGGCCTTACTCCTCATTATGTATGATTATGCTTTTGATGTTCATTTGATATTTATGCTGATGTACTTTTGGATGCTCATATGGATAGATGTCTTGCAATTTATTGACGTTCATGTTATGTGACCCTTTGGATGTTCTTGTTGGTGCAGTCTATCTAATATTCATGTGGATTTTTGCCTTTGGATGTATTGTTTGATTGTTATTCTTTCTTTATGAGTTATCTAAACTTATGTGATGTTTAGATGTGTGTACTTGTTATATCATCAACTTATGTATGCATGTGATTATTTGATTTGATGGGTATGGTAGGAGTGGATGTAGATATGTATATATATGTGAATGATTAATGTAGCAAGACATATGGGTAATGATTTTAGAATAGATTATATTTCCCTAATGATGTAATGGAAAGGTGATGCGATACTATGAATGTAATGACATGAAAAGAAATGTGGTAAAAAATAAAATGTGATGTAATGAAATTGGTCGAAATGGGATGTAATAAAATATAATATAATGAAATGTAACATGACATAATGTGATGTAATAAAATTAAATATAATGACACATAACATAATATAATGTGATGTAATGGAATGGATTGTGAAAAATGAATCATAATGAGATGAATGGGATGGTAATGTAATGAAAAGAAATGGAATTGGTAAGTGAATGAGAAATGTGATGAAAGGGCGAGGAAATGAAAATAATAGGATGTAATGAGAGGAAATATGATATGAGATATGATAAAATAGGATTGTATGGAATGGAATAAAAGTGAATGTAATGTAATGTAATGATATTTAATTAAGTAAAATTTGTTGTGATGTAATGCAATGTAATGTAATGTAATGATATTTAATGAAGTGAAATTTTTTGTGATGTAATGCAATGTAATGTAATGGTATGAAAATGGAATGAATATGGAAATAAAATGTAAATGAACAAATGTGTGGCAAAGTGTCATGGAATGGAATATGATGAAATGAGAAATATGAAAAAAATGAAAATGTGAAGGTGGGATGAAATGATATGATATGATAAATAAAAAATGGGAGAAAAGGTAATGTGACCGATCAATGTGAATGAAAGTGAAAAATGAAAGGAAATGAAATTGGCTGAGATTCAAAAATTATGAGATGGAATGCCAACTTTTGAGATTCAAAAGCCATGATATGAAAGAGATGAAATGCATGAAACAAAGGTAATGTGATGATGAACATGAAATGCAAGTCATAGATGTAGGAAAATAGGGGAAGTGAAAATAAAATGAAACGAACTGTGATGTGGAATGAAATGAAATGGAAGGGAATGGGATGTGATATAGTGAATAATGATAGATGAAAAGGAAATGAAGTGGGACATGATGAGATGAGATTGTTTGAGATTCTAAAGCCATGGGATGTAGTAGATGATGGGGTGTAATAAGGAATGAAATTTGATACAAAGTTCATGATAGTTTAGCACTAAAAGCTCATTTGGCTATTGATGTTGGTGCCTATTATTGGATAACCAATCATGATTTTGTTGGGTGATGTCATGAAAGTTGTCTAGTGTAGTCCTAACTTATGTGCCAACCATTTGTTTTCAAGGAACCCAAGATGAAAATGCAAACTACATGAATGTAACTAATTATCACTTTTTAAAGAGATGCAAACTAATTGTCATTATAGAGCATGTGATAAAAAGTGACAAAGTACAACCACCACTAGCTCAACTATAGTGATATGAATATGAGGTCATGCTGAGACATACCAGTAGGATGAACAATGTACATGATAATATGACAAGTACTAGAAAAAAGAAACTATAGCCGCATAAGAATAAAAATAGGCATGCAAATAGTCACATGTCAGATAAAAGACCTCACCTAAGATAGCACAAAAAATTGGTCAAGGTACACATGAGGAGGCACTTATAAGTGGACACCGATAAAGTGTGAAACCAAAGGATCACTAGAGTTAAACAGTGAAAAAAAAAAAAAATCATTACTTTATCCCAGTACCTCTAGTCAAGCACATCATCAAGGTACTAAAAGCACATGATAGCATAGAGAACCATTATTTGTGGACTAGGCATGCTTCTAGTTTTGCATAATAGTATTGAGTTTGTTTAGTTCTACCAGGGAGAAACTATTGTACCAGGTAGAGAAGAAAGCATGGGATGTGTTGGCAGTGATTTAGCAGTAGATGTTGTTAGGTAGTGGGCATCAGCAAGAATTAGGGTGGTTGAATTTTAGAGCCAAGAGTGAAGTTACCAAGTATCAGTGTGGCAGGGTGCAGAGAGTGGATACATGGAAGGCTAGTAAAGAACTAGTCTTGAGTGAGTAATGGCTATAAGTACACAGATAACATGGGAATGGAACAAGGCGAGGTGAAGAGTAGAATGCGATTATTGGATGTATTAAGAGGTTGTAAGAATCATGTAAGTGAAAGTATGTTAGGCTCACCAAATCAGTCATCACAAGAGGGAGATACTAGCCAGGGAGGGTGGATGAGGCAAGAGCGAAGATCGAAGCATGTTTAGTGAACCTCTGAGGAGTTGGTAGATTAGTCAAAACTCCAAGTGTTAATTTCAGGGTTAGGTGAGGTGAGTGAGGTGAGACAAGGTAGCACAACCTAAAGAGGTGGGGATTAGAGCAAAGAAAATGCCCTTATCATATTTAATGATGTTGTTAGGGACTGTAGTGCAATAGGTGTTGCAGGTGATATTGGATGATGAGTCGATAATGCAGGTGGAGAATAGTTCACTTGGGATGACGAAGAGTATGTAAGGAGTGGAGGAGGAGGCAAGGGAGATAAAATTTCTTTAAAAGCCCATGGGAGAAGCTCTAAAGGATGCAAGATGTGTTAGTGAGGGTGAGGTAGTGATCGAAGCATGTTGGTTGATTAATCTTGGGACATCGCAACAAGGGACAACAAAAGGAGAAATGACCGGTATAAATGTGGATAAGCCACAACAAGAGGTGGGAGGTGGGGATCAATTATCATGAGACATAGAGGAATTACAAAGAATGTTAGCCGTCAAGAGAGTCTAAGTGGAGACTGTAGAATAGGAGGTCAAATTTTTGCTAGGATTGATGGAGAAGGCATGGGAAGATGGGGTACAAATGGAGGTCAGATGGTTGCAAGCAGTGGATGAGGCAGTAGGCACAGGTGTAGTCACTAGAAATGGAACTACATATGGAACACACACAAATGGAGGGAACTAATGTGGGGATGTGGGTTGAGTGGTCATGGGCTTAGCAGTTACAGGAATGGCTAAAGATGGTGCAAGTGGGTTTACAGAGTGCTCAAAATGAACTGGTGTTGCTATAGTTGTAGTCTGAGTCATTTAGGGAGGCAAATGCAAAAGTAAGCTCCTTGGCATTGAAGCTATAGGAGAGGTTAGCATTAAGAAAGGGAAAGGTGAAACAATTACAACAGCATTAGGGTGAGGCAAAAGTAGATGTGGAGCACTAGTGAATGTGATCAGATGCAATAGGAGTAGGACATGGCCCAATGAGAAATCACTACACTAAGGGTAAACAAGTTGGTGGAGAATGTGTTTGTGGACATGCATCAATCGACAAAGCTACACCAAGAAGTCACTTATTGGATGGGATGTTATTGTCAGGTGTTCCCAAATGAGGACAAGTGAGAGACATAGTTTGTGGATATGAAATTTACACAACTATTGAATGTGCAACTACGTGGTGGGAGATTTCCAATTCCCATGGATGTGGTGTGGGTATGTAGAGGATTGACACTAGGGGCATCATCCTCTGTAGCTAGGCTAGAAGAGCCACCATTGTTTGGACACTCTATCCTGCAACCTTCTTTGGAGAGGCCAGAATAAATGATCTACTAAACACTATTTGAATGTAATCATTACTGTTGTAGGAGAATAAAAAGTTTGTGCTTGTTTTTGTGGTGATCATAGGGACAATAGATGTTGATTGTAATGTAGTGTCATGTGTGTTTTTGGTATTTTCAAAATATATTTGGATGTTTTGCATTTTGTGGAATATGTAAATGGTTTTGTATTTTTTGATAGGTATTTGAATGTTTTTGTGTTTTGTGACAAATATTGGAATGGTCTTAATCTTTGTAAAAGTAGGAACAATAGGATCCATAAAGTAAGGATAACCATTATTGGTGGATGAGAATGTTTGTGTGGGCTTGGAATGGAGGAGGAATATAGATTTATGCAATATATGGGGAGTCATGATGTGTAAGGCATAAGTCTACATATATTAATAGTTGTTACAGACAATTATAAGGCCAATGTGTGGATATTCCTCTAGGTATGTGTCAAGATGGAGGTTTGCGAGGCCTATAAAGGTGTTTGGGCTAAAAAAGGCATTAGAGGGGTCCAAAAAGGACACTTGGACCTTGAAAAAGGCGCTTGAAGGGCTTAAAAAAGCATTTTGGGCCTAAAAAGGTGCTTTGGGCCTAAAAAGGCATTAGAGGGGTCTTAAAAGGTGTTAGAGGGGCCTGAAAAAAGCTGCTTGGGCCTAAAAAGGTGCTAGAGGGGTTTGAAAAGGACACTTGGGCCTTGAAAAGGCACTTGAAGGGCCTAAAAAAAGGCATTGTGGGCCTAAAAAGGTGTTGGAGGGGTTTGAAAAGGATACTTGGGCCTAAAAAAAACACTAGAGGGGGAGCCAAGCTCTCACACTTATGCTTACTTATTTTGTGCCCCTAGTTGAGTGAGGATGAAAGAGTCTAATGGATATCTGGGCTTTTGAGATAGCATTGATATATTTGTTGAAGGTGGCTAGACCAATCGTGGCCACTTCAACATAAATAAGACTAATGATCTATTGGAAATTGTTGCTCATGACAAGAGGAAGGAAATGAGGGCTACTTGTGCTATCTATGTTGTGCCAGATTTTCCAAGTCTAGCGAAATATTTTAGGACATTACTACACTGCTTCTTAGTAATAGTGAGGCATGTTAGGTTCAAATATTTTATGTCCTGTTGTATAGCCTAATTGAGCTATAGTGTGGCAGGGATTGATAGGAATTTTTGGGGTGTTATGAATGTTTCAAGCATTTGTGGCTATGTTCAGTAATTATGACCCCCTTTTGAATGCCTTTAGCAAAATTCAATTTTTTTGATAATTTTGGACAATTTTACATTTTGTTGGTAATTTTTGGCAATTTTTGAATTTTTTTGGTAATTTTTGGCAAAAATAATAATAATAAATTTGGTAATATTTGGCAATTTTTGAATTTTTTTTGGTAATTTTAGGCAATTTATTTTTGGTAATTTTAGATGATTTCAAAAATTTTAGGAGTGGAATGAGGATGTGAGTGAGATTTTTTGGAATACGAGGGTAACCGGGGCCATGTGAGACGCCTAAAGAGGCAAGGAGACCCAAAAATGGGCCAAAAAGGAAGGAAGATGGGCATGGATGGTGATGTTTGGGATGCAGGGGGGTAATTGAAAGGGGTTTGGGACATCAAACAGGTTGAATGAGGGCTAAAATAACAATTGGTGATCATTGGTCAAGGTGGATAGCAGAGATGTGCATTGATTTTCCTGCAATTCATGTCTATGGTACCTCAATACATAATTAGACTCCCTATTTTGCTGAATTTCTTGTGCTCCTCTTTGTTCCTATCATACTATTTGTATCTGCTACTATGAACTACATCTGCTACCAAAGAACCATGGAACTATGACCCCCAAGTGTTCCTCAATTGGGTATGTGTGAAATTAGTTTGACTATAGTAGATGAGCCTCAAACAAGCAAAATTTGTCCAGAGGCAGTTGCTTGAGGGTTTTCTTGACTATTTTTCAGCATTGAAGGACTTGTGTTGTTTAGGGAAGTTCAAAGGTGTTGTCTCTCACCCCTTTTCAACCCAAGGGTGGCATTCTCACTTCTTTTGTACCAAATTTTTTTGAGTTTTTTTGTTTTTTTTGGTATTTTTGATGTGTTTCTTAAGGCCCTAAAAACAAAATCTCTTCAAATTAATGCTATTGATGGGTTCTACTAGGTCTATTCCATCACAATCTAAAATTTTATAAGTACCAGTCCCAAAGGACTTCGTGGTAATGCAAGGACCAATCCAATTGGCTTCCCACTTTCCTTTCTTTACTCTAGTTGCTTGGTTGTTAGGGTTTTCTTGGAGCACTAGGTCACCAATCTAAAAAACATGGGGTTTGACCTTTTTGCTGTAATATCTTGATAACCTATTCTGATACACTTTGAGGTGTTCATGTGCTATACATTGATGTTCTTCTAACAATTCTAGCTGCTCTAGATAGGCCACTCTATAATCCTTATCTGATAAGACATCCTAGAGAGTAGCTCTCAAGGATGGGATCTCAACTTCTAAAGGGAGAATAACTTCATAGCCATAAACCAAGGAGAATGGTGTCACACTTGCAGGTATCTTGACACTCATCCTATAGGCCCAAAGGGCGGGGTTCAATTGTAAGTGCCAATCTCTACCAATATCATTGATGGATCTTTTGAGGATGTTGATAATGGTTTTGTTGGTGGCCTCTGCTTGGCCATTGCCTTGGGGATAATAAATTTATGAGGAGTGGTATATAATGTGAAAATTTTCACATAATTCATTAATTATTTGATTTTTAAAGTATACGTAATTGTCTATGAGAATGGCATGGGGTTTGGAATGAAGGAAGAAATTTTTTTTCCCATAGAGTCGGCAAGTGGTGCTGCTTTGACCCACTTGGTGAAGTATTCTGTGGTGGTGATAATCCATTTATGTCCACCAAAGGATGATAGATGGATGGCTCCAATTAATTAGTGATAAAAAGGTCATGGTGTGGCTAAAGGGTTGAGCTCTTGGGCTGGTGCATGAACAAGGTTTCCATGGATTTGACATTTTTTGCAAGTTTTGACATAGTCAATAGAATCTTTTTCCATGGTTGGCCAAGAATAGGCCATCCTAAGAATTTTCTTTTCTAGTGTGAACCAACTGGGGTGTGACCCACAAATCCCTACATGGACTTCCTATAGAGAAACTCGAGACTCATCCTTTTTCAGACATCTAAACAAAGTATCGTCAAGACCTTTCCTATACATCATATTGGCCACCCAAAGTATAAAGTGTAGGTTTGTCAAATGAAATTTCATTTTTGGTTACATGAGAGGTTAGATAGAATGGTATTATCATAGAGGTATGTGATGATGGGGTTATACCAAAGGGAATCAGGAGTGTCCAAGGAGAAAATGATAAGGGAATTAGGTTGAATAAATGTGGGTTGAACCACCTCTTCTACTAAGAACTCATACCGCTCATGCTACTCTAGAAGCTAGAGTAAGGTGGCCAAGGTGGCCATAGCATCTGTTGCTCTGTTCTTCTCTCTAGATATTTGTTCAAAAGTAATATGAACAAAACATGCCTTGAGTGTGTTGACCATATATTTGTAAGGCAATAAATTTTCATCTTTGGTCTAATAAGTGTTGGTGACTTGATTGACAATTAAGTCTCCATAAAGTTCCAGTGCTATCACTTTCCATTATAAAGCAAGCTTGAGACCCAAGACCAAAGCTTCATATTCAGCCATGTTGTTGGTGTAGGGGAAAAGTAGTTTGTAAGACTTGGGGATGGTAACACCTAGTAGGGTGATGAACAAGATTCCAACACTCGATCCATGATGTGTGTAGGAACCATCAAAATAGAATTTCCATGTTATTGGCTTTGTCTAAAGAATGTGCATATTTGGGAAATCTTCTAGGATAGGATTTGACCTCTCTATAGGCTTATCTACCAATTAATCAGCAATGGTCTATCCTTTTATTTCCTTCCTATCAACATACTCAATGTCAAACTCGCTTAGGATCATCACCCATTTAGCCAATCCACCAGTTAATGTTGTTTTGTTGAGAAGATATTTAAGGGGGTCAATTTTGGATATGATCTTGAATTTTTGTGTTAGAAGGTAGTGATGTAGATTTTGGGAAGCAAAAGCTATAGCTAGACAGGCCTTTTCAATAAAAGAGTAATTGAGCTCATAATTGACCAAGGTATGATTGATGTAATAGATAGCCTATTCTTTTCCTTGGTCATTTTCTTGCATGAGGAGGGCTCTGATTAATTTATCCATTCCAAAAATGTACAATAACAAAGGTTTGTGTGGTACGAGAGGTACCAACATAGGTGGATTCATGAAGAAGGTTTTGAGTAAGTCGAAAGCCTTCTAGCATTGGTCATCCCACTTAAAATTTATATTTTTATGTAGCAAGTGTGCAAAAGGTATACACTTTTCTGCCACCTAAGAAATGAATTGATGAACTAATCAAAGCCTACCTTGAAGAGAGCATAACTAACTTAGGTCCTTTGGAGGTGGCATACTAATTATGGCTTGTAGCCTTTTGGGGTCAACTTCTATCCTTTTAGCTGAGACAGTGTATCCGAGGAGCTTGCCCAATTTGATGCCAAAAACACATTTTTTGGGATTGAGCCTAACTTTGAACACTTCTAGGAGAATGAATATTTCGGCCAGTATGGGTAGATGTTCCTCTTGGCTATGGGATTTGGCGAGAATGTCATCCATATAATCTTCCATAAAAATATGCATCATATCATGAAAGATAGTGGTCATGGCCCATTGGTAGGCAGCCCCAACATTCTTTAGCCCAAAGTGCATCACATTCCAACAAAACGTGCCCCACACACAAGTAAAATCTATTTTCTCTTGATCTTCTAGTGCTATCTTGATCTAATTATACCCTAAAAACTCATCCATGAGTGAAAACATGGAATGACTTGTTGTTAGATCGATAATGGTGTCTATGTTGGGAAGGGGGAAATCATCTTTGGGACATGCTTTGTTTAAACCTCATAAATTGATGCAAATGTGTATGCTACCATTATTCTTTGATATGGGAGAAATGTTGGATATCCATGATGCATATGCCAAGGGCCAAATGAAATTGGTGCAAATTAACTTTTCTAATTTTTCTTTGACTAAAACAGATATATGGGTATGCATCTTTCTAAATTTTTGTTTTACTAGCTTGGCCTTCGGAGAAATGTTGAGATGATGGAGGATTAAATTTGAGTATAATTTGAGCATGCTTACGTAAGACCATGAAAATTTTATCTATCTTTCTTCAAAGAATTATATGAATGCCTATATTTCCTCTATGCTTAAGGACTATTCCAAATAAATGACCCTTGGTTCTTGTTCTATGTCAATGTTGATTGGTTCAGTTGGTTCAATCAAGATGTAAGATCTTTCCTTAGAGTACTTGGGTAAAGTATGAATCACCCCATCTGTGGGTGCCATAGTTGGGTTTTCACCTTGGGATGCATGAGTTTTATTTGTTTCCATTTTTTTCTTGAGGTTAGCCACAACTTGGTAGTGATCATTAAGGTTGTGGAATGCTTGACCTATTCTAGTGTGACTGAGGTAATTGATACCAACCATGACTATATGTCTTTCTTCTATTCCTTGTTGATGAGATGGTTCAACCATGTTAAGGTACATGAAGACTTCATGATTAGTTTCAAAATAAGGGATGTAGTGAGGCTTAGTTGCATCCCAATTAATGAGTTCACGATGGACGAGGGAGAGTGATTCATAATATGGAAAGGGTTCAATAGGGTTTAAAGACATGATTGCATTGAATGGCTTATTCATTGTATTGGTTAGATCTATGACATGAGTTTCTTCTAGAGTATCAAGAAAAGTAAAGCTTGCAAGAGGCTCATAGTAGTCATCTTAAACTTCTACTAGAAAGAAGTCAAGGAATAGGATTTGAAATTGAAACCCTTCAACATGTTCATCATCTTCAAAGTTGCTCTATTGTATCTTGATTCTCGATGAAGTGGGTCTTGGACTAGATGTTGTTCCTTATGTAGCCAAACTATTAGATGTGAGTATGTGAACATCATCACATTCTTTATTGTGAAGAGACTCGTTAGATAATGATTCAAATTCCCATTTAGTGGAATCATCATTGTTTTTTTTATTAGAGGTATTCATGTGTGGTTCTTTTGTGGAACATGAACTCGAGAGGATAGATTTAATACATTTGTGATGTCCATTGTTGTTGGGCTATACCCATCCTTTTGTTTAAGTACCCACACCAACATGGAAGAGGAGGGATCGCTATGCCTAGGATAAGCCCTAGAAGAGGTTTGTGCCTTTTCTTGTTCACCATACCCTACACCCATTTTGGACTTGTTGGACCTAAATTGTGCCACCAGAGGTTCAATGATGCCTGTCCCTTTCGCTTAAGGGCCATCTCTTGCATATCTCATCTTCTTCATTAAGTCAAAACCCTTTATGTGTAGGTGGGGGGAGATGTCAATGTTTTGTTGACTGATTTCTTCTACTGAGTTTGGAGGTGTGCTACTTGCCTTGATAAAATGTGCATGATAAGGCTTGGTGGATAACAGTTTTCCATGAGATCTCAGAGAAAGTAGGGGATCAAATAGGGAGACTGAATACTCACCCACCCTTTTGTGATGCAATTTACACCAACTTCTTCCCTATTGTGAGTGCCAAGGGAATTACAATATTGGGAAAAGTGTCGATCTCCTGGTATGGTCACCTCTTGACTGATGTAAGGAAATTTAAGACATTGATGATAAGTGGAAGGAATAGCTTGCATGTCATGAATCCATGGTCTTCCCAATAGGATTTTATAAGTTAATTGTAGGTCTAAGACCTAAAGAATAGTCTCTTTCACAACTATTCCTACTCTAATTGGCAAAATAACCATGTCTTTGGAGGATCTTTCTTCATCATCATAAGCTTTGATGGTAATTTTCTTTCTTGAGTCAACAAGATCCTCTTTATACCCTAGGGATTTTACTAAATTGAGTGTGCAAATATTGAGGCCTACTCCACTATTGACCAATGCTCACTTAACTCTATTTCTATGGATAAAGACTTCAATATGAAAAGGAGATTTTTGGGGCTGGATGATGGACATGTCATCTTGGGTTGAAAAAGACATGCACTAATGGGTAACTAGGTTGCTAACCATGTTTTGAAATCTACTCACATCCAGATCATTTAGTACTAAGGCTCTGGTGAGTATTTCTTTATGATCCAAGGAGATCTATAATAGTTCAAAAATTGAGATATGGGCCAAAGTCTTAAGTAATTGGTCGACTAGGTTGTACTTGGGCAAGGAGGAGCTTGTAGCTGCATGGTTGGGATTTGTAATAGGTCCTGGTAGGATAAATTTAGAGGCCTAGCCTTGGGTAATGGTGTTTGAGGATTTTGTTTTGTTTTTATCTTTAACTATGATGACATTTACAGTGTCATAAAAGCTAGAAATCATATTGATGGTATTTGCATAATGATGTGCATAATTAACCTTAGTGTGTGGGGGTGCATTCTGATTGACTTTGGAGGATTCACTCTTTTCATGACTCATGAAGGGGTTCTTGAAGGCTTTATGATCCTCATTATTTCTAAGGTTGTTTACTTCAATGACCCCATCATTGATTTATTTTTGGATAGCCCCCTTAAGGGAAAAGAAATTATTTGTTAAATGCCCCTTGTTTTGATGGTAGGCAAAAATGTGTTTGTCATTCCACCACTTGGGTTTGACTTGGGGTTCATATGGTTTGGCCTTAGGAAGTAAGTACAATGAGCTCATTAGCCAAGAGGGTTTGCAAGGCACTCTTGTAAGACACCATGATAGGAGTATACGCCTTGGGTATATTGGAGGATTGATATCAGTAGGGAGGGGGAGCTTGATTGTAAGAAACTTGTTGATTGGTCATTGAGGGGGTTTTTGCATTGTGTTGATAGAATGGGTGAGCATTGTCTTGTTGGGGTGCATTTGGGTTGGTGTTGTTAACAATAGGATATGAATAGTTTAGATGGGATTGGGTTTGAGGTTTGACATGGTTGGCTTCGAATATCCCATCATTAACAATGCTCTTGTTGTTTCTTGACCATGATTTTTGTTTATCAGTGGCCTGACTAGAGGAATTATGAGTCTGTGGGGTTGTTTGAAAAGAATATACCATCTTTTGATAGTTTAATGATGTCATTATTTAGTAAGGTCTCTTTTACTTTAGTGATATTTTCTAAGATAGTTTTGAAATCTTTGGGCCCTTGGAGTTGGAGCCAATAATTCATCAGTTTGGAGAGACTATTAATGAAGATGGCAGTCTTCTCTTTGTCAAGTATGTCTCTATGATACTTAGTGAATGTGTGTCTCCACCATTGTAAGAAAGTTTTGAATGACTCATTGGGGAGTTGTTTAGTGTTGTAGAGGTCAATCATTGTAACTTCTCTTTCAATATAGTAGGAATATTGGAAGATGAACATAGAAGCTAGTTGGTCAAAGGTTTTGATATTGGAGGGTAGCTTGGAGAACCACTCCATTTCTTACCCTCCAAGGCTTCTAGGAAAGAGTCACAGCAAGTATGTTGCGTCATGGACAAATTCCATACTCAAGGTATAGAATTTTTTGAGGTGGTCTTATGGATCTGATGTGTCAAACTATTTATCATACTTTGGAATTTGTATACTTTGTAGGAAAGGTGTGAAGGTAATATTCTTATCAAAGGGGAGAGGACACACCTTTTCGAGGTTTAATTCTATGGGTTGTGTTATTCCTATCTTCATTCTTTCCATTTCCATTTGTAGGTCTTGTAGTTTTTATGCGACAACATCTAGGGGTGACTCCTCTTTGTCTCATTTTAATTTAGTCACATCAAAATCAGATGGCAATTTTGCTCCTTGTTGTGCTAACGCTAGTATATAATGTTCCTTATGTTTCTCGAGTATCTTGTCCATGATGTCGACAAACTCAAGATTTTGTTACAAATCTTCAATCTTAGTTTCAATACTTTTTTCATCCCATACATTAGATGAACCCATTGTAGCCATGGATTCTGAGTTTCAATTGAATAAGGGTGATTTGTGAATAGCTACATTCTATGGGTAGTATGTTCTTGTAGTAGGTTCAAGGAGATTTAGAGGTTTTGTCAACTCGATGGTTTTGTTGGCTATTTTAACACTCACTCGTATAGGCGATTGCTTTGATTTAGTAGTTGTACGAGATTTATGTGGTGGCATGAAATGTGAGTTGGATTCCTTCAATTCCTAGGCATTTTTGAAATGTGAGGGTTTTTGTTGACCATAATTTGTCTATAGTAACCAACTAGGTTGAACAAGGCGTTTGCCAATGTTGATAGGATGAGTTTCACTTTTGCGAAGTCAAGTAAGGAATAGATGTGTCTCTGAACATTTCTAGCTTGATGTTTGAAAGGAAATAATGATCAATGTTGGAGTGATAATGGTGTTTGTAGCTTTGGTTGTTTCAAAAAGATATTTTCAGTCAGATATGGAATTTCTCAGACTTTGTAAAATACCAACAAGGAAAAGGGTATCAAAATTAGTCACTTGTTCGCAATTATTATGCACGTAGATAGCCTATGTTTTATGTTTTTTTCTCAAATGCATCACACAATGGGTCAGATGTAGTATTTAATTGATCATATGTGTTGTTTTTGTAAGAATTTTCCTAAGGGAAAAATTCACCCAGGAACTAACAACTCAAACACAAGCACACAGTAGACCAAAAATGATGCAGGCAAAGGATGAATAACTAGGGCCAAAGGCACACCCAACTATCCAAACCACCCTACAAGAGTTAACACAACAGAAGCAAACACAAGGAATAGGACCAAGGAGAGAGAGAGAACAAGGATATATTTATTGATTCATCAAATATTCAGCATAGATGCCCAGTTGTAAGGCCTTTTGGGTTATGGCCAATTACAAATGTACAACTTCCTGATCTCCAAATCAGCTTTTTAAATCCACATATCTCTTTTCTTTTGAACTCTCCCCAAAAATATGCCCTAACACTAAACCTAAACGCCCTACTTATACTTGCAAAAATGGCTTACGAATAATTCTAGAACATAGAGAAACCACAAGTCGGCCCTCATCAAATATAATTAACTATACCAAAATTAAATGTGAGCAAAGTTGGCCCAATTGGAACTAGGTGGAATGAACTAATGTGTAGGATTACAAAGAAACTCAAGATGCTCCTGCATCAAAAAATGGATATGATCAATTAATCAGAGTATGTATGAATACATTTCTCTATTCAGAATGTGATGTCAACACACTAGGAGTGCCTTTATATAAAGGCCTCTCAAGAAGCACCTAGAATGTCTCTAGAAACAACCAGAAGATAAGACAACTAAGCACCTTATCCAACATTCTAGATGAATGGATAAGAATGACAAAGTGTCATATGTGTGTAGAAGATTCCTATGTTGTAGACAACATGTGCCTAAAAGAGGTGCAGACCCCTGTGATGTCATCAAGAAAACTCACAAGAGTGCATAAACTCCTAACTGTCTCACAAATAAAATAATGCAAAATAATTAAATAATGCATTAACATAAGTAAACTTAAGTAAGTGTAATAAGTAAATACTCATTTACACCAACACCCCCCCTTAAGTGCAACTTAGGGGAATGCCCTTGAGCTTACAAAACCAAGACGAAGATGCATAATGGGTCCTAGCTACTAGGCCATGTTAGGTACCCATGTACATAATGAAAATGCAAATCTCCCATAAAGCGGGGAAAGAGGGAAAACCTCATGGGAAAAACCCTCCCCCAAAAAGAGAGATAACTAAGGATACATCGATGGATGGAGTAATCAAGACCCCCCCATTACGACATACATCCAGTATATAAAAGAAAGAATGGAGAAGGACAAAACCTCCTATGAGGAAAAAGTCCCCCCAAAAAAAGAGAAGAAGGAGACAAGGTAGTCCCCCCTGCTTAAAAGTAGTGTGTCGATCAGTGAGAAATGCTCCAATGTAGAAGCTGATCCATGACCATAGAATGATGTTCCTCCCCTTTGGTAGAAATAATGGCAAGGGTACCTATGAGATACATCCCTTGGATGGAAAGGAATCTCTATAATGACTAGTGTCTTTGAAACTTGTTCAAAAGTCCCCATGTCGATACTGATGATGGCTTCCTCAAAAACTATTGAAGAGAAGAGAAAATCAAACAAGGAAGGAGGTAGAACCTATCTCAGGAAACCAACAGTCTTCTCAACTGATGAAAAGACCTCCTATAGATGATGTAAAGAAGAATCCACAATCACGCCAATCTGGAAGGATTGATCATGTAGAGCATGGAGTTGAGGGTTAGAGTGGGCCCTCGCAATAACTATAGAAGACTCCTCAGCAAAGAGAAGTGAGAAATCATCATAAAACTCTCCCATACCTATTGTGTGTGACTCCAAGAATAGAACTGAAATGTCTAGCAAGAAATCATCACCTAGAAGACCATGAGTACTTTGTAGTGCTAAAGTACATGAATTTTCCACTGCGGCAAAGGATGAAGTATCTGCCTCAAAAAGAAGATGAATATCATCAATAATGTCTCCCACATCTTCAATGTGATACTCCACGAACAACTGTGCAATGTTTGAAATGAATTCTTCACATGAAGGTAGAGTAGGAAGACATAAAGTATCCTGTTACACTGATTCTAAAGCAGCTGTGGCTGAAATAGGATCAATAGGAGCAACAGGAGCTGGAGGTGTGATCTCATCTGAAGAGGAGTCAACTACAACTGGAGGAAGAAGATCTTCTGGGAATGGAGGAATAGCTAGATCTCCATAATGCTCCCAAAGATACATCCAAAAAACATATGGATCAAATGACTTAATTTTGATCAGCTTTTTCAGAACTTTATATTCCATATGTAAATAGAGAGTATGTCGAATGATGTCACGCTAATCAAAAGTAAACTCAAGATCTAGTGCATAGGGTAGTACATTGTGCTAACAGAGATATTTGATAGCAAGTTGACTCCATTCATGATAGTTGTGTGGGGTCAATTCAATAAAATCTTCCTCTTCCATGAGGGACCAATCAAAGAAACCTCCAAAACAAAGAACCCCCCCCCCCCCCCCCCCCCCTCGAAAAAGATGTTGTTGGCACTTGAAAGCCACTTGCCAATTTAGGGCCTATTTTTTAAAGTAGTAATTTTGTCTACAAAATCTATAATGTGATTGCAGATCTATAAAGTAGACAAAAAAAATGCACTTTCAAAAAAAATGGAACCTGATTTGGAGTATAGATGAGCCCATACTAAGAAGGATTTTGATAGCTTTGGTTTTGCCATTGATTATTATAAGGATTTGAAAATTGTAGAGGATCTTGAGGCCCATGGTCAATGTTCAGCAATTAAGAATACTTAATAATTGTCCTTGTCCATCTTCATGTACTCCATTGTCAAATGTTGTTTCTCTAGGTTGGCTACCAGTTTACATGTGCAATCTTGCTTCTATTTGCGATAGTGAGGACAATACTCCACCAATCGTGATTCAGCTTTTGCATGTTTCTTCTTTGTAGTCATTCTATCAAGATGTGTAGCGACATCAATTATGATGTCCTACTTAAAATCTAAGAGTAGATTAGATATCTCAAGCTTTTAAATTCCTCGACTGATCCATTTAGTAGTTGTGCGCCGATATCCCATGCCTTTCTTCATAGTTGACCTTGAGTAGTTAAGACAAATTTTCTTGAGGTCATCCTAAGAGGATTGGTATACATCACCACCAGCCATTAGGTCTAGTACTTCTAGACAATTATCATTTTTCGCTCTCAAGAAGACTAGTTTTTGTGAATCCTCCACCAATACATGTTGGGGATTCTTTTGCAGTGTATACAAGAAATTTGAAACATAGTCTTCCAATGTCTCGCCCTCCTTTTTTGATATTCTAAAGATGTCATATCCTATTGGATCATTCCCTTATAGTACTCTTTGTATTTTTCTGGGAACAGAGTTTACATTTCATCCCAGGTACCAGTTGCATTGCCTCCTAAGCCCATGAACCATCGTAAGGCTAATTATTTCAAGGTTGCTAGAAATAACTTGAGCTTGTGGGCATCAGTGTTATAGTCAAAGCTATGACAAAGTATGCCAAACTCAAACAATAAAGTATTAGGATGCCATAAAACTTTGGAAGAGTAGTTGTGGGTATATTTCTGAGATTAGCATTGGTTATGAGGCTCAAGAGAGGAAATGGAAAAGTAGATTGTGCCATTATTGGAGGTATTTGATTATGGGGTTGTTGCTAAAAAGGAGCGTTGGCTATGAGATTATTAACAACAAGTGGATTTGGACTAGAACTATCAAGAAAGTTGGCCAAAATTTTAGCAAAAGGCTGAAGTTTTCTTATGTCTAAGGGTTCCACTCTAGAGGAAGATCCTACTTGAAAATCAGGGATGCATCCTCAAAAGGAAACTCAACTTCTTTTTCAATTTCTTCATTCAAATTAACAAACTCACATGGAAGAAATCTGCCATATTCATCATGTTGTCTTTCTCTTCGATGCATGCAACTAAATTCTTCACACTTATGAAGAATCTTTTAGGACTACAACTCTCTAAAAACTTAACTAAAAAAACTATGACCCAAAAAGATGTCCCTAGCTTGACACCATCCCCAACAATAGTGCCAAAAATGGTCCACCTCACAATAGGTGTGAGATAATCATGTCCAAGGCCTTACTTAGGAAAAGTATATTCAATCTAAGGATTAATTCACCCACTATGAGGTGAATTTAATTTTTCAACCCAGGGACATATACTTGAAATGGTTAGCACAATATATGCACTAGGTTTCTTAAGGAGCCATTATTCTTATGTTGCAGGAAAGTAAAACGCAAAGAATGAATCTACACTACTACATCAGGAAAGTGACACATTTAACTTTTTCCTAAAATGAATGTTGGATATACAACTAAATGCTAACTTATACTTTGACTCAAACAATCCACACTATAGGAACATTCACAAATTAAGATGCTTCAGGAAAAATTTAGAACTTCTACTTGAAATACTAGAAATGCTATAAGTAAATCTACACTACTCTAGTCTAATCTACCTCCCAAGTGGGCCCCCTTGGTTGGCTTCTGCTAATCTACTAACATAGAATGTGAACCAAGAATTACTTCATTATATTCTAAAACTCCTTACATAAGAATAATACATAAAATTGTCAAACAATTCACTACGAGAGCCAACAATGTTCTTTTTATAAACTTTTCTCCAACCCTTCAAAACTATTGATTCCATCCCTATAAATAGAGGATTGATACTTATTATAAAATAGGAAAGAAAACAAACTGACTACAAATCCATCAGATAGGAAGAAGAAAATATAATAGCTCATGATACAAGAAATAAAGTTTGGATAACTAATTCAACACAATAGTAAATGTAGAGTGAATATAGTAACACTTCATTCTTGCATTTCTCAAATAATAGCTCTTCCTTTGTAGCAGTTGTGTCTTATGGTATTATAATGGTTCTTCCACCATAGTGGGGTCTTAATGTTCCTTCTTGAATGTTGTCAACCATACTCCAGCTTCTTCCCTAACAAGTTAGTTATGATATAGAAATATTTGGAAATAAGCATAATCAAAATAAATCCAAATATTAGAACACACATTCTAATGGTTATATTAAATATTGCACTATATGTATAATATGGCAAAATATGACATAGTATCTACCCATGGGTTAATGGTTCTATTTGGACTTAATCATAAGTTCAACTAATCATAAGTTCAAATATGTCTTGGCAGTATTAAAATAGAGTATTTAAAATTAACATAAAATAGAGGCAATAATTAGGCTAATCATTGGTTTTCTCTATTTTTCTCTTCTCTAAGCCTCTGTTGCTTAGCTTTCTTCTATAATAAGTCACCTACTATGTGCATTTGATCAAGATTTAGAGTAGAGATATCCCAATTTGAGATAACTATATCCTAATCAAGATTAATGTCTTCTTCTTTACTTGAAACTTTAGTACACAGTTGAGGCTTTCTCTCAACTATCTTTGTACTAACTATTTGTAGACTTGAGACTGTAACAATAGTATAAATGGAAGGACTAGAAACAAAAGTAGATATTGCACTGACAGTAGAAATACCTAGTTGTTGTGTAGTTGAATTTGATGAAGGAGGAAGAACAATTTGCTTGGTAGATGAAGTACTGATCACTTCAATCAATGTATTACTTAACTGAATAGGTGCAAAGATTAGTTGGGTGCTTGTAATTATAGTGGTTTCCAGAACCAACTCGGCAGAAGATTTTTTTGTGCTTGATGGCTTTAAAGCTTTTCTCAAAGAGTGAGGAAATGAGATCATAACCATTGTTGCAATCTTGTCCAGGTCAGTTTCCTCAATACTTTGAATCACAAGGAGATTCTCCTCGATAGCTTCCTATTCTTGCTCCTCATCATCCTGATTAACATCATCTATTTCTTTTTCATCATCATCTTTATCATTGACATGAACAACAAAATCACTCTTCTAATGAAGATTGTAGATATTCTTCCATCTAGTAGTGATATTCTTCACTACGTGTTCTATGTCATTAACTAGTATCAAGCAAGTGTTGAATTTTAGAGTAAATTTTTCTTGATTCCTTTTCATTGACTCTTTTACTTCTTTATCATTAAGACTCGACATGAGCTACCCCAGAGTCCATTCAAATATATCCCTTGCAATCTTCTTGGAATGTTCCCATCTTGGTTTTTGATTCTTTCCATTAATTCATTGGGAATTTGTTGCACAAGTTTATCAGGTGAATATTTCCATTTACCTAACTTGGACATAATCATGTCTTCAACTTGTTTCTGCTCATATGCATTCCTAGTCTCATATCTGAGAGATGTAAAGTTTTCCATGCCATTTCCTGCATCAATCTCTTTTAATATCCCCTAAAATTTAGGTGGAGGACTTTTGAATATAACATTCTCTACTTCTTCTTCATAAATTTCAATTTCTTTCTAGATCTAGATGCTCTTCTAGTGAATACTGTAGTAGATGACTTGGTAAGTCTAGTTATGATAACCTTACCTTTCTTCTTGATTGGCTCTTCTTATTTTGATTTAGTTTCTTCTACCTCATCTTCTACATCATCTTCTTCCACATCATCTCCTCTTCCCTCTATCAATAGGAGAGTAGAATTTGTTTTCCTTAGTTTTGCTATCCTATTCTTTCCCTTTTTGACTTCTTGAGGAAGCTTAGTTTCAAGTTCTATTTTGGCCTTAGCTTCATCATAAGTACCAAAATATGTAGCCTTGGGATCCATAGGTTCATTCAACAATGCCTCAAAAATGTCCTCGATGTCATCAATGTTAACCTCATAGCTTAGCAGCTTAATCCACACCACTCTAGGTTTGACCGGTTGAATGTATACCTTATCACAATCTACCATGAAACAAACATCATCCTTGTAATCTTCTATAAGTTTCTTATGAATTCTAAATTTTTTATTTATCTTTTCCTTGAATGAATCAAAATAATTTTCCATGATACTAATAAAATTTTCACCCATCTCTACTATATACTCATTAATTTGATATAATATTGGTACATCTTTTCTCCATATGACTAAACTTTTTGAAGGGAAAAAATTTTGCACAAATAAGAATAAACAAGTTAAAAGTGAACCAAACTTATACGGGTTATTCTTTGAGGTTCAAATGCTCTCTATGTTCTTGTTGAATTGATTTATTATTAGCTCAACAAGGTCGAAGGACATGTTTTTCTTCACCATCTTGAGAGCCAAATCAACTACCTCACATGAAACGCTATTGAGATGACTAGAGCTATAGATCTTATGTACTATCACATTGATTCCAATTTCTAGCTCCATGTCAGCTACATATCTAATCTTCATGCCTCTTCCGTCCCACTCAAAAAGATTTTTGCTTCCCAGTTCTACCCAATTTAGGGTTTTGGTAGTCCTTGCCTTGTTCAACATTAGGAGCCCTATGATTTGATGAATAATTTTCTTCATTATTGGAATAGGCCGCTCCAACCATAGCTACTTGTTGTGTTCATGGATAAGGATAAACCTTACCCATTTTATCTAGAAGTCTCAGAGCATATGTGAAATGTGGGTTAAACCCTTGGTCTCCAAGTTTTGATGCTCGGGTTTCAATGGACCATTCACACATAACTTTTCCAAAGCCTCATCCATCTATAGGGTTCCAATGTCTTGAATTGAACAATAGAAATGTGAGAGAATATCATTAATCAATAGTACCTTTGGTGGAATTTGTGACTGAGCTTTGGTTGTATCAAGAATTTCTAAAATTGGTGGACTTAACTTGAAGTCTGGTGCCTTCTAATCAACTCCTTGAACCAATGTCTTGGAACCCTTCTTTCTTTTTCTATTGGAGGATGCTTTGCTAAATAGGCCTTATGAAAACATGAAAATCTTTAGCAACAAAACACATAGATTGATTGGAAGCACATAAATCACTCCTAGAGAATAGCTCTTCAAAAATTCATGGTGATAATGAGTTCAATTCAATCCATTTTTAACAAATTTCACTTTTTAATTCCCATAAATACTTGGTATGATCACTTGCTCGATGATAGACTATCTTCCACTCAGTTTAGTCTTAGTGCTCAAAAAATTTATTCATGACTTGTCATCCACGCAATGTTTGAGTTACTCCCAACCTTGCTTGGTAGGCTCTTTCAACCTGACCTAGCTCGGTAAGGTCTAGTTTTTACTTAGACACTTAGTGATCCCTTTGCATCTTGAATGCTAATATGGATCTTTCCTTCTAGCTAACTAAAACTAATGTAAGATGTCTTCTTTAGAGTCTTAGTTCTACTTATCCCTATAGGAGATCAAGTAGAAATGCTTGTTTCACCCAATTCTTCAGTGACATGTGCTTCATGGCTTAGAATTTCATTTTTAGAAGATTCGAGAATCCATTTTTGCCTCATCTACTTTGTGATGTTGTTGGCCTTGGCTTTCTTTCCATCTTCTATTCTTCTAGTGTTCATACACTTCTTGGCAAGGTATCCAACTTCTATACAAATAAAGCATCTTCTAGTGGTGTCTCTTATTCTCATGTAATGTTTCACACAATTTTCTCTAATGTGTCCAATTTCTACATAGTAATGGCATCTACACCATGTGTTATAGTCCCAAGCAAATATAGCTTTCATAGTCTGTTCTACTGGGTTCAATACCATGGTTTTGCATTCAAAAGATGTGTGCCCATTCTTCTTGCATCTGTGGTATTTTCTGTCAAATTTTGGTTTCTCTTTGCATTCATTAGCTCTATGACCATGCTTATTGCAATTGTAACATTTTCCATTAAATTTAGCTTTACCATTCCTCCAGCATTTTTTTGATGTATGACCTAACTTACCACAACGATTGCAAATAGGCCTTTGATTCTTTTGAGCTCCTTACTTGGATGTTTCACCCTCTTCTATGTATCCTATCCCTACTTTTCCTTTCTATCTATATTCAATTTTCTCATTCAACTGATTCATGTGTACTTGAGATTTCATCATTCTTTCATTTCTTTTCTTTTTAGTGTTCAGATAATTTTATAATCTTTCATTCTTTGACCTTCGATTCATGATTTCTTAATTTGCATTAGTAAGCTAATCAATTGAGTCTTCTTGTTGAAGGGATAGATGCCAAATTCCATTGTTCTTTTCTTCTATCTCTTCTTTGGCCTTGTCTTTTTCTCCCATGACTTCACACAATCTTATTGACTGAATTTCTTGTTCTCTTTTCAACTTTCTAACTTCTTGAATGTTACCATTATTTTCTAATAGTTCTTTGATTGCCACATTAGCTTCATCTAAATTACTTTCTAAATGGATATCTTCAATTCTTTCTTTAGTGTAGAGTTTTTCATTCATTTATATTGCAAGATATTTTCTTCTTTTCAAGGATTGAGAGAGTTTCTCCTTTGCTTTCTTAAGTTGCCCAATAGCTAATTCCAAATCCAATTTTTCATTGTCAATAACCTTATGAAGTCTAAATACCTCCATTTCCTTTGATCTTTGCTCAAAAAGTTAAATATCTTCTTTGAGAACCAAAATGCTTTAATACTAATTGTTGGAAATATAAGATAGGCTAGGTTACTGAGAGGGGAGGGGTGAATCAAGAACCAATAAAACTTATTCTTAATTCATCAATTAAATCTTTATATTTATTCTAATCTAAATGCATGTATGAAAAACTAAAAGCATGAAAACATTCATAACACTTTGACACAAGATATGGTGACCCAGAAAACTTCCAAATAGTAAGTAAAACTAGGTTGGGGAGCTTTAGTAATATAGTATAAAGTTAGCTAGTTAAGGCTTACAATGATCACTTCTGATGATATGCCCTATTAGGAACAATAAGGACTGATAGGTCCAACTTGTAAAAGGATTTACAAAACATACAATGAAGTTTGCACTCGGTATAGAGATTTAAGAAAGACTATTAAGTCTACCTTGTGAAAGGATTTAATTGCCCCACCTGTTAGGATGAACCAATGGCTAATCTCTGATCTACAACTTTGACTTGCTAGTTGAGATTCCTTTGGAGTGTAATGATCACCTTGTTGTGATAGATAAATATTTGTTGCTCCTTATACTACTTGTAGCCTTTTTACTTCACACTTATGCCCTTAGCGTGTCTCATATTCATACCACTCATATTCTCTTTTGGATGTGATACAATACATAACATACATACCAATCTAGATTACAATTCATCAAAGTTAGCCACTATACAAGTTTTACCAAAATACACAAATTTGGCACAACTACTGGAACTCAGGTTCTGAAGACAAATAACTATTGTCAACACTTGGCATCATCATGCTCTTGGTAGACATAGAAGCTTAGTCCATACTAATCACTTCCAAGTAGTCTGAACTTGATCAGAATTGGTGACTCAGTGAACACTGTGACACTTGACATATAAACTAAATTACTTGGTTGATACTATATAGCTTGGTCAACACTATCATGGTGAGCTCAGTATAAACTGAATCATTTGGTTGACACATCCCAGCTCAGTCAACACTAGATTCGCATCACTAAAGCTACAAACTTAGTAAACACTGGAGAACTTGGTTTGCACTAAGAAACTCGGTAAATGCTATGAAGCTCAATTTACACTGATAATAATCAACTTAGTAGATATTGGTTAGTGTGAATTGAATACTATTTCTAGAACTTGGTAGAAGTTGAATTAGTTAGTTAACACTATATAATGCAAGATAAGCTCAATAGCTACTAACCATTTGATTAAGTGTGTGTCACTAGTAAATGCACTTGACTATAATGCCAACAATGTATATATATATATATATATATATATATATATATATATATATATATGTGTATGTATGTATGTATGTATGTATGTATGTATGTATGTATGTATGTATGTATGTATGTATGTATGTATGTATGTATGTATGTATGTATGTATGTATGTATGTATGTATGTATGTATGTATGTATGTATGTATGTATGTATGTATGTATGTATGTATGTATGTAAATAGAGAGATTTGGGCACAACAAGAAAATAATAAAACTCACTCAACAGGTAGCATGGCCATAGATGCGATGGAAATGCCTATCGGTAAGTAGATTCCTCTTTTTCTCTCTCATTTTTCATGTTTTTATTTCACTTGAACTATTATTTCTTAGGGGGAATTTTTTAATATTGGATTCATTTTATGTAGGAGGTGATGAGGACATTCCTAGATGTACCCATGTGATGAATTTCTTGTGAGCAATGAAGATGGACTTCCCCTGAGAGTAGCAAGAGGTGATGAGGACATTCTAGGTGCTTTAAAGATTGATCATTTCTTAAAGATTTTAGATGTTAATGAGGAATTTAAATGTTTGGGGGGGGGGGGGGGGGTAGAGGATGAGCTTCAACCTTTATGTATTTGGCCCTGATTAGTAGAGAATAATAAGCTGTTCTCAAAACCAAGTGAAGATCAACATTAACCTATGCTTATATGACAACTAATTGTGCGAAACTCTTGGTTTTAGGCAATGCAAAAGGAAGCTATAGTTCAATATGCAATGTCAATTCATATGCATATGACATCAAGCAGAGCTGAAAAACACAATATGAGGTTTGCATTTTTTTTTAGAGGTCTTTAATTAGATATTTTAAGTTATAGACCATCGCAAGCATTGTTAATGATGGTCTATAATTTTAAAAACTTAATAGACCTATTAAATAAATGTAATCATGTTGTGTTTTATCAGCTCTTCATGTTGTCCATACATCTAAATGCAACTACACATGCATTCTCAATTTAGAGTGGCATAATCTTATCTTGGAAGCGATGGAAAAATGAGATGCATTAGAAGATGAGAAAATGATGTCATTTTTGCAGGTTTGGAACCTTTTTTTATACTTTAAACATTGATCCTTTCTTAAATATTTTAGATGTTAATGAGGAATTTAGATGTTAGGGAGGGGGTGGGGGTGGGGGTGGGGCCAAATGAGCTTCCACCTTCACATGGTTGGCCCTGATTAGTAGAGAATATTAAACTATTCTCAAAACCAAGTAAAGCTCAATATTAACCTATGATTGCATGATAAATAACTGTGTGAATCTACTATGAGCTACGAGAGAATCATAGCTATTCAATATTTTCCACCATTTTTTATTATTATTAATACATCACATCATCGCAATTATGATTACCACTTTGGACAGCTAGTCATTGGTCTTGCAACATTCTTGTCACATGACCATCTCAATTGTGATGACCATTTCCAACAGCTTTCCATGGAACCCATAGCATTTATGTAGTAAAAATGTCACAATTGCAATGGTGTCTTTGACAACTTTCTATCACAATAAAGATAGTGAAAATGAACTCTTTTCTAGTGACTTAGCCCAATTTACAATAGTTGTGTCTCTCACAATTGCAATATTCTCTGTTTCCATCACAAATTGTGAAGGCAAAAGCTCAAAACTTGTCTGATGAGAGCCAATTCCTCATGATGTCAATTTGGTGATGGTTGTTTGTCGCAATTATGATGACCTAGTTTGCAATTCTATTTCTAGTACTTTTGCCAATATGACTTTCTAGTATCTCCTCAATCTATGTAACCGAAATAGCTACTCGAATACTCCACTATTCTTCTACAACTTCATCTCTATCACCTCCTTCATAATACTCTTTAAAATTTGAAATATTAAATACTAGTGAAATATTCAATTCAGCAAGCAACTCCACTTCATACACATTTCTAGAATCATGCCTTTTCACTATCTTGTACGGTCCAAAAATTTTCATCTTCAGCTTATTATATGTACCCACTAGAAAATGCTCCTTTCTCAAATGAACCATGACTTCATCTCCAATCTAAAATTTCTTATATCTCCTTTTCACATCTAACTTAGACTTATATTGTGTATTCATCTCTGTTATGTGCTTCCTTACCTCCTCATGGATGTTCTTCAAATGTTTAGCAAAATCTTTTGCTTCAGCACTACTTATCTCTCCTTTATCCAACTGCCTCAATTCAAAAGAATTTCTAGGACTACTCCCATATACAATCTGGAGTGGTGATTTACTAGTACTCCTATTGAAAAAATTATTATATGCAAATTTTACATGTGGTAAAACCATATCCCATCCTTTTGGTTTATCTCCAACCAAGCATCTCAACAAGTTTCTCAAACTGTGATTCACAGCTTTTGTGTATCCATTAGTTTGTGGATGATGTGATGAACTAAACTTCAAAGTTGTTCTCAACTTCTTTCACAATGTATGCCAGAAATACCTGTTGTGGTTCCACAATGCATGCCCCATTCCCCACTAGGAATGGGGACCCCCTACCTTTTCTTTTAGATCTTTGGACTCAAAATTCAAGATCTTAAAAATTCAAGAAGTTGAAAGAGTAAAAGAAAAAAACCAAAAAATTCAAAAAATCAAAGTCATAAAAAATATAAAATTTGGAAAAAAAATGTGCCACAAAGTATGTCGCACGCACAATGAACTGTGTGTATGCCAAACACATCATGTGTACACAAGGTGTCGTGCATGTGCCTAATGCATTGTGCATGCATGGTGACATGCACGCAAGGTGCTACACGCATGTCATATGTGTCACTTATGTGCTTCATTTGCATCGTGCGCACCATAATGCGTCGCATACCACACTAGACACTCTGCTCCTCTACACATTCATTCGCACCACACACACCACTATGCCTCCCATTCACCTCTTACGTGCCGCACAACTATTTTTTAGTGTTTTTCATTCTGGTGTCATTAGGGTGTGTCTTAATTAAGTATTTTTCAACTCTACAGACTAATATTTGCTTCTTTTTGTAGGTAAAAAAGGTATCTTTAAATTGTCAAGGTCATAAGTTTTGACTCAGAGCTCGAAAATCAGAACTGTTTACACTATTGGAAAGAAAAACTGAAGGTCTAATTTCAATCCCTAAAATAACGAGCCTTCAATTGCTAATTTTAGGGACCGATGAAGGTTTTGACTTGAAATTTTGAGCAGAAGACCTTCGAAAAGCCATTTAAAAATGCCTAAAAAATCTTGTGAAAAAATATGAAAAGTTTCAAACATTTGATCATTTGGATCACTTGGTTTCTTGTTGGGAAGTATAGGTCAATTGGAGAGAAGAAAAAGGTTGAAGATACAGAGGTTGGACATGAAGCAGAACAGTCTCCTCATCTTATGCAACTATTAATGACAAGATTCAACACAGTTGCCTTGGGATTTTAGATTGAAGAAGTAGGAGTTCAAGTTTATGAAAGTGATTGGCTATAAAGAGGGTATAAATCATCAAAAATGGGCAAAGTATGTACACAAAAAGTGATCTAAAACCCCATTTGAGCATAACCCAAAAATTGTTTTCAAATTTGACAACTTTAATTTTTTGGTGATTTGAGCTATCAAGGTGTGCAGCTCCATAGGTAAGCAGGTCCACAGCTCCACATTTTTCAGGTGCGTAGCTTTGCAAGTATGCAAGTCTATAGCTTCACATTTTTGAGGTGCACAGCTTTGTAGGTACATAGGTCTGTAGCTCTGCAATTTAGAGGTGCGCCGATAGTTAACTACTAGTTCAAAAAATAGTGCTTTCCATGGAACAAGAACACATTCTAATGACAGTTGAACTTCGACACATGCCTAGTGAAGGATCACCTTTATTTTTGGCACCTCCAAACACTCCTATTTTGATTAAGGCTTCCTCCTATTTTCTCTCTCAAGCTTTCTCTATTTTTGACATGTAAAGGTCTCATGTAACTAATAAATGAATAAAATATGGATGAAGTCCCTCTAAGCACCAAATTAATGGTTAGTTTGTATATATTTAGTTTTTTAAAATGTTTTAAAAGCATTTTATTGCATGAAGATATCTCTCACTCTCAACACAAATTAAGGAGACAATTTCTTATAAATACCCCATTACAAAATGTAAAAAAGGTTGTCGTTATTATGCAATAAAATTATGCTTTTGGTGCTCGCATTTGGAGTGTAGTCATTCTTGCCTAGATGTGTCATTTTTTTGTGAATTTTATTTATAAAATTATGATTGAGCCAAAGGTTTATTGCATTGAATCTGGTTATGCAATCTTTTAGTTTTGGTGTTTTCTACAGATTTATGAATTTTGCTGACGTAATGAGCTTGAGGAGAGATCATCAAATTCTGCCTACATAACTCTTTGTCTTGCATGGGTGCACTTTCCATGGCCTTGCAATTTGATGAAGAGTGAAATATCATTTGGTTACTGAAATTTCCCATCGATGATTGCATCAGTGCATTCTAGGAAAAGTTGCTCCTATTATCATTGGTTTCCTACTGATTTCTTCAAAAGTTTAACTTGTAGCATGTTGTTTTTTGTAGCTTATGTCCATTTAGGATTTCAATTTCATGTTATTTGCTTTCAACTTCATTATTTTCTTTTCTAACCCCTTGTTCGAATAGGAACTCATTTTAGTTGAACTGTTAGATTGCATTCATTGGAAAACTAGAAAATATAAAAATATTGTTCTTTTGTGTGTTATTTTGAGATAGAAAACATATTTACTCTGTTATGATATCATAGTAGAACCAGCAAAGGCCTCCTCATGAAAAATCACATTTATCTTCAACTGAGTAGATTTTGGTACGTCAAAAGACAAATACTTAACCTTGGAGTTGATCCCAAAAGATTAGCTTTTCAAGAGAGGAATTATGCAATGGATTCCTATCATTGACCTCATGTAAAATGACCACCCAAAAATACCCAACAAATTTGGTATCTCGATCTAAAACTATACTCTTTGGAAAACCATTAATCTCACCACTTCTTTGAAAAATAACTTTGCTACATGAACAACATCACTAGTCTTCTTGCAAGGAATAAAATGTGTCATCTTTGAAAACTTGTCAACCACCACAAAATAGAATCATGCCCATGTTGTGTCCTTGGTAATCCAAGAAAAAAATCCATGCTGATATCCTCCCATGGCTTCTCTGGTATAGGTAATGGCTGATAAAACCTTGTATTCTACTTCACTCCATCTGACATACTCAGCAATTTTGTAAAAACTTCATCACATCTTGCTACAATTGTATCTAGTAGTAATTTTTAGCAACCAAGGCTATGGTTTTATCTCTACCAAAATGTCCAACCAATCCTCCACTATGCTTCTTATTGATGAGATTCTCTCTCATTGAACTTCTAGAAATGTACAACTGGCTTCCTTTGAACAACATATTATCCTAGATCATAAAATCCAACCACTTTATCCTATCAAGCGTAACAAGTTCTATACAAGCCTTCCACACTTCACCAAAATTAGGATCATTTGGATACAAAGTACTAAGTTCCTTGAACCCAACCACCTCTATCTGCATTTATGTTAGCAAAAGTTGTCTTCTACTAAGAGCATCTGTAACTGTTCTAGACTTCCCACTCATATTTTTCAAAAAAAATGTATAATTCTACAAAAACTCAACCCACTTTAAATGCCTTTGGTTTAATTTTCCTTGACTATTCAAATATTACAAAGCTTGATGATCAGTATACAAAACAAATTCCTTGGGAAGAGGATAGTGTCTCAACTTCTTCAATACTTGAACTATAGCGTAAAATTCTTGATCATACACAAAATATTTTCTTTTTACATTATTCAACTCCTCACTAAAATAAGCAACAAGTCTACCTTCTTGACTCAAAACAACTCCTATTGTAGTACCACTAGCATCACAGTCTACTTCAAACACCTTGTTAAAATTAGGAAGTGCTAAAATAGGTTGCTCAATAACTTTCTATTTCAATAGATTAAAACTCTTATCTGCTCCTACAGTCCACTTAAATTCTTTCCTATCCCCTCTCATTGTTTTAATCAAGGGTCCACAAATACTACTAAAACTTCTTGTGAACATTTTGCAAAATGTAGCCAGTCCATGAAAAGATCTTACTTTTGTCACACTCCTTTGAGTAGGCCATTCAAGGATAGCCTTCACTTTCTCTATGCCCATTTTTAGACCTTCTCCTAAGACTACAAATCCTAGGTACACCAACTCCTTTACAAAACTACACTTCTTCAAGTTTATCAATAACTTTTCTTCCCTCAACTTATCAAACACCTTGTGAATATGAATCAAATGCTCCTCTAATATCTTACTAAAGAACAATATGCCATCTAGATAAACAATGAAAAACTTACCCAGAAACTCCTTTAGTACCTCATTTATGAGCCTCATGAAAGTGTTTGGTGCATTGGTTAACCCAAAAGGCATGACTAACCACTCATATAGTCCTTCCCTTGTCTTGAAAGTAGTCTTTCACTCATCACCTTCTCTAATACGAATCTGAGGGTACCCACTCTTTAGATCTACCTTTGTGAAATACTTAGCTTCACTCAGATAGTCCATAATATCATCCATCCTTGGAAATAGAAATCTATACTTTATTGTAATCTTGTTGATAGTACAAGAATCTATGCACATCCTCCATTCTTCATTCTTCTTTGGTGCTAATACTACTGGTACAATACATGGACTCAAACTCTCTCGAATCAACCCTTTCTACAACAAATCATGAACTTTCCTATTCAACTCTTCACTTTTTGTTGGTATCATTTTGTGTACTACCTTGTTTGGAAAACTAGCTCTCGGAACCAAATCCATCTAGTGACTAATCTTCTTCATTGGGGGCAATCCATTAGGTACATTATCTAATTCAATATCAAAAAACTCTCTCAACATATTTGCAACTTCTATAGGTACCTCCTCTACTTCTTCTCTACTGTCTTTAGGAATTATAGCAAAACACATATGCTCATGTTTCATACCTTTAAGAAACTCTTTTCCATCAACAAACCATATTTTGGCAGCACTACATACCTTTTCCTCTTTATCCTTCAACGAATTCAACTTATGTTTCACTCTATCCTTAGTTAGAGTGTAGGTATTTTCCCACCTATCATGTACAGCATGCTTGACAAACTACCATGGCCTACCCAAAAATATATGACATATGTCCATAGGTATGATATTGTATAGTACCTCATCCTGGTAGCTTCCAATCTTGAACTTCACTGAGCACTACTCATTGACCATGACCTTGCAGTCATCTTGCACCCAAGCAATACAGTGTGGATGCGGGTGTTTCTACCTCTTCAGGTTAAACTTGGTGAACATTGTTTTTGACACTAGATTTTTAGTACTTCCACCATAAATGATCACATCACAACATTTATCTTCACATTTGCACCTTGTGTGAAACAGGCTCCTTCTTTGCTCAGGTTCATTCTCAACACTCAGCAGGACTCTTTAGTTAATTAGGACTTATCCTCTTTTAGTATCTTTAGAATGTGAGGATCTGGCATCTTCATCAACATGTGCAACTCTAGCCTAGCCTTCTATTCTTCAATTTGTCCTTCCTTGGCACAAGGTACATTCAAATGCTTTATGCCCGTCTTCTTCATAGTGAAAACATTTCCCATAGAAGCCTCCTCTTCTAGATTCTTGTCCTCTACCTCTTCATCTTTGACCTCTATTGTTTTGATCATGGAAATGATTAGAATTATTTCCCCTTTGCTTCTGATTGCTACTTCTAGCTACATCCTTGTTCTTTTAATCATCATTACAACCACCATAAGATCATCCACCAAATCTTCCACCATGATCTTTTCCACTACTCTTATTGTCAAACTTATTGCTCAATTTCTCGTCGACTCTTATGAAAAATTGGTATGCCTCCTCAATACTGCTCATTTGAACTAGACTTAGCTCATCCTAAATGCTAGGCTTTAACCCATTAAGATAATAGGTGACTTTCTCCTTATTAGCTTATGCATGACTAGTTCTAATGAGAACTCGATAGAAATCTTCAGTATACTCTTGAACAGATTTTTTTGCTTGCTTTAACCCTTGCATCTTTTTCAACAAATCAAGCTCATAATCCATAGGAATGAATTATCACTTTAGTTTATCTTTCATCTGATCCCATTTGGTGATTTTGTCCTTTCCCTTTCTATTTTGTTCCAACTAAACCTCTTGCCACCAAATCTTTGCATGTCCCTTTAGTTTTGCCTTCACAAACTTGACCCTATCAGAATCATTAATATCTTCATACTCAAAGTACTTCTCTAGTTCATTGATCCAATCGATTAGCTCCTCTCTTCCTCTAGATTTAGAACTACCTCTACTTTTTCATTTTCTTCTACTTCGTCCTCATCTTCACTTTCATCTCTTATATGAAGATTTATTCCTCTTCACATTTTTTCTTCCAATACTTGCATTTGCCTTTGAAGGGCTCAAAAACTCGTAGGTGTAACACCTACAGCTCTTCTACCACACTCTCTTCATGGAGGCATTTTTTGTTCTTCCACTAAAACCCTAGTACAAATAGCCTCACAATCGACAATTGGTCTACACGCTTAGCCCAAACCATGGTCCTAGTGTGAATTGCCTCATAGTTGGCAATCTATTCACACGTTAAAGAACACTAGCTCTGATAACACTTGATGTAGGGTGCTCCCATTAATACCATAAACTCATCACAGAAACAAGGAAATAATTGCAAATGCGAGAATAAAATATGGACTTCTTATTTGTGCCAAAAATGTAGAATTATAGAATTCATAAGTACAATATGCTAACCCACATGGATGCTTTTAGTACAATAATTTGCAAGACAAGTTGTGAACTATCACCCAGAGCTGCTCTAGACAATGTTCGGGCCTTTCTTAAATAGGCAGTTTTATGTCACCTGGAAAGGTTCTAGATGCTTAGACTTAATACCTAGGGCTGATAGATCCTAACAATACACATAGATTCGGCCAAATACATCTTTCACAAATTATTTTAGAAATTTTGGTAGCCCAACTTTTGAAGGCCATAACTCATGAATTGTTGCTCTGATTGGCTATTATAACCACTTTTTGTAAATGTCATCTCTTGATCTATAGGTTTAGAACTGTGCTAGTGCCCTTTCATCAAGTTTTTGGACCTCATCCGAGCACTCTAAGGCCTCCAATGGTTAGCCTAAAGATTGTTCTGCAAATTGTTCCATCAAAAATCTACAATAACTTCTCTGATACTTAAGCTAGAGCAATGAGATTTTGATGGTAAGCTTATATCTCTAAAATGAACCTTCCTATAGAAAATGAGAATATTTCAAGCTCATATGACAAACTTGCTAAAAATAGCAAGTTCCCATAAATAGTAACCACTCTATCTACTAGTCCTTATTAAAATAGAAAAGACTGAAAATAAAATTGTTTAGGGTGATGCAAGATTGCCTTTACACCCAAGATGCTCCTACATCAGTTTTGGTAATGTTTCTTTTATATGAATTTCACTGTGTGATTTATTTGGTAAATGATTTAATTATAATATTTGGGTTAATCATATAAGTAAATCTTATTTGATTAAAAAAGAAAATATTAAAGTATGAGAATATTTAATTATTTAAAAAACTAATTAAATATGTGCTTTAATTTAGAAGTCTTTAAAAGTCTAAAGTTAGAAGTCTAAATTTAGAAAATCGATTAAAGTGAAATTAGAATGTGATGATATTTAATTAATTAATAATTAAATAAATATGTACTTCAATTTAAAAGATTTAATTTAAAAGTCTAATTTTAGAAGTTGGACAAAACAATAATTAAAATATTAAAGATTTAATATTACTTTATTATAATCATTTATTTAATAATAATTAAATTAGAGTTGCATTTAAACAATGAGCTTTGATTATTATTACAAATTTAAATAATAAACTATGCTTTAATTAGTGCTTGCACTAATTAATAAATTAGAAGAAAATAAAATTTAAAATAATATTTTAATTTAAAATCTCTTTAAGTGTGTATGAAATGATTAAATAATAAAAGTTATTTTAAGGAGAGGCCTTTGCATGTTCAATAATCAGAAACCCTAGGTAAAGTTAAACTCTTTATTAAGAGATTCAAGCTCATATCTACACACAGAGATTTTGGAGAAAAAAATTTAGAATTGGATCAAAAAACTTTATTGAAAGTTTCAGAGGGTTTGGATTTGCATGCATCCACAAATTGTCTCAGATTTTAGCTGTGGTTTTGAGGTAAGGTTTGAAAACCGATTGTAGAATTTTATTGAAAGACCTATCTACTTTGTGTCTTCCTAAGTGTTTACATATTACTTATTAATTTACTATAGTGATTGTTGAATAAAGAATTATGTTGTAGATTTTGAAAAGAAAAACTTATTGACCAAGAAAACTTCGCTGGGGAAAATTAGAGAAAAACAATAGAAAATTATTATGATTGTATTCTTTTAAACCCCTTTAAATAATATAGGAAATATTTGATTATGAAAATTTGGAAGAAAATAATAAATTGAATAGTTAGGGTTTCAACTTTAAATTTGTCATTAGAACTATGTGATTATCATGAATTTTCTAAATATAGATAAATATTATTCTTATATATAAAATAAATTTAATTGCAAAAGTTATTGGAAATAGAAAAAAGATTAATTGAGAGGAAAGCACATAGTAACTAAACATATACATGCATGTGAAAATAAATATGTTAAAAATAGAAATTTAAGTATAGTATGATTACATGCATCTAAAAACAAATATGCTAAAAATAGAAAGATGAGTATAGTATGGTTACATGCATGTGAAAAAAAAATGCTAAAAATAGAAAGCTAAGTATAGTGCAGTTACATGCGTGTGAAAATAAATATGCTCAAAATAGAAAACTAAGAATATTATGGTTGCATGATTTGAAACATCAAAGACATGTGAAAAAACTAATTGCATGTGTATTTTTATTTTATATAATTTAATTTTCAGATTTATTTATTTTTAAAATAATAATAATAATTTATTAATTTCTAAAATTAAATAAACATTATCCATTTAGTTATAAAGTGAATGCTAGTATTAGTGATTATTTAAGTCGAATTAAACTCTTACTTACATATTAATAAAAAAATTATTATTAATGCAAGAGGGACGTTAGTAAATAAATATTTAGAATTTTATTATATTTTAAGAGAAGTTGTGGTAGAGTTCACTTTGTAATCATCTAGTTTAATAACTATTTGACTTTATAAGAGAAATTATAAATAATTTAATTAAATTTATAATTTTATCTCTATTTTCATTATGAATTAAAGGAATATTAAATGTTAATATTGGACTTAAATAGAAGTCAAACTAATATTTTAGAAATAAAATTGATATTAATATTTAATCTAATAATATACATTTATGCTATTAATTAAATCATTTATGATTTAAGATTATTTAAATTAATAACATGATATTTTATATGCACAAAAAGATTGGATATTTAAATACTTATTGTTTTAAATAAGTATATTAGCATAACAATTTATATTAACATGTATATTCTTACTTTATTTCTAAACACATCCTTATGACCCAAAATAAACAAGAGAAATTGGTGGAATTAAATCATGCGGCTGAAAACTATGTGTTTTCTAATATTTTATTTATAGTCTTGTGATGTTTATTTCTTGATAATTTTTCTTTGTGGGTTGTTGAGTTGGCCAAGTTAGGATGTGCATTAGAAGCATTTTTGAGATTTCTTTTATAACTATTTGGCTAGATGTCATGATGAACTTTATGGTTTGAATTGAGATTTATGTTTAATGAGCTTTATGCTATTGAGCATTTATGAGAACTTGAGTTTCGAGAACCAATGTTATTTTTTGGGTTACCTATTAAGGAACCAAAATCAATCAATATTACTCTTGTGGTATGAGACACTATTGTGGTTTGTGACTTTTGGGAAGGTAGTCTAGGTGCATGTCTATGGGAGTGGTTTGCAATGGGGACTAGGGCCCAAAGTGGCTACTAGGGTAACTCATTGTAAGTTGTGCAACAAGTGATAACATAGTAATAAAAATATCTTGCCTAGCCCTTTCCTTGAGATACATTAAAATGATAAGTTAGAGATTTTTTCTCATCCATGCCTTGAGTGCTTGTATAGACTAAAGATGAGATGGAGATGATTCTTTGAGAGCTATGACTAGTTTCTTCATCTCAACGAGAGGGTATTCTAGTTCTACATGGAGTCACTAAGGAGTTGTAGTCTTGAGAGACTACCAGGGTAACCTTAGAGTTGGCTCATGTGATGACAGTCCATAGTATGTAGCCTAAGTCTCCTTCATATTTTTTTTCTAATATTTGTCTCTAGTGGTGTACTTGTCTGATATTACTTTTGATAGTGCATTTATTGTGATTGATTACTCATTGATTGGATGCCATTTATTGTTGATAATTGACTTTTATTAATGAATGATCAATTATACATTGGTGGTGTTTTTTATTGTTGGAGTTAGTGATTGATGGTTTACTTTTATTGACGACAGTTGTTATATGTTGGTTATTGTGCTTGTGACACTTGATATTGGTTTGGGGTTGGTTGTGTTTTTTTGGGTTTTGATACTTGATTTATATTTGGTATTTGTATGTTGACTTGGTATGAGATGTTAGTATTGGAATAAGTGTCCTTTTGATTTTAATTATCTCATCTTCTTGAGTAGTTTGTGTTACCTTTGAGGTAGTTTTGGCTATCAAGATTCCATGTCTAGGATTATTTTATGATTTGATTATCTGTCTGTGGATCGTGCATTATCTCTTCTAGATAGTGGGAGTGTAAGCTTGATTAGGTGACTATGCAATTGGGAGGTGGTGTATTCTTACCATTTGGGTCCCCCTTAGATCAATAGATATTGGATGCTCCTTGATATATTGGTACCATTAGATTATTCATCCTCTTATCTTGAAGACTTCTATTCATATGATGTATCTATGTATCATGTGTTTTGAGATCCTACAAAATTTTGTATTATATATTGATGTACTTGTATCTATTTTCACATACTCTATGACATGTGCAGCGGATGTTATTCATTAAATGTGCTTTCATATTATTAGTTGTACTTATGCATTTTCTTATATGACTATGTATGTGTTTATTCATTTTATGATTATGGACATTGTAATTGAAACTTAAACTTATTAATAAAATTTTCTTAAATGTGACTCAACATGAAGGAACCCGTGAGGAATTGAAATTGTATTTGTAATTGATTGCATGTTCTTGATGTGTATGTATATATTACTTCTGCATTATTGTTACTGTGATGCTATTTAAACTTTTTCTTTAAAAAAGTAGTTTAGTAAACTTTGTAACATATTAGGTTTATTTCTTTTGAGTTCCCAAATAGGGCATTACATGGGTAGCATTTCTTAAAGAAAAATCTGAAGCTTTTGACAAGTTTAAGATATTTAAGAATAGAGTTGAGAATGAATCTAGTGTTAAGATAAAGTGTTTAAGATCAGAGAGAGAGAGCGAGAGAGAGAGAGAGAGAGAGAGAGAGGGAGAGAGAGATCTAGAAATTTTAACATCTTTTTTGAAGAGAATGAAATCAGTTGATAGCTATCTGCACCTAGAACACCTCATATTAATGGGATTGTTGAAAGGAGAAATAAATTAGTAGCAAAAGAAGCTAGAGAAATGTTATTTGAGAATGATGTCTCAAAGACATTCTAGAGAGAAGTAGTTAATACAATAATGTACACTTTGAACAGAGTACAAATCAGACAAGGTATGAGAAGGATACCTTATAAATTATGGTTTGGTCATTCATCATCAATCAACTATTTTAGAATATTTTGGAGAAAATGTTACATTAAGAGAGATGATTACATTGGTAAGTTTGATCCTAGAAGAGATGAAGGTATGTTTCTTGGCTACTCATTAAAGAGAAATGCATACATATGTTTCAACTATAGAACTAAGATAATAGTTGAATGCACAAATGTAAGAACTTATGAAAAGTTTGGTACTAAAGAAAAAATGTAAGATTATAATTCTAATGAAGAAGAGGATAATTCTAGAATTGTTAAACAAAATGTTGAAGTTTTCTTTGAGATGAACAATGACTTGTAGAATGATGTGCTATCTATTGAGCATAAAGAAGAGAAGAGGTCTAAACATAGAGATGAGACAAGAGTTGAGATGTCAACTCCTGCCTCTAGTAGAAATATGAAAATAAATCGCCCTCCAAAGAAAATAATTGGGAGTAAAAATAAAGGTGTAATGACAAGGAATAGAGTGAATGAGGAATTGTGTCTAATTTCTCAAGTGGAACCTAAAATTGCAGATGAAGCTTGTAAAGATAATCATTGGATTCAAGCAATGAAAGAAGAACTGGATCGGATTGAAAAGAATGAGACATGGGAGTTAGTTCCTAGACCTAAAGACAAGAATGTGATAGGAACCAAGTGGGTATTCAAGAATAAGATGAATGAACAATGAGAAGTTGTGAGAAACAAGGCTAGGCTTTTTTGTAATGGTTACCCACAGCAAGAAGGTATAGATTATTAGGAAACATATGCACCTATAGCTAGAGTGGAAGTAGTAAGGATGTTCTTGGCTTATGCAGCAAGTGAGAATTTCAAGGTTTATCATATGGATGTCAAATCATCTTTTCTGAATGGAGAACTTTAAGAAGAAGTCTACATTGAAAAGTCTGATGGATTCCCTATGATATAAGAAAAAGAGATGGTATATAGACTGAAGAAATCATTGTATGATATTAAGCAAGCACCTAGAACCTCATATGCAAGGTTGGATAGGTATTTGACAAAGATTGGTTTTGTTAAAGGTACAATAGATGGTAATTTCTATTTAAGACAAGTTGATAATGGTTTATTTATCATTTTAATTTTTGTGGACGACAACATATTTGGAAGAAATGATAAATAAAGTGATAAGTTTTTTGAAGAGATGAAAAATGATTTTGAAATGAGCATGATAGAAGAGATGATGTTTTTCCTAGGATTGTAGATTGTGCAGAACAATGATGGGATATTCATTTCACAAGCCAAGTATCTAGAAGACTTGTTGAAAAGATTTGAATTAGAGAGTTGCAAACCTATTGGTACACCCATGATAATTGGTCATAAATTATCTAGAAAAGATGAGACATCTATAGTTGAGCAAAAGAAGTATAGATCTATGATTTGAGGATCGTAATATTTGATGCACGCCAAACTAGATATAGCAAATGCAATTGGGATTGTAGCTATATTTCAAGAAGATCCTAAAGATTATCATTATGCAACAATGAAGAAGATATCCAGATATTTGAAAGGAACATATGATTATGGAATTTGGTATGACAGATCAAGTGATTTCACTTTGTGTGCATATAGTGATGCAGATTAGGTAGGCAGTATGGATGATAGAAAGAGCACCAATGGTGGAGCATTCTTTCTTGGAGGAAGATTGGTTTCTTGGCTAAGAAAGAAACAAGACTGTATTTCTCAAAGTATAGTTGAGGTTGAGTATGTTGTAGCTGCAAATAATTGTAATCAAGTTATGTGGATGAAGAAAATGTTGAAGGATATTGGGATTGAGTTTATAGAACCTGATATCATTTACTGTGATAACATAAGTACATGAGTATGTCTAAGAATCATGTATTACATTCTAAGACAAAGCACATATCTATCAAGTATCATGTTTTGAGAGAAAAGATAGCAGGAAAGGAGATTAGATTGGAGTGTGTTAGTACTAAAGATCAAATTGTAGATATATTTATGAAGCCTTCCCTAAAGATATAATGTAGGAGCATCTTGTATTAGAAAATAAAGAGAGAATTTTTTTTTTAAAATTGTGGAGAGAGAAAGTGACGAAAATTAGAAGAAAAAATAATAAACTAAAAATAAAATAAAATAAAAGAGAAAAAATGAATTTTTATTTTTTAGATGCATAGGTGGCATAAATAGAAAATTAAATTAAAATGGTTGTCATTCCATTTATCAAGGTGTGTAGGTGGAATTCTAGAAGTTTGTGGACATTTTATTAAATCATGCATTTAATATTTGTTGGGCCACATGCTAGTGCTTAATTGTATTTGGGTGGGAATTAAATATTTGTTGGAAGGGAGTTACATTTACCTTTTATCCCACATTGGTTGTGTTGGTAACATCTTGGGCGGTAAGTGCCTATTTAAGCAATCCATATGAGCATCTCTAATCAAGCTTCAAGGTGTGATCTCTTCTTAGTAGAAGCTCAAAGAGAAGGAGGAAGTAAAAGAGTGAGTTTTTCTGAGTTTATGGATAGAGTGCAAATGTGAGGTAGTTTATAGTAGGACTGTGGTGGTGTTTTGAGTGTGTGGATAGAGCATCAAATATGAGGTAGTTTACACTTGGATCTTGGATAAAGTTGGAGAAGAGCTAGTGGCTACGGTTTAGAAACAAAGAGATCATTTCATGTCTTGCAAGAACAAGTTGAGATCTTGGAGGTTTCTACCAAGTGTGGATATAGAGTAGCTTGGGTTTGGATTGGATCTTGAGGGATCTTGTAGAACTTTTATTGTAGTTTCTATTGTATTTGGCTATAACTGGGAAGGCCTTATAGCTCGTCACATTGCATGTAATAGTTATTTTATGAATAAATTATTGTAATTTGGTATCAGATCTTACATTGTTGCTTCTTCTTGTTGTGTTTACACTGCATGGTTATATTGTTGGGGGCTAGGACATCTCCTTTGGGGATTCTCCTACCTTGTGCTGTGTCAAATGGTACCAAAGCACAGTTTTTCCTGAGCAGGTAGATAGATCGTCGAAGATGAGGCAATTTGCACTAGGAATTGGGTGGAGAAGTAGATCTGATTTGATCTTGATCTAGTGGTGGATTTTCTTTCTAGATTCCTAGATCTCTTGGTTTCAAGGTGGAAAATCATGGTTTTGATTTGTAATTGCAAAGGGCTTATAGATTGATCAAAGGATGTGAAGATGGAAGATTGATCTTATTGAAGCATGATCATAGAGAGTTTGTGGATTGTAAATTTGTGGTCCTAGACTTGTGATGTGGTTCCTGATTATTCATGCAAGGTGGTAGGTTGCGATCTAACTTGCAAACAATTTAGTTTTTTCACAAGGAGCATGGGAAGGATTTGTTGCAGAGGGTTTATGAAGATCATGGAAGATGGCTCTGAGAGGATTGGACCCTGAGATGATTGAAAATATTTGTGATGTGGTGGAGAGGAATTTTTCTAAGATGTTTGCTTGGTTTGAAGCTAGTTTGGTTGATCGAGCTAAGGAGGTGGTTGCTCAATTTGGAACTAGTTTGGCTGATTGAGCTAAGGACAAGATGAGGAAAGAATTTTGTAGATGTTTGTGGAGCTGGAGTCTACTAATCTAGAAGAGATTTGTTTGGTTAGTTAAGAGACTTGTTCATGAGAGAAGATGGCATAGCAAGGTCGAGGTGGAAGAGGTTGGTTTTGTTGATCAATTTGAGGAGCCTAATATAGAACTTGCAAAGCAACTAGAGGTTGTTGCTGAGGATTCCTAATCTTGTTGATGTTGAGATGGAGATTGGTTTTCATGATTAGTTCATTGAGTCTAACATGGATATTATAGAGCACTCAGTCATCGATGATCCAGTTGTTGTTGGTAGTGACTTGTATGTTACAGAGCATCTTGTTGTGAGTAATGACAACTCTAGTGTTGTGAGTTTGGAATGTTTGGAGATATATGTATTTCTATTGATATGGAGTTCGTTGCTACTAGTGTGGATTCACTAGTTGCTAATATGGATAAGGGTTTTTTGATGAAGCATTATATTCAGTTTCTTCCTGGGAGTGAGCATGCTGATTGGATGGTTGAGATTTTGGTGTTTGATAGAGTGATGTAGATGTGGATGATTTTCATGTTGATTTTCTTGTCCCTAATGGATTGGAAACCTTTGGTGAAGATGAAGATGGCTGCATACATTTCTTTTGGCATCAAAGTGTGGGACACACTTTTCTATCTACTTGGGAAGTTCGATGTAGGAGCATCTTGCATTAGACAATAAAGAGAGAAAAAATTTAAATTAAAAAAATTATGGAGACAGAAAGTGACAAAAATTAGAGAAAAAAATAACAAAATAAATATAAAATAAAATAAAAGGGGAAAAGAAGAAAAAAGGAATTTCTATTTTTGAAGTGCATAGGTGGCGTAAATAGAAAATTAAATAAAAATGATTATCATTCCATTTATCGAGGTGTGTAGGTGGAATTCTAAAATTTTGTGGACATTTTATTAAATCATGCATTTAATATTTGTTGGGCCACATGGTAGTGCTTAGTTGTATTCGGGTGGGAATTAAAAAATTAAAGTGACCAAAACAAGGGGGTCAACCCTTACAGACAAAAAGCTGGTAACCAACACACTACTAATAAAAACCAATAGAAGACATTACATCATCAATGAACAAAAATAATAGCCAAAAACACCTTGCAGTAACTTAACAACTATAGTTCTGACCATACTACAAAAGTTCAAAGTATTAACTAACTTTTGACATAAGAAAACCAACCCAACCTAGAAATAGGACACTACCATATACAATAACTTCTAATCTATAGTTGAGATCTATAGTACTAATCATACTACTTAAGTTTAGAATAATAATTGTTGGCACAAACAAGCCAACCCAAGTTTGAGGAACAACTATAGACCAATAAACCATGTAGCGGCATAAAAACCAAAAAACAATGAGGATCAAAAGATCCCCCAAAACTACCATCCTATTTCTCATCATTTTCCTTTCCTTTCCCAACTAGTAGAACTTGAGCCCAATCATTAGCTAGAAACTTATAGAGGAGCTTGTTAACACCCATGTTCATTCCTAATTCATCCTTCTCTTGTGCTAGCAATTGGAGGGTGGTACCAGTAGCATGAGTGACCTTTAGTAAAAAATTAGAGGATTAGAATCCCTCCTCTAAGAATTTGACCCTTTGATCCAGCTAAGTAATTGCATCCTTCCATTCCTCCTCCTTCTCCTTGTTTTCTATTTCCACCTTCTTATCCCCCTCATTAGTTTTTGTCACTTGGTTGTCATCTTGCAAAACCTACAGATTAGTAAAAACCTTGTATTTTTCCTTAATTGGAGAGGAAATGGTGATAGAGTAGGTATCCATTTTGCTACTATCCTCACAAAAGGTAATAGGTTGCAGGGTAAAGTTGGTTGACACATGAGTAGTCTCAGTTGTGATGGCATTACTTGCAGACACTTGAGTGTTGTCAATAGACATTTGGGTATTATCAAAAAAATTCTCACTTTTTTCTTTCTCCTCTTTCTCTTTTTCTCTATTGGAGTTAGAATGTTTCTCCTCCTCTAGCTCCCTTCATTTTTCTCAGAGCTCTCCTCTTTCACCTCTTTAACCCTAAATCCTTTAGAATTTTTCTTATGCCTTGCCTAGGTTTTTGCAAGCCTTCCCGACCTCCTCCTACCTTTTCCTCCTCCCTCCTCTTCTAAATCCTCCACTTCCACCTCCAATTTGTCAACCTTGATCTTTTTACAACCTTTTTGTTCAATAACCAATTCTGCGTTTTCTTTTTCTTATTATCTCTACTAGGGGAAGGGCGTGAAGTGTGGATTTTGGTTCCAATGTTGGTATTTGGAGGGGAATTTTGATGTTGGTGCTAGTTGTTAGCCACAACAACCCTAGGGCAGTAGAGGGCAAGATGAAACTAGTAAAGTCTAAAGATCAAGCCCTGGTGGATAATGGTGAAATTATGCCCCTTACTCCTCTTCTCCCTAACAACTAGTAAAGTCTAAAGATCAGATTATCCAGTGTTAGTATTTTACCATGCTAAACATTCCACAAAAAAGAATTGATTTTAGGGAGGAGATTACTAATCTAGACTTTACTCCATATTGGGGGGAAGAGGTCCTTACTTAAGAGATGTTTGTAAGCTGATTTGACTATAAAATTGTCACTAGAAGTTAACTCCCATACCACTTTATCCTCCTAGATTATAATAGGTAGTCTTTGTGCTCCCAGCAACTCTTCCAACTCAATAAGAAGTTGAATATCCTCTTGGGAATATGTATCCTTTTGTAGTTTCTTCCGCTTCCTCTCCTGGTCAATATAATCCTCCACCTTCATTCCCATTTCCTCCTTCAAAATCTCCATTAGTCTTTTAAATTTTTTGTAAACCAACGATTCTCCCTTGTCCAATTATCCTCCCAGAATCTGATACTTTTCCCATTCCCCATTATCCACCTTGCCCCTTCCCTTAATATAATTTAGCTCTTAACAATATTCATCCATATTTTGGAGCCTCCTAGGAGATCATTGTTAAAGAGATTCCAAGTGAATAGGGAGTTTGATAGATATTTAGCTTTCATGATATTACTCCAATCTGTATTGTCTTCCCCCAACCTCCATCCAATCCTCAAAAGGGGAGCTTTATTCAGGTCACATGGTCTTCTCACTCCCAATCCCTCTGTCTCCTTTGGTTTGCATACATCCTCCTAGTTGACTAGACTCAATTTGTTCTTTTCCTCTATTCCTAACCAAAGAAAATTCCTCTCTATTCTCTCAATTCTGTCTACCATGTTTTGATTAATTTTAAATAGGGATAGAAAGTAGATTGGAATACCCTGAAGAGCCATAGAGAGTAACTATAGTTTACTAGCATTACTTAGAATTTTCCCTTTCCATCCTACCAACTTTTTTTTGGATTCTTTCAACAATAGTATTCCAAGAGTCATTGGTCACCTCCTTAGCGGTTAGTGGTAGACCAAGATAAGTATCCAAGAGGTTCGCTGACTGACAGCCTAAAATGTTCCTAATCTTCCTCTACATAAAAGCATCAATGTTTAAAAAATAATCTTACTTCTAGAGTAATTTATTTGCTGGTCTGAACTGTCTTCATAATTACAGAGAATACTCTTCCATGCCTTAGCTTCCATCATAGAGGATTCTCCAAAAAAGAAATGTCATCTACAAACTGTTGTAACACCTTAGTATCAGCAATAGTAGTAGGTTTAATCCCCTTAACACATCCTGTATTTACCAATTTAGAGAATGATCTCCCCAAAATCTCTGCTACCATAATAAAGAGGTAGAGATATAGTGGGTCTCCTTGTCTTAGTCCTCTCTCCACTTCAAAATTTCCCCAAGGGGATCCATTTAGAAGTATTGAATACTGAACCATAACCACCATCATTCTAATAAGATTTATAACTTTTCCATTAAACCCCACTCTTTCGAGCACATCATAAAGGAAGTCCCACTTTACCTTATCAAATGCCTTAGAGATATCTAGCTTGAAGGCCATTCCAAGTCTTTTATTTCTCTCCATTGAATGTATGATTTCATGAGTAGTTATCGCTACATCTAGAATTTTTCTTCTCGGCATGAACCCCTTTTGAGGTGTTCCTATGATGCTCTCAAGAAAGGGATTTGTCCTATTGACCAGAACTTTTGCAAAAATATTATACACTATGTTTCAAAGGCTTATAGGCCTAAAATCTAGAAGACTCATGGGTGTTAGAGACTTAGGGACCAAAGCAATAAAAGTCTTATTTATCTTTTTTAGCATCTCTCCCATTTTAAAGAAATCTTTGGTAGCCCATACCAGTTCACTTTTAATGACCTCCCAAAATTGCTGCAAAAAAGTAGGGGGAAACCATCAGGTCCTGGGGCCTTGTAAGCTTTCATAGAAAACACAACACACTTCACTTCCTCCTTCATGATGTTTTCTAGAATGCAATTATTTTCCACATCTCCAAGCACGTGTGGGATCGTATTTATCAAACTTCTTCTGATAACCTAATTTCCTATACTATCATCCTTATTATAAGCCCTACTAAAATATTCCACTGCATGTCTTCCCATCTCCTCCTAGTCCTTATATTCTCTTCCCCTTTCTCCTTCCAACCTATTAATTGTGTTCCTTCTTTTATGATTGGAAGCTAACCTATGGAAAAAGGTAGTGTTCTTGTCTTCCTCAATTAACCATTGGATCCTCAATCTTTGCTTCCAAAAAATTTCCTCCCTCAAAATGATGTCCTTTCATTTTTTTCTATATTCTTCCTCTTCCTGAGTAGGATTTTCTAGTTTATTTCCCTTAGCAATCTTCCCTTGAAGCTTTTTAAATTTTTCCTCCACTTCTCATTTGATTTTGAACAAATCTCCAAAGGAACTCTTAGCCCATCCCTTAATGCTTCTCCTTATATTATCTAACTTTTGATTTATTCTATACATTGTAGTGCCATCTATCCTTGTATTCTACCATTCTTAGATTCTATGTTTGAATTCTAGGTGAGATTTCCACATTATTGCATACTTGGAAGGTTTTGATCCTCCTTTTAAACTATCCTCCCAATGGAAGATTAAAGGGGAATGGTCAGAAGTAGTACTTGTGAGGTTCTCCAAATGGAAGTTACTTAACCGGTTCTAGTTCCTTGTCACCATCAGCCTATCTAGCCTAACTTGAATGAGATCACTTCCTTTTCTATTATTAATCCAAATAAATGGGTTCCCTCTCAACTCAACATCAATTAGATCCACTCATCCCATAAAATCATAAAGATCCTACAAGCTTTTAGGGAAATCTCTATTTCCTCCTAACTTCTCTGAGTGATAGAGGGGGATATTAAAGTCTCTCATACACATTAATTTTTTATCCTTCATAGTATCTATAATCCTTCCAACTTACCATAAATTTCCTTTCTCCCTATCTTATTATTAGAAGCATAGATATTAACAAGCCCCCATTTTTGGTTACTAGTTTGGAACTATGTTATTATAAAAAAAATTGTCCCTCCCTATTTCAACTCGTGTCATAGAGCATGGGTTCCACATGGTGACAATACCCCCTAAGGTTCCATCAGCATCCATATGCATGAGGGCAGCCCTAGGCCAAACATGACTAACTATTCTATCAAAATTAGCACTAGACATTTGTGTTTCTTGAATTAACACACAATCAACCTTTTCCTAAAATATACATTGTTTTAGATCATATTGCTTCTGGAGATTATTTAGCTCCCTCAGATTCCAAGAGAGGAATTTCATTTCTTACCTCTTATTACAATCTCCAGTGTAAGTTTCTTACCACTGGCCACATCCCTTGCTGCTTGTTTTGTCTTGGTTGCTCTGCTAGTCAGTCTTCTAGCTATCCCACATGTTCCTACATCTAGTTCCCCCTCCCCCCTTCTCTTCCTTTTGTGAACTTCCCATTCCCCATGATCACCATCTTGTGGTGAAGTGGGGCTTAGTTCCTTTTCAGCTTTCTCTAGACTTGCCATCACTTTTATTGTTATCTCTGTTGGAAAGGCTTTTATCATTCTTAGAGAGATGTATACTCTCTCTTGGGTAGCATAGTCTATAGCCATATGTTCTTGTAAGCCCTTTTCTCTCAAACTTGCTGGCAAACTAGGAAATGAGTGTTGTTCTACTATTTTACCTCCCTCCATCATTTCTCCTTTCTTAAGTTCCTCCAAGGGTGAACTTATTAATTCCTTTATCTCATTTCTAAGAGGATACTCTTACATTTTCTTCTTATCCTCTAAAGCTTCCCCCACTTTAGGTTCACTTTGCCCCTTAGATCATTTAATAGGGGTATCCTAAATCATGTTAACCCCCATATTTTATGTGTCAATAGTCTTCTCCTCCAATCTTGGAGCTTCTGAAGGTTCCCCAATAGTTTCTTTTACTATTCCTGAGGATCCTTCCTTTTGTTTATCCTTCTGCAATTGGACCTTACAGTCAACTATAAGATGTCCAAATTGTCCAAACTTCTAATAGAAAAACCCCACATTCTCATATTCTATGGGTTGATATCTCTCTCCCCATTTAGTTTTTGGTGTGACCATAGTCAAGAGGGCTCGATTCAATGCCACATTCACATAGAATCTGACATACACCAATCTTGATATTTGCACTGTCACCTTGTCCGTGGTAACAAAGTGACCAAAGGAATTCCCTACCCACCTTAAGATCTTCTCATCCCAGAATTCAAGGGGAATTCTAGGTAACCTTACCTAGACTGGAGCTAGCTTATTCAGCTCTATGCTAGGATCAAAGCCTGGATGCCACCTCGTTAAAGCAAGACAATGCTTTCCATAATACTAAGTTCCTGAGACTATAAAATTAATATACTCTTCTATAGTGAATTTCAAATAGAAAAGGTCACTTGCCATTGCAAAAATACCAACACTGCCCTTTATCTTCCATTTTTGGATAACTCTCTTACACACCATCTTGATCGTGGGTCTAAAGGCAACAAATCTGCCCACTACACATAGTTTGAGTCAAGAGGTAACGCTATCCACCAAAGTATCTGTGAGAGAAATTATTGGCCCATTAGCATTATGAGCAATCCTGGGATCCTCCATTGAACCACTAGCCACCTATGAACCCACTAGTGCATTCATCCAACCTCCAAGGGTTCCATCTATCATCTTCTATCTGCCTTCCACTAGACTACTAGTAGGTCCACCATTTCCCAAGAGAGTAGGGATAGAAAAAGTCTTCCCCTCCACCCCCATGGTGCCACTCCTATCTTTCGTGTCCTCCAAATCCTTGTGCAATGTTAACACCATCTACAGATTAGGGTAGGGTGGAGTTTCTAGAGGCCTAGGGCCTTCTATGAACGAATTCAAAATTTGAAAATGGGTGGCAACAAGTAGCAGAGTTGTAAAGCGGAGTTGGAAAATTCATTAAATATTTGTTGGAATGTAGTTGCTTTTACATTTTTTCCCACATTGGTTGTATTGGTAACATCTTGGGTGGTAAGTGCCTGTTTAAGCAAGGCATATGAGCATTTCTAATCAAGCTTCAAGGTGTGATCTCTTCTTAGTAGAAGCTCAGAGAGAAGGAGAACGTAGAGGAGTGATTTTTCCTAAGTCTATGGACAGAGCACCAAATGTGAGGTAGTTTATAGTAGGATTGTGGTGGAGTTGTGAGTGTATGGATAGAGTGCCAAATGTGAGGCATTTTACACTTGGATCTTGGATAAAGTTGGAGAAGAGCTAGTGGTTGTGGTTTAGAAACAAGGAGGTTGCTTGGTGGCTTGTGAGCATAAGTTGAGATTTTTGAAGTTTCTACTTGAGTGTGGATCTAGACCAGCTTGGGTTTGGATTGGATCTTGAGGGATCTTAAAGAACTCTTATTGTAATTGCTATTGTATTTGGTCATAACTGGGAAGCCCTTATAGCCTATCACATTGATGTAATAGTTATTTTATGAATAAATTATTGTAATTTCGTATCAGATCTTGCATTTTTGCTTCTTGTTGTTGTGTTTCCACTGCTTGCTTATATTGTGGGGGGCTAGGACATCTCCTTTGGGGATTCTCCTAGCTTGCACTACATAAAGATACTTTTGAGAACCTGAGAAGTATGCTTGGGGTTATGCCCTTGCCTACTTCTAAGTAGATGATGTAGAGAGTGCATTAGTCCAATGGTACAAAGCACTATGGTTATACTAGACTAAATGTTGATGCTTCCTATATGTGGGAGTGACTGGTATGTACTGAGTCATTGAGGACTTATAGTATTTGGTATTTAGTATTGAATAATGTCTTTGGACAATTAATCTGATTAAAGAGTTAGAAGATGTAGTTCTATATTCTAACAATTGGTATTTTTGTATTTGGTTGAGGCCTTTGACATTGATGTCAATGGGGGAGATAATTTTCATGAAAACCATCTCCTAAGCTATGGGGGAGAAGAACTCATAAGTATGTATGAGGAAGAGGTATCTATTTGTGGAGATTTATAAATATTCATGTAAAAGAAGCAAGAGTATGCACTTGATGTGCATCTGATGTATTGTGAGTTTTTAGTGTGAAGTGAACAATTGATGTCTATCAAGAAAGAGGATTTACATCTATTGTGTTGAGATGTTTTAGTGTGTGAAAAATTGATGCCAATTCTAGCATCCAAAAATCTCAGATTGATGAAGAGGATTTGAGATGATAGCAGCAACAACAGCACCAAAGTACAGTTTGGTATTCTTAGAACTTAGATATTTTTTATCTATGTTGACATCAATGCCAAAGGGGGAGATTGTTGGCATGAATTTTGATGACACTACATTTGGGGAGTATCCTAAGCATTGGAGAATATTGATATGTTGCATTCATGATTGTGTTTGTCATTGATGTCAACATAGCATGGTTTCTATAAAGATTGGGAGAACAATAGTCAAAGATCTTACTGGTATGGATAATGGTTTGATTTTCTAGTGATGCACAATTAAGGACATGTTATAGAATATTCCTAATGATTTGGTTAAGTATGCAAAGTCTAAGATGATGTAAGGGAGTTGTACCTAATTTAAAAAGAGCGGTATAGAAATAGAGTACTGGAAAACAACATTCTAATATTTGATTTCTATATTACATCTAAGATGTAATGAAGTTCATAGTCACATAGTGACAAAGGAAAGTCATGTGGTGACGTCAGTAAGTGCAAAAGCCCTAGTATCACACATGTGAAGTTTTGTATAGACTATGAGCCAATAGTGCTATTATAATTGTAATGTAATTAATTATCTTATTATAATTAATTGGGAAAGCCTCAAAGCTGACTCAAATAATTATTAATGGTATAAAGGAAAGTTGTTTCCCTTGTTTGTAATGAATGAGAAGTACTCGTATCAAGTTAGATGTGAAGTAAATTGTGAAGTGCAAAAAGAAGCATAATGCTTTTTGAATGTGAGTAAGGGGGGGTTAATTTAAATTCAAATTGAGAGATTCTTTCTTGTAGTAAAAATAATCGATTTTCTCTCAAAAGAAAGTCATCCACTTCAAATTTGTACAAAATTTTTTTTATAAGTGAGTGATATTTCCGGCATTCTCAAAAATACCACTGCAACCATTTAATATTTTTGACATACCAAATTTTCAATAGTAGTGATAATCTGATATCATCAGGATCTGAGTCCATCTCGATATAGTCCACAAATGTAAGCCAAGAACCATACCAATTTAAATTAGAAAAATTTATAAGCCTTTTATAAGATCTAATCATTTCTCCTACTCTCTCAAAGTAGTAGGAATTATACTGCAAAACTCTGATGAGATAGAAGTTCCTATAGAACTTAATCAACAATAAAGGAATTCTGGAGGAAATATAAAAGAAAAACGCAATTAAGATATAAAGAAAAATATCATATTCTCGAACATTATGTATATATTTCCATACAACAACATATGAAGGAGAATAAGTCTAGTTGATAGGATAGAGATAGAGGAAGAAAGTATAATTCAGTTCTATTATTCTACAAGGAATAATATAGAGATCATTTGGACAGTGGGTTCATTGGTCTTAACCTTGATCCACAACTCCTAATAGGATTGGCACAACTCCTAACAGGGATTTAAAGTCTCCTAACAAGGTCTCATATGTATTGAATCTTGTAACAGACTCCTAACAGGGTCTATCCTCTAACAAGGAATATTTATATCAGTACATCATCTTGTGGATACCATCCCCACTAGGATTTTTCTTCTACTCAAGGATTTCCCTAGTTAACATATCTAGTGTTAATTGCATATGCATATCTTGTTGTGGTTTCAATTTATATTACTCATATGGTTAAGTTTGTTTAAGGTTCATGTTTATGATAATAATTGGATAGCTGATGCACCCCCACCTCCCCTCCTGCCCCCCCTCCTTCTCATTTATATTAGTGGACTATATAGTCTAACAAGAGTACACATGGAAAGAGGTGGGGATAAATTTTTTTTGTTTTTTTTTTTTGTGGGGGGGAGGGGGATCAATCAAATTAAAGGTAGTTTTTAACATTGTTCCAAAGTTTTATATTGAATGTCATTTCAACTTATACCAAGTTAGTGTGGCTTTTTGGAGAGGATGGGGAGTATGGGGTGTGTTGGTGTTTTGAAATGTCACGGTTTCAAATTATCCTAATGAGAATAGAATACATCTAGGGGCAGCTACTTCCCACCTATAACATATCCTTTTAGACACTAGGCCAATTATAAGGTTGGACCCTTCTTCTACTTCAAGCTCTATAAAACCTAGGTGGGTGGACCTATAGATTCTCCATATGGTACAAATATTCAAAGCATACATTGAATCTAAAACAAACTACATAAAAACCCTTATATCTTATATACTTATGCAACGATCATAGACATGAAATAGTTAATGACATGACCTAGGAAATTGATCAGCTAAGTGAAGGAATCCTTTCAACAATTAAATGGAAAAGGAAATGGATGATTATAATACTGATTTTAGCAAATCCCCAAATATGCAAGAGTAAGAACAAGTTGATCATGTAGCTGGTCGGTGCCTTATCTATTGGACAGTTCCATAAATCACACACATATCTATGATACCAATGACATATTCCATACATTATGGTATCAAATCCATCTTATCATTTTGTGAATCAAACATTGGTGTTCATAAAGACCTCATTCTCATAGAATATTCTTATCAAATAACCAACAACCCTATCAAATACATCAAGCATTTACTTGGCTTTTCATTCCAACAACAAAACATATCAGACATATAACCTTAAGGGGATACAAATGGATCCAAGTTATTTATCCCTAAACCACACAACATTTCATATTATAGAGATAGGAGATGAGAATTAGGATGAAACTAAGGTGATTCTTGGTCATTGTATTCATTTTTTTGAAACTATTCATTCAAGGTGCATGCAAATAACTCCTAAAACCATTGAATAGATCAAAACTATCTATATTAGCTTAACTATTATTGTTCATATAAGAGAAATATGTTGAGGAATGTTTTAAAATCATAGCTCTAGATCCAACAATGTGGTCTCACAGACAAATTGGAAGCAACATGGTATCACAGTAATGAAACATATCAAAAATTGGAACCCTTACAATGGATGAGAAAGAGAAAGATATAGGAAAGGAATTTAATCCTATATTTGATCTAGATGTGTCCTCTTGAATCTTCATTCCCTACTATTGCAATGCATCTCTCATCTTGCTACAAATGAAATCTGATATGATTCTTGTCATTGTCTATAACAAACTTGGAAATATCTCTTCTAAATGATGAAAATCCTTATTTTTTCAAAATATATAAAATTCATTTGAAATGCTAATAATATCTTCATCAAACTAATTTGGAAATGAGAAAACCCACCCTTAACTACATTCTCACTACCTTTGACACACATTCAATCCATCATCTTGTTGGAAATCAAATCTATACTTCAATACCTAAATGTGGTTGAAAACTAAGTACCTGAGACAAAACCTTTCAAAACTTGAATAGATGGCTTCCTGTGCAAAGACAAACTCCAAAAATAGAAATTTTATTCTCTCCTAGTTCTGACAATATATAATAGTCCTATATCTACATATCAGAGATGCCTAGAATCTAAAAATGAAAAATAGGCTCTTGACATGGCTTTCTAGTCTGCATCTTTATGACAAATATTTAAATTTATCCTAAAGTTTAGACTATAGGTTATATACCATTTTGATTTAAAACTAACTGCACGTGATTTGGAGAAAAATAATAAAATATTAAAATTTTGCACTTTTGAAATTTCCCACCACATTCCACCTGGGTCAAACTAGGTTTAACCATGTTGTGACATGTGTCACATTTTGATTTGCCTATTTCCTTCTTAATCATCGGGTCTACCACCCGAATACCATGTGGCACCAACTAATTGGTCCTTGTTCTGACATGTCTCTCTAGCCCTATTGCCACGTAGTGGCCTCTAATTAGGTTGCCATGTCATTGTCCCTATCAGCATGGTTGCCAAGTCATCGCAACACATGGAACCTCTTTCCACATCACTACCTTTACATCAGCACCACTTCATCAGCCTCCACCATGTGGCAACTTATTGCTACATCACTATGTCATCTTAGTACCACCATGTGACTAGCAACATAGCAACATCACGACACCTATCCAACCTCACCACATTGACACCTATCCATGTATCATGTTGCATGTCCTCATTGCTACCACCTGTCACCTCATAGTTGGTTCATACAAGTCCATCCATCATGCCACATAACTGTATGTGGGCACTCAAAATTCTACTTAAGCCTCCCACTGGTCAGGTATCAATAAGCATGAGCTTTGCATTTCCAAAAGAGCCACGTCTTAGGGACATTATGCATTTAGTGTGGAGATGCATTTTTAAGAAAAAAAAACCCACAATGACATGAATGTGGGATAAAAATAAAACTTGTTTTTCACTTTTCCTTCATTGATCTGCAGCTTGTGGCTTCCTTCATCAATTTCTTTCAAACTTCCAACTTTGGCATCAATTGACATTAGGAATGAGATGCCTCACCTACCACATGTTTAAGTATGGCTAAATTTCATCTACATTTTCTCTCCTCTACATGGAGCTGCTACACACTTTAGAATAGCAATCCTTGGTGCTTTAACTCTTCATCTTATGGTGTAGCAAGTCTTATTTTTCCCTTTCCACCACTCTCATAATGTGCTAAAATGCTATTGGCTTAAATTGATCACAAAGTTATTGTAGTTTTAATATATTGATAAAAGAAACAAATTCTAGTATGCATTCAAAGAAATAGCATCATGGTTGCAAATCTCCATGATGAATCAACAATGTAGAATTTATGTTTTAGTAATGTCTACATTCGACTGAGCTTCCACAAGAGGAGGGATGGAAAGGAGGATGGTGACGGGGGGGGGCAGGGGTGGGGGCGTGGGGAGGGGATGAATGGGGGCAAAGTGATGAGTATACAATTGTCAAAGATATAGACAATGAAACCCTCTACCTCACTCCATCATCACCATTCCAAAGCTATACTAGCTGTCAATCAAAATCGAGTATGCACATTAACATTTTTCCCTCTTTAATTTCATGAAACGCCAGGCCTTCCCATTCATTATAATGGCATCTTCAAAGTACTCTAGGTACCATGGAGGATGAATGTGGGGATTGTTTCAAGTGGAGTTCATGTAAATGGAACCATTGGTGGAAAAGATCCTATCAAAGATGAGAATATGGTGATCATACTCAGGCTCAAATGGAAGATTTAGTGGCTTCTCTAAGTTGGTATTACAAATAACATAGGTTCCCATAAGACCATCAAGGAGGTTAACTCTGGTTAAGCCCAAGGCATGGTTATGATACCACAAGTTTCCAGGAGATTGGAGATTTTTTTAGTGGTATTCTTCCTTCTTCCATGTCGTCCCTTTCTCCTTAAACTCAGTTGTAAACAAGGCAAGTGGTGCCCATCAAACTGTGGCTCATGAATTCTACCATGCGAGTGAACCACAACTAGGATTCCCCCTTTGTTTGGGACTTTCTACCATTAGTGTGGGATCCCATGGAAGAATTTTTTTTGATGGTAGATGGTTTTCCCAATTCACTAATGTATCAATGCCTTGCATTGCTTCAATTGTTGGACCAAGAACACTTGCACTTTCCTTTGAGACTCCATATGCAAACACATTACTTGCTAGTAGATCCATGTGAAATTTCCATTTAGTTTGGAACATTCCAATTCAAAGATAACCAGAACTCAAAGCTCCAACCTTGGAGATCACAAAGCCCTTTAACTTGGGCATGTCAAGAAGCTCATCTACAAAAATCCCAAGAGAAGTTGTTGTTGCATACAAATCATCTGCACTTGTATCTACACTGACCAAAATCATGCAGAACAACAATGAAAATACAATTAACAAACTCTTTCTCATCTTCATCTTCACAGCCTCTTCCAACCTTTCTTGCAAACTGCTAGTTTCGTGCCAGGAGGTCTTTTGACTAGCTTTAAAAACTAACCAAAACACCCAACCAGGCCCTGAAAATAGATACACTGAGTCTTTGTTCCACATTCTTGAACCTTGTCAAATCTTGTGTCATGATAATCACTCAGTCAAAAGATATTGACCATCAAAGTTGCCTTCTCAGAACTTCTTGCAAGGAAACATGTCAAAAAAAACCATAAATCACATTAAGTTTTGGCTTTGGAAACAAGTCAAACTGACACTTGGGAGCACTGAAACTAGGGCAATTTTTTAGTTCCATGAGGAGAGTACAAATCTACAATTAGGTTCATGATGAATAACTGGGTGCATTTGGTGAATGGTCAAAATGGGCTACTCAGAATTGCAGAGTTGGGAACACTAGCAAAAAAGTGATTTTTGCAAATGAAATGGACCTGGGAAAGTGTGCAAACAAATTTGTCAAGACTTGAAAATTGACATACTTAAATTATTTTCAGAGTAGAATGTAATGGTATAATCATTTTGATCTCACCTATCACAGATTGAGAGTTATGACATCCTGAATAGGAGTACCAATCAATTTGCACTTCTTGACACTAGTAAAACTTTAGAAATTACATTTGGAATCATGTTCAAAAACTGATCAAATAGATTTGTCACAAGCTCAAATTAGAAACATAACAATTATTTGACTTCTAAAATGTAATGCAAAAGGAACTATCTCATTTTAGTCAAGTGGGTCAAAGTTACAATAGGTCAAACAGGGCTTCCTAGAATTATGAACAATTTACATTAGCATGACAACAATAAACAACCGACTGTGAGGAATTCAAACCTAGTTGAAAAATGTTGAAACAACTTGAAATATGAAACGTAGGTTCTCTAAGATGTATATTAAACATTCCCAAAGTAGTGAGTAATGAAACACAACTAGGTACAAGATATTCAATTGCAAACTAGGCCTCTTGATGTTGTTTGACACTTAGGCAAAAATGAAAATTTGGACATTGCTCAAAATGGAACTTTATAGAATGACTTGGAATAGAAATTTATCTTCGTGGGATGAGTGGATATGTTGAATGCAAGGTGTTAGAAACATTAAACACCTCTTAAGCCTCAATTAAAGGATAGTCAGGTACACATGCATTAAATGCACTTATAAGGCTCAAAAGCTTGGAATGGTACTCAAATTGGGAAGGCAATTTTGAGTCCCAATAGGGTGTGGGCCCCATGTGGGTCACATCCCCATCTCCCACATGCTCTTATTTTATCGTTATATTTCTTTGAACAGTTTTTGGAGGGATGTTTTAAGACATGCATATATGCTTTTTTTTCTTGCTATGCTTGGCTCTTAGTATCCATTTTTTAATCTAAAAAGGAATATATTGGGGAATATTCTTTGTGGTTTTTTCTTTTGGAGGATGAATTAATTCCTCATCCCATACATTTTCTAAAGAGGAAATTTTCTCTCCTAAAAAATTTATATGGCGTGCACAAACTTTTTTCTTTCCTTACTACTAGCCTTCTAATGTATTGATCTCTAATTCATCTTATCAAATGTCATAGCTTGTTAGTGTATTGTCTTAGTTAGCTAATATGGTGGTCGCTATCTAATGAATCCTTTTGCACACAGTTTTCTAATTATCACCTTTATCTAATTTTGTTAATCTATTTGGTCAAATGAATCAAGAAGGCTAGGAAATATGTAATGTTTCTAATTAGAGTGATATTCATTTCATGAGCTATAAAACTTATTGAAATTGGAAACTTGATCCTACAATACATAATCATGAAACTACATAATGAAACATTCTTTCAGTACTATTACAAACTGGAAGGAGATGAATTCACACAATAATTTCAATCAATGATATCAACAATTACATCTTTTATTTCAACTTGAGATCAAGGAATATAATGAAAGTAACTATTGAAGTGTTACATTAATTCATCGTAATTTTCTTCTCATAATGGAACTAATATTTCCTTTCAATTGATATGCATATGTATCCTTGTACAATACCAATATATTACAAATGAACTAACAACCATTCGTTTCACTACAATATTTACAACAATGCAAACAAGGAGTGCACAAGTGGAGAATTCTCCAAATAAAATTTGACATAGTAAAACATCAATTCTCCTTCTCCATAATGACACCAAAAAGAGAGATCAAACTTCCAAGCTTTCTCCAACATTTGAATCCACAAAACCTACAAATAAGAATGAACAATACCATGAAGAGATCACCTCCAACATAGGCCTCTAGGATTCCACCCACCGAGATAGTAGAAACAATACCAAATGAGTCATAACTACAATCAAACCATAGATGCAAGAACATCACAAGAACTTACAACCCATGGATTCATAATGGTTTCACCTAAGAACCCATGACAAAGGGTGAAGGTGGAACAAACATGAAGGAGCTGTCAATACAATACATACAATATCATGCCTTCTCAAGGCTTGTAGAAACACACTTCTTCCATAAACATGCTCCCCTTATCTCCCCCAGACATCAAAATCATTGGCAAGCAAGTGCCCATAAACCTTCCATTTTTCCCTCTTCTCCATGAAAAGAGACTCTACACCTCCATGGAGGTCAAAACTAACCCCTTCACCCCACAAGGCCACTTCTTTAATCTCTAAGGGTGAGTAATGCCTTCACACCTATGGACAACACCTCAAGAAAAGGAATGAAAATTCAAGGAAAAGAAATATTTACAACACTATTTACCAATCCTCACAAGCACAACACAAAAATACATAAAAATGCAAGAAATGCATGACAAGAACTTCAACATACTAATCTATTGCAAGAAATGAAGAACATCCATGGCAAGAGAATCACCAACCTTACTCAAATGTGTTATGGAATAGAAAGTTGAGAATAACCCTATCCTTTATTCCTCCAATCTTCAAACTCTAGTGTCTCTAAAGATAGAGAGTGGGTGAATACCCACTAAGTTATCTTAGACCCTCAAAAAAGACCTCTATATTCCACCCACCTACAAGTAATAACTTCTTGAGTTGACCCTAAGTCCTTGGCCATCATACTTGTATCCTACCACTAATGCATCTTTGGAAAAGAGTGTGGGTAAGGTTGAGCACACAAGACTTCTCCATTTTCGTAACTTTTTGAAAATGGGTTGTTTGGAGGGCCCTTAAAGTTACTTGGGCCTTTTAGTGGTAATAATTAGGTACCTAACGCATACCCCTACCACATGGGAACTTAAATTCTATTAAATTAAGCTCTTATGGCCACTTTTTAGCCTCTAAAAGTTAGTTAAAATTTTGAATTCAAATTCCTATTTGGTGAGACTTCACAAGATACCTCTAAAAAAGAGTAATTTTCTTAGACTCCTAATTAAGTTTAATTTTAGGTTAAGGGTTTCATTACCAGCCCTAATTGACATGTCATTTATATATATTTACAAGTGTTAGGTGACACCATAAAATCACATTACATTAAAAAAATTTGACATGTCACTAATTACAGAATGAATTAACCTAATACATACATTCAAAATATGATTACAAATTAAATTACATGACAAAAAGGTTCGAATCTCTTTAATAGATTCAACCTTTGTTTCATAGTTTGCACATAGGTTTGGTTCTTGATTCTCTAACTAATACCATGGTCAATTTCCTACACACTCAATTTGAATATCAATAGTTTGAAAAAATCACATATATATAAACTTAACTTTCATAATCAACTTTAACTCAAAACCTTCCAAATTCCATTTTAGTAATCTTTTCTATTTCTACACATTGATTAAATATAAATAATTTTCATAATTAAAATACCATGACATATTTATCAATTCAAATTAAATTACCAAAATAAACCATCATAATGCGTGCATAAATATAAAATGCATCAATCATCATAAGTAAAGCATATTAGATTAATCATCACATGACATGAATAATATGAGTCAATGTCTAGTTAGTCAAATAATGTCTCAAAATATAAAATCACAACCTATCAAAAGAAAATGTATTAGCTAAGCTATAATGGGTCAGTGTGAAGCCTCACATCCTCCCCCTCTAGTCATGAACTTCCTCTCAGAGTTCATAAAAGAGGTATGGGTGTTGATATCTCATCTACACTAAACCCTCCCATGACCTCTGACCTCATCATAAAAATCCCATCACCCTAACTTGGTCCAAATCTCTGCCTCAAAGTGCAAGGGTGTGTCAGGATATAATATGAATGGGCTACAAGGCTAGCTACTCGTCTTACTCCACCTGCAAGGTATCCTAATCTACAATGTGAGACTCATCATATATATATATATATTTGAAGTAAAATAAACATAGAACACATCATGGATGTGTGATAAGCTAGATTAAAAGGCTAGACAATAAGCAACTAGTCCTATCCTCTAAGATCTCAAAAGGTCCAATGAATTGAGGTGCCAACTTAAAGCCCTTTCCAAAATGGACTAGACTTTTGTGCAGATGCACTCTCAAGAAGACTTTATCTACAACCCTATACTCTCGATCAATCCTCTTTGTGTCTACATGTTTCTTATATCTATCATGTACCTCTCTAAGACATTTTCCAATCAAAACCACTTTCTGCTCAATCTCCCTAACTAATTGAGGACCAATAGATACTCTTTCCATATCATGTCCCAACTCAAACATGTCCTACAAGGTCTACCATATAAGGCTTGATAAGGTGGAATACTTATAGATGAATGGTTCCCATTTTTATAGGAAAACTCAACAAGATGTGGGTACTCAACACATGATGTGATGGTCCATCACGTACGTATCCTCCAATGCTTGATTAACCCTCTTGATCTAACCATCTATCTAAGGGTGGTATGTTGTACTACAATTGACCCTAGTCCCCAATGTTTCCTATAACTCTCTCCAAAAGGATGACATGAACAAGGAATCTCTATTAGAGATGATCTTATGGGGAACGCCATCAAGTCTAACAATATTCTACAAGAACACCTATGTAAGTATTGGTGTCATGAAATTAGTACATACAGGTGAAAAGTAGGGAACCTTGGTCAACATGTCAATTGCAACCAAGATGATATCATGGTGGTGAAAAGACATGGGAAGGCCAGCAATAAAATCCATAGAAATAGTATCCCACTTCCACTCAGAACTCTCATGCAATTATAGAAGCCCACTGGAATGAAGGTGCTCTACCTTCACCCTCTAACACTTTAGGCATCTTGCAACAATGCTAGCAATCTATAATCTTATGCCTAGCTAGTGGTATAGTTGTCTCAAATCTACATGCTACTTATTAACACTGGGTTTGTTCTACATAAGGTACTCTATGAGCCTCAAGTACAATGAACATGCATGAATCCCTAATGGAAGGTACATAGATACATCCTTTATGATGCAGTAGTCCATTGTACTCCAAGGAATACTTAGAATACTTCTCTTATAAGGGTTTTCGAGAATGCACTAGCTGATAAACCTCTCCATATAGTCTATCCTCTAGCAAATGGCATAAAATATGCTCTCTCAAGTCAATACAAGTACTCAAAGATGAAATCTCATGGTACCTCCTATTCAAGGCATCTGCAACTATATTCTCCTTCCCCTTGATGTAATGAACATCAAAATCATACTCACAAAGGAACTACATCCACCTTCTTTTCCCAGCATTAAGGTTTAGTTATGTGAATATTAATTGTAAGATCTAATGGTTTGAATGAAGCATAAATATATGGCCTAGAAGGAAGTGTCACCACCTCACTAAAGCATGTACCATTTTTGCAAGCTTTAGGTCATGATTAGGATATTTAAGCTCATGAGTCTTTAACTTCCTAGAATCATAGGAAACATATCATCCATCTTGCATTAGGACTACCCCTATACTATCAAATGATGCATCTATACACACCACAAAATCTATTGAAGGGTCAAGTACTACAAGAATTAGTGTTCTCATGAGGGCTATTTTGAGCTCCTAAAAAGCTCTCTCACACTTCTCTATGCACTCATACTTCTTTCCATTTCTCTAAATGGATGTAATGGGTTGTGCCAATCTAGAAAATTCCATAATAAAACATCTGTAATATCTTGCTAGCACCATAAAATTCCTCACTTCAGTGACATTGGTGGGTGTCGACCAATCCATAATGCCTTTAATATTAGATGGGTCTATTAAGATCATATTTCTTGATATAACATGACCCAATTAATATACCTTGAGTCTAAAGAATGCAAACTTTGACAAGCTACCAAATAATTACTTCTCTCTTAATCATTGGAAACCCTGTCTTGGGTCCTCCTCATGCTCCTTCTCATCATGAGAATATATCAAAATTTTATCTAGGAATACTACCACAAATGTATCTAGGAATGTTTGGAATACTCCATTCATGAGGCTTATGAATACAGTTGGAGCATTCATGAGGCTGAATGGTACCATAGTGAACTCATAGTGACCATACCTCATGTGAAATACATCTTTATGGATCTCACTCTCCACAATCCTCAAATGATGATAACCTAAATTCATATCTATCTTTGAGAATACTCAAGAACCTTGTAACTGATCAAAGAGATCATTGATCCTAGGAAATGGGTATCAGTTCTTTTTAGTTTATTCAACTATCAATAATCGATACCCAACCTAAGTTATCCATCCTTCTTCTTCATAAAGATCACTGGTGCACCCCAAGGTGACACACTAGGTCAAATATGTCATTTCTCCAAGACCTCCTCTAACTAAATCTTGAGCTCAGTGAGCTCATGTGTAGTCATCTTGTATGGTGGTCTAGATATAGGCTCAATTCCTAGAATGAGATCTATGTGAAAACCAACTTCCCTAGGTGGCAACATACTAGGAAGCTCTAAGGGGAATACATCTACAAACTCCTTTAGGATAGGAAAATCACTAAATAATCGATCTCTCTGGATCCTCCTCTCTATCACTAATAGTGATACAAAAAACATTACATCCATTTTGCATGCACTACCCAAGATGCATAGAGAAAATCATACAAAAAGATATGGTCTCTACAGCCTTGATATCAGCATGCTTATCCACACACTCAACCCTCTTCTATTGAAAATCTATTTTGGCATTGTGGGCATAAATCCAATCCATGCTAAGGACAACATCATAATAACCTAGAGGGGTAATGCATAGATCGGACATCATGAACATGTCTCCAATCTGAATATGATGATCTCAAACCCTGAAACTAACTAATGCCCTAGCTCCTAAGGCTAACTCTACCTCTTGACTAACATCTTGTCTAACTACCACTATCTTGTAATGCTCCACTACAATTGGAGATGTAAAAGATTTAGTAGCTTTGGAACAAAATAAAATGGTAACAATACTACCTTGTATCATACAAGTGTGGCCTTGATAACTAAAGCTTGATGTTAGACCTTGTGGTTATCAACTACTACACAAACTATATGGGAGCTACCCATATCTCTAGTATTAGGCTATAGAGTAGCCCCTCTCTAATGATTGGCTGATTGTCCCTATGGACATTGTCTCGCTATGTGACCCTGCATGCCAATACAAGTGTAACATGGTCCATTGTTTTGAATTTGTACTCCCTTTGTTCTAGGTTGTTGTGGACCTCCAATCCAACTGGACCCATTGTATCTAGCTCTAGAAGACTAATGAGTCCTAGCTAGTTGTGCATGTGGGGTATGTGTCCTTTCATCTCATCTACAACCTTGGCACTACCATTACTTGGGCTTTGAGCCATGGTAACCCTAAGATGGTCTCTGTCTTGAATCCTTCTAAGGTCTTTGTTGTTGAGACTATTGGCCCTTAAAAGACCACACTGAATGGATTTGATTCCCCTTCCAAGAGGGTCTCTATTGTCCTAACTACTGAGTAGAGAGATTTCATTACTAAGACCAATCATGAGACTCATTTCTAGTATGAATATCCTCGATAACTAGTGTCATCTCAACTACATCTCTGAAGGTAGGAGGAAATGCTAAATGAACTGTACTCTAAAGAGATAGATAAAGACCCTTGAGAAAACAATGGATCCATGTTTTCTTTTCCTTCATGTAATCAACATATGGCAGGAGCTTGAGAAATCAACTCTCATACTAGGTCAAGATGAGACCTCTCTGCTAAAGGTCATGGAATCCCTCTATCTTCCTCTATCTAAAAAGATCTAAAAGGTATCTCTCTCAAAATTTGGTCACAAATGACTCCCAAGTAAGCCTATTAAGACTCATTTCACTTATCAAGATTTGAATGTGCTTTATCATTTTCATAACCTAATCAAGTTATTTGAATCCTAGAAACCCAATCGGGTTATGACTTGGTGATAGCATAGGGAAATGACCCAAAGGCTTGTGAGACTATTTTCCCTTCATTTTTTTTCCTTTAGATGATTTTTCAACTTCTGAGACGAATTCTCATCTTTGCCTTCATCATTTTTGCTAATAGTGAAGTGGGTAGCTATAAAATTACTATCATAATATTACACATCTTCTTAGCTTTCTAACCATTTTTTTTTTCTATTTTCAGACAATATTATCAATGCAAACTTTAATTACTTTTACCAATGTCTTGACATTCCTCACAAACATATATATACCATTTTTTAATCACTTTTTATATACTTAACCAAATTTAAAATAAAATAAATATTATTTTTCTACACTTGATTCTATACACTTTTAAAAAAAATCCATTTTTGACTATTTTGATGTAAGTTATGCTCATCACACAAACAGGTACCAAAATTTCAGGATGTAGTCAGTTCAATAACTCATAACAAAAAAAATATACTCATCATTAAATTATAAAAAATACACAAATTCTAGATATGCCTCTTAACTATCATCTTGCCAAAGGGATATGCAAAATGCTAAATATAACTATGTCTTTTGTGTTGCACACAAATTAGCTATGTTATGTTTTCTAAAAAAGTTAGGGACTATTTTTTGTGTGTGCAAGGTTTGACCCACCTAATCTTATCCATTTTGTAAAAACTCTAGTAGTTTAGAAAGTAGATTCAAAGCAATACATATTATATATTTCACACACATTTTCATTTTGAGTGGATGAACCTCAAATGTCTCATCCAAGTTCAGATTTACATGATTTGAAAAAAAGGGTGTCCACTTATACCCCCCTTTTTCTACACCATCTTGGTGCACTTGCCCTATTTATTTTTAATAATATGACGTTTGAAAAGGCACACCTTCTCAGTGGGATATAAATAAGGACTTTTTCATTTGCAATTTAAAGAAAAAGAGATGTATTGAAGGGAATATATATCTGAAATGGGAGAAAAAAAGATCAATTAAGTGGAATTCAAGATAAGGAGAGAGATGAGTATTTTTATTATATCTTGAAAATTATCTTTGTTTACTTCTTGTAGTTAGTATCTTATTTTTATTTCTATATGTACTATAAGAGTTATTTGCCTTGATCTTTTTTTAGAATGCCCTTGCAAAAAGAGGGAGACTGAGATTCAAAGGGAGCCTAGCATTTCATTAGAGGCAACCTTGAAAGAGAGGAAGTAGATAGAGGATATGGTTTAGTCAACCTTTGATATCTTGATCATATTGAATCAGATGGAATATTGACTTCATGTAAAAGTTTGGTATTGTGCATATGAATACATGATTTAGTGGGTCTACCCTAGCCCTGTGTACATCATGAGAAAGTGACGACTTCCAAATGATCATCACTTGTATTTGTAGAGGTTATTGAAAAGTGACGATCTTACAATAACTTAATTTTCTATTAAGATGAATATCTTATGATGTCTATGCAAATCCTAATAGATTGTAATTTGCATGGTGGACATTTATATGGTACACATTATGAGAATGTGTATGCACATACCTTATTAACATTTTTTAGTACATGGTGAATGTAATGCAAATTGAAGTTCTAGAGGCCATTTCATGGAGTACTTGGTGAATATCATGCAACTTGATGTTCAAGAGACCATTACTCACAGTACTTGGTGAATATCTTGCATCTCAACATTTTTAATGTCATTACTCAAAGATTATTTGATGAATATCATTTATTGTTATTCTAGAGCCCAATACTCAAATGTGATATCAAAATGTTGAATATTGTATGTTGATATTCTAGAGACCATTACTTAGAGTTTTGGTCAATATCATATGTTGATATTTAGAAGGCCAATACTCTTGATATCATGTGTTGGTGAACATTTTTTCCCTATGTTAGCTAGTATCTTTTACCAACTAGAAAAATTAACTCACAACAAATGAGTTATTTAAATTGAAGAACTCTCTACGTTCAAAGGTGTGACTCCCTTTTTGAACGATTAATCTTTATAAATTTCATTACAAAAGAATGAATGTATAGGTTATTTTAACCAAAAATAACTTAATGAAAACAAAACATCCTACCATAAACATGAAACAACATTGCAGATTTAAATATGATAATTTCACAAATAAAGCTACATGACATTTACAAGTGAATTTCTAAAGTTTTGGATCAATTTACTAAACAATAAGAAAAGAAAATAGGCATTACTTCAGCAATTCAATGAAAAATGCATCACCATAGTAAAACTAAATTTCATACAAAAAACAATTCAACCGATGTAACCACATGATCACACAAATGAATGATATGAGAGTAACCAAACGATTAATCACTATTTTTCATTAACTAGTTATGAGAGTGATCACCAAAAGACATTTATCAAAAATCTCCAAAATTTTTATCAATAAGTGAAACATTTAGAGAGTTGACCCTTCAAAGATTGCATAAAAAAATATATAGAGCCATGCAGGGCTTCTGAATCAATTTTAAAACTAACTCCTTAGGGAGTTATGAACTATCAAATTAAAACATAGTATTCCTGAAATCACTAAAAAAGGAAAACAAAGTAACTATCAGGTCATGGCCCCTAGATTAATAACTAATTGTTAGCTATATTGCTAGCATCAGCATTCAACTCCTAGTTCATATGAATTCCACCACCTACCTATTTCCAGGCTTTTTGCACTATTAGAAAATTGATCAACTCTTTCTACTCAGGGACCCCAAGCTATTCAAGATGCAGCTTCCATATTTTCATGATCTGAGTGACATGCTCCAGCCTCTTATCTTGTGCTTCCAAATGATCAGTATAGATAATCATCATTGAATTAGCTCTAGAAATTATGGTTGAGTCTTTAATAGAGACCTCCTTAGCTTGCCTCAATCCCTCTTTTGAACTTTTCTCTTCTTGGTTTATGATTTCCATAATCTTGACATCGATACATTTGATGTCACCAGCTAGGATTTCTTGTTAGGATTCAACAAATCTAGAACAATATATGAATAAATAGTTAAATGTAGAAACAAAAGAAGAAAAACATCAAAACAAAGATAACACAAATTTAATGTGGTTCACCCAAAACCTAGGCTACATCCACCTACATAGTTGTCCAACCTTTCTATTATCCAGTGATTACAGTACAAACCCTTATAGCTCAATACTACCACAAGAACAATCTATCTCATTATACACCACATTACAACAATCCCTAACCCTAAGCTATCTTATATTGTATATTCCCACTTTAAGGTTACAATATGCCTATCTAAATGATGGGGACACAACCCAAGAACAGAATGGACACAACAGAAAAGGGGAAATTATATTAACTGAGAAAATAAGCTAGTACAATAGTTCAAAGAAAATAAACTTCAAAACATGCCCTAAGGGCTTACAATAGCATAAATCTAGAGATAATTTCTCCCTTTAGTACCTCCTCTCAAACTGCACTCCGAACTGCCTTTTACAATGCCAAAAATCTCCTTAAATAGACCCCAGAGGGTTAAGGACTAGGATTACATTCTAGAAAGTGTAGTAGGCATCCACTGACCAAATAGAAGGTTCCAGAAGCTACATTAGAAGTCAACGCAAATCTAGAAGAATCCAAAAACGGTAACCGAACTTCCAGGAGGCATAACTTTTGAACCGTAGCTCCGATTGACGAATCGTTTACATTTTTGAAAAGCTCTTGAAGCGCTCTATAGTCTTATGGACCAACTTCGCTCATCCCCAATTTTTAGCCCTTTTCGAGGTCATTTAATGCCCCTAACTTGACTTTGAAGCATTCTTAAGAGGTCTCCAAAACCTGAAAAACTGCAATAACTTTCAAACCGTGGGGCCTTTTGACCTGATTCTTTTTTTGGAATGCTCTAAATTACAATTATATTCATCTAGCCAATTTACACCTCCTAGTTCACCAAAATGATGGCTCAATTACATACTCCTATTTTTTCGGGATTTACACAAACACTGATAGTGGAACTGTGAGAGTTGGAACCTTTATTTGGCCCAAATGGGTATCCAAAAATGAAAACACATGAAACAGAAACTAAGTCTAAGTCCATTTTTTTTGGTGACACATGATTACCCTTATACCTCTGGATGCTCCTACATCAGACACCTAGGGTAGATTGAAAAGTGACCCTGTCACTTTATGAATGGTAGAGGAAATCCCAAATGGGAAACCTCAGCTGTTGAAATCCAAGTTGAATCCTCGATCGGTCTTCCTTTCCATTTGACCAAATACTCTTCATACTACCTATTTCTGGTACTCCTACCCACACGATGATCTAGAATGTCTTCTATCTCCTCCTTCTTAGAAGAAGGAATCGGACATGGCTCTAACACCAGCTCCTCATCTACACCATCATCATGATACTCTGTTAAATCTGCAATGTTGAAAATAGGAGAAATGTGAATACCATCTGGCAACTCCACCCCATATGCATTTCCTGAGTCATGTTTCTTCAAAATTTTGCAGGGACCAAATTTCTTCATTTTTAGCTTGTTGTAAGTACCGGCTAGAAATCTTTCTTTTCGTAAGTGCACCATGACTAGATCCCCTACTTGGAATTCTTTATGTCTTCTTCTTTGATTAGCCCTAGCTTTATACTCTTGATTCATCTTGGTAATGTGTGCCTGGACCTCCTCATGTAGACGCTTGATATGTTCAGAAAATTCTTCCACTTCAGCACTTGTCCTCTCCCCTTGCTCTATCTTCCTCAATTCTGGTGCCATCCTTGGGCTATTCCCATATACAATTTGGAATGGTGATTTTCCAGTACTCCTATTTATAGATTTATTGTAAGCAAACTCTGCTTGTGGTAGAATCAAATCCCATCCCTTGGGCTTATCCCCACCTAAACATCTCAGCAAATTTCCTAGACTTATGTTTACCACTTCTGTTTGGCCATCAATTTGTGGGTGATGCGTGGAACTAAATTTCAAGTCTATTCTCAACTTTTTCCACAATGTCCTCCAGAAATACCCCACAAATTTAGTATCTCTGTCAAAAACTATACTTCTTGGAAGACCATGTAGTCTTATCACCTCTTTGAAAAACAAGTCTGCAATATAGACAGCATCATGAGTTTTGTGGCATGGAATGAAATGTGCCATTTTGGAGAACCTATCAACCACCACGAATACTGAGTCATTACCCCTTTGTGTCCTTGGCAATCCAAGAACAAAATCCATACTTATGTCCTCCCATGGCCTTGATGGAATAGGAAATGGCTGATATAGGCCAGTATTGTGACTAAACCCCTTGGCAACTTGACAAACCTGGAAACTCTGTACAAACTTCTTCACATCTTGTGAAATTTGAGGCCAAAAATAATGTTCTCTCAGAATGGAAATGGTCTTATCTTGACCAAAATGTCCTGCCATCCCTCCACTGTGTTTCTCCTTAATCAGATTTTCCCTCATGGAACTCCTTGGAATGCACAATTGACTACCCTTGAACAACATGCCATCCTGAATCAAATAGTCTAACCACTTGGTTCTATCTACAGCAATAGGCTCTTTACAAGCTTTCCATGCTTCAGCAAAATCAAGATCCTCAGGGTACAAATTCTTGAGTTCATCAAACCAAACTACTTCAACCTGCATTACTATAAGCAACAACTGTCTCCTACTTAGTGCATATGCAACACTGTTAGATTTTCCACTTCTATGCTTCAACACAAATGTATAGCTCTGCAAGAACTCTACCCAGTTCATATGCCTCTGATTCAATTTACCTTGGCTATTTAGGTACTGTAATGCCTGATGATTAGTATACAAAACAAATTCCTTTGGCAATAAATAATGCCTCCATTTCTTTAAGGCTTGAACTATTGCATAGAACTCTTGATCATAAACAGAATACTTCTTCTTTGCATCATTCAATTTTTCACTAAAATATGCAATAGGCTTACCTTCTTGGCTTAATACAGCCCCAATAGTGCTGCCACTGGCATCACAATCCACTTGGAAAACCTTTCTAAAATCTAGAAGTGCTAACACAGGTTGTTTTGTTACCTTCTTGTTCAGCAATTCAAAACTTCTCGCAACTGCTGCAGTCCATTTGAACTCTTTTCTATCCCCTCTTATTATATCAGTTAGGGGTGCACATATGCCACTGAAATTCTTAATAAACTTCCTATAAAAACTAACCAGACCATGAAATGATCTTACCTCAGTAGCAGACCTTGGAGTAGGCCATTCCAAGATGGCTTTTACCTTCTCTGGATCCATTTTGAGACCTTCGGGTGATATAACAAACCCCAAATAGACTAACTCCATTTTTGCAAAGATACACTTCTTCAGATTAATTAACAATTTCTCTTCCCTTAGCCTTTCAAGGACACTACAAATATCCAATAAATGTTCTTCCAAAGTCTTGCTGAAAATTAAAATATCATCCAAATAAACAATAACAAATTTTCCCAAGAACTTCTTAAGTACCTCATTCATGAGCTGCATGAAGGTGCTTGGGGCATTCGTCAATCCAAAGGGCATGACTAACCACTCATAAAGACCCTCGTTGGTCTTGAAGGCTATTTTCCACTCATCTCCTTCTCGAATCTGTATGTGATGATAGCCACTCTTGAGATCTATCTTTGTGAAGTACTGAGCTCCACTCAAGCAATCCATAAGATCATCCATCCTTGGCAAAGGAAACCGGTACTTGATGGTTATCCTATTTATAGCTTGAGAATCTGTACACATCCTCCACTCTCCATCCTTCTTTGGTGCGAGTATTGTAGGTACTACACATGGACTCAGGCTCTCTCGAATCAAGCCCTTCCTCAACAGCTCCTGAACCTGTCTATTTAGCTCCTCTGTTTCAGTAGGAGTCATCTTGTGAGAAGCCTTGTTAGGAAAACTAGCTCCTAGAATCATATCTATCTGATGACTAATTTGCCTTACTGGTGGCAATCTATCTAGAACATTATCAAAGATAATATCTCCAAATTGCCCTAGTAAATCTGAAACTTCAAGTGGTATTTCACTACTACCTTCTTTATCTTTCCTAGGAATCAAAGCATAGCACATATGTTGATGTTTCATGCCATCTAAAAACTTCCTTCCATCAACAAGACAAATCCTAGCACTGCTACATACCTTTTCACCTTCCTTTTTCATGGGCTTCAATTTGTGGCAAACTCCATCCTTTGTCAGAGAGTATGTGTTTGCATGCGCATCATGTACTGCATGTCTATCAAATTGCCATGGTCTACCCAACAATAGATGGCAAACATCCATCGAAATAACATCACAGAGAACTTCATCATGGTAACTCCCAATTTCAAATTTTACTAAACATTGTTCACTTACCAGGACCTTATGATCATCTTTTACCCAAGCAATCCAATAGGGCTGGGGATGTTTCTCCCTCTTGAGCTTCAACTTAGAGACCATCTCTTCTGATACCAAGTTATCAGTGCTACCACCATCAATGATCACGTCACAACATTTATCCTCACACTTGCATCTGGTATGGAACAAACTCCTTCGTTGTCCTGGTTCAATCTCACCACTTAGTAGGACTCTTTTATTTACCAAGGTCTCTCCTCTTTCTGCATCCTCTGAATATGATGATTGTGCATCCTCATCCACATGAGCAACCCTAGCTTGGCCCTCAGCTCTCCTATCTGTCCTTCCTTGTCGTTGAGGGCATTCAAAGGCACGATGACCTTCCTCATTGCAATGGAAACAGGTACCATGAAAGCCTCCTCTTCCTTGTCCTCGTCCTCTACCTCTTCCTCTCTGATTTCCAAAGTCTTGAACACGGGAGCAGTTGAAACCCTCATTCCTTTGGTTCCTACTAGTACCTTCATCTTCATTTTTCTTTTGGGTTTCATTGCGGCCTCCAGATGACCTACCGCTTCCCCTTCCTCCTTGACTGCGCCCTCTTTGTCTTCCTTCAAACCTTTTATTCAACTTCTCTTCAACTCGTAGGGCAAACTGGTATGCCTCTTCAACACTGGTCATTCTTACCAGACTTAATTCCTCCTGGATGCTAGGTCGCAACCCACTGATATAACGAGCAACCTTCTCCTTATTTTCTTCTGCATGCCCTGCTCTAGTCAAGAGTCGATAAAACTCCTTTGTATATTCTTGGACTGATCTTCCTGCTTGCTTTAACCCATGCATCTTCTTAAATAAATCAAGCTCGTAGTCCACAGGAATGAACTGCTTCTTCAATTTGTCCACCATTCGATCCCATCTTGTGATCTTCTCCTTTCCTCTTATGTTTCTTTCCAGTTGGATCTCTTGCCACCAGATTTTGGCATGGTCTTTTAGTTTGACCTTTGCAAAATTAACCCTATCTGGGTCCCTAATATCCTCATACTCAAATTATTCTTCCAGTTCATTGATCCAATCGATCAACTCATTTGGTTTCAGATTTCTTGAAAATACACCCACTCCAATTGTAGGTCTTTTCCCAAACTTAGTAATGGCCCTAAAAAGCCTTTCCTCTACATGATTCAAAACTTCCCTGTCAAATTCCCCTTCTGGTCCCATTTCTTCTTCTTCATTGTCATCCTCACTGTCGTCACTTGCGGCAACACTTGCTCCTCTACGGAGCTCCTCTTGCAATGCCTGTACCTGCCTTTGGAGGGCTCTAACCTCCTTAATATTAATAGCTCTGGCCCTTCCACCATGCTCTCTTCATGGAGGCATCTTCTAACTCGAACCCACAACCACACAGTCCTGGTGCAAACTACCTCACAGTCGGCGCTCTGTCTACACACTCAGGAAAACCTGCTCTGATACCACTTGATGGGGACACAACCCAAGAACAGAATGGACACAACTAAAAAGGGGAAATTATATTAACTGAGAAAATAAGCTAGTACAATAGTTCAAAGAAAATAAACTTCAAAACATGCCCTAAGGGCTTACAATAGCATAAATCTGGAGATAATTTCTCCCTTCAGTACCTCCTCTCAAACTCCACTCTGAACTGCCTTTTACAATGCCAAAAATATCCTTAAATAGACCCCAGAGGGTTAAGGACTAGGAGTACATTCTAGAAAGTGCTATTAGGCATCCACCGACCAAATAGAAGGTTCTAGAAGCTGCGTTAGAAGTCGACACAAATCTAGAAGAATCCAGAAATGGTAACCGAACTTTCGGGAGGCATAACTTTTGAACCGTAGCTCCGATTGACGAACCGTTTACATTTTCAAAAAGCTCTCGAAGTGCTCTATAGCCCTATGGACCAGCTTTGCTCGTCCCTCATTTTTTGGCCCTTTTCGAGGTCATTTAATGCCCCTAACCTGAATTTGAAGCATTCTTAGGAGGTCTCCAAAACCTGAAAAACTGCAATAACTTTCAAACCGTGGGGCCTTTTGACCTGATTCTTTTTCTGGAATGCTCTAAATTACAATTACATTCATCTAGCCAATTTACACCTCCTAGTTCACCAAAATGATGGCTCAATTACATACTCCTATTTTTTTGAGATTTACACGAACACTGATAGTGGAACTATGAGAGTTGGAACCTTTATTTGGCCCAAATGGGTATCCAAAAATGAAAACACATGAAATAGAAACTAAGTCTAAGTACATTTTTTTGGTGACACAGGATTGCCCTTATACCTTTGGATGCTCCTGCATCACTAAATAAGGCACAATAAAATAGGAGTGGAAATTTTTATTATTATGAACTATATACAATACTTCTCTAATCAGTCACCACAAACTAACATTTCTTGAAACAAGTTGCTCAATTACAATGTTCCTCCACTCTAGATTAGTTCTAGCTATAAATAGGAAATCTATAGTAATACTCACCCTAGTCTTTCAACCAAAAACTTTTGTACTCCATATTCTTGAACTTCATAAAAATCAATGATATGCTCATCCCATTTGACATTCTCTAATTCCCATGCATTTATTTATGATTCTAAGGCGAGCATCACCTTTCTACTCATGCGTTAGTGTTGGTGAATTGAGAGAAGTAACTAACTCCTTGGTCATTTACTACAGTTAACCATTCATCATAAGCATGAGAAACCATTCTTTCTCTCTTGGCTTGTTCAATAAAACTTTGATAAGTGGGAGAAGTAACATCTATAATAGAGATTGCATTATGTAATGCTCTAGTAGTAGCACATGGATATACTATTCCATCATATGTAAAGATTATTTAAGCTCATGCTTGTTTCTCTAATCCTTCCAAATGTATCATGAAATCCTTGTATTACCAATGGTCCATATTTTCATGTTTGATGCTTTGGACACCAAGCCATGAACTTTCTTCTCCACTATTTAGTATTGTGGCATTACATCATCCAAACTCTTAGCAATAGCTAGTTTTAGAACATCAACTACCCAATGCCATGTCTCTTCATCCACATCTAGTAGAGTTCCAATCTTAGGCCTTTTGACTTTAGGGGTTTTTCCCAAGAATTTTCTTGCCATGTCTTCTAGTAGAAGATTTTTAGGAACTATGCTTCTCTTTTTGTTTACTAACAACTCAAACCAATTAGGGATGAAAGAATGATCCTTGAGGGATGGTGTTTAAAGAACAAAGGATGTACCAACAACCATTAAACTCAAAGTATTGGCCCCTCTATAGCCTATATATTTCCTTGATCCATGTCACCACTTGAACTCTCGATCACAGATTCTTCTCTTAAGTCCACCTCAATTGTTTATGTGTGGGTTTATGTTGCTGAAATTTGTTGACCCTTCCTTTTGCTGCTACAAAAGTGAGTCCACCTTATTGAGGGGGGGAATTGAACTAAACTTTGAACACTGAGTTCAGGTTTGATTCTCTTCTTCTGAACACCTATAGTGGGAGAGAGGAAAACTTCAATAGTACTACAAACAAGGTGAGGTGAACTGGAACTAGCAGAAGCTTTCTAAACTTTAGAGGCAATGAGCCTTCATTCCATAAGTCTCTTGTTTGCAAGCCATTGTTTGATTCTAATAAAGAGAGGTAAAGTTTTGGTTTTTAAGTCATCTTCTTCTAGTGTTACCTATTCAATTATAGGCAATGGATAGGCTTCAATCTGCCCAACATATATCGGGTCAACTACTTCTTCATTTTCTTCCTCTACAACTCTAGAATTATCCAATTTGAGGTTAAAATCTTTGATCTAGTTTAGTGTAAGTATTGATCATAACCATTTTGTGACTTCATAGTCAACCTCGCAATCTAGCCAAAAATCCTCAATCTATGAAAAATGGGAGAAGGATGGATGCATTTTGAAGTACTTCAAAGAAAAATCCTAACTATTGAATTTGGAATGTGGAGGGTAGAATGAGAGGTTCATAGTCTTAATTTAGGCCTTCATGCTAAGGGCATCTTGAATAGTCTTACACTAGTAATGTCCAACCTCAAAGAGAAAGGTATAGCTAGAGCCTTTCTAGGCTTTACAAGTTTTCTCCACTTTCGCCAATTGTCTACATACTTCAATCAAGAAATGGTGATCTAAATAATATTGAGGCAACTTCAAAGATTTTCCTTCATAACCTCTTATTCTCAAATACATGAGCTTTGGAAACTAAACAAAGAAACTACCAAAGATGGTTACCAACTAGGCTACTTCTTTTAATAGCCTTCTCTTCTCTTTTTCTTGAAGCTCAAACACTAGTTTGGCAAGGAAAGTATCTTGAACCCTTTTGAAACCTTATGGGTTTTTTCTCTTTTCCAACATGGGTTAATATTCATAGATGGACATACTTTGATTCCACACCTAATAAGGGAGACCTTTCCATTCACTAACACAGGGCAAAATATAAAATAGGTAGGGCAACATATAAAATTTGGAAGTTTGAGGCACTTGGGAAAGCTCCTCTTGCAATCTCACTGCTATAATGTCAGCCCAGTCAATGAATTCATCCTTCCCCATAATGGCCTAGATGAAAAAGTACATCTAGTTCTCCCAATGAAAGTCATGTTGGTTTCCCTTTACTCTATTCAATAAGGTTATAATATCTTTGATCTCCAGTATCATGTGTTCTCTTATAAGAGGGCATGGGAGATGAGTACCCCCTCTTTCTAGTTTAAGTAGCCAATCCTTAGCAATTGTGTTATTGAACTCATTGGCATTTGTAGAGAATTGGGTACAATTTGTGCTAATATTCCAATATTTGTACACCTCATGCAGAGAAATCCTCAACATGCCCATTACGGAAACCCTGTTAACATACACTAGGACTTCTCCATTGTAGGTTTGGATACATTTCTCAATGGCATCATATTTATCACAACATGCTAGGACAAGCTTTGGGCAAAGAGTGACTTCAGGAAATCAAGAAGCTTGCAATAACCCACTTTTAGAGACCTTTTTCGAAATAGACCTGGGTTTGGGATTGGAAAATTTGGCTAAACATGTTGATGCCTTCATTAGCAATAAATGTATCTTCAATCTTAGGTAGGAAATTGCTTATAGCTAAAGATTTCTCCTTTTTGGGTGATTTGGGATGGAAAGTACCCATAGATGAATGAGGTTTTGGAAAGCCTCAAATAGAGCATAGAAGGCAAGAGAAACATGGACAAAAACTTAACTATAAGGAAAAGAAACAACAACTTGAGAGAAAAAGAAATGGAGCACTCATCGAGACCATTGCATGTAAAATTTTGTTGGCAGAGGTGTATAATGTGTTCTCCTTGTATCTCCAAACAAAACAAAGTTCTTACCTTAAATATAAAAGGAAGAAAGGAAAGAAAACAAAAGGTATTTTTAAGGCACTCGACCTGGAGGAGATACATGTGGATAGGTATAGGAATGAGTCAAGTGACAAGGTGCTTTCCATCACTAAATGCTTCCTTCAATTTTACACATACCCAACCATCATTACCTTTGATTACAATATATGCTTGTCTTTTTCATGGATTTTGGGAAAGAAAAATCATCTTTCATATTGCCCCTTGTCTAGGCATGCATCTTTACTAAGGAAAGATTCCAAACCAATTAACTATGAACCTTGAACTACAAACATCAATTGAACATTCATGTTCGCTAGTCATCATGTATTGGAACTATTGCTCATGTGCTGGAAATACTTAGAGATTATTGATTGAACTGATGGCCTTGAACAAGAAGGTTCAATGTTCCACTTTTCTAATGAGCAATGAGGTTCGTAAAGAAAAATAAGTCATGCATAGGTTACCTAACACTAAAAACCCATGAACTTGCGAACTTTGAACTTTGAACTAACATGTTTAGAGTTCAAGTTCAATCCTAAGTTCAAAACTTGGAAAAGCACAAGGCTTAAAATGAATGAACTGTTGGAAATATTAATGGGAAGCAAGATACTAAGAGGTAGGGGCTGAATCAAGATCTATAAAAAAATTTCACCAATTAACTATATTCACACCTAATCCATCTCATATTTTAGTTCTCATACCATATAAACATAAAAATGTAATTCTAAAATGAAATATATCTAATCATAACATCCATGTAAAATATCAACACATAACATAATGATTTTGGTTACCCAAAAACACTTCAAGTCAAAGGTAAAATTGGGATGGGGATGAAACCCACAAATATTTACTACTGCAACAACAAAGTTTTCCTATTAGGGCTACAATCTAATCATATCTAATGATCTACCCTATGAGGGGTCTTCTCTATTAAATTTTTTTAAGACATTTAGGTCTTAGCTTGTTAAATGATTTAACACTTGCAATAAAGTAAGGACTTTGTTAGGAGATTTGAAATGGGTCTGTTAGAACCACTACGTTAAGAGATTTTCCTTGACTCAATTTGTTAAAATTGATTTGGTACCTAATCCTTTGGTTTTCTTTGAAAGTTTATTATGGATCTCCTCTCTTCAAAATCTCAATTTCATTTCCTTATCTAATATCTTTGTTATGTCCTTCACTACTTTGGTTTCTCTACCTAATCTCCTTTCAGACTTAGCATTCCTTTACTTTATACTCAGCTTGTTCACTCCACTTTGCTTCCACTCTCTCATAATCAAAATGATTCCTAAGATAATCCTAGAAAGTTCTAGATTAGGACCAATGATCCACATTTCATCCTTTTTTTGTTTTCCCTCCTAATTTTTTGATTAGTTAATATGCTTTTATAGGGATTAATGCCATCTGAAAAAACATGTAATCTCCTCCTTAATTGTCTCTACAATATTTAAGTATCATGTAGAAGTCAACTAAAATGGTTTACATAATTTTTTGTGCAATTAAAAACCTATTTGTCAAAACTGGTTTACTCAGCACTTGAATGTTTTAATCCTCAGCCATAACTAACATTCATGTTGTCACTTGGCTTCTACTCACTTGACATATACTAACTCACTCGACATTAACTAACTTACCAAATGCTTGATCTCTTCTATGTTATTTGGCTTGTATGTTGACCTAGTCTCTATTGGGGTTCTAGAAAACTTCTAACTTGTTTGGCTTATGATAAAATATAGACAAGTCCTCTATAGCTCGGTCTTCCCTATGGCTCGGTTGCAGTGATGACTATCCAATGCTATCTTGAAAATGACAAGTGTTAGACACTTATAGGAAACTTAGGCTTAGAGACTAACAATTCCCCCCTTTGACATTAGTGGCAAAAACACTTTTTCATGACTTAGCTTTCCAAGCAAAAATAATACTCCCCCTAAGACTGTAATTCGATCTTCAAATATTTATCTCTTCTATATAATATATACATGTCTATAACCTCTGATGTTGTTTCATCTGATAATGTTGTCTCTAATTTCTTTTTTTCATCTTCCCCTTTAATGTCAGGAATATATTTCCCCCTTTCTCTTATGTCATTTAGATATTTTCTCCTTGTTTTTGTCACTTATGGCTTGGGATTTGTTGGGGTTAACTTGTACTTATCCAAAAAATGTTTGATGACTAGCCAAAATTTCTTCAAGTCCTTTGTTCCATATGTCTCTTGTAGGTTCTATGACTTGAATATGTATCTCTAGTTAAGTAGCTAGATCAATTAAGCTCTCTGCAGTGGAAAGATGTGTATCTTTCTTTGTTACATTCTAAGCTATAGATAATTCTCATTGAATTATCTCCAAATTTTGTAGTAGCATGAATTGAATAGAAATAAATTTGTTCCTTATGCCACTATATCTAGCCATTAACTTAGCTAACCTCTACTAATCAAATGTCAACTTATTATATGAAGGTGAGCTTAATCTTGCATTCTTGCCCAATGAATGTGTATAGGCCTTCATGTCTATCTAAATCATATCAATTGATCATTGATTCTCCAATTTCAAGAACTCAACATCACAGAGATTCATGTACAAAGAATGAATTCCTTCCAACTGAGTGGTAAAGTTAGAAAGTTCAACCTGCCTAATTGCAAGTTCTATTGAAACTTTCTATAGAACTTTGTGCTCAAATTTCTTCTTAGGCCATCTCATCAATTTATCATTGGTCTTTATATCCTCAATCTAAAATTTATCAACTATATACACTAACTGGTCCAAAATTGGATGTTGTATATTAACATTAGAAATTTCAAATGCATCAACAAAAATATCCTTTATACTATGCAATACCTGCTTCTTTTTGTGTTCTCTTCTCAACTGTTCTTGCTTTAGCTTATGATGTAGCAAGGTTTGCAATTCTTCCATTTGTTTCAATGCCATATTATTCAATTCATATATAGGTAATTTGATGACTTCATCTAAACACATTGTTTCTTCTGATGTATCATTTGTATGTATCATCATTTTAGGTCGAGGAGTGCTATCACTAGGTAGTGATATCTGTAATTGTTTCCTCTTTGCACTCAATCCAAGTGATTTCTCATTTTGAGTAGATTTATCCTATTGTACAGGTGTAACACTTAAGGTCTATGTAGGTATGACACTTGACAATTGAATAAGAGCTTGGATACCCTCTTGTTCTTTGGGTTTCTCTTTCTCTATTGTTTCTTTCTTTTTTCTACCTTACTTTCATTTGATCTAACATCTATGACATGGGTAATTTGTGGAAACACAATTATTGTCTTACCCTATTCCTCAACACTCATGTTAGAAATCATTGTAACTAATGTAACATTGAAACCTTCATTACTTGCACTCTCAATCCTTGGATAATCTTGTACTTGTTGTAATACTAGATTAGTGCATGGTAGGGAAGGATTTGAGGCATCTAGTGTAACATTTTTTCAGATCTTCCTCAGTCAGCACATTCTAAATCTATGGGGATGAATCAAGAATTTCCTCAATCATGACAACATCTTGTTGTTCATATCCTTCTACCAACTGTCTATTTTTTTCTACAAGTTTAGCCACTTCTTTTGTATCATCCTCTTCTTCCTTGACTTCATCACCTCTCTCTTCTTCTTCTTCTTCTTCACCTTCTTTCTCAGCCGATGAAATAAGCAACATAAATTCTTCCTTCCATATTAAGATGCTCTCTTGCTCAACTTCATGAGCATTATTCATTAAAATTTTATAAGCCCTCTCCTTAGGCATAAATCTTTTCACAAAATATTTCAGCACTATAGAGATATGTGTCTTCCCTAAATCTAGCATAGTTTGTGCTAAAGTGGTCTCCTTGATTTGTGTTTTAGTGGATAACACTCACTTCTACTTAGCATCAACTTTATTATACACATTCTTAGGAATTACTTGACCTAGTTCTATAGGCATAGATTTGAATTGTATCCTCATATCAATCATATCTTTTTCAATCTTCTCTTGATCTTCTTTATTTAAAGAATCAAAATTAATGTCTTTAAATCATACCAAACATGCCAATTCACTAATTTCTTGACATACCTTATACATAGTCATTGGAGGTGCTCTGAGTACAATCTAAACCTTTCTAAAATCATTAGACTCTATTTCTTCATCATCTTCCTCTTCTTGTGTCATGACAAGTTTCCTCCTTAGCCTCTTAGGTAGATTTTGCTTTGGTGATCTAATTGGCTTCCTCTTTGTTGGACTACCTTTCTCCTTTATAGTTGGGGGTTGAGTTGCCTTTGATCTTGTAACTACTCTTCTTTTAGGCTCTAGCTTAGGTGTTGTGACAACTTTCTTCACAACCTTCTTAAGATCCTCTTTAACTTTTGGATCCATAATCACTATTTTCTTCTATTTTGGTTCCTTAGGCTCGGCAAAAGCTAGCTCTTTGCCCTTAGATGACTCATCTTGAGCTTCTTATTTGGATTCCTCATCCTCACCTTTTCCTTCAATAAACTAAGTTGACCTTTGCCAAGTTTTCTTAGTTAGATGTGGTATGATCACCCGTCCATTGGGTTGGGTGATCTTGACTTTTCTTTCTCCACTACTTCCAGTATCTACTATCTCTTTCCATGTTTTTTTCAATTCAACTTTGTCTTTTCCTTTATTTCTTTAACTGTTTGGGGCTAGTGCTTGGGTCCTATAGTTCTTACTAACATGCCCAACCTTAAGACAACTAAAATAAACTAGGTTTCCATTCAACCATTTTTTATAGTTACCTTTGAAATGTATGTTAGTGCAATTTTCTAGAATGTGCCCATACACTCCAAAAGAATGACAATTATACATGTCTTGTAATCCCAATTGTAAGAATCACCTTGATTAGGTGCATGTGTTTTCTTTTTAGATGTCTAGTTAGATTTTTCCTTGGATATGCATTCATGAGCTCTATGTCTATATTTCTAACAGATATAACAATGTCCTTCAAATCTAGAGGAAGTAGATGCATCACTTTCTTTTGATTTGCATTCATGTGCTTGGTGTCCTTGCTTCTTGCAATTAAAACAATTACCAGTAAGCTTAGGTTTAGGGTTTTGCATACCAATTTTGCTTGTGCATATGTTAGCAGTATGTCCAAGTTTACCATAATGATGACAAGTAGGTTTGTCCTTCAATTTTGCATTTCTTTCCTCACCACTCTTTGATGATTCTCCTTCCTCTGTAGATAAAGAGTGCTTGACATGTCTTAGACCAAAAGTATAATTGGATTACCTTGGTGATCTCATCAGTTCTTCAAAGTATCTAATAGTTTCACTTGGTTTGTTCATTCTTTCCAATAGTTTTTTTCTCATATCTCAACTCACATCTTAGTTGGTTATTTTGTAATCTTTCATTTGTGATCTCCATGTCCTTTTTATTCAACTCTTGATTTTCTATTAACAACTGGTTCATCATTTCCAATTTATTTTTTGTAAGCTTCTCCACATAAAATGATATTTCCTCGAGTCTAGTAGAAATTTGTCTTTTATCATATTCAGCCATGATTTTATCTTCTTCAGCTTTCTTCTTTTATTTAGTCACTTCATATAGTCTTACTAGTTAAATTTCTTGTTCTCTCTTGAGTTCTTTGACTTCTTTGTTCAGGATGTTCTTCTCCAATAGATCTACTATTGTTACATCACTATCATTAGTATTCCCACTATTAAGCAATTCTTGTCTATCAACTTCCTTGTAGAGCTTGTCATTTTGTTGAATGACCAAATATTTCCTTTTCTTTAAAGATTTCCTTAACTCATCTTTCACTCCTTCAAGTTGTTGTAGTAAGATCTGGATTTCAATCATCTAGTTCTCAATGAGTTTTCCTATTTTGTATTCCTCCATTTCAAGATCTTGTGCTCTCAAGATGTTTGGCTTCATTCAAGAGAACTAGCTCTAATACCAATTGCTGGAAATCTTAATGGGAAACAAGATATTGAGAGGGGGTCAGGGCGAGGGAGGTGAATCAGGATCTATAAAAAACAATTCATTGATTAATTGTATTCACACCTAATCTATCTCATATTTCAGATCTCATACCATATCAACATAAACATGTAATGCTGAAATGAAATCTATCTAATCATAACATCCATGTAAAATATCAACACATAACACAACAATTTTGGTTACCTAGAAACACTTTAAGTTGAAGGTAAAACTGGGGTGGGGATGAAACCCACAAATCTTTACTATTGCAACAACAAAGTTCTCCTGTTAGGGCTACATATCGATCATATCTGATGATCTACACTATGATGGGTTTTCTCTATTAAAAATGTTTAAGACTGTTAGGTCTTACCCTGTTAAATGATTTAACACTTACAATAAAGTAAGGACGTTACTAAGAGATTTGAAATAGGTTTGTTAGAACAACTCTATTAAGAGATTTTCCCCAACTTAGTCTGTTAAAACTAATTCAGTACTTGATCCTTCAATTTTCTCTAAAAGCTTATTATAGATCTCATATCTTCAAAATCTCAATCTAATCTCCTTATCCGATATCTATGTTTTGTCCTTTACTGCTTTGGTTTCTCTATATGATCTCCTTTCAGTCTTAGCCTTCCTTCACTCTATACTTAGCTTGTTCGCTCCTTCACTTCACTTCCACTCTCTCATAATCACACTGATTCTAGGGTAGTAACCCTTCCTAAATAGATAATTGCAAAAGATTCTAGATTAGGATCAACAATCCACATTTCATCCTTTTGTCATTTTCTCTTCTAATTTTATGATTGGTTAATCTACTTTTCTAGGCATTAATGCCATCTGAAAAAACATGTGATCTCCTCTTTAATTGTCTCTACAATCTTTAAATATCACATAAAAGTTGGCTAAAATGATCTACATAAGTGTTTGTCCAATTACAAACTCATTTGTCAAAACTGGTTTACTTGGCACTTGAATGTTCTAACACTTGGTCATAACTAACTTTCATGCTGCCACTCAGTTTCTACTTGCTCAACATATACTAACTCACTTGGCATTAACATACTTCCCAAATGCTCAGTCTCTTTTGTGTTACTCAACTTGTATGTTGACTCGGTCTCTACTATGGTGCTTGACAACCTCTAACTTGTTCAGCTTATGATAAAATATAGACTAGTCCTCTATAGCTCAACCTTCTTTGGATGGCTCAATTGTAGTAATGACCATCTAATGTTTCCTTTCAAATGACTAACTATTAGACACTAATAGGAAACTTAGGCTTAGAGATCAACATTCTTTGATAGAAATGATAAAGACATTGAACTCCTAAACTCTGAACCTTTCGGTTTAAGTTCGAGTTCGATACTTATTCTAAAAAGGAGGGTTTTGTTAAGTATGTGATATTGAACATTGACATGAACCATGTACAAGTAACAATATGTGATATCAAAATGGTGGATATCTCCAGATCAAAGATATCTTTAAAATTTGGCATACCTAATATTACCACTAGTGTAATATGTGTCCTATACTATTTATCCTCCCTAGCTAAGTGGGAGTGTTGATATTTTGGTAGCTTTAGGAGGATAAAATTGTAAGATCAAAGAGAAATTAATATACATACATATACATAAAAATTTAAGTTTTCCATTATATTAATTATATTGATGAATAGACATGTCTCTGAAGGGACATGTCTCTTCTCTTGGTTTATTCCTCATACAAATACAATATGACAATGTCATTTGGGAAACACATACTAGACATAATGGCAGTGCTTAGTACATTTGCAGCAATCATGAAAATCAACAGTTTTAAACAAAATGATTGGTTCATTTGACATAAAATATCATATTATAATTGATTTGGATGGTGACATGGATGATATAGACATAGATGGTAACAATATTGATGCTAATAATGATGACTAATGATATTTATGAGTTTATTATTATTTATCATGATATATACTCAAGAGATAAACAAAGAGACCTCTCATGAGAGTATGACCCTTATTTGGAACTCATAGTAGACCCACATGTCATGCTTCTTTTTTCTCCTCTTACATATTGTCCACCATCTCTAAGTGATGTTAAGAAATATTTGGAGGTGGATGACCATCTTGACTAACTTCCTTTGTCCAATAGATTCTATTTTGTTTTCTTGAATGTAATTTGCTTCACTATTTCCCTTGTAATGTGTTACTTGATATTTTGTGTGTTAAGCTATCTTTTGGTGACCATTCATATTACATTGGTGTAAGGTAATAAAGGGACCAAACATATCATATAAATCCTCTATTTATATCTCAATTATTCTATGTCATATAGATGTTATGTTATACATGTGCTACTATAGTAAATATGCTTATGTTGTCTACTAGGGGAGGAAACAAAGCATCAAGTTCCATCTCTTTTTGGTATCTGCCATGTTAACAAAAGATAGAACTTTCTTTGATCATTTTATCCTTCCATTATGATCATAGTTCCACTAGGAGGTGAGGTTAATTCATTGAAGTCTATGTTATACATGTACTACTATCGTAAATATGCTTATGTTGTCTACTAGGGTAGGAAACAAAGCATCAAGTTCCACCTCTTTTTGGTGTCCACTATGTTAACAAAACATAAACTTTCTTTGATCATTTTATCCTTCCATTATAATCATAGTTCCACTAGGAGGTGAGGTCAATTCATTGAAATTATACTTCATGTACATGAGTTATCAAATGCACATGTTGACCTTTGACCTTAGCTAGTGGATCCCAAGTGTTCTCTCTTTGCGTCTTTTGCTCCAATGCCCTTGACTTTGTCCCATTTTAGGGGCATATCTTTGTGGCAATGCTCTTGTACTTTGGACACATTTATGCTAAATTAAAGCATTTTCTTTTGGTAAAGTGCATGAAATTTATTTAATATGGGGTATATATTTCTCTCATTGTACACTATGCACACACACCACCACAAATTTGTAGTCAATAAATTTTTCCCAATTGCTTTGTACACAATGTCCCTTTTTGTGATCTTTTACACTAGTTTTTAAGTTATGTTGTCTAGTATAACATAACTTGCTAGACTATTCAACTCCTTGCATCAACATTCTACATGACTCAGTAAGAAAAATCTTACCATGCCAATAGAATCATGCTCTATATTCATTTGTTGATAAGTTTATCTTGATATTAGATTGATAAGACTATATTTTCCTTGAGGACTTGATATTTTTGCCTCATTAATACCTTGAAATTTTTTCAACCTATGTTCTATATTATGGAGTGTAAGTGTAGATACATACAATAAGTTGATGTAGAAAGAAAATGTATCATTGTAAATTTTATCCTTCAATTTAGCATTTCTAACCTTAATTGATGTACAGAGAAATTTACCATTGTAAATTGTATCCTTCAATTTAGCATTTCTAACCTTATCTACCAAATCATTTTGATTCAACTCATACTAGCTCAAAAATGGCATTTCCACCACCCTTTGGCAACTAGTCCTTCACTCTATCTGATTTGGCAGGTCAGTGTTGTATACTTAAAATGTGAGCACACTTCTACGAGTCATTATATCTAAGATTTCTCAAGAATGAGGTCTCGAATGATGGCTCATAGCTCATTATTCATGGAGTGCAAGGGTTTGTAATGGAGACCCCTAATTTGACCTAGTTTGTGCCCATGCAAGTACACCATAAAATGAGAGACTCAAAGATCAAATATGCATGCAAATGGAGATGCAAACTAATATATATGATAACAATGCAAACCAATGCAAGACCTAATCTATCAATGTAAGATCTAACCTTTCAATGCAAGATCTAATCTATCAATTTAAGATCTAAGCTAATATTTAAATGCAAAGATGGATCATGATGATGGAAGCCATGGATGCATGAAAGAAGAAGACAAGAAGATAGAAGTTCTCTACAAAAAGTTTTAGTATTCAAACTCCTTCAAAAATTGCTCTCCAAACCTGCAGCATAAAAATAGCCTAGACTGTGTGTATGTAAATTGAGAAGAGGGCTCTTCCTTATAAAGAAGATTGGACAATCAAGATTAAGAAGCAAAAAGATTTAATCAAGGGTGGAGAAAGAATGATCTATATAAAATAAAGATCTACCAATGAGAAAATAGGAAAAGAATTAAATGGAATCCCACTTAGAAATATGTGCATTTAAGTGTAGAGAAATTATTTATTTATTTTATTTCGTCTTTAAGTGGGGATTTATTTAATTAAAAAGGAGCAAGTTCTTTTAATTAAATAAGAAATATTTAACTAAATTAAAAGAGGGGTTTTTCTCTTAATTAATTAAATGTGGATGAATTATTTAATTAAAAGAGAGGTTTTCTTTTAATTAAATGGGGACTTATTTTATTTAATTAAAAGGAGGATTTTTTTAAAATTAAATATGACTTAGGATAAAATGATCAACCTTAGAAATAAAATAATCAAATTTGATCAAGGAAATTGATTTGAATTGATTTAATAAAATATTGCAAACCATTGATTCAGGAAATTGATAAATTGATAAATTTAATTATGAGGGCCCATAGTTTGGGTGACCATTTTAGGGTGCATACATTTGCCCCTCTTTGACTAATGTGTGATCGATTTGGGAACACATGTAGCCAAAGAAAGAAATTGAAGTGTGAGGACGATTCGGGGTCACAAAACAACCTAGATGTGCAGTCGATTTGGGAACACATCAAGACAAAAAATACAAATAAATTTTGACTTGGAAAAGTCAAGGATAAAATTGATAAAACTGAATCAAGGATTGAAGTTTGATAAGTATTACCCCCTCATAATCGAAATTGAAATGAGATAGAGGAGAAACACCAAATTGATAAAAATGATCAAATTGAACTAAAGATAAGGTTCTTGATGTAAGATGAAATATATAAGAATCACAAAACCAAGGTAGATCATCAAGCATGAAATATTATACCCCAAAGTTGAATTAAAAGAAAAGAAGTGGGGCAAAAGCGAATGGAAGGTAGAAATTTGGAAGAGATGGAAAGAAATGGAAAGAAGAAAGAGAATTTCTCTAAGAAAAAGAATGCTCCAAAATCAATCAATTGTTTAAGATAGAAATTTTGATTGAGATCACGAAAAAAGATAAGGAAATGAAGATCAAAACATGACCACAGCTGATTAAAAGTCCACAATAAAGATGAAGGAAAAACCCTCTCAAACTCATAATGTAGCTTAAAAAGGCAAACTAACATGAAATCAAATAATGCAAGCTACATGAAAATGTAAAGGTGTACTTGCAATAGAGCAACTATAACATAGGATTTTATGTTCATCATTCATTAGAGAATGTAAAAGAACTTATTTTCATCAATGGGCCATTGTTAACGGACATTGAAAAATCACACAATCATCACTAGTCGATTCTAACATAAGCATCAAAGACATAAAGGTCAAGATGACTTTGATGTTAGCTTACCCAATTTAATGTAGCAAATAAAACATATGCCTCATGCCTCAAGTCCTCTAGCTATGCATCCCAGAGAGACTTAGAAATAATGACACTCAATGAAAATCAATAACAGTTAGCACACAAAGAAAAGATCATGACATAGCTCAAATATTAAGTGTTTATGTTTAAAATTTAAGTATGTTAACTAGATATTGAGCTCTAAGCATAAGGGTTGAATGCTTGCAAACAAGTAAGATTACATTACAAAATTGGGTAAGACCAAACCAATAAGTGTTGAAAAACACTCGATGTCAAGGGTTGTATTGAAAAATACAATTAGGGTGGTGTTGAAAAACATCATTTGCGAGGTGTCCTAAAGACTAATGCATCCAAGAGACCAAAGCTAACACAATTATGCCCCCTAGACAAAGACCAATTCCAAACCAAGATGACAAGGACAAGGCATGATGGAGAAAGGCTAAGTGTCGAGGACATGCACTAAGAAATAGGGGTGCAAAGGCCTCAAGTAGCGCCCTTTTCCAGGTTCTTACCACTTAGATTTTTTATTTTTTTATTTTTTTAGGACTTCTTATAAATTTTTATTTATTTTTGCTACCAAGGCGCTTGTTTCTAAGTTTTCACCAAGGCACTTTTTCTATTTTTGTTTTTTGAATTTTTGAATTTTTTTTTTTGTATTCTTGAAATATATAATTTTTTTTGTAGATACATCAAAGTTACTATTGCTAGATTTTCACTAAGATGATCATTTTTTTTCAGGACATTTTCCAATTTTTAGAATTTTCACAATATATCATTTTTTTGAATTTTTGAAATATATGATTTTTTTTTTTGGATTTTTTCATGATCAATAAATATGTACAAAGATGCCCCCAAACAGAATGAGTACCACTTCCAAGCAAGAACACATCGTTTAGTCCCAATGTCTAACAAGGTAGAGTATATGATGGAGCAACAAGCTAGTGGATATGATGGATAAGCAAGGAGTGTATGAAGCAAGTGAAAGTGATCTTCAAGGACAGACTCCTCAAGTGTACCCAAGCTAGGGAAAGATAACTATATAAAGCATGTGTTGGACAAGAAAAGAAATCCATGAAAGGAGATAGCATGAAAGCGTGTAGTCCAACAAAAGTAGGCATGTCTAGAGGCCTAAGAACCATGTTTCTCATTGTGTGATCAAGACCAAGGGGTCAAATGGATAGAATAGTGGTAGGATAAAGCAATAAGAATAAAGGTAAATATGTAGGCTATGAGTGAATGAAAAAGCATAATAGGAAAACTAAAAAATAATGTAGCCAATACACAAGGATAGCTCAACATTGTCAAGATCAAAGAGGAAATATGAGATAGATGGATTAGGGAATGCCTACACATGATGCCTGTTTGCCAGGTTTTCATCATGGTATTTATCCAAGGCACCATAAGAAGTGGTTTTCACCATAGGATGAATTTATTTCTCTTTCCTCTTGCTACCAAGATGCCTATTTACCAGGTTTTCACCAAGGTACATTTTCATTTATTTTTTCAAATTTTTTTTTAGCTTTTTAATTTCTCAAGTTATTTCAATTTAAATAGTGCTCCTATAGGAAAGATGAGTCATGATAAGCCAAGACCATAGAAAGGTATGCTCAAAGATGTTAATAGGGTGATGGAAAGGAGAAGGTAGATAAGGTAGATAATGTATAGGGAGGACAAATTTTTATACTTTGGAAAGATAGAAGGAATATGGATAGTAGGTAAGTGTAGGCTTGAAAATATTGCATAAGGGTAGGTGAGAAAGTAGGCAAGATCAACATCAACACACAACTTGAAGGGTTGCAAAATGATGGAGTAATCATGGAGGAAATAGTTTGAGGTTTAGATGTATGAGGAAGTAAGAGAAATTTGGAAGAAGTAGAAGTCTTTGGAAGCTTCTTAGGAATATTTTTGAAAGAAGATGGAGTGGAAGCCTTTGGAAGCTTGATGCCATCTTGGAAGTGTTTTCAATATTCAAGTCTTTCAGAAGAGACTTGGGAATCCATATAGCTTTTTTTAAAAAATTACTTTGGATTCTTTAGAATGCATTTCTTCAATGATAGATTTAGGAGCCCATACTTGCTTTGATTTAGCTCTTTGGGTAGTAGACCTTTGTGGTCTCTTGAATAACCATTCTTTCTTTTTATTCACATGTCGATTAGATGGGGCATAGTGATATTCATTTTTCAATGGATTCTTATGTTTTTTTTTAAATTGATCATCCAAATTGCTTCCAAAAGACTTGGGATTTGTGGATGAATAAGGATTATATGACTGGTTCATATGGATAGATGAATGAGAATTCATCAAGGATGAGTGTCTTTGTTGATCTTGAGGTATGATAGGAGAGCTAGGAGATGAGATAGGAGTGAAAGTAGGATATGGAGGAACATAAGGTCCCAATATAGATAGAAGGTTTGAAGGCTTTATCTTTGACAGACAAGGACCAAGGATAGATTTACGAGATGCAAAGGGATAGTGAATAGGGATATTAGCATCTTTAGAGTGAGCAATGTGACCAAGGGCATCAATAGACTCATGAGTATCTTTAATAGGAGAAACACCTTTAATAGGAGTATTTGAAGCTTGAGCATAGTTTTGAAGTGAATATGGAGAAGTAGAACAAGAAGATGGATAACTTTGATCTTAAAAATTTTCTTTGGATAAAATAGGGATAGAACTTTGTTCACAATTTTCAGTAAGCTCAAAGGAAATAGTGGAAGCAGTGTCTTCATCATATTTACGAGGTGGATAAGACATAGGATATGGAGGGGTGACATCTTGATCTTTCTTGACATTTTTTTATCTTTCTGAGAATTCTCTTGACATGGAGCCACTTCTAAGGACAAGGGAGTATATGAGGTTTGCATGATAGGATCTTGAAGGGGTAATGAAGGACTAATTGAAGTGGGCATAGTAGACATAGTGTCCCATGAAGGTTGAGGATGTTTAGTCTTAGAAGCATGAAAAGGGTTTTTAGCCAAGTGTAGATTAGCTTGGGTTTTTTTAAGAGGTAGCCCTTGAGGATAACTATAGGGAACTACATGAAAAGCATTAGGACCTTTGTTTGACAGAATAATGTTGGATAGCTTTGAAGTTTTGGGAAATGCATAAGTACTGGAAGAAATGGAGGTATCAAGGAAACCATCACTAGACATAGGTTCATCAATATGATCTTGCTCAAGAGAAACATCAATATTCAAGTCACGCTATTTATACTCCACTGAAACATGAGAGTTGAGGTCATCCCCTAGAGTGATCAATTCTCTAGGTAGGCCCCCTTAAAAAAATAAAAAGGTCAAGATCCCTTATTTAGGTTCCCCTCAAACTCCTTAACAAGGAAGCAAGAAGAAAACATCAATAAGAAAATCTTGGGGATTAAAAGACAAAAGGGGTTTCTTATTTTAAGCTCAAATCCAAATGTGAATGATTCATTTTAAGCCCTTTTTTTCAATCTTAGGAAGACACACCAAACAATTTGACAAAAGAAAAAAAAATTACAATGAAAAAGAACACAATGATCACTTTTTATAATTCAAATGAGAGAGTTTGGAATGTATGCACCTTGATTTCACACTTACTAATTATTTCCATTTTTTGCTCTTTAGACCTCCAAATTACCTTCACAAACTTCAATCAAATGCATGAAATCATGAAGAAATAGGAAAATTCATATGAAAATACATTGAACTATTTGATTCCATGAAAAATGACAACTCATATCATGCATTGAAATTCGTAAAAAAAAAGTGCAATTTAATCATGATTTTCAACCTAGTGAACAAGATTGAACCTATATGATATGAATTAGGATTCAAAACCCTAAATGCAGAAAAAAGACCCTTATCAAAAATTAGAGAGCTTTCAAAAAATGTTAGAATTTTGAAAATATATTTTCATTTTTGCCCTAAGGAGCCATTTTGTCAAAATAGACTAATTTTTTCAAATCAAATTATTGAACCCTAATATGATCTCTAAAATCAAAATACAAAAAACCCAATCTGTTTAGAATTCAGAGAGATTTTTAAAAATGCAGACTTTTTCAAAAAAATCATCTGTTTAGAATTCAGAGAGATTTTTAAAAATGCAGACTTTTTCAAAAAAATCGCTAATTTGCTCCCTAAAATGATTTTTCATGAAAAATAAAGAAAAAATATTAAAATTTTGAAAATACCTCAAAAAAATCTAAAAATTGGACTGGAGCTTGTCTGATATGTCACCACCTTGCAAAAAAAAAAATCAGATTAAAATATCTAGCCGTTTGAAAGATATCAAATCTTTCAAATCTAGAGTTTTTTGTCTTCAAACAAATCCATACAAGGGGGTTAGACCTAAAAATGTCCAAAACTAGCAAGTAAAACTGGATTGCCCCACGGTGGGTGCCAAAAATGTATGCTTAAAAAGTGAGCACACTTCTAAGAGTCATTATATCCAAGATTGCTCAAGAATGAAGTCTCGAATGACGACTCATAACACTCTATTCATGGAGTGCAAGGGCTTGTAATGGAGACCCTCAGTTTGACCTAATTTGTGCCCATGCAAGTACACCATAAAATGAGAGATTCAAAAATCAAATATGCATACAAATGGAGATGCACACTAATCTATATGATAACATTCCAAGACCTAATCATCAATGCAAAATCTAAACTAATATGAAAATGCAAGAATGGATCATGATGATAGAAGTCATGAATGCATGAGAGAAGAAAACAAGAAGATAGAAGTTCTCTACAAAACACTTTAGTATTCAAACTCCTTCAACAATCGCTCTCCAAACCTACAACATAACAATAGCTTAGAGTGTGTATATGTAAAATGAAGAGAGGACTCTCTTAAAAAAAAGATTGGACGATCAAAATTAAGAGGCAACAAAATTTAATCAAGAGTGGAAAAAGAATGCTCTATGTGAAATAAAGATCCACCAATGAGAAAATAAGAAAAAAATTAAATAGAATCTCACTTAGAAATATGTGCATTTAAGTGTAGAGAAATTTTTAATTTTTAATTATTTTATTTCTTCTTTAAGTGAAAAATTATTCAATTAAAAGGAAGCAAATTTTTTTAATTAAATAAAAAATATTTAATTTAATTAATTAAGAGAAAAAATAGAGATTTTTCTCTTAATTAATTAAATGTGGATGAATTATTTAATTAAAAAAAAATTTTCTTTTAATTAAATGGAGACTTATTTTATTTTATTAGAAAAGAGGTTTTATTTTAATTAAATAAGACTTAGGATAAAATGATCAACCTTAGAAATAAAATAATCGAATTTGATCAAAGAAATTGATTTGAATTGATTTAATAAAATATTGCAAACCATTGATTCGGAAAATTGATAAATTGATAAATTGAATGGCTCATAGTTTGGGTGACCATTTTAGGGTGCATACAAATGGCACAGTAGGTGTCCTTAACTTGAGACATCTCTTAGGTGTCCTCTATACCAAGGGCCCAAATTTGAATTATCTATCAATTGGGATGTGGGAGTGAGGACCCTACATATCAATGTTCTATAATTCAAACATGTCACGTGAGATGATGTGTATAAGGTGGTCTCAACTCCCTCCTTTACAATATCATGCAATCACACATCCTATATCCCATGCATTTCAATTGAGAAAGAAATCATCAAGGCATTCAATTAACAAATTTCCGATCCATGATTAATCCTTTATAAAGTCAACTCTACTAGTCCACAAGACTTCAACACAAGTAAGGTTCACGAAGGTATTAACAATACATTCAAACAATTAAATACTTATCTAGCTCTACCTTGTTAGATATAAGAAGTGGGATGTCAATCAAATCTAACAAGTCACTTCTTAATATGTAATTGCATTAAAGATATTCCTCCAAAGACATTCCAACAAAACTTACAAAAATTTCAGCATTAATATTCAAATTCTAAATACATAAGACTACATAAGATTTCTACAGTCCATAAATTGTTATGAAAATCTTCGAAAATCAAAGAAATCTTTAACCCTTTCTTCTTTTTTAAACTACTTTTGAGTTTGACAATGGTCACTCGAAGTCTTTCAGCTCTACCGACCTTAGTCAACATGGTTAGAAGAGAATAACTCACTGTCACCATCAAATTGGAGAGAAACCTGTTTCGTCTGGATTGCTGAACAAGTTTTGACACAATTAACAAAAGCTTAGTTAATTTGAACATTATTATCAAGCTTTTGAGCTCCTTCAGTGTCTTTATCGAACTCCTGCATACACTTAAGGTGAACTTCATAACCACACTGAATACATTGATAAGCCCATCCAGAGCCCTGTTCATCACACTCACAGCAGATATAAGGCCCTCCCCCAGAGTTAGCCGAAACAAGTCGCAATATGTGGCCATGCCCAGGATGCTGAAATGTCTCTGGGAAACTCTTGGCTTTCTCATCTATTTCCTTCTGAACTTCTGCCAAATGAGGTTCTGTAAATGGGTAAGCTCTTTCACGATGCAAGTTAATCAACTTCCTCCCCTCAATTGTTACAGTTTTACCATCAGGCCCGACTATCACAAGAGATGGAATGCTACAGATGTCGAAATATCTCGAGAGCTCTTTATTTTTAACATCATCATATGGCAATGCAAGCCATGGCATGGTTTCATAATATGAAAGGAAAGCAGCTTCATCCCTGTCACTTGAAATGAATATAATCTCAAACCCCTCACCATCCTTAAGGGTTTCTTTTAAGTTATTATAGACGGATATCAATCTTGGTGTGAATTTCTGACAAGGAAAACACCACTGAGCTGAGAAGTACAATCCTACAGTTTTCCCTATTAATGAAGAGATGCTTACCTGCAAAACCCATGCAGTCAGCATGTTCCTCATATTAGTTCAGTATGCTCTTCTTAGAAAAGAGAATGTCTTGGGATTACATCCTCCAAAAAAAGAAATTATAGACATGAGAGTAATAAGATTTCCACAATCCATTAGATTGCAATTGAAATTCTGAGTATGGTTGTGTAAAGCTTGTTCCCAACAACATTTCAAATCTCTCCTCTTTCTCTTGCATCCTCTGATCAACATCAGGATCACGTAGTGTGTGATTGAAAACGTTGATGCAAAAAAGAAAAAAAGATTTACACAATCATACCCAGAAATTCAATTGCAATTATAGACATGGTCAAGCCAGATAACTTAAAGAATAAATCAGCAAAGATTTGTATGATGTTTTAAAAAATTTACCTGTTTTCCCTCAGGTGCAATAACATAGTCTCTCTTATTGGTCAAAAGAAGTTTCTCTAAAGTCTGTGAGGCACGTTTTGCTTGCTCCTCGTGTTCAAGCTCTGCCAATCTCTCTGGTCTAAAAGGAAAAGCCCGAACTCCATATTTGTAAACAAGGTCTACAGTTTCTGTCTGCATGGTTTTGCCATGATTGTCCAGAATTATAAGACGTGGGATTGCCTCTATTTCAAATGTCTTATTCAGCAGTTTTTTGGTCTTTAAATCTGAGTAAGGAACAGCAAGCCAAGGCATCGTCCTATGATAATTCTTAAAAGAATCTCGGTCCTCATCGGAGGAAATGAATACAATCTCAAATTCTGCTCCTTGCTCCTTCAATTGCTTGTAAATGTCAGCCAGAACAGGGGTGAAAGTCACGCACTGATGATACCAGTGGGCTGCAAAGTATAACCCAACTATCTTTCCTTCTAGCTCCGCCACTTTGACCTGGAAATTCGGGGCATGTTGGAGTTGGAGTCTGAAAATTGTCTCAATTATTTCAAGAATCAAAGAAACAGAGCAATCTCATGAAATATTGAAAGAACTCTCATTCTTTCACTTGTCTATTTTGGCCATTAAACCTCTTAAATTGGAGGAGTTGGACACGATAGAGATGTCTCTAACACCTAAAACATAGTTATTGCACATATGCAGATTATGCGTTTTTGCACTGGCAGTTACAACACCTCACACAGTTCAAATCTCTACCAGTGGCAGGTAAATTACTATTAATCATACTTAACTTTGGAAAAATACCATTTGGTATCAATCTTTGTGTCGTCTGTACCCATTTACTTAAAAGAAGTTTCTGACCTCTTTGATTATAGTTAGCTTCTCACTAAACTCAATGAACTTGAGCAAAACACAATACATGAACTGCCAACTTGTGAATCTCAATTGGATTCGAGAAAGCATAAATTAAAAATCGACTTAACCCAACTTAATATGGATTTATCATGGGTAGTTTTTTGAACAGTAGTTTGGATGGACTAAAACAGCCCTTATACTTATTCGAAAAGCAATGCAAAATGACCCCATCGAATGCATGATTTCGAGCTTCTATGTCAGCATTGTATAATGCAAAATCAGAAACAGAATTTAGCTTAAAGATCAAACACTATCCAAATACTTGGACAGAATGGGCAGCTATCCTGTAAGAGAACTTGAACATGTAAAAAATTGGATATGTGGCCATTCGACATCACAGAAGAAACATATGGATTCGGCAAATGCGAAGATGCGACATTTGTGAGTTATAAATTTGAAGTCCAGTTAAGCAAAAACTGAGAAGAAATCATAAATCTTACACATATCTATAAATGATTTGAGTAAGTGTGGGCTTCCAAAACAGGACTCGTGACACCGTGAGGTGTGACTCAAGGGCTCCAATAATGTCATAACACTTCATTATAATACTCAAGCCACATGTGGCAATGGTAGCCGCTTGCAACCATAAATATGACAAAAAGACGACACACATATGTGCAGATGAGTTCAGGTAAACATGTCGTTTTGCAGAACAGAGATATTGTGGGCTATATGACACTCTTGAGCCCAAATCATAGGAGTTGTTATTCAATTATACTAGATGTGGTAATGACATTGATAATAGCTTGCAAACATAAACATATTTAAACAGGCGGCTTCTCAACTACAAGCGACTCTACACTTCTGATGTGGTGCAATTTTTCCCCCGTCAAGGGAACTAATGTTATAGCAGAGATAGGGAATGTAAATTATAATGACTTGATGGAGGGAACAACCGCAAAGAATTGCTAGTAGATCCCCAAGTTTAATCAAACGAGTATAGTTATATATAGAGAAGCAGAAACCCAAATGAACAAACTACCAAAATTTAAAATGTCTACCTCTGTTCCATCTGGTGTTATGAGAAAATCTCTAGAATCTGTTGTCAAGAGAGATTTGATGCTCTGATTGGAAGCCAAATCCAGAGCCTCACGCTGAAGTTGTTGAATCCTTTCTTCCGTAAAGGGATAAGCATCCACACCCCACTTTTCCAGCATTTTTAAACCATCCTTCGTATGCAATTTGCCGTCTGAGCCCACAAAGGCCAAACTGAAGATCCCAGATCTGTAGCTATTAATGAGCTCTGACCGTACATCTGAGCGCTCAAAGGGAACAATCAGCCAATCCTGGGGCAAAATACCGAGTACCCTCTCAAAGCACTCCATGTCAGAGGTTCCATCAATCTGGTTTTCCTGCCCATACCTTTTCAGAATTGTAATGACTTCCTCGTCCCTGTCAGCCGCCACATACACAAACACGACTTCTTTCCCTGTTTTCTTGAGCTCCTCGTTCGACTGGCACAGCACAGACAAAGCATGCTGCAAAGGAATGATCAGCCAGTGAGGCCCAATCAGAATACCCAGCAATTTCCCGTCCAGAAAACTAGATTGAACTGGGGTCTTCAAGGAATTTATGAGCAAGAAGTCCTTGTTTTTCAGGGGTAATCCAGTGCCGCAAGTTTTGATGGCAATAGAGTTTATTTGCCTCAGATTCTCCGCCATTGAATCAGATTTTCTCGATTTTGTTTCCTTCCAAACACAACCGACACTAATTTGGGCTCAGAGACCGCGCACCCTCAACTCAATCTCATTGGGTTGAATCTGCTCTACAATTTCCCAAATTTTAACTTAACCCACTGCCCACCGTATGCGAGCCAGGCACAACTTTCTTCAAAACGTAGTCATCTTGTAAACAGATTCCAGAAGAGCAGGTGGCAGAAGCTAAGACAATGGGGTCCTGTTTGTCTACAAGCTGTCTCCGTCTCTGTTATACCCATAACCAAGAAATACAATCAATTATCTTCTCCTCTTTGCAAAGACCAGACAATTTGGTGCTAAATCAATCCCGTGATACCCAAGAAGAGCAGTCACTTCACAGACTAAATATGATCCCGCCAGTTAACCTCCAGATGTCCATGAGACAATGTAAGATGTGCCTTTCCCCTGGATTAAGGATCTGATTTTGCGGTTAGGAGGCATACAATCAAGAGGAATTAGTTGTTTATTCGATCCTCGAGACCGACACGTAAATCAGTCAGGAACAGGGTTGATGAGGAGACGGGCAAAAGGTGGGTAATAAAGCGGGTATGGAAGGGGGAAAGGCTAAAGTCGCCATTCATTCATTATTGCTTCGGGTGGGTATCCGCGCAGTCTGAACGCCGCTCAACGTGGCAATCACTCAGCGATCATCATTTGCCGCGCTCGTCCTTTGCTCTTCAGCCACTCACCACCTTGCACATGTACGCTTCAAAAAACATCATAAAACACATGCCCATTATCTACGATTTTCAATACTGACATTTGTAACGTGGTTGCGTATTCTCTTTATTTAGCAATGACATGGCAGGGTAGTTCAGGAAAGGAAAGTTTTTGTAGTCTCGTATTTTAACTCATGTCTATTTGAGTCTATGAATAGTGACAGCATTATGGGACTACCATTATTTCATTTAATTCTGTTACAAATGAGGTATACATATCTTATTTTTTCAGGATTTGGACTTATGACCTTTCTTATAACAATAGTCCAGGAATATGAAAGTCCCTTACATGTGTTTTTGGGTCTACATGTGATGGCAACAATATTGTGGAAGGGATGTAGCTATGATACAAACGAGATGTACATACCATACCCTCATTAAGATTTGAACTTGTGACCTCTCTTTTTAGCAATCTTGAGTTAAGCATTTAGAAAAAGGTGAATCTAACATGACCTTCCTAGGTGATAGATTAGCATAAACGAGTTTGTCATTAGGTGAATCAAGGTAGAGAGAATTGATTTGAAGATTATATGAAACAAACCCAAAACCTTTAATCAACTACATTCATCACTTCAAGCAATCTAGTTATCTTAAGTTTCAAAGTCCACAAGGTGAGCCCCACATAACCTCTCAGAGTGATAGACCCACTTGAGTAAGTCTATCAACAAGTGAACAAGGCAGATAGAAGATTTTGGGACCTACGTGGAATATACTCAAAACTTTCAATCAACTACATTGTCCCTTTGGAGGACTTTTCTTTATTTCTTAATCAACTTACACTTGTCTTCCTTTGTTTTGCTTAATATTATTTATTATAGCAAAATTTGTCTTCAAGGTACCGATATGGTACATTGATGAAGGTTATAATTTAATGTAAAGTTAAATTTATTGTTATATGTCATTTATTAATTGTTGTATGCATTTGATAAATGGTAAATTTTGTGTAAACTTTAAGTTTCTTGGTATATGTGGCTCATATATCAATCACTCACATCATTGTACATTGATTCTCCACTTACATATTATCATGTGTCCACATTATCTTCATCTCTACTTTATCCATAGTCTGCTTAAGTGTCCACATTATTTTTAATGTAAAGATAGTAAGAAGATAATGTGGACACAAAATATGTATGCAAAGAAAAAATAAATTGGAGAACAAATGTACAATGATGTGAATGTGTGTGGGTGTAACATGTACACATATCTCTGTATGCCCAAGGCGCACAATATTTTGACCTCATTATACTCCTAAAGCTATTTCTAGGACCACGAGGATCAATCATGCATTTATTATATACCTATACATGCATATATTTCCATATACTTGAGGCCCACACTTATTTGAATTCTTTCATGGTTAATTCCATTCTATAACTATGGGGATTCTCCATGTATTTATTGTAGCTATACATGCACATGTTCCATTCACCCAAGGCCCACATTGTTTTTGGCCCTTTATGTCTAAGGGTATTTCCATATCCATGGGGATTGCCCATGCATTTAAAATGTTGACAGAAATATACTTCCATGTAATTGAAGTCCGTGTTGAATTTACATGCATTTAAAATGTCAACACATATATACTTCCATGTAATTGAAGTCCGCGTTGAATTTACTTTCTTTTATGTTTGGGCTTATTTGTGTTCTAGTTGCAAACTTGATCCTATAAATCTAAAATTTAATTTGAAACCAACTACATTAATTCTTTTCCTCCAAATTTTGGCTCCTAAATACTTATTTGTGCATTTTCTTGCTACATGCTCATATATTTCAAGACATCCAACATATTCATTTTTAAAATGTCTTCAATTCTATTACCGTGAACATAATTACACTTCAATTGGCATAACAAAAGGTATTGAGATTTGGTTGAGCATCTGAGGAGCATATGCATGTTTGGAGAGTGTTGTTCTATATCTTGTGCACATATTTCCATAGGTTGGCCTAAGAGAACATCTCCCCTTGTGACATGTGACAATCCTACCAAGATACTCAAAAATGGCATCAACTCATATTTAAAAAGTAGATTTTTATAATTTGCCAAAAGAAGTATGTAGGTAAAGGGGCAAATTTTTTATTGCAAACATAACCTTGCATAGAGAAGAAATAATAGCATGATCTCAATGTGAGCAACAAATGATCATATCCTATGTATCCTTCCAAGGCATTTTGAACTCCAAAATCTCCAGATAGATCGTTGATTATATGGTTATTAAGGTAAATATTATTATTTTTATTATTTACATGTCCACATTTACATTTAACAAATAAAAAAGTGTTATCCCTCAACCCACACATATCAAATCTATGTTAAATGTGTGCTTATATACATATGTGTATAATTGGATTAGCGTAGATCAACCCTAAAGTTTATTTTCCTTTGCATTTTGGGGAACATGTTTGATCTTACATTGTCCTATAATTTGACCTTAGGCTTCTATACCTTCACTTATTTTAATGTTGAAGGTGTTTCATAAATGAAATGATCAATGACTAGTGGCTTCGTAAATCTATGCAAGACTATTGAGTGTATGCCAACCATTTGTTGCCTTTTCCGTTGGTTACATCATTAATGACATTTCTACATGTAACAAAGTAGATGCACTGTGGATATTACACAACTACCCAAATTAGTTTCTATTGCAAGGCATGTTAGTTCTCCTAATCTACGATGGAACAACGAGTGCCTGGTCAATGGCAAGGAGCCCTATATTTGTCTATAAAAGTGACCATCTTAACTATTGGAAATGTTTTAGTAAATATGTGTGCAAAATGTGGAAACATAGATATGTCAACCTTTTCAAGAAAATGCCTCCAAGAAACGCTTGTAGGATATGCACAAATTGTCTTTATTAAGAATGATTAATAATCTTTCTCCTTTGAATTACTATGATTATTTCCTTTTTGTTGGTTGGATTCATTTTGCATGATTTAAAACATGATAGAATGATATGTAGAAGCTGGGATATATGAATTGGTTTTTGAACAAACCACTAATATGCTCTATTTTTTCCCCTTTTCTGGACCTGGCATTCTGTTACGAAATACTTCTAGAACTCTATATAAGTAGATAAGTAGGAGACAATTTCCATAGCAAGTCAAATTGTGATATTGCTATCAGGATTTAACTGTGCAATTTTGAGTCAAACTCATTGACCCATGTTTCATGAGTAGTGATTCAACATGAATCCATCTCTCATGAGAATAAATGGAACACTTGGCACTCATTAGATCTAGGTGATGCTCATAGGGGTGAAGCACCAAGACTTCTTGGGAGGTCACCCATCCCAGTACTACTCTAGCTTGAGTGCACTTAACTACAAAGTTTCCTCCATGGTTAAACCCAAAGCTTGCAACCCCATTTGCAAAACCTTCACCAAGTGTTGTGCCTTATGAACCATTCATTAGAAAGCTCCTTAAGCTCATCAATTGATAAGTAGGAGACAATTTCCATAGCAAGTCAAATTGTGATATTGCTATCAGAATTTAACTGTGTGATTTTGAGTCAAACTCTATATAAGTAATTTTATTTGTAAAATTGTGTTTCATTTTGCTACAATTTTCTCTCAACATCTTATAACTAATGACTATTTCATCATACTCACAAAGGTGTAAAAATTCCCCCTTGATGGTATTTTTGATGGCTTTTCTATCCCCTGCACTCTCATTCACTTCATTATCCTATTCACACAAGGAATCATGCTTTTGAAAGGCTTATGTAGCATTGATATTTTGATTTTTGTTCATAGGTTTTATTCATTGGATTGTCTCTATATTATCTATAGCATTTTATATAATGGACAAAATTTTGGTGTGAGAGTAAGGAAGAGAACTAGCTTAATATCTTGAGCATTATGATATTGCTATTAGAGTTCAATTTTGTAGTTTTCAAGTCAATTCATTAACCTATATTTTATTAAGTATGGATTCACAAAAAAACTCATTTTTAATGACAATGAATGAAACACTAGACACTCATTACATATAGACGATAAAGGTGTAGCATTAGGCATTATTCAAAACTTATTGTTTATCAATTCATTAATTTGGACACTATAATGTCCTCATCTTTTTAGCATCTCAGTGGAGCTCTTTCCAAAGGCCAAGTGGAGAAATAAGGAGAAATTGATTAAATTAATTTCTTATCAAGTCATTAAATAAATTAACATTAAAAGGTGACTTTATATTTAATTAATTTAATTTTCTAGAAGCACATTTAATTATTGTATGCAAGGGAGAAGCTTCTAAAGAGTGCCTTTTCTAGAAATACAACTAATTATTGTATTGGAAAGGGGAAGCTTCTAGAGAATGCAATTAAATAATATTTTATTTCCTTCTAGAAGGGTGAAGGAAAAGAATAAATAGAGGGGAGAGCTTCATTGTTAATCATCCAATTATTATGAATTGCATTTGATAAAAACTTGGGAGAAGAAATAGGTTTCTAATTTCAATTAGCCATTGGAGAATGTCAACTCTTCAGTGTTGCAACCATTTGAGGTGGGGAAATATCCACTGAATTTAGTATTCAGGAGAGCTTCAATTAAGGAGTTCTATTTGTGCTTAAATTAGAGCATTCATTTATTATTGGTTGCTACAATACGTAAGAACGATGTCATGCTAAAGTACTTATGCTTGATTCATCTCCATTCTTGGGCATCACTATTATCAGGTTCCTCTTGCAGCTATTAGTAGTTAACATTATAATTTTTTGGGCATATGATTTTGCTGTGATAATTTAGAATCAGATTTTGGCATTACTGTAGTCATTATTGTAAGCCATTTGTCTTGGCAAACTCATAGCAACATTGTACATGAGAATGGATTCAATAAAGGAGATACATGTTGCATACCATTTTTTTGACGAAATGTCCATCTAATAGAATATATGAGCAACATAATTGTTGTATGTCAATTGTTTGTCAAAATGTCAGTTAGTTGTAGGTATGCATTCCATATCTAGTTTCCATTTATATGCATTGAAAATGTCAAAAGAACTGCACTTGCATATTAGTTCATTGTAAGAGGCATTGTAATATCATTTGCGAACATTCTAAATTTCTTAGCATTGAAAGGCAACAATACATGTGTTTGACAATATTCCTTGAGCTAAAATTAGTCAATTTGGGCAAGGGATATTACATCGGTATCAAAGCTTTTGTTGCAAAGTGAATTTGAGAAAAAATTTGTGTTATAACCAGTTGGGGTTATTATAGTGGTATCAGAGCTTGCTTGCAAAGTGTTTGACAAAATGTAAAACAATTGAATTTGAGAAGCATTTGGTGTTTCACCAAGTTATAACTGGTTGGGGTTATTACAAACACTTTTATAATTGCACTCAATCTTTATTAAATATAATATAGATGTTTAGATTTTTTTAAATGAATGCAAATTATGATGTTATCTTCTTATGGGCAAGTAAATTTTTTGCTAGTGTTCTAGTAATCAAAGTGATACAATAGATATTGTATCGTTTCAAATTGGAATCTCCTCAATTTAAGGAAGGTTTAGCACCCATTTAATGCAATTCTATCATTTATTTGCATTTGTCCTCTATTTTTCCTCTATTTAAATAATTAATTTAGTCTCATTGGACCTTTTATTAATTTAGAATTAATATAAATGGATTAGACCTTTATTTTTCTTAAATATTGTGCCTTCATTTATGTATTTATTTAAATTAATATTTAAAATTGGTCATTTCTTAAATAATATTTTATCTCACCTATAAATTAATATTATGTGTCTCCTCTTATTTTATAATTTGGGGTAGACCTTTTATTAATTTAGATTGATAATCCTTAAATTACCCACTTAAGGAATCTCATTTAATGCTCCACTTTAAGATGGGTCTCACCTCATTTTAAAGTCCAAGGCATTAGCCCCTTTGAGATCTCTATAAAAAGGAGCCTTCCCATTTTATTTTCACATCAAGCTTTCATGTCATCAAACAATCAACTCTTCATGCATTCAAAAGATCAAGCACTCAAGTATTGAAGTCTTTCTTGTATTCTTCAAGCTATTCCTCCATTGAAGATCAAGGATTCAAGAATTCAAGTTATTGTGGGAGCCATCTTCAAGGTCTCCTTAAATCTATTCAAGATCCTTTGTTGCATCTTCCACATTTATTTATCTTCATCTTCTTGATCCAAATCAATTGGTGAAGTAAGCACACTACATTCAATTCGAGAGATTCTACTAGTGTAAGTTGAATTTGTACATTTACTTTACATGCTATTTCAATTCAAGGTTAATTCCTAAACTATGGTTTGATTGAGGCAAACCCCCATCACAAATAAAAACTTTTTTTTTGGTAGATTACAGATCTCATATTGATGGGCAAGTTACAGATCTAAGTACCCTTTTCAACTTTTAATAGAATCATGAAATTAAAATTGAAATCAAACGGTCAATTAGGGTCACACTATGTGATGTCCCCAATTTTATTAAATAAATATTTTTCTAATGTGTCCAACAATTGATGTTTCAATCTTTCGGGCCCAATAATTATTTCATTTTATTGTAGTTTTTTGGCTTGTGGTCTCTTTTGTAATCCTTCGAGAAGTTTCCCCGAAGCCCTTTATAAGGCTAGCTTGTAGGTGGTTTAAGGCATGTGATTTGGATTTTCTTTGTACTTTGAACTCTTTTTGGAGTTATTTGTTGTTTTCCATTCTGAAAATGGAAGATCTTCCCTACTTGGCTTTTCAGTTTTGGTGGGGATTCAACTCTCACCCTGTTTTGTCACTTGTAAAACTTTGCTAGAATCTGGCAAATTGGAGCACCATCTTTGTCTATGAGTATTAATTGGAGGTTATATGTATTCAATATCTATTAATGCTTGGAATTTATTTGATTGATTTTGTGTTCTAATAGTATTTACATATAATTTTGTATTGTCTCTCCAATCTCCATGCAACAGGTCCCTTTTTGTGCACTATACTCCTCCCTCCATCCATTGTACTACCTCCCTCCACACTACTCCATCCATCCACTATACTACCTCCCTTTGTACTCCTCTATCCATCCACCATACTACCTCCCTCCATCCATATTACTACCTCCCTTTGTACTCCTTCCATCCACCATACTACCTTCACTTCTATCATACTCCTCCATACACTTCCATATTCCATACACTTCCATCTCCTTTGTACTTTTTTTTGGCCTCCTACTACCAAACACCATATTGAGGCCCTCTCCACCATATGCACACCATTGCCCATATATCTCTATGTACCCACAAGAATCTAACATATGGTTATATCTCCACTGTACTCATCTCTCTATGCATACAAGGAACACTATAATGGTATCAGAGATGGTGATCTTGCCAACCTATCGGTGATATTGGATGCCACCATGATCTTGATTAGTAGGAAGGATGGGTGAATCAAGCACTGAGATGATGAAACTTCTAAGGGAGCTCACAAGAGGACACCAACAACTGACAATAATAGTTGTGTTTCTGCATGTATTGACCATAAATGGGGTGTGGTCTCAAGTATTCAAATCCCTTGTGGTGAAGAGGGTACATGTTGTAACAATATTTCTATTCTTTTAAGATTATGTTTTTATCGTTAATTACTATTGTTATGAATGTTCTGCATGAATCAATTCATGCTTGCAATGAAGAAGAAGAAATTGATTATGAAGTCTCACTAAGTAGTGAGGAGATTTCAACACTATTGGCTTGTGATTTTGAAAGGCATGCATCTAAGGATCACTTGATCTCTTTGTCACTAGCACCCACAAGTTTCTATGAGAATAGAAGTGTGACTTCAAGTGCAAGGTATAATGTGTATCCCAGTTCTCCTATATTTTCATTTGAGCATATACATGGCAAAGAGGAGAGCTTATATAATCTTAGAGTTTTAGATGTTGGTAATGGATTTGATATGGATATACATATTGTTGATCCTATTAATGTAGAATCAGATTTGAAACTTTAAAATGTCATTAGAGAGATATCTACTTAATTTACTAGTTGCAAGTTTACTTATGAAGAAGTCAATTCCATAAGGTTTGATGCTGAAAGTAATGAAAAATTAGAGCACTCTTTGTTAGATTTTGAAGATGAATGTGATAGTAGTTCCAACGAATATGTGCATAAATGTGGTGATTCATATGATAAAGAGAGAATTGTTAAGAATGGATATACTTTTTCTTTTTCTTTTTCTTTTCATGTTGATGAATTTTGTGATAGTATTGTTAATGCATTCTCAAGTGTTTCTAATGGCTTTTTTGATGAAGACATTGTTGCAAGTTAGCCTTCCTTTTGTGAAAACTTGAATGGTGGTTATTTGCACTTGGTTTCTAATCATCTACTTGATGATTGTGAACAAGTCTCAACATGTTTTAGATATGATTTGGTAAATGATAAAATTACAAATAGGTGAAATCATATTTCGAATACTCTTTGCAGCTAGTTGCACAAAGTGAGTTGCAAGTTCATGGTATGTGTGTCTTTCTTCATTGTGTTTCCACTTGATAGCATGCATGAGTTCATAGTGAAGAAGATTTTTATTCCCTACTATTCTAAGGGGAAGGTAAGGGATGCCCATGAGAATTGTAGGGACTTGAATGGCCCAGCCTAAAATTCTATAGGAGGGCCTCGTACATTATCATGCGTGAAGTGAAGTGGCCAGTTTTAGTTTTGAGATTAATGGTCATGATGATCAATATTTTCATAATAAGAAATATGTTGAGAATGATCCTAGTTTATATGTGAATTATGAAAATGAAGAGGTTAATTTCTTTTTGCCTTATGAGTTGATTGAAGGTGCTTCAATATATTTTTTGAGACTAATGAGAGTGGCATTTTCAGATTTCTTTAAGAAGATGGAAATGAAAATCATGTTTCTAATAGAGGTAAGAAGTTTCATTAAAGTTTTTGTGGCTCAGGGCCATCACTTGTATAGTAGGAGTGGGTTTCTTGCTTTCAATAAGTTGCAGATTTGAGTACCATTTTCATCTTTTAATAGAATCATGAAATCAAAATTGAAATCAAATGGTCAATTAGGGTCACACTATGTGATGTCCCCAATTTTATTAAATAAATATTTTTGTAATGTGTCCAACAATTGATGTTTCAATATTTTGGGCCCACTAATTATTACATTTTATTGTAGTTTTTTGGCTTCTGGTCTCTTTTGTAATCCTTCGAGAAGTTTCCCCGAAGCCCTTTATAAGGCTAGCTTGTAGGTGGTTTAAGGCATTTGATTTGGATTTTCTTTGCACTTTGAATTCTTGTTGGAGTTATTTGTTGTTTTCCATTCTGAAAATGGAAGATCTTCCCTACTTGGCTTTTCAGTTTCTGTGGGGATTCAACTCTCACCCTATTTTGTCACTTGTAAAACTTTGCTAGGATCTGGCAAATTGGAGCACCATCTTTGTCTATGAGTATTAATTGGAGGTTATATGTATTCAATATCTATTCATGCTTGGTATTTATTTGATGGATTTTGTGTTCTAATATTATTTACATATAAGTTTGTATTGTATCTCCAATCTCCATGTAAAAAGTCCCTTTTTGTGCACTATAGCCCTCCCTCCACCCACCATACTATCTCCTCTGTACTCCTCCATCCATCCATTGTACTACTTCCCTCAATACTACTCCATCCATCCACTATACTACCTCCCTTTGTACTCCTCCATCCATCCACCATACTACCTCCCTCCATCCATCGTATTACCTCCCTTTGTACTCCTTCCATCCACCATACTACCTTCACTTCTATCATACTCCTCCATACACTTCCATATTCCATATCCCATACACTTCCATCTCCTTCGTACTTCTTTTTTGGCCTCCTATTACCAACCACCATATTGAGGCCCTCTCCACCATATGCACACCATTGCCCATATATATCTCTATACCCACAATAATCTAACATATGGTTCTATCTCTATACTCATCTCTCTATGTAGAAAAGGAACACTATAATGGTATCAGAGATGGTGATCTTGCCAACCTATCGGTGATATTGGATGCCGCCATGATCTTGATCAGTAGGAAGGATGGGTGAATCAAGCATTGAGATGATGAAACTTCTAAGGGAGCTCACAAGAGGACACCAACAACTGACAATAATAGTTGTCTTTCTTCATGTATTGACCATAAATGGGATGTGGTCTCAAGTACTCAAATCCCTTGTAGTAAAGAGGATACATGTTGTAACAATATTTCTATTTTTAAGATTATGCTTTTATTGTTAATTACTAATGTTATGAATGTTCTGCATGAATCAATTCATGCTTGCAATGAAGAAGAATAAATTGATTATGAAGTCTCACTAAGTAGTGAGGAGATTTCAACACTATTGGCTTGTGATTTTGAAAGGCATGCATCTAAGGATCACTTGATCTCTTTGTCACTAGCACCCACAAGTTTCTATGAGAATAAAAGTGTGACTTCAAGTGCAATGTATGATGTGTATCCCAGTTCTCCTATATTTTCATTTGAGCATATACATGGCAAAGAGGAGAGCTTATATAATCTTAGAGTTTTAGATCTTGGTAATGGATTTGATATGGATATACATATTGTTGATCCTATTAATGTAGAATTGCATTTGGAACTTTAAAATGTCATTAAAGAGATATCTACATAATTTACTAGTTGTGAGTTTACTTATGAAGAAGTCAATTCCATAATGTTTGATGCTGATAGTAATGAAAAAATAGAGCACTCTTTGTTAGATTTTGAAGATGAATGTGATAGTAGTTCCAATGAATATGTGCATAAATGTGGTGATTCATATGATAAAGAGAGAATTGTTAAGAATGGATATACTCTTTCTTTTTCTTTTTCTTTTCATGTTGATGAATTTTGTGATAGTATTGTCAATGCATTCTCAAGTGTTTCTAATGGCTTTTTTGATGAAGACATTGTTGCAAGTTAGCCTTCCTTTTGTGAAAACTTGTATGGTGGTTATTTGCACTTGGTTTCTAATCATCTTCTTGATGATTATGAACAAGTCTCAACATGTTTCAAATATGATTTGGTAAATGATAATATTACAAATAGGTGAAATCGTATTTCAAATTCTCTTCACAGCTTTTTGCGCAAAGTGAGTTGCAAGTTCATGGTATGTGTGTCTTTCTTCATTGTGTTTCCGCTTGATAGCATGCATGAGCTCATAGTGAAGAAGATTTTTGATCCCCTACTATTCTGAGGGGAAGGTAAGGGATGCCCATGAGAATTGAAGGGACTTGAATGGCCTGGCCTAAAATTCTATAGGAGGGCCTGGTACATTATCATGCATGAAGTGAAATGACTAGTTTTGGTTTTGAGATTAATGGTCATGATGATTAATATTTTCATAGTAAAAAAAATGTTGAGAATGGTCCTAGTTTATATTTGAATTATGAAAATGAAGAGGTTAATTTCTTTTTGGCTTATGAGTTGATTGAAGGTGCTTCAATATATTTTTTGAGACTAATGAGAGTGGCATTTTCAAATTTCTTTAAGAAGATGGAAATGAAAATCATGTTTCTAATAGAGGCAAGAAGTTTCATTAAAGTTTTCATGGCTTAGGGCCATCAATTGTATAGTAGGAGTGGGTTTCTTGCTTTCAATAAAGAAGTGTCATTGAATAAAAGTTTCTTGGTGTGGTCTACTCAACCAAGATATGCTTATTTCTTGCAATTATTGCAAGGGGAATGCATCCTTAGACAAATATATTGTTGGGACTCAAAATGCGAAAGGATTTTAGAGCATCTATTTGAAAACTTTGCTAAAGTACCCTCTATAAAAAAAAATTATGCATATGTACTCGACTTTCATTTTGAGGCCTATGGTATGTTTCAGGTGTTCATTATCAATGCACCTTAGTCTAAATTTTTGAGTCATTTGGTGAAGTGTAAATTTGAGTACTTGTCAAATTTGCATTTTTGCCAAAGTGTCAAATAGTGTTCAAAGGGCTAGTTTGTATTTGAAAATATTGCACCCGATAAAGTTTCATGACCCACCACTTTTGGATTGTTTAGTGTGAATATAAGAGAGCCTATGATTTAATCTTCAAGTTGTTTTGATAGGGTTTTGATTTTTCCAAATTTGGTTGTTAATTGTTGTCCTGTTGTTGCATTTTGCCTAGAAATCTAAGAAGCCATGTTTGACTATATATAACTTTGACTCAGCTGACCCAAATGTGAAAATTGCTTTTCTAATGCATTCTAGAGGTCAAATAATTCTTATGCTTCAAATTTGGGCCCTTGAAAAATTCATTTGATTAGTTTTCAATGCAATTCCAAATGTAATTTCTAACTTTACGATGTAGATCATATTCATAGAATGATCAAGAGCCCTATTCAAGATTTTATAACTTTGAATCCATGTTATATGAGACTAAACCAATTACACCACTATATTCTACACTAAAAATACTCTAAGCATGCTAGTTTTCAAGCTTTCATGAATCCACCTGGATGCTTGTCTAGGTGCATTCCATATGCAAACATCTAGGTTTTATTAGATACCTAGTTCTATAATTCTTGGAAGCTAGTTTTGCATGCTTGCCAACTGTTCCCAGTTATTCATCATGAGTTGAAAATCCACCCACATACTCTCCATATCAAATCAAACAAATTCCCCAAGTTCATCTTCCCAATTGGCCATTTGATTGGTTTGTGATGTTACATCAAGTGTTTTTGTCAATTTTAGGACCTCTCACCACAAGTTTGACATTTTTTAGAAAAAGATTGAAAATGAGTTTCAAATTTTCAAACATTGATCCAAATCATTTGCAGTCAATAGAAGGAGATTGTTTAGGGCATTTTGAGAGGTTAAGTCGATTAAATCTATTTTTTTAAACTAGATCCACTTGGGATCTGACTTTCTTATTCATATTACTTTTCAGAATCAACATATGAAGGGACATTTATAGAATATGTAGGGTGCCCACTTACCCATTGAAAAATATAATATGCAAGCTATTGGGGGATGTGTGTTGACTTCTTACATATGTGTAGGGAGTTTTGGAAACTCATAGGCCTAATCTTCTCCACTGGGTAGCAGTGGAAAACATGAGTGTGTGGGTTATACACACAGTGATAATCATGAAGAAAATTGAGCATACTAAGGTGAATTCCTTCATCTCAATGTTTCCACCCGTCAATACAGGTTATTTTGATATCTAAATGCGCTAACCAACAGTGTAATCCATAATTTGTAATATGCAATTTTTCAAAGTTTTGGAAGGCACCATTTCCACAAGAGCAATAATGTTGATTTTCATTGATGACATCATTTTGAAATGGAAAAGTCTTTGGTAAAGTGCCCAAGAAGCCCGAATGGATCTTTGGGCATTTGGGTTGACCCAATTTATGGAAGAATGTGTTAAAATTGATATATCCCATGTTGTTGGTGGGAATGTTGTTTATGCTCTTTTTATTGGCAAACCCACAATATAGTAGTGCCTCAAGAGCCTAGATTTGACAAAGAACCAAGCTTGCATAGGGCTCATACAGTCTATGGTGTGATAGATGGATCATTTTGAATGCGTGGAGTGACATGGCATGGTAAATTGTAGATGACATGGTAGAAAAGTAGGTCTCAAAAATTTGAAGACTTGCATGTAGTAGGCATCCAAAGGCAGGTCAACTAGGAAAGTTGATATGTGGTGGGATGTCACGAAGTTATGATGATGTGGCTTTTCATTTGAGTGACATGTGGCATCAAGCTTTGGAAGTAGGCTAACTAGGTGGAGAGACATGGTGCAGATTGGGAGCATGATCACTACACATCAAAATGATCTAATGGTTGTCACAAACTCATAATGGAAAGGTGCTTGAAGGTTAACCATTGCAAACTCATGATGGAAAAGTGCTTGAAGGTTAACCATCACAGGTTTATGACATGATGACACTTGGCACAAGCAACCCTAACAAGTGCAATGATGTGGTGATGGTGCAAATAAGTAGACCAATAGGAGGCCGCCACATGTCGCATGTCATAATAGAGTTGATTGAGGGTTAACCAAACTAGGAATTCAAAGAGATTCCAATTTCATTATTCTCTCACCAAATTATGTGATGTGCACTAAAAGGATTAAGGGGAATATTAAATTTGAAAGAAATTTTGAGTGCTTAAAGGGAAATAAGAAATATTGAAAGGAGAGGACATTAAAGAGGTGGGGCCCACATGTCACAAGGGGAAAAATATACTCTATTAGCTATTTTTTCTCAACCAATCACAATTGACCTACACCTTTTCTTCAGACCTGAGCATAATTGTTAATTGAATGTGTTTAAATATATAATCTAAACTATATAATAAAGTGAAATATTTTGGGATGTTTGAAAGGGCTTGCAGATTTGTTGCAAGTCTATAGATTCAAATGAATGTTAGGGGTGCAAATAAGATTCAAATATGCAAGTATTATATACCGCTAGGAAGGTCTTAGAGGGTAGGCTTTGATTTATGGTCAAAACAAATGTAGGTCTAAATGGGTGAGAGATATTCTCAATTTTTTAAACTAGGGGAATTCTCAAACTATCTTTCTTCTTTCTTCCATGCTAGTTTAAATTTAGTTTTTGAGAAAATGAGGAAGTGGATTTTTTCAAAATTTGGAGAAGATGTTAGTAGCAATGTTATTTTTCCTTGGAAACCTTTTAGTGTTCTTTTTAGAAATAGTTTTGGGTTTTCCTTCTAGAGGTTTTCTCATCATTTGAGAGATATTTTGCAAGTTTATTATTGAAAATGATGGGATTTGATTTGGCTTTCAGTTGGGCAGAGATGAGAGAGGTTTTGCAACAACAATAGATGGAGTTGCAGATGAAATTTGTCATCCAAAGATCAAATCCACTCATCTTCTTCCTTATATAACTTGTCTTTCTTTCTCATCATATTGTGTTGGTTCCAAGTGTTTTGGATAGGTTTCCATCTTGTGTTTTCATCATTCTTCATCATCTTCCTCTTTTTGAGTAGCTTTGTATAGTTTCCATAGAGTAGATTATTGGATCTTGGTTGAATTTATTTGTTGGGTTTTATTTTTTTGTATTTGAGTTGTACCTATTTGTATGAAAGAAGATAACATGAGTTTTCATGAATAATACATTTAGTTTAAGATCTTTCTATTGTAATATTTTATCAAGTTTCAGATGAATAAATCAAGGGTTTCTTCATTTGGTCTTGTTATGAGAGATATGTTTTCTCCTTTTTGCTTTGATTCAAGGAATCAATTAAAAATGCTTGATGGAGAACATAGATTGATAGGGCTTTTACAAAGATTTTGATAAGAAGGTTGATGAATGAACATTGGTAAATAATATCATAAAGAAACATGTCTTATATTTGATTATTATCTCAAATTATGTTATGCAATGTTTTACTTCTCATGACTCCATTATCCAAAGAGGATAAAGCAGTGATCTTAGCAACATGATCCTGAAATTTCATGTTGTTTGATTCAGGTTTCTTTTTAAAATTATTTAAAATAAAAAATCTATTTCCCTTTCTATTTAGGAGCTAAAAGGAAGAGCTTCTATTTTCTTGTGGATTTTAGGTAGTGCAATTAACTATTGCATCCTTATTCTTTCAATACAAGTGCTAAATATTCAAGATCATTATCTTCTTTCTTTAGATTCATATTAATGATTAGAAATGGTTATTTTGATGAATCGAAAGGTCCACCTACTTAGGTTTTGCAAAGCATGGAGAGTAGAAAGATTGTTTCCTTGTTAGTTGGTCTAGGTTCTATCCAAGGTGTATTGATCATGGAAATTAACTATCCTTAGATGTAATTTGGTTTAGCTTCCTGGTAGTTAAAATCTTATCAAATTAGAAGCCAACACCATGTTGCTTTGATAGATTCTCCCACATGAATAACCATGAAAATTCCTTAAGCTGCTACCTCATGTCCACTAAGGTACATATGTATAAAGTCCTCACAAGATCTATTTGCACTTAGTAAGGTACACAAGTGCTTTTGTAAAAAATAACATTTGGTGTCAAATTATCTCAAAACAAATTGGATCTCCCAATGATTCTATCTCTATCATGATTTAGTATCTATAATCCATCATATACTTTACACATTCTCTTGTCCATGTCAATAATGCTCAATTTATTTTATTCAATTCTTATGATAACTTCTCTAACTCCTCTTCCATTATTTCAATGGTCTTTGTCACATATGGTGTATTCTTATGTGGTCTTTTAAATTCAATGTATAACTTCTTTCCTTCTAAAATGTATCCCTTAATATCCTTTATACATGTATTAGTAACTAATAAACCATTCTTCATATTAGTGCATACCTCGTGAAAATGTTTTCTCTCATGATCTGATTGAAGTTTGACTTTTATTGATTCCTCAAGCATAGAATAGTGTATATTAAATTCCTTAATGAATTTCTCAATATTATTTTCCTTGTTCTGTTCTTCAAGTTGTACTAGGGAAGACAATATATTTTAAAATCTTTCAAGAGAAAGTTCTAGTACCTTGCGAGTACTATTTTTCTTATTTTCTAATTTTCTATGGCCATGGTGAATGAGAATGTTAATAACTATATGAATATTTTTACATTCATGTCCTCCTTCATAAACTTTTTGATATCACTTGCTATGCTATGACTAGCTAATAAATATTGCAATGAAGGTGATGGAGTACTAACAATGTCTCTAATTTTATTCACTAACTTTGTAGGTGTCTATACTAATGTAGTAGTCTAAATATCCTAATTTTATTCCTCTATCCTTTGATCCATCTCTTTCCTTTGTTCTTTTATTGTCCTTTGATCTAATAATACCTTAGTAGTGTTATATCATATGGGAAATTGTTCATTTTCCATAGTTTGTATTGTGTCCTTGACCTTGTCATCACTTCCCTAAATGTTTTGATCATCATTTCTATACTCTTCAATAATTATTGTATCCATTATGTCCTATACATGGAAATGTTATGCCTAAGCATCTACATCTATATTCTTCTTATCCATGTTCTCATCCTCTAATTTTTTCTGTATCTTCTCCTCTTGCTCTACTTGTTGATCTTGATCACGAACTTCATCTCCAATATCTTCGATAATTGTTATTGCTTCTATCATAATGTTTCCAATTTTATGCAAATTTCCAATGTTAATATTGTCCCAATCCTTGAATGGATCTTCTTCTCATGAAGCTACATCAAGTCTTATTAGAACTTCTCTAATTAAATATTAGGTTTTTCAAACTATCCTATCTATAAGAAGTGTTTAAATGAAAATGCATAAATGAAAGAATCCAAGTGAGAAAAGTGAGAAGATATGTTACCATAAGATAAGTCTAGTTGTATGAGCATGCACAAATTAATAGTCAACAAGAGGAGACAACGATTTTGAAAGGGGAAAGAAAAGAAAACCCCTTTTGTGATATTGTGAATGAAGCTAAAGCTTATAGAAAAGAGAAGGAGAAAGAGCTGGAGCATTGGCTCATTACAATAACAACAATGTGATATGTAGAAGAATGGGAGAGAAACAACTCTTTTATAAAGATGGGAAAGGAGTTGTATTTGTAACTCCAACTTCTTTGAATGTCACATTCATGATAAGTGTGTATAAAGTGTCAAGATCCTATTAAGGATGATAAACTATTTTCCTTTATAAAAGGAATTAAAAAATGAGTTGTCCTCACACATGGACAAAAGGAGAAGTTAATGACATGTCATTTACATGTGGAATAGAGGAAAAACTACTTGTAGGGATACTTGGAATATCCTAAATTAAATATATTTAAGGAAAGATTAATTTACTAAAACCCACCCCACCTCCCACTTAATCTTTACTTGGGGAGTTTACATCAAGGGGTATCAAACCCTACCTACAAAAATCATCAACTTGATCTTCAATATAAGGAAGAAATTAAAATGTATTCAAGTGTGTAGGAGGACTTTTATTAGCATGGGTACATTTGTACAACCATATTGTAGATTCAATAGAAGTGGATAGGACCTTTGCATGTGTTACATTTTCAAGGGATTAATAGAATATGTGAAAGGATAATGATGCCTAGCATGTGCCTTGATAGATGACCTAAATCATAGAAACAATAAACAAGGCAACTATCCACAAGGAGAAGCTCATCTTATATTCAAGTTAGTAATTTTTTTGAAAATATTAAATTTTAAAGAAAAAATCCAAAGAGTAAATTGAGATAGATTGGTAAAGATAAATATAACCTATCTCCACAAAGAAATGGACCTAACCTGATATCAAGATACATTATATGCTCAAGCTATCAAAAAAAGAAAGTTTTTATCAATTCTATCATGAAAGGAATATACTAAGGCACAAATGACCATAGACAATGAAAACTAACAAACACCATATTGATAATTCATCAATCACATGGATATCGATAGTCCACTAATGAGTCATCTCACAACATGTAAATGTGTCATGACTCCATAACCTACATGACTCACGGTCTAAGAAATGAAGTATGCAAAGAATTATCACATTAGTATATAAATCAAAGACATATGAAAGAGACAAAGATAAAGTGAAAGAACACATGACTTGAATGCACCAGATCAACTCAAGATCTTGATTTTCCAAACATGTTTACCATTAGAGATTATGGGTATTAACAACATATTTCCTTCAAAATGGGTCAAATCAACTAAAGTTGGAGGGAAACTCCATGAATAACATCCTCTTTATGAGGAACCAAATGTAGGGAAACTCCATATATAACATCCTCTATATGAGGAATACAAAATAAGAAAATGGAGGGAAACTTCGTAATGTAAGTGCACACCATTATAAGATGTTTGAATACTCCATGAGCTAGATAAGGCAACTATTAAGTTAGTTATTAGTGATGAGTCCTTAATAGTTAAGCTTGAAAATTTGGTTGCCTATGTAACTTACACTAAATTCAATAAGATTCATGTATTAATCAATGGTATAAAACCATAAAGTGCCAACATGGGCATCAAAGATGCTATAAAAGCATTAAATTGTAACTAAAAGCAATAGATTATAGTAAATTTGAAGGCAATTGTGTATGATAACTCATAATCCTAAATAATTTGAGAGAGAAATTGTGTATAGATATCAAGTTAAATAAACCTCCAATGAAGGTGAACATTAGTACATTATTGAAATAGTCAAAGTCGTATAATCAAGGAATCATAAAGTAAGAGACCTTGGAGAGAATATGAATTTTAGTGGAATATGCTCCCAAGTAGGGTGTTCTACAAATTATAAGTGAAAAAATGGTATTATGTTGGAATACAAGAAAGAATAATTTTTTAAAATAATAATATCCTCATTAAGAGGAAATTTTGATAAACATCAACTAAGATAGGTGTATGCCAAAAAAATTGGATGGAGGTATTCTCCATGGGTCTCAAAGGAAGGTAACTATGGATCGGATAAAATAAATGAATCATTAACAATTAACCTTGGAAATAGGTATTTCCACACAACTTACCAACAAATGCACATAAAGTATAAAATAATTGGAGAAAAACCTCCAAAAAAGGAAGTGGAACCCAATAGTTGGGATGGTGTCATGTCCCATAATTATAATAATGTAGGTAAATAGAAAAATACAATAAAATAGTTATAATATTTATTGTAATGAATAGATACGATAATTATTATATACTAAATTATTGTTGAAGTGAATTACTATATATAAAACATATTATATAAACATATATATACTATTATACCATTAAAGAATAAATAATATTGGTATAATAATAATATGTTACTAAGACCCAATAAATATTAGTCAACCTAATATAGTTAAAATAAATAATAAATTATAATATAATTAGTAATAACAAAGATATAATAAAAATTAGTATGATAAGTAATAATCAAAGAGTAACATTGTTCAACCTTAATAAAAGAAAAATGTATTAATAAATCAATATAGTAAATAGACTTATTAAAAAAATTGTTGTAGTGTCAAAGATATTGACTACTATTATGAAGAGTCATGACTCATGCATATAAAGATATAAGTTTCAAGAATAGAATACATGAAAGGGATTAAAAAATAGAAGGAAAAAAATGATATCAGAGGACCATTCCACATTTATTAAGGAGGATGAGACATGATAAATCATATATAAAAATGGAAAATTAAATGAAGAATACCAAGGAACATTACAATTGGATTTGGATGAACATATTTGATTTTTGTGATTGGAAGAATATAGTACACCAAATTCTAGAATACCTAAATTCATATCAATGGTAGATGAGTAAGCTTGTATTTCTTATATCTTTAATGAAAAGGGAGTTTGTAAAAGGTGAAGTAATTTGGACATAGTGAGGAGAAGATTCCCAAAATGGGCTTAGTTCATGAGGGAGCCTCTTGGAGTTTGTTTCCACATGGGCATAATAATTCTATGATTCATTAGGGAAAGGAATGATCAAGGAAGACTCATCTATTTAATAGAGAAGCGATAGTCTATAAAATAAATAATAATTATTAGTGTGATAAATAAACTGTAATGTACTATAATGAATTCATGATCTACAAATTTGGAAATGGATCATTATAGATGAAAGTAAAATCCACAGGCCCCTTTGAAGGATAACGTGACTAGGACTCAAATATAACTTTGGGCCTTAACAATTAACCTTGATTATGGGTACCCTAATCACTCACCATAAAAATAAAATAAAATGTTGGAATTACAAGTAGGAAAGGAGACACCTTTTGAGGCAGAGGGAGGTGAATCAAGAGTTTAAACTTGGACCCATAAAACTTTCACCATTCATTAGCTACATTTAATATATAAACTAAAATAACATGTAAAGTAAATGCATCTGAAACATGTAAGTAATCAAACAAACATAATGCCAGATATGGTTACCCAAAAACCCTCCAAATGACAAAATAAAACTAGGGTGGGGATGACACCCACAAATCTTCACTACTACAGCAATAAAGTGTAGCCAATTAAGCTTACAATGGTTTGATCATGAATCATGATCTGCCCTGTGAAAGGCTTTCCCTATTAAAGGCTTGCAAAGACTGTTAAATCCCAGCTTGTTAGAGAATTTCAACACCCTATTAGAAGTGTGCCTGTTTAAAGGATTGTAGATCATTCGCTTGGAATGCCACCCTGTTAATGGATTTGGAAAAGCCTATTAGGACTACTCTACCTAGGAGATTTAATTGAAATCACTTGTCAAAATGTCTCAACATAGATCATGCAGTTGGTACTTACTTGCCTAATAATAGATCACCTCTATCCAATTTCGAATTAGTCTTGCATGATCTGATATATCAATGTTGTATCCTCTATTTTCTTAAACCTTCCCATTTTTTGATTGGCGGCATGTAATTGCATAGGGAAACTACATATAGATTCATCCTTATCTCTAAAGATCAAAATCTATCCTTAGGTCAGCTAAAAAATGGTTTACATAGTTGTTTGTGCCATAACAAATGAATATGTCCAATCTATGTTACTCGGCATATGTAGTTACTGATGCTCGACATACACTATTATTCTGCTTCTAACTTGGCACCTGAACTGCTCATCATCTATTGTTCACTTGGCACTTGAATCACTTGGCATGTTCTATCTGATCGACAAGAGTGACTAGGCACTCATTGCAACATGACATGGTCTAATATTTACATGTTGTACTCAACATGTATTACTAGTTCAACATGAACTAAGTAAATGACTTAAGTGTATTGACACATAAGTGTCAAAACCAATCTGAGATCAACATAAAATGCCTATAAAGATACCACAAAAAGTGCATATATATATCTAATGTCATAAAACATAGACTTACCAAGTAAATAACCAAAGGATGACTCATAACTCATGAATAATTATAAATTATAAGAAACAATGTCCATGATTTTGAGTAGATAAATTAGGTGCATGCATACCTTGAGGCTTGAAAAAAGTGATATGATCTCAAAAAGGAGAACATGAAAGCATATTTTAAGGAGATAGAAAAGACACATGCATGAAGTATAATCAATTCTAAGAATTATGAGTGAGAAAACCATAATGCCTTTAGAGATATGAATAATTTAACAACATCAAATAACATCCTCATTAAGAGGAAAAGTAGAACATGTTGATAGTCATCAATTGAGGTAAGTGCATACCAAACATCTTGGATGGAGGGTTGATACTCCGTGGGTCCAAAACTATTACTAGGTGCAACTAAAGTTTCATTCATAGTTAACGTTGAAAAGAGGGCTCCCTACACACTTATTAAAAAAATACAACTGAAGTGCATATAAATACATGATATAAAAGTCATAAAAAGTGCAACCATGTGGAAAGGTATCAAACATATAATACTTATGACAACATAGATTAGAGACAACTCATAAAACTTGAATATACTATAATTTAGCACTAGCAATACCATGAAGTGCATTGAATCAATCCTATTCATTTACAAGTGGACATGCAACATTAAAATTTTATTTGAAAGAAAAAATTCTTCATATTGTTGAAATCTCAATAGATAATTATTTAATTATATATAATAATAAACCCCAATATCATAAATTAGAGATTCTATACTCGTTATCATCTTGAAAAGATCAAGATGATATATAAAGATTAATTTCTATGATATGTGAAGTAATGTTTTAGGAAAATAGGAAGGCATCATGATAATTTAAAAAGGAAAACCCCTCTACAAATTACTTTAATAATGAATCAATTACCTATATTGAATTTTAAATTGTTAGAAAAAACATTTTAAAAGATAAATAAAAAATCATAGAAGAAAATGAGATAAAGAGAATGAGATTATCCTCCCTTTCCTAATTGAGATAATATATTGCTATTAAAACTTTTAATTAAAATTATAACGTAAAAATGGATTAGAGTAAACACCTCTTATTTAAAAGAGAAAAGAAATGAAAAGGAGTGCATTTTAAGAAAACAATTTCCTTTTTTAAACAACATGCTTTTTGTTTAAAATAATGAATTATAAAACTTTTCTTCAAAGAAAGTTTAATATTTGCAAATCAAAAATATTTCCATTGAAATGTTTTTTATTAGTGAGTTATATAAAAGTTATATGGAGAAGGAGTAAAGTTTTTTAAAAATGACAAAGCAATAATCTTAAAAGGTCATGGAATGAATTTGAAATAGTGTAAAGAAAACATTGAATTATTGACCACTCTTCTTATATTTAATATGGAGTGGTAGCTTACATGCTAAAAAAGCATCACAAATCCTTGTTTGAGTTTGAATTTTCCTAATTTACTCTTATGAGATTGTAATAACAAATCACAATTATAAAATATGAACCATTGTGAATAGAAAAAAAAAGGTAGATTGAGTGATGCATTGAAGATATAACAATACAAATTTTCCAAACAATGTATTTATAAATCTGAATAAAAGTTAAAACATGAAAAAAAATTAATAGAAGAGAGTGGTAACATTATAAACAAGGTTGCAAGGCAACTAAGTTCCTGCCAAAGAGTGGTAGATATGTTTAAGTTTATAGGAAAAAAAATGATACTCTAAAATAATAGATGAGCTTTAAAATGTAAATTTGATTTAACAAAATGAAATAAAAAATTATTTAGATTTCATAATTTGATAATTTGAATGTACTTGAGTTTTTTTTGTTTGATTTATTTTGATATCAAAAGACTAATGATGTTTTATTAAAGGCAATTTAAAAATTGAATTTAATAACATTTGATTTATTTTTATATCAAAATAAATATTATAATAAGTATATAGTAAAGAGATATATTTTAAGTGGTTAAAAATTAAAACTTAATAAATATTAATATATTTTCAAAAACTAAATTTGAAATTAAAATTAATAATTTAAATAAGTTCATTTTGGTTCTTCACTTCGATTATATTAAAAATTTAAAAAGTGCTTACAATTTTTTACATTTAAAAACATTAAACTAATTGATCGCTATTTTAAAATACTTTAATATAAATTTTCTTCAAATCTATTTGAATTATTTATGCATTTAAACTTTAGAGCCATCATGGACAATTCCGAAAAATCTATCCTTATCACCTAATTTTTTAAACCAATGAGATGTGTGATAAATGAGTTCGTAAATTGGTAAAGTTATATAATTTGCTTCTAACTTTATAAAATACTAATATATTAAATTATTAAAAATATTAGCAAAATTTGATTGGTTAAAAAAGTGATGTTTAATCACTGGTTAGATTATTTTCATTGCTTATAGTTCTATAGCCTACGAGAGGAACTAATAAGTATTAAACAATGTTAAAATGATAAATAGAAGTGGTACATGAGCTCCAAATTAAACGTGTTGAAATGCTGAAAAGATAAATATATTATATGAATAATGAATAATCAAGAGTGTACATTAAGAACAAATAAAAGATGAATTTTAAATGAGAAAGCATCAAAGATAATAATAATGAATAAAAAAATTGAGCCGAAGAAATAAAATAAAAAAATGCTTATTAATCTTCAATGATATTTGATAAAGAGCTATGATGAAATGAAAAATGAGATTGATTAAGATAGACAATATTGGATAGTAGTAACTATCGAAACATCCTAATTCCAAGCAAAGGAAATGTGGTACAAAAGGAATAAAATAAAATTGTAGAGATGTTGAACAAAAATAGTTTTACAGACTAAAAAGAACAAAGTCTCAAGGAGTAGCAAGAAGAAAGAGAGGTAGCATACATGATGGAAGACACATAGTAGAGAGGAAGTTCTTAGAAGATGAAAAAAACTACTTACCTAATGAATAATGAATAATGCCTCTAACAAAAAGGCAGAGAAGGAAAGTGAAACATAGTTGCACTCTGGCAGGCTATGAAATGGAAGAGCATATAGGGAGATAATAAAAGTAATTACAAATTTGAAAAGAACAAAAAGAAGAGTCTTAAGTCAAATTGTATTATGATAATCTAATGTATTTTATAACAAATGATAAATCAAATGTAAAAGAAAACAAAAGTGAAAGGCAGTGAAAAGAAATCTAAAAAATAAAGGTAGGCTAAAAAATATGCTTTTAATCAACAATGAAAATACACACTTATGAATTGAAAACACATAATGTGATTCTAAAATACTTTTAATCATAAAAAATGCACTTTGATATATTATTAAGAAAACAAATCCAACAAAATTAGAGAAGGAAAAAATAAAGAATTGGGAAGGATAAGTGCTAGAGGAACAAACCCACAGAGGGACTAAACATATAACCAATAATGAAGGAAACACTTCTAACTAATGCACTTAGCCGTGCTATAGAGGATGAGATAGAAGAAAGTGAATAAAGAGAGAAAACCAAAAAAATAGACCACCACTAGAAATGAGATAACAACTGAGCTATTAAGGTTTGTGTGGACCTATACAGAGGTTCAAATTTTACAGAATTCTATTATAGGCATGACCTCTAATACAAGTTATTGAAAATATTATTGTGGAAAAATTTCTAAGGTGTAGAGATCAGTAAACTAATCAAAAAAAAAAAAATCTTAAGAAAGAAGTATGATGTGTAGTAAAGGAAGAAAAATGAGTTTCAAATTTGAGTTGCAAGAAGGCCAAAGACAAGAGGGAGTGAGCGAAGGGAAAAGATAACCAATAAAAAATAGAGAGACTTTGAAAAAGAAATAATAACACACGAGAAACATGATAATGAAAAAATATAGATTATCATCTGTAAAGGATATAGCTAATAAAAATGTGAACCAATTTTTTCAAATAAGATAAAGATACTTGTATAGAAAATGTATGAGAGAACTTTTCAATGATAAATGTGTAGGAAAAAAAAAAATGAATGTGAAGTGAAAATAGAATGGAGAATGTCCATTTAAAAAGGTTCTAATAAGTTGACCTATGAATGATTAAAGTGGTCAAAGATTTATTTAAATAATATGTTTTCCTACGTGTAAATCAAAATGACTAGATAAAAATTTTAATTGAATTTTTAATAGAGGTATAAATTTTTATTTTTATTAATCTATTAACAAAATGAAGCAAAGTAAATTTTGAAAGAATTAACTAGAGATATACAATATCAAGGAGATGGGTATGTGCAGGATCATGGTGTGCCAAAAAGTGGCGATCTGAAAAATATGTAGTTTTGAAATTCCTCAAACCATTTCAAAATATATTCCATTTTTTTTCCACCCACCCTAATACCAAATTAAAATAATCAATATCTTTATAAGTTCTACTATATCTTTTGATACCAATCCTATATGGTCAACTGTAAAAACTATTAGAAATAATCAAGACTAGCTAGGTTATTGAGAGGGGAGGGGTAAATCAGTAACCTCAAAAACTTTAAATCAATTCAACACTTAACCATATAAATCATTCACCATTCATTCTTCTAATCTACTACATGCATAAGAAAAGATAAACATTCATAACACATGAACATAGTATTTTGGTGACCCAAAAACCTTCCAAATAGAAAGTAAAACTAGGGTAGGGATGATACTCACAAAACTTCACTACTATAGTATAAAGTTGGCATGTTAGGGCTTACATTGACCACTTCTGATGATCTGCCCTATTAAGAGCAATTTGGACTGCTATATCCACCTTGTTAGAGGTTTTACAAACATACAATAAAGTATGCACTCTGTTAGGAGATTTATACAGAGACTGTTAAGTCTACCCTATTAAAGGATTTAGAAAAATGATTCACCTATTAGGATGAAATAGTGGATTTGACTTACAACTTGATTGTTGAATAGATCTTGAAATACAGATCACCTCTTGTGATTAATATGTCTTTGCTACTCCTTGTAGACCTTGCTGAATACTTTGCTTTGCTACTGATTCACATTCACTCTTCTCAAAACATTACATGTCCATTTCATTCACATTCCATAGTAATACTTTGCAAATGGTGCAATACATTACATATATATACCATTTCAATATTTACAATTGCAAGGTTGGCTAAAACACAAGTAAACAAAATATTACTGAGACAACCAAATAGTAGAAAAAATCGAGCTCTTCAAGTTGACTTGGTGACCTTTTGATACTCAACATCCACTGCATTACTCGACATCATCATGCACTTGGTAGAAGTAGAAGCTCAATCCATACTAATCCGACAACGTAGCTTGGAACTTGGTAACCATTGGAGACTTGGTAGATATAGTGCCACTCGATAGATACTAAAACCTTTGTTTACCTTGCTGTCACTCGGTAAACACTACACATCCATCACTCAGTAGAAATTGGCTTCATATTATGCAAACTGATAACTCGGTAGACATTGTGAAGCTTGATGACCACTACCTATTTGGTAAACACTGTAATCTCAGTAAACACTGTTGAATTGCACATTCACTCGGTAGCTTCAGGAATGCTCAGTGTGAACTGCTTAACTATTGAACTTACAAGGTAACTACTAAATGCTTAGTATAAACTGTAGACTGAGTGATGAGCTTGGTAAGCATTCAGAATCAAATAAGTGTTGTCACTAATGAAAAATACAACATAATTCCAACAATCTCCCCCTTTGGCATTAGTGACAAAAACACTTATCATTGAAAACTTATGTACACTGACATTCTAATTTTTTATTTTTCAAAATTGATCTTTTTAAAGCTACTATATATACATATCTTACATATCTCCCCCATACATATGGCATAATATATACATAGCTTTTATCTGTACATATATCAATCTATTTTCTCCCTTATTTCTCCATAAGTCTCTTGACTCCCTTTGTTCTTATTATCTCATACTCCCCCTTTTTGACAATAATGCCAAAGGATATATGAAATATATTCAAATAGAGACATCAAAATGTGAGACAAATTCGGAGTGTACCTTGAGAATAAGAGCCAGTGTCTTATCCCAATTATCTTGCAAAATTTTGCAGGTGGAGAGTGCCACTTGAACTTCTGCAAAAAATTCAATCATATGATCTGCTATTGAAAAATTGTTATCTTGGATCAATGTTTTTGAATATGCAATATGTTTTTGCATTTGGTCCATAACTGGAAGGATCATATTTTGAATATCGATCAGTGTAGACCTGATCCTAGCTTCCTCTCTAAGTAACTCTACTTGCATTTTTGACAAAAAATTCACCTTCATGTGATGTGATGAGCTTGAACTATGGTCAAGCTATAACCTTTGAGCACTAGCCTTCATGTCCACATCAATCTTATTTAATTTCTCCTTTATCTCCTTAGTATACTCGGTAACATCACAAAGCTTTCCAAAAAGTGATGTTACATTTGTGAAGGATTGTTCAAGGTTGCTCAAAATTGTAGATAAATCTACCTGATTTATTGCAATGTGATGAGCAATGTGCTCAAGCACCTTATTGTCAAATTTCTTTTCTGCCTTCTCAATGAGCTTCTCTTGGCCAGAAGTTTCCTCATTGAACTTATTCACAACCTCTTCTAATTGTAACAAAAGTGTTGATATGAGTCAACATCAACACTTATGGCCTCAGTAATTATATTTTTAGCGTTCTCAATTATTGTCAACTCTTTGTCTCTCTCATCTCTAAGTTTCTTCCGCCTTGCTTTTTGCTCCAAAAGTTGACTGACCAGTAAAATTTCATTAACTATGATAGTATCTAGATCTATCATAGGAATAAAAATTTCTTTATCCAAGTCTATGTCTTCATCAATTGCTTTGCCAGTAAGAAATTTTTTTAAAGGAGTCTTTGGTTTTACTTCTACGCTTACTTTCTTGGACTTAGAAATGGAAACAATAGTAGAAGTAGCTGGAGTAGCAAAAAAAACTTGAATTGGTCCAACTAAAGGAAAACTAAAAGAAGTACTAACTGTATCCAAAATTGATGTGCTTCCCAAAAATCAAGTACCAATAGGTAATGTACAAACTAGAATATTTATAACTGAAGAGCTAACTAGAACAAAAACTAGTGTAGTTAAAGCTATAGTTGACAAAATTGTAGAGCATGTTGGTAAACTTACTATACATGGTGCAAAAGAAGTTGGCACAATTCGAGAACTGGCAGCTGTGCATACTGTTGAAATAGATTTCTCAATAGCTAATGAAGAAGGTTGCAGCTCGGTAGATGAAGTGATGGACACTTCCATTGTAGATACCTAGAGCTATGAGGTAGCAGGTGTAGATGATATTTCTAATGTGGTTGCAATCATTCTTGCTGAAGCTAACTCCAACCTTGATGATGTTGCCAGCTTAGGTGGAGAGTGAGGAAGGGAAGCAATGACTTTTGCTGCAATCTTCATTGGATCATCTTCTTCATCTTCTTCCTCTCCTTCCTCTTTCTCTTCATCATCAACCCTTAGTGCCTGATAGTCTTCAACATCAAACGTAACACATGGAGTGTTATCCTCTTCATCATCATCACTGTCACCATCATCATCCTTGATCTCCACTAGATCATCACTAGGCTTATGCAGATGATAGATGTTTTTCCACATGTTTGTTGCATCTCTAACAACATGTTCAATATCTTTGATTAAAATCAAACATGTATGGATTCTAATCATCATTTTACCTTCATTATTTTTCATGGCCACCTTCACTTTTGCATCTGTAAGATTCGGTAATAATTTCTTCAAGGATTGTTCATAAATATCTTTAGCTATTTATGTAGTTGATTCCCACCTTGGCTGCAATCTCACTAACAATTCTTTTAAGATTTGAGGAGCAACCTAGTCTAGGGAATACTTCCATTTTCCCATTTTGGTGAGTACCAGCTCCTCAATTTGCATCTTCTTAGCATCAGTCCTTGTTTCAAACTTTAGAGCCTTGAAGTTTGTGATACCAACTCCTTCTTCCATCTATTTCAATCTTTCCTGGAAGGTAAGTGGGGGCTTGCTAAGCACAACTTCACCTTTGTCTTTGCCTCTCCTAGTGAAAACAACTGTGGAGGTCTTTGGAGGTTTTGTAATGATTACCCTCCCTTTCTTGTTGGCTAGCTCTTCCTCCTTTTCTGATTCTTGCTCTTCTTCTCCTTCTCCTTCTCCTTCTTCTTCTTCTTCTTCTTCTTCTTCTTCTTCTTCTTTCCCCTCGGTAAGCATTAGAGGGCCAATGGAAATTTTCATCTTTGCTATTTTCCTCTTGCCTTTGCTGATTGCTTGAGCTATCTTGATTTCCAGTTCAATTATGGCTTTTGCTTCATCATATGTGCCAAAAACTAGTTGCTTAGGGTCTATAGGCTCATTTACCAATGCTTCAATAATGTCCCTGGTTTCATCAATATTGACCTCATAAGGGAGAGGTTTCACTCATGCAACTCGGGGCCTGACTGCCTGAATGTATACTCTATCACAGTCAACCATGAAACACACATCATCTTTATAATCCTCAACAAATTTAGGAGGAATCATGAGCTTGTTATTCATCCTTTCCTTGAAATCTTCAAAATAATTATCCATAATACTGTCAAAATTTACACCCATTTATGCAATAAACTTATTTATCTGATATAAAATAGGGACATCCTTTCTCCACACAACAGAACCTTTAGATGGTAAAAAATTTTGCACATAAAAGAAAAGACATGTCAATAGAGAACCAAATTTACAAGGGTTGTTCTTTGATGTTCAGATGTTGTCCATATTCTTTTTTAATTGCTTTAGTAGTAACTCTGACAAGTTAAATTCCATATTTTTCTTTACAACCTTAAATGCTAAGTCCACTGCTTCACATGGCACATTGTTTAAACAACTAGAGATGTAAATCTTGTAAGAAATTACATTAATACCAAACCTTAACTCTACATCATAAATAGTGCTAATTTTTAAACCTCTATCATCCCACTTGGCTAGGGTTTTGTTTTGGAGTTCATCTCGGCCTAGGGTTTTGGTAGATTTTTCTTTGCTCAGCATTGGAAGGCCAGTAATCTTGTGAATCATCTTCTTGGTTATTAACATGGGCTACTCTAACCATAATTGACCATTGTGTACATGACTAAGAATATACCTAATCCATTTTATCTGGAAACTCCTTGGTAAGTGTGTGATATGGGTCAACCCTTCTGTTTCTAAGTTCTTGTGCTTAGGTTTAAGTGAACCATCTACATGCATTTCCTCTAAAGAACTATCCATTTTTAGGGTTCCTATCTCCTAGATAGAACACTTAAAATGAGTGTGAATATCATTAATTAGGAGTACCTTTGGTGGAATTTGAGATTGCACACCATTAGGGTCAAGTGTCCCCACAACTGTTGGAACTAGCTTGAAATTTGGTGCTTTCCACTCCACACCCTTAGCCAACATTTTTGAACCCATTTTTGCCTTGCTACTGCTGGGGCTTGCAGATGCCATCACTATGCAGTAGATGATGGAAATTTTTGAACAGATTCTTCATTGGAAATTCACTCAAAATCGCTTGGAATTTCTTGTGTGCACTTGGAAATCTCTTAGCTCTATGAATACTGAAGACATGGTGAAAAATGGAGTCAAATTCTACCCTTTTTGATGAAAATTTTCCATTAATGTTAGGTACCATACTGACGTAGTGCATGACAAACTATCATCCACTCACTAGCTTAGTAAAAACTTGTGACTTGACAATCAAACAAAACTTTATTTCTCCCAACCTAGCTTGGTTGAGTTTGTGACTAACCTTTCTCAGTATGAACTGATCTCATGTGATCCTTTTGTATCTAAAATACTGATTTGGATATTCTACTTTCTTCCATTTGGAACTGCTTGAGATAGAGCTTGAAGATATAGTTCTAGTCCCTCCTTCTAAGAATCTAATTGGAAATGGTGGAGTCACCCACTTCTTGAGTGACATTGCCATCATTTGAATTGTTTTGCTCGGTAGATTTAGGAATCCACTATTGTCTCATCTGCTTCCTAATATTGTCAGCTTTAGCTTTCTTCTCATCTTCAACTCTTCCTATGTTCATGCAATTTTTAGCTATATGACCAATTTCAGTGCATGTATAACATCTTACTATTAAATCTCTTTTTCTCAATGATGCCTTGTGTAATCTATGCCAATGTGTCCATATTCTCCAAAATAGTGACATCTGCACCAAGTATTGTAATCCCAACCAAATATTGCTTTGACAATTTGTTCAACTAGATTGAATGGTTTGGATCTACATTCAGATGCCTTGTGACCTTGTTTCTTGCATTTGTGACATTTACCTTCAAATTTTGGTTTCTCCTTGCATTAATTAGCTTTATGACCATGTTTACTACAATTTTAACATTTTCCATTGAATTTTGCTTTTCCATAACTCCAACATTTATTTGATGTATGGCCTAACTTACCACAGTGATTGCAAGCAGGTCTTTGATTCCTTTGGGCACCTTGTTTAGAAGATTCACCTTCTTCTTTGTAACCAAGTCTCGCTTTACCTTTTTTCCTATGAAGATTTTGCTCACTTTATTGATTCAATTGATCCATATCTGTTTGAGATTTCATCATCCTTTCATTGAGTTGCTTTTCAAAAATTAGATCAGCTTTCAATCTTTCATTGATCTATCTTTTAGTGATTAAATCATTCCTTAATCTTTCAATTTTAGATCTCAAATTCATGATTTCCTCATTTTCATTGGAGAGTTGATTGATAAGACTTTCTTGCTGAAGGGATTGGTTTTGATTTGCATTGTTCCTTGCCTCCAAGTCTTCATTTTCCTTATTCCTTTGTTCCAAGATTTCACACATTCTTATTGACTAAACTTCTTATTCTCCTTTTAATTTTCTTACCTCTTCTTGTAGAGAGCCATTCTTTGCTAGGAGTTCCTTGATTGCCTCATTTCCTTCATCTGAACTACTTGATGGGAAAAAGTCTTCAATCTTTTCTTCAACATACTAATGGTCATTCATTTGTCTTGCAAGTTCCTTCCTTCTTTTCAGGGATTGGGAAAGACGCTCTTTTGTCTCTTGAGTTGAGCTATGGCCATTTCCAGATCTAGCTTCTCATTCTCAATAGCTTTGTCAAGTCTGAATATCTCCATTGCCCTTGATGTTTGCTGAAGCTGTCAAACTTTATCCTGAGAACCACAAAGCTCTGATACCAATTGTTGGAAATAATCAAGACTAGCTAGGTTACTGAGAGGGGAGGGGTGAATTAGTAACCATTGGAGACTCGATAGATATAGTGTCACTTAGTAGATACTGAAACCTTTGTTTACCTTGCTATCACTTGGTAAACACTACATATCCATCATTTGGTAGAAATTGGCTTCATATTATGCAAACTAATAACTTGGTAGACATTGTGAAGCTCAATAGTCACTACTTGTTCAGTAAACACTGTAAGCTCGATAAACACTACTGAACTGCACATTCACTTGGTAGCTTTAGGAATGCTCAGTGTGAACTGCTTAACTACTAAACTTACAACGTAATTGTTGAATGCTCTGTATAAATTGTAGATTGAGTGATGAGCTTGGTAGGCATTTATAATCGAATAAGTGTTGTCACTAATGACAAATACAACATAATGCTAACAAAAACATCCTAAAAATGTGGTTTTGGCTATTTTTATGTGATTTTTACTTCAAACATGTAGCCAATGACTTTTTTTTCACCAAAATTTGATGAAATGAAAAGGTTTCCTTAAGAATGTTCTTATCTTTCCATAAATGTAAAGTTGGTCAAATTATGAGTTTAGTAAGTAATTATTACTTATTTTCTAATGGAGTTATGTATAAAGTGCTGACTGACACACTACTTGAAAAACAACTATGATTTTCAAATGGTACAACATTTTTTAAATCCAAAAGATGCATCACATTCTATGTTTCTTCCACTATAAGGGAAAAAAAATGAAAAATTAAATTTTGCAGAGTTTTGAATTAGTTAAGGTGGTCAGAAAAGAGAGTTTTTTAATTCCAAAAATACTAAAGTCAAAAATTAATTAATTAATATTTATTTAGAATAAAAATATCCAAAAATATGTGTTACATCTAGGCATGATTCTACTACTTATATCTAGAATATTTTTAAAAAATATTATCATTTGATTTTGATTAAGGTGGTCAAACATACGTCTACTTCTTATTTTTGTTCTAAATTTTTTGTAATATTGCATTAAAATGTAAAATTTTGACCAATCAATTTTTATTTTGTTGAGATAAGTCCTAGTACTTTAGAAACTAGATTCAGTTTTCTAGATATTCTTTTCTCTCAACTTTTTGATATAAAGTAAATAACAAGTAGAAAATTGCACATCAAGTTGACATAACCCTAATTTTTTGATTTTTTATTGCCACTTAAGAGCATAGTTTGGTTGACCATGATCCTGTACATACCCAGATATAAATGCACAACTTTCAAGAGAAAAGTTAGAGTAATATAGCATTATTTTAAGTAAATAAAGAAGAGTTTTTTAATGAAACCAACAAAAGATATTAGTTCAATAAAGTTTGAAACAAAATAGAGCCTACATTCTCTTGTTTTGGTCACAAGCCTTCCAAAACAAGATGAAAAAAGATTATGCAATAAAATAACCCTTTGGTGGAAAGCCTTCCAAAGGGTGTTAGATCAAAGAAGAAAAATAAACTTGCACACACAAGGTGTTAGAATGAGCTAAAAATAAATAAATAAATCTTCTCTCATAAAAGTCTCCAAATAAGGTGAGCTCCAATAGATAACAATCTTCAACACAATAACTCAAAAAAATGATTTATACCTTAGCTTTGATACCATTTAAGAAATTTCTAAATGAAAAGACATAAATGAAAGAATCCATGTGAGACAAGTGAGAAGATATGTTATCGTGAGATAAGTCTATTTCCATGAGCATGCACCAAATAATCAACAATAGGAGACATAGATTTTGAAAGGGGAAAGCAAAGAAAACCCCTTGTGTAATATTATGAATGAAGGAAAAGACTATGGAACAGAGAGGGAGTAAGAGTTGGAGTGATTGGATCATTACAATAACATCGATGTAATGTACAGAAGAATGAAAGAGATGTATCTCTATTATAGAGATGGGAAATGAGTTGCATTTGTAACTCCAACTTCTATGAATGCCACATCATATTAAGTGTGTACAAAGTGACAATATCCATTTAAGGGGGATAAACTAATTTCCTTTATAAAATGAATTAAAAAAGATTTTTCCTCACACATGAACAACAGGACAAGTGAATGGCATGTCCTTCACATGTGGACTAAAGGATAGGGATCCTTGGAATATCCCAAATTAAATACATCCAAGGAAGAATTAATTTTTCTTACACTAGAAAAATATTTAGTTTCCTTGTCACATGTTTTCTGTATTTTGGGTTCATTAATGATAATTCCCATGAATTTCTTCTTTGTCACTCTAGGATCTTTTAAGACTTCATGGATTGCATTCTCAGTCTCCTCTTGCACTTTATCATGTTTTCCTTCCATGAGCTTAATATTCCTCATCTTTCTTCTCAAATGTGGCTTTACATTATCATGTACACTCTTCATGTGCTCATAACTTATTCAAGTACAAAATTGACCTATTGTGTCCTCTCTCATATATTTTTTCTTCCTCTACTACCCTTAATATTCAATATTCAAGTTTATCAAAGAGATATTTAGGAATTCTTCCTTATAACTTAGTAATAAGCTTCTTATATTTCAACAAGTATTTTATAACTATATTCTCTATTTTATAACATCATTCTTTAATTGTTTTTGATGATTTTCATTTTACCTTAGATAATACTTTTACAATTGATCTTGATTTCCTTCTTTCTCAATCCTTGTAGAGATCTTTCTTAAATCAATTTTCCATCATTTTCTTTCTATTGTGATGTGCAAAGAAGATTGATCTTCAACTTTTTGTTACTCTTTTAGCTCTTCTAGTAGTTCATCATCTTTTTCTGTGGTTCCTCTAGTTCCTTTTCCCCTTCTTTCTAAATTTCCTTTTGTTTTCTCTTCACTATAATCTTTGGCCTCTTAAAACTAGGTTCATGTTCTTTTTCCTTAGGTCTTATAGTCCTCTTAGGTGTCTCTAGTTTCTTCTCCTCTTTATTAATTGACATACGATGATTTTCCTTCTTCACTGTAGGGGAAAATCTTGTAGATATTATGGGAGTAGCTTGCACTTTGGTATTCTTAACTTCTTCATCTTTTTCTACCTCTTTTGGCATCCAAGTAATAGGTGGTTCATCCATTGTCTTGCTACAAGATGCCTCAAGCTTAGCCTTGAAGTGAAATTCATTGGCCATTTTATTTTCTTCTTGTCATTCTTCTTTGGTCATATCCTTCTCCTTGATTGATTCCTCTACCATTTTTTATATCTTTCTTTTCCATGATCCACTTTCCATTTTCTCTCTTACTTCATTGGGCTTGTCCTTGTATGCCCCCCATCTAGGACATCCAATGTCTCTTTTAGATTCTAACATCTTCTTAGCATATCCTTCCAAGATTCCTTCACTAACCTCATATCCTATAAGATGAATAAAGACCTCCCTAGGTTCCACTACCTCTACAAAGGTGTAATCCATTTTTATGATGAAAAATATAATATCTTCATACTTCATAACAATAGACCTTGGAATATTCACCCTCTATTTTATCTCTATTTGAAAACCTTTGACCATAACATAGATATAAACCCGAATCATTCTCTAATTTTTCCTATTATAATAATTTGTTATTAATTCTATTGCACATTTTCCTAGTATCCATGTTGAGTGTGGCAAGTTTGGAAACTTATGTGTGGCATGAAAGAAAAGATACATAATAAGTGATCCAAACCTATATGGTTGATACTTTTCATGCTTTATCCTTTCTATATTTTCAAGTAGTTATTGTCTAAGGATATCTTATAAATTAACCTCTTCTTTGTAAGAAATTTGTATGAATCCAACTCAGACTAAGTTAGGCCTAGAATGGCTATTCATCTTATATCCCATAATATTACTCATTAACCTCACATCTATTTATTTGATAGTATCCAAAATCATTCCCCTTCTATCTCAATGACTTCAATATTCTTTTATACTTCTTTCTTTACTTGCTTCTTTACTATAGGTATAGTCTTGGTGTTACTTAGTCTTGTTAATTAGTGAATAAATTCATTTGTAGTCATGACTAGTTGGTCTCCCATTCAAAACATATTATCATACACTCTACTAAGTACAATTCTAATCTATTTACTTTTTTCAAATTCATCATAGCTCACAAACTCCAAAATGTTTATGTTGGCTAGGTTCTCATAGCTAGGTTTAAGTGACTCACTTGATGAATTTTTTTTAAGTCTTCATAAATATCACTATCTCCTATTGTTTCAAACTTGTAATGAATATACACTCTTATATCTTCTACATGTAAAACTTCTTCTAGGGTCTATAAGAAGGTTCTCATAGGATCATCTCTCATATAGATATAAAGGGGTGTTTTATTAATTGGTAATGAGGTATTTTTCTTATATTGCACACAATAGGGGTTTCCATAATCTAAAGTACCTTCAAATAAATCAAGCTTTGAGATAATTATAACCTCATGGAATTGATAAGTACATTTTTTTTTGCATTTAGGGAATCCATAGGAAAAGTTCCAAACACTTCAATTCACATTGAAATCTATCCATAAAGTCTTTTTTGTTTCTCAATGTTTGAATCTTGAGTAGTTTCTTGCATTCCAACTCTTAAATCCTTAAAAAATCAAAGTTGCATCAATTGTGTTCATGAGTAGAACCAAAACGTTAATTTTTTTACTAGAAATCTTCAAATATTTTTTTGGCCTCACATACTTCTATTTTTGTTTCTAAAAACTTAGATTTAGATTGTTGATTATGGTGCAAGGAGGGACATGGAACATCTAGGACCAAAGGCACACCCAACTGTCCAAACCACCTTGCTGAGTAAACACAATAGTAGAAAAAACATAGAGAACACCACTAAGGAGAGAGATAACAATAACTTTTATTGATTCATCAAATGTTTAACATACATGCCTAGCTGTAAGGCCTTTTGGGTTATGACCAGATACAAAATACAACTTCAAGATCTACAATCAAATTCAAATTCACAATTCTAGAACATCTAATCTCGCCTCTAAGTCCTTCTACCCTTTACCTTTTCTCCTCTCCTAGACTAAACCAAATAATTCTACTTATATATGCTAAAATGGTTTATAAAAGTTTCTAAAAAATTACAAAATAGAAAGGCCAACCTCAAAATAGTCAACACTCATCCCTAGACAAGATCCTATCATTAAATTTACAATCCAAATTAAATACAAGAGTTGGCTCCAACTAAGAACCAAAACATGGACAACTTGGTCAAAGAAGGACCCAAGCATTAGTAGCAACAAGTTCACTTAGCCCATGAAAGATCACTCAATTAGCACAAAATAATCCAGTTAGCACTGTAGAACTTGATCAACACTAAAGAGCTTAGTTGAGACTGGAGTTACTCGATTGACACTGCAAAGCTTAGTTAACACAAAAGGAACTTGGTTAACACTTGGAGAGATCGGCCAACACAACTAAAACTAGGTTAAATTTATAGAATGAACAAAAGTCTAGGATTCCAAGGAAACCTAGGATGCTCCTACATCAAACAACTACAGTTAAAAGAAATGATTCTCCTAAATCATGCAAGTGTCACAACCCAAGATAAATCAAACTTAGATTGAGAAATCCATGTAGCATCTTCAACTAGTTTATTCTTCCATGTCACCAATATTGATAGTAATATTTTCTTCTTGTGCTCTTACCAACTCTTTGATCTAATACCTATTCAACCTCTTCAATCTGCTTCTTAAGATAATCATCTGATACAACAACTTCATTATCTGACTCATGATATTTATACAAATTAAACCAATTGAATATAGGATATATATCCATAATTAGGTAACTCAACTTCATAAGCATTTACACTATCAAACTCCGTCAAGATATTACAAGGTCCAAACTTCTTCATCTTCAACTTACTTTATGTTCCAATAGGAAATCTACCTTTCTTCAAATGAACCATCACCTCATCATCAATTTCAAAAACATGATATCTCCTAGACTTATAATTGTTCCCTTTATACTTTTGATTACTTTTTTGCAACCTCAACTTCAACTCCTCATGTAAAGACCTCATAAAATTAGCAAATTCTTCTCCTCAAGCACTTCTTTTCTCTTCACTAGTAACATCCCTCAAATCTAATGTTCCTCTAGGCTACATTCTAATAACAATCTCAAAAGGTGTTTTCCCTATACTCGTATTCTCATAATTATTATATGCAAAATTAGATTATGCTAATACTAGCTCCCAATTATTTGGTTTGTCTCAAACTAAGCATTTTAGCAAATTACCCAAGCTTCTATTCACAACCTCTATTGATCCATCTATCTGTGGTGGGAATGTAGAACTAAATATCAACTCAGTACCCATCTTCTTCTATAAATTCCTCCAAAAATAACCAGAAAACTTACTATCTCTATCAGAAATAATACTTCTTGGTAATCCATGCAATCTAACAATCTTTCTGAAGAAAATTTCAGTAACATGCTCAACATCTAATGTCTTCTTACATGGTATGAAATGAGCCAACTTATAGAATCTATCCACAATAAAAAATATATAATCATACCCTTTTACTATCTTAGGTGATCCAAGAAAAAAATCCATATTGATGTCACTCCAAGGTTTTTCAGGAATAGAAATAAGTGTATACAATCTAGTATTCTGACTTACTCCTTTTGAAAATTGACAAACTCCACAACTCCTCAAAAAATTTTGAACATCCTTATATATATTTTTCCAATAATACTTATCCTTTAGAAAACTTAATGTGTTATTAATTTCAAAATGTCTAGCTAATCTACCATAATTCTTTTCCTTGACCAAATTATCTCTCATAGAAATTCTTGGTATACACAATTGAATTCCTTTGAAAAAAATACCTTCTTAATGAAATACTCATTATGCTTACTAATGTGATTTGATAGATTTGGTGCTCTGTACTCTCTTAACACCTTAGAAAAATCAGGGTCAATATCATATAACTCTTTCATTTCATCATAACTAAGAACTTCAACCTTCATCTTAGTTAATGAAGAACATCTTCTACTCAATGCATCAACAACTCAGTTATTGACTCCACTCTTAACCCTAATCACAAATGTGAAACTCTACAAGTATTCAACCTATATGTCTTTGATTCAATTTATGTTTACTTCCCAAGTACTATAAAGCTTTATGATCAATATCCAAAAAAAACTCCTTAGGAATCAAATAATGTCTCCACTTCTTCAAGACTTGAACAATAACATAAAACTCTTGGTCATACACAAAATACTTCCTTTTAGCATCATTCAACTTTTCACTAAAGAAAGCAACATGTTTACCTTTTGACTTAACATGGCTCCTATTGCACTACTACTTGCATCACATTCAACTTGAAATATCTTATTGAAATTAGGCAAAGCCAATACAAGTAACTCAACAACTTTTTGTTTCAAAATCTCAAAACTCTTATCAGCTCCATGTGTCCACTTGAAATACTTTTTATTTCCTCTCATTGTCTCAGTCATGACATTACAAATAGAACTAAAATTCCTTATAAACTTTCTGTAGAAACTATCCAAACCATGAAATGATCTTACCTCACCCACATTCTTAGGTGTAGGCCATTCCAAAATTGTTTTAACCTTCTTAGAATCCATTCTCAAACCATCACCTGAAATCAAAAATCCAAAATACATAATCTCTTCTTGATTAAAAAAACACTTTTTCAAGTTAATCATCAAATTCTTTTTTAATCTTTGCAATACTTGTCTAAAATGCTCAATATGTTCTTCCTTAGTCTTATTGAATATCATAATACCATTCAAAATAAACAATCATAGACTTACCCAAAATTCCTTTGAGAACTTCATTCATAAACCTCATGAAGGTACTAGGTGAATTAGTCAAACCAAAATGCATTACTAATCATTCATACAAACCATCTTTTGTCTTGAAAGTGGTCTTCCATTCATCACCTTCTTAGATTCTAATACAATGATAACCATTCTTCAAATTAATCTTGGTAAAATAATTTTCTCAACTCAAACAATCTATTATGTCATCCATCATCAACATAGGAAATCTATATTTCACTAGACTGTTAATAGTTCTGGAATCAGTATAGATTGTCCATTCTCCATTCTTCTTAGGTGCTAATACAATAGGTATGACACATGGAATAAAACTTTACTAATTAAACCTTTTTGCAACAAGTCATGCACTCGTTTGCTAATTTATTCATTTTCTATAGGCATTAATCTATATGGTTCTTTAGTCAATAGAATAACTCTAGGAATCAAGTCCATACAATTAACTATACTTATTACTAGTGGTAAGCCATTTGGTAAATCTTTTACAACAATATCTTTATATTCATTTAGTAAAATTGCAATTTCTTTTGGTTCTTGGTCAATACTACTAGCTTTTGTTGTCACTCGATTTCCACTATCTATCACTCAGTTACCAGTATGGTTTTCCACTCGATCACTACTTTCTATCACTTAGTTATGACTAGCATAACTAGGTCTCTTAGGAATTATGGCAAAATAGACTTGATTCTTCTTCATTCCCTTTTTAAATTGCTTCCCATTAAATTCTCATAGTAGTTTAATTAACCTCATCTGGAATTTCAATAAAAGGAAACACTATTTTCTTTCTTCCATCATCCAAAGGGTATGTTGATTTGCCCAAAAAAATATGACAACAGTACATAGGCATAATATCACATAGAAATTCATCAAAGTAATGCCCAATCTTGAACTTCACAATACATTATTCACTTACCAATATCTTATGAACATCCTTGATCTATGAAACATGATATGGTTTAGGATGCTTCAACCTCTACAAATACAAATTTTTAACTAGCACTTCTAATTCCAAATTTGTTGAACTTCCACTATCAATGATCACTTTGCAACATTTTCTAGCCATCTTACATCTAGTTTTGAAAAGACTTCTCCTTAGAATAGGTTCCTCATCAATTCCCTTACTACACAAGGTTTTTCTCACCATCAGATTTTCTCCAGCATCAAGTCCACTTGGTAAATCCTCAATGTCTCCTAGAATCACAATTTTTTTGTTACCTTGCTCATATTTACCAGAGGATCTACACTCAAAGGATCTATTCCCTTCTTTACCACATCTAAAATAATTACCATGAAAACCACCTCTAGAATATGAATTACCTCTTCTTTGGTATGAACTAGTACCTCCTCAACAAAAATTACCACTTTTCCATTCTGTCTTGCCTTTCTCATCACTTTTCCATTTAGATTTTCCTTTATCTTGTAGAGAATTGTCAGATCTACCACCTTCTCCATAAGATCTACCTCTTTGTCTTTGTTCATGTTTTTTTATCAAGATCTTCTCAACTTTCAAGGCATATAGGTATGCTTCTTTCATCTTGGATTTCAAATCTTAATCCATTTAGATACCTTGCAACTTTCTCAACATCATCATATACATGTCTAGATTTAATGTCCAATTTATAAAATTCCTTAGTATACCCCTTCATAGTCATGTCCCTTTATCTCGGATTTTTCATCTTCCTCAACACACTAAGTTGGTAATTAGTAGGCAATAACTTCTTTTTCACCTTATTCACCATTTTCAGCCAAGTCCTGATCTTCTCTTTTCCTCTCCTTTATCTATCAGTTTTTAAATGCTCCCACCATAGTGAAGCTTGACCTTTCAATCTAATAATTGCAATTTTCACCTTCCTATTATTAGGAGTATTTTCAAACTCAAAGAACTTCTCCATATTAGAGATCCAATCCAACACAAAATTGGTGGCCAATTTCCCATCATAAGGAACAATTTCTACAATAGGCTTTGAATGTGCCCTAGACAATACTCTCTACAATCTTTCCTCATCTTGATCTTCTTTAGGTTTTGGATTAGAGTTTGGTGCTATAGTCCCATCATCACTCACATCATCAAAATGTTTTGCTCTCCTCTAGGCTGTCTCCATAGATCTAATCTACCTACAATTTTTCTCAATGTATCCAATATGACATTGTCAACATTTCCTCTGCCTCAAACCATCTTTGCAAATAGGTTCTTGCAAGATCGTAACCCTCTGCAAGTTATAGGTCAAATCTGAAGATCTCCAATCCTACAACCAATTCAACTTAGGGTTCTACATGATCCAATCTTCACAAGGATGAACCTCAAGATCTGATACCACTTGATGCAAGGAAGAACATTGAACAACTAGGGCAAAAGGCACACCCAATTATCCAAACCATCTTGCTAAGTAAACACAACAGAACAAAAAAAATAGAGAACAACACCAGAGAGAGAGAGAGAGAAAGTAATTTTATTGATTCATAAAATGTTTAACATACATGCCCAACTATAAGGCCCCAACTATAATGCCTTTTGGGTTATGATCATATGAAAAATACATTTTCAATATCTACAATCGACTTCAAATTGGAAATTCTAGAACATCTAATCTCACCTCCAAATCCTTCTATCCTTTCCTTTTTCTCCTCTCTTAGACTAAACCAAATGCCTCTACTTATACCTACCAAAATGGCTTACACAAGATTCTAGAATATTACAAAATAGAAAGGCCGATGTCAAAATGGTCAACGCTCATCCTTAGAAAAGATCCCATCATTAAATTCATGATCTAAATTAAATAGAAGAGTCAGATCTAACTAAGAACCAAAACATAGAAAAATTGATCAAAGAAGGACCCGAGCATCAACAACAACAAGTTCACTTAGCACATGAAGGATCAATCACATATAAAAACTTGAATTACACTACAAAATTTCATCAATAGTAAAGAGCTTAGTTGATAGTGGAGTTACTTGGTCGACAGTGTAAAACTTAGTTAACATAGAAGGAACTTAGTTAACACTTGGAGAGCTTGATCAACATAGGTGAAACTCAGTTAAACTACCAAAATGAATGAAAGTGCAGGATTGCAAGGAAACCTAGGATGCTCTTACATTAGATTATCATTCCATCCTATAGATAACCATGTGGAACATTATTCCATATTTTAGGGGTTTCATAATTTTTTAGTGTAATATTTCTTGTATATGCTATAGTGTGATACTTCTTGAAGATTTAGAAGGTTCAATAATAGGTATCACTTCCAACTTTTCTCTAAAGATTCCTTTGACTTTTCCATCCATACTTTTATGTTTACTAAATCTCTTTTCTTCACAAATGTCTTATTAATGCTTTCTACCTATGTTCTATTCACTTTCTAATTTCTTCCTCTATTATTCATGTTTCCTCTCACATTAGGTGTTCTCATATTATTGAAACTAGTGTATCTACAAAATATTTCTATGTGACCTAAATTGTTGCTAATATGATATTATACAACTCAATTTTCCCACCTTGTTCCAAATTGATTTATTTGTAATATGAAATTTCTAGCTATATGTCCAAAGTTATTGGATTTGTAACAAATTGCTTCATTGGTGATAATTTTTTTCATTCCCAAAGGTCTACTATATTTTATATTAGTCCTTTCATTCATCCTCATATTTGATCTCTAATTAGGCTTCTTTCATTTACTATATTTATGCTCATAAATAGATAAATTCTAATAATAACCAATAAAATATTTAGCATTAAGGTTACCTCTACAATTTTCCTCCCGTGTCCTAGTTTTTTACATGCAAGAAATCTTCCATTAAATTATCTTCTTTTACATCTTATTTTCTTAAACTAATTAGGTGTCTAATTGATCTAATCTCCTTGTTAATTATGTTCTTATATGATCTTTGAATACTATGATAACCCCCCTTCAATATAACCAATCCTTGTCATATCTCATATAGGCCTTTTTGACATGATCTTCTCATACATCTTCTTTGTACTTGTACATAACTTTTCAAGATGGTTCTTGGTTTGTGTAAGTTCTCTTTCTATTATACAATTATATTTCTCAAGTTCAAAAAACTTCAATTTTTGTATCTTCAAGTTCAAATGTTACTATTGACAAAAAAGTCTTCACCCTTTCTTGGTGTATGACCCTCAAGAGACCTTGTGTAACATGGAAATGACCTCCAAGTGTGGGACTTGCACTTTGAGGTTTAATTTGCGGAGAAGGTCAGCTTCCTTACAATCAGGATGCACCTACACTACCACTTGAGAGGAAAAGGGAGAAGGGATGCATGAAATAAAATGCTAAAGGGAAAGGGGGGTGATGCACCAACATTGAAATATGGTTACAACCTTGCCTATAACTATACTACACATTAATGGAACACCCAAAATATACTAGTCTTAACTCTATTCTATCTGTGAGGAACCACATGTAGGTTTGGAGCTGATTGAAGTGATGAAAGGAAAGATATTTCACCATGCGGAAACTACTAGCAGACTTAACACAACATATGAATCAAGAAAAATAGAAAAGAAGCATTCACAACAAGGCAACAAAAATGCACAAATAATGAATGGCAACAAGAATTAAGAAATGGAGACATTTCATTAATGGAAGGAAACATTTGTAGAGCATAATGCTACTTCAAAATATAGACAGAGAAGAACCCTAAGAAATATTTACAACTTTCCTTTATAGTGTTCAAACATAACTCCAATGTTTATATTGAGTTCAAATACCAAATATGTGGAGTTGAGTTATAGAGGAGAGAAATAATATAGAATTAGATAGAAATTTGATCGTGGAGTGCATTTACAGGAGGAAATGATAGGAAGAGACCAAAATAAGTGCACCTAGCCGCAAGAGATCAAATTGCCAAAAAATTGATCTTTTCATGCATTAAAGAGGCATGGAGTGCAATGGTATCATGCTAATAAGGCCCAAGAAGTTGCTCAACATTGAAGAATTAGCTCTGATAGTGTGCCATGGACAAACAAACTATGGGGAAGGATAACATGACATGTCTTCCCAAAAATGTAGGGTTGATCACAGGGGTGAATTTGAGTTTCCTGAAAACAAATATTGGCCATCAATATAGATCTTCCCTTAAAACAAACAACCTAGATGTAGCAAGAATCTACCCCAATAGAAGATTAAATCAATAATGTCGATGCAGATCTTCCCCTCAAGATGAATAACCCAAATGTAGTGAGGAAACCCTCCAAGATATGCTAGATCCAATGGTAGTTGTGCAATTCTGGGCTTCAAAGCCTTGCAGAGACTCTATACTATGAAGAAATGCTAGAATGGTGACACTTGGCAACATCTCACACTTTCATGAGATGAGAAGACCATCTCACCAAAGCACAGGGGTCATTGATGTACTTTGTTGTTGGATAAAATATAAGATGATCTTTTAATCTTCCATTGAATCCCCTCCATTAATCTACACATGTGCATGTTGGGCTAACTTAAGCACTGGAGATGTGACGCTTTTCTATGTGGTACAATTATAAGCTTTAGAGCCTTGAGAAAGTATCACAGTATGAGGAAGCACTAGAATGGAGATGCATGGTAACATCTCACTCTATCCTAGGCTTTGGAGTCTTACAGAGACACTAGTGTATGAGGAAATGCTAGAAGGAAAACACATGGAAGCATCTCACACTTTTAGGAAGATGGGAAGATAGCTCACAAAAACATAAGATCCATTAGATCCTGTAACATGAGTCAACCTAACCAAGAACAAACTAAGCCATCTTAGTCAATTGAAAAACCAAGCCAATACAAAATATTAGCCACCAACTTAGCTATGTTAACCAAAAACAAAGAATCCAACCAATTGAAGATCTCTTGGATTAGATATCAACGATGGGCTAAATGGGGGAAAAAATGGCCAACATTCTTGGGAAATCATAGGGGATACTTTCCTGCTAAGCATGGGTTAGCGGCATTAAGAAATCCATTGGGCATGGAGTCACCAAAAGAGAACAAGATGCCATCCTACCTGTATCTTTACAAAAAATTACCTATGCAACCAGAAAACTACAAAATTTACTATATCTAGGAGGAAATAGCTATGCTCATGCACTTGTTAGAAAGCTAGAAAACACTAATCTACTATGTAAAAAATCAAAAAAAGCCATTAACTAGCTTTTTGAAATAGCTTCCCTTCCTCACAAGCTGATTTCTTTTCCTATGTACATGGGCAACTAAAGATATCAGCAAGCATAACAAACATGCTACTACATGAAATATCTTCTTCCAAATGCTGAGAAAAATGAAGCTTTCCATCACTAGGGCATTAAATTCTTGAGCAAGATATACTTTCTCACTTTTTTGAAACTTACTCTCATGCTCAAAAGTAAGCATGACCTAGGGAAGCATGTTGATTTTCTGCAGAGCTAGAAACCTGATGGGCCATCCTCTTGATGGCACTTGGTCTAAGAAATCAGCCTTGACCATGTTGATTTTCTCTGCAATGGTAGTATCTTGCTGGCTTGGAAATGGGTCCTCCTTTTCTTGTGAATAAATAATCTCCACATTTTCATGCTTCTCATGAAGCACTTCCTTGGGAGCTACTGGTATGGTATTGCTCTTCACTTGTTTCTACTACAACTCATGATCATTTGATGAAGGAGAAGGCTACTTGATGTGCACGGATAAGCAACACATATCCAGCTCATCCCAAAATTTTCTTCATTAGGCTCCTCTTGCTCTACTATAGTAAAATGCATAGGTTGAGGGTAAACCTCATACACATTAGCATGTTATTCCTCAAGGATGAAGCTATCCTTGAGGCTCTCTTTTCCATCCTCCATATCATGAAGGATAGTCTACTGCAACAATTGATTTTCTCCTTGCCTAGCTTGTAGCAAATTCTCATTCTTTGGTAAAGGCTGAATTCCTCAAGAGAAGGAACAACCTTTTCTTCTTCATCTTCCTTAAAAAAGGAGGGGAGCTCTTCACATAACAGGAATGGATCCTCTTCCTTTTGTTCCATCTCGACCTCTTTTTCCTTCTTCAAAAGCTACAACTCCTCTCATGATAGTGGGCTTTGTTTCACTCTCCCAAAATGAGTTTTTTGGGTCATTAGGAGTCCATGTGATTGATCCACCCTAAAAGAGTGAAATGGTAATGGGAATGGATGGCTCATGGGGCCATCTTTTTCACATAGGAAGTAGATAATTTACAATAGAAGTCTCTTGTAATGGAGGGGGGTTTGTAAAGCTAGGAATGAAAAATCTTAGAGAAGGGGTTGCCTTTGCTTCTGTGGTTTGAAAATGAGCCAACTTTAGCCTCATTTCCTCTTCTTTTTCTACAACAACTTGCATAGAATTTTTCTCCTCAAAATATCTCTATTTCTCCCTCTCTTCTTCTTATTATTGGAGATAGGCCTATTATTACATCACCTCTTGCTATCTCTCTATCTCTTTCTATCTCTCAATCTCATCAAGTCACTTATCCCAAGCCACCAAATACTCCTTTAGCTCATGAAACTTCCATTCAATCTTGTTTTGGAATTCCAATACCATATCTTCAAGCTTTTTATATGGCGATGTTGGAACTGGTGGAGAAGGGGTATGAGGAGAGTAATCAATTTAAGTAGGTTGGCTATAAACAACTTTGGGGAGATTGAAAATGGCAATACGAGGGCTTAGGAATAAAGTTTTTACAATATGGGGGAAAATAGTAGAAATTTCTATGAAATGGGTCCATGGTTAGAGGTTCATAAAAGCTCCAATTTCATAGAAAACTCAAAAATCACAAAAGATCAAAGATGATATTTACATACTAGCACTAGGTCTGTTTGAAACTAATAGATGTGCATTAGAGTTACCATGGTGTTTGATAGAATGCCTCCAAAGGTTGATGACATTGAGAAAAAATACCTAATTTCTCAATGGATAAAGATTGCAATGGCTACCAATGAACTTATGTAGTTGAATCTATGTCCCACTAGGTGTGCAAAAAATTGGGGTATGACAGATGGAGGTTCTAGAAACTTATTTGTATCATTCAATGTTTGTCCCACTGGGCATGCCAAAAACTATTGAAACAAAAGTTTATGCCCTTTCTTGAGGTATGACCCTCAATAAACCTTGTGTAATATGGAAATGAAATCCAAGTGTGGAACTTGTGCTTTAAGGTTGAATTTATGGAGAAGGTCAGCTTCCTTACAATCAGGATGCACCTACACTACCATGTTAGAGGAAAAGGGATAAGGGATGCAAGAAATAAAATGTTCAAGGGAAAGTGGGGTGATGCACCAAGATATAAATGTGTTTACAACCCTACCTATAACAACACTACACATCAATAAAATACCCAAAATACACTAGTCTTTACTCTATTCTATCTTAAAGGAACCACATGTAGGTTTGGAGCTGATTGAAGAGGTAAAAGAAAAGATATTTCACTATACAAAAACTGATAGTAGACTTAACACAACATATGAATAGAGTAAAATGGAAAAGAAATGTTCACAACAAGGAAATAAACATGTACAAATAATGAATGACAAGAAGAGGTAAGAAATAGAGCCATTTCATTAATGGAAGGAAAAAGTTGTAGAGCATAATGCTACTACAAAATAAAGGTAGAAAAGAACCCTTAAGAAATATTTAAAACTTTCTTTTATAGATTTCAAAAATAACTTTGATGTTAACTTGAGTTCAAATCTCAACGAGGTGGAGTTGACTTGCAAAGGAGAGGAATAATTAAGAATCATAAATAAATCTAATTGTGGAGTGCAATCATTGCTGGAAGGGATAGGAAGAGACCAAAACAAGTGCACCTAGTCACAAGAGATTAAATTACCAAAAATATGATCATTTCATGCATTAAAGAGGCATGGAGTGTAATGGTGTCATGCCAACAAGGCCGAAGAAGTTTCTCAGCATTAAAGAACTACCTCTAATAGTGTGCCATGGACGAACAAAATTGTGGGGAAGGATAACACGATGTATTGTCCACCCACAAAATACAGGGTTGATCGTGGGGGGGAATCTAATTTTCCTAGAAATAAATATAAGCCATTGATATAGATCTTCCCTTAAAATGGATGACCCAAAAGTGACAAGAATCTCCCCCAATGAAAGATTATTTTTTCACCATTGATGCAGATCTCCCCCTTGAGATGAACGACACAAATGCAACAAGGAAACCCCCTCCAAGATGTCCTAGATCCAAAGATTGTTGCATAATTTTAAGCTCCAAAGCTTTATGGAGACTTTATAATACAAAGAAACAATGGAATGTTGACACTTGGAAACATCTCACACTTTCATGAGATGAGAAGACCATCTCATGAAAACACATAGATTGTTGATGTGCTTTTTTGTTTGAGAGAACAAAAAATTATCTTTTAATCTTATGTTGAATCCCCATTGTCAATATGCACATGTGCATGTTGGGCTAAATTATGATCCAAAGATGAGACCCTATACCATATGGAACAATTTGATGTTTTAGAGCCTCAAAAAAGAATCACCATATGAGGAAGCATTGGAATGGAGATGCATGACAGCATCACACACAATTTTGGGCTTTAGAGTCTCATGGAGACACTCCCATATGATGAAATACCAAAATGGTAATGCTTAGAAACATCTTGAACTTTTGGGAAGATGGGAAGATAGCTCACATGAACATGAGAGTTGTTAGATCTCATTGCTTGAGTTGACTCAGCCAAGAATAAACTGAGCTAGCTCAATCAATGAAGAAATGAGACAACATGAAATGTTAGTCACCAACCTTAGCTATGTTAACCCAAAACAAAGAATCCAACCCACTGATGATCTCTCTGATCAGATATCAGTGATGGATTGAATGGGGGAAAAAAATGGCCAACAATTACCTTGGTAAGGTGTGATCTTAGATTTGCATTCTCAAACCTAAAATATGTTTCTACATGGTTCACATCTATCATTAAACTCATCTTTAGTGTTCTGATCTTAAGTTCATGCCTCAAAATCTCATTTTCATTCTTAATCTTGGTAGCTAACTTACAATAATTTGATCTATTGAACTAATTCCTTTATTTTTAATCTTAAACTCTCAATCTAATCTTTCAGCTTCTAAATAAAATCTTGTGCATTTCTACGCTTGGCATTCAATCTATTCCTTTCATTATTAGCTTGATCTAATTCCTCAAGAGTTTCTTTATGGTACTTGTACAAGTGTACTAAATCTATAGTAATCTCCCTCTAGCTATTAGGCTTCTTGTGAGTAACTAAGATCTAATACCAATTGTTAGAAATAGAGAATACTAAGAGGGGGGCTGAATTAGTATTTCACAAACAATTTTTTCCCAAGTATGGATATCAATTATAAACCTTAAACTTATGTAAATGATTAAATTGATAAATAGTAGCAAGCATAACATGAAGAAGCTCATAACACCATATTTTTTTAAACTAGGGAAACCATAACCAAGGGAAAATGCCAATTGGGATGGTACCTACAAAGTGATTGACTAGTCAAAAGTATCGTGTGAAAGATTTTGAGAAAGTTAGGTGTCTAACATAAATATAGTGTATCTATCCTTGTTAGAAGGCTATAACTTGTTATAAGCCTCAAATCTATTAGGATTCATATTCAAAATAAGAAGGTGGGCTCATTTCTCATACAAACATATACAACTTTATAACTATTATAGAATAGTATCAAAACCTTGACTATGATGATAAATTCAATATCTAACCAGTTGCTTGTAGTTCCTTGCATCAAACCATGCATACAATTGAATCTCTACTAAAAAAAAAAAACTCACAACTATACAATACCAACAAAGTGTGTATATGTCAATCATATCATCACAATACAACTAGCCACTTCACTAAGTAAAAGTTCCTTCCTTATGTTGGGTCCTAAGTTAACAACTTTTAAATAATCCAATGATAGAAACAAATACATCTAGGGGCAACTAATTCCCATGTTCAACATACCCATTTAGACACCAGGGATAGCTATAAGGGTGTACTCCTTCTTTAGGCTCTGCAAGACCTAGGAGAGTGAACCTCATATTCATTCATATAGTATTGGTTTCCAAAACATACACTTGAATCAGGATAAAATAGATATATATTTATTTCTCCTATACTTGTACAATGACAAAGGCATGTAGTTGCCAATTGCAAAAACCTATGAAATTCACAAGTTGAGTGAGGGCATCCTTTCAACTCTTTAAAAAAAAGGGAAAATGATAATTCATTTAAGTTTAGTATCAATAAAATCCAAATATGCAACAATAAGAAAATGTTGATCCTATAACTGATCAGTGCCTTATCTATTGGGAAATTCCACAAATTACTAACACACATCCATGGAAATCATTGATACATCTCATGTATCAAGTTTCAAAAACAATTGATCAATTATATATTATCTTTGATGTTACACAAAATGTCATACATTCACCAATTAGTGTCTACTACGCTCACTCAGGTGATGAAGATAGTTCTTTGTGTCTATCAAGCATTCTTGTGAATGTCAAGTTTAGAAGAAAGTGTCTACTAAGTTCACTTGGGAGAAAAAGGAAAGTTGGAAGGTAACATGTGTTAATCAAGCTCACTCGATTACCAAAGAGAATTTGCAGATGGTAGTGTCTATCGAGATCACTCGGGAGACAAAGCAAGTTGGCATGAAAACCAATGTTAAGCGAGCTCACTTGGTTAATGAAGGAAATTTTATTTTGGTTAGTCACTACTGAGTAGGGTCAGCTAAAGAAGAATTTTCTTTTTTTGGCATATTGAGTTGAATGGTTTTGTCTAATGGTTTTAGCTAACTAAAGAGATAAATAATTCAACATCAAAAGTTTCAAACACATGCTGAAGTGATCATGGTGGCTGATGGTCTACTCGATTACAAGGGAGACATAGCCAAAGGCTTTGGAGGAGCCTATGAGAACAAAAATGGAAAGAGGTTCTGCCAACATGAGAAGAAGAATGAATCTGCTCCAAACAATGAGAACGATCACAAAGGCAAGAAGAAAGCTAACAAGGAAAATGGGAAGGACAACACCAAGAAGAAGGAAACAACCCCAAAAAAGAAAAAGACCCAAAACTTGGGTTGCTTCATTTGCAACAAGATTGATCCTTGGGCGAAGGAATTTCTAGACAAGAGAAGGATCAATGCTATCTTAAGTGAGGAAGATAAGATTCCCAGGATGAGCACTTTACAAATCCTCAACTCAATGCACGATCTATCCAGTGCATCCCATACTGATAAAAATGAGTTAAGTTACCTAGAGGTCTGCTTTGGAAGGAAGAAAGTGATGGCCATGGTAGACTCAGGGGCTACACATAATTACATATTGGTGAGGCAGGCAAGGAATTTGGGCCTCAAGATGGAAGAAATGATGATTCACTTCAAGGCAGTCACGACACCACCAAGGAAGGTTGACAGTGAGATCTAAAAGGAGATCATTCAAGCAAGACCTTGGTAAAGAGTAGTCGACATGGTTGCCATTAACATGAGTGAGTTTGATCTCATGCTTGGATAGGAGTTCTTAAGGATGGAATTAGAAGTAGTGGTATCGCACTTGAGTTGTATCTTAGTGCTTGATCTGGCATGGCCATGCTTGATACCTACAGTGAAGAGAAAGGATCATGAACAAGTCATAGGTGCACTAAGTGCAAAATAGATAGGTAGGGTTGGTCAAGATGAACTATACTTAGCTACATTGCTTGGAGGTTGGGACAAAGAAGAGTCACTTGATACTTCCAATGAATCAGTCCAAGATGTTTTACTAGAGTATGCTGAGCTCAGGCCTGACAAACTACTATCCATGTTACCACCACAAAGACATGTAGATCAAATTATTGAGCTAGAGGAAGGAGCTAAGCCACTTGAAAAAGCTCCATACTACCTCTTCGACCCTGAGATGATCAAGTTAAAGAAGTAGTTAACAAAACTTATTGAGGCTAGCTATCTTCAACCTTCTAGATCACCCTATGCTACACCGGTCTTGTTTTAGTGCAAGAAGGAAGGATCGCTTAGGCTTTGCATAGACTATCAGGCATTAAACAAGCTGACTATCAAAAAATAATATCCAATCCCCCTCATCACATATAGTTTTAACTACTTAGTGGATGCAAGGGTGTTTAGCAAGTTGGACTTATGACAGGGTTATTACCAAATCAGGATTGCATTGGGCAATGAGGAGAAGATGGCTATAACCAAGTGCCTATTTGTTTGCTGAGTTACAACATAATTTAGTTTATCAAAGTTTATGTTTTAATTGTATTGACATCTAAGGGATCTAGAATATACTTTTTTGGTAACTGATTCACCCCTCCCCTCATAGTTACTCCTCTTATATTTCCAACAATTGGTATCAGAGATTTTGGTGCTTGTGAAGAATGTTTCAAGGACCAAAGCTAAAGATCAGGATGTCTTACAAAAGAGAGATTCCAAAGTTGAATAGAGACAACTTTGTAGCATGACAAGAACTCATGAGGTTGCATTTGGTGACTATTAGTGATTTGGGTTTGAAATATTTGGATAATCAATGCAAGGTTTGTATTGGAATAGAAAAATCATAACATCATGATGATTAATATTGCTTCTTCTCTTAACTATGCTAAATTTGATGAGAAAAGGCTACACTACTACTCATGATATGTGGACCAAACTGAAGGATATCTATGGAGGTGATGACAATGTAAGGAGAGCCAAAGTAGAAAGTCTTAGAGGCTAGTTTGATTAGATGAAGATGAGAGAGGATGAAAAAATTACAAAATATATTGAGTGAATCAAAGAAAGTGTTAGTGCAATCAAAGCCTTTAGAGGAGACATTGATGATAAAATAGTTTTAAGCAAGGTACTCAAAACCCTTCTTCCCATCTATGTAATTAGAGTATCTACAATTCAAGAGATGAGATGTGATCCAAATAATAAGATAAATTTGGATGCTCTAGTAGGAAGATTTACATCTTTTGATTTGGATAACTATGATAACTATGTTTTTAGTTCCAAAGGCATTGAGTCTGCATTTGAAGCCAAGCTTTTACTCAATAAGAAAGGTGGAAAATCAAAAGATAAACAATTTGAAAGTGAAGAAGAGGAAGAAAATTTTGATAGTGATCTTGAAGTTATTGAAGCCCTACTTTCAAGGAAATATCCCAAAGGCAAAGGAAATTACAAATGCAAGATTTCTCTAATCTATTTTTCTAATGAAGAAGTTGTTACATTGTTGCAAGGTGTCCAAATAGAGAAGACAAAGCTGAAAAGAAAAGTAGTAAGTACAAAGGCAAGAATGAATTCAAAAGATACAAGGACTACAAGGAAAAAGGTAAGAGATCTTCTTTTATGACTAAAGATTCTAATAGCAGTGATAATGATGAAATGGTCTATATAGCTATAAAAGATGAATTAGATGATGAGTCAAATAAGATGACACTTATTTCTCATGTTAGTAAGAATGATACATGGATTATTAATAGTGGTTGTTCTCACCATATGACTGGTGAAAAATAAAAGTTTGAACATATAGAACACTATGATGGTGGAAGTGTCAGATTTTGAAATAATGAACCTTATTGTATAAAAGGAAAAGGTTGTATTTCACTAACCAATGAACTCAGATGTGACAATGCCTACTGGGTGGAAGGATTGTAGCATAATCTACTAAGTGTGGCATAGTTGAATAACATTTGATTCAAGGTAGAATTCATGAATGGGAAGGCCAAGCTACTAGATGGAAAAGGAAATCTAGTTGGGTTTGGTAATCAAACAAAAGATAACTTATTCTACCTAGATCTTAGTAAAAGTTCATGTTTCATTGCTCAAGTCAAAGAAATATGGTTATGGCATAAAAGGTAATTTCATGTGAACTTTGATAATATGGGAAAGACAAGAAAAAACATGAGAGTAAGAGTTATTCCTAGTTTGAGGAAACCTGATATGGGTCTATGCAAAAATCATCAAGTTTGAAATATGGGAAAGACTAGTTTCAAAAGCAAGAACAATCATTGAGAAGAAGTCTTGGAGTTGGTTCATATAGACCTCTATAGACCTATTGGAATAGAAAGCTATAGTGGAGACAAGTATTTTATTTTATTTTTTGATGATTATTCTAGAATGACGACTGTAATGTAGTTAAAAGATCTAAAGCTTTTCAAAAGTTTAAGTGGTATCTAGTTATAGTTGAGAAAGGGACATGAAAGAAATTAAAATGTCTAAGGTTAGATAGAGGAGGTGAATTCATCTCTAATGAATTCAATGAATTCTGTATTGAGAAAGGAATTAAAAGATAAGTATCAACCCTTAGTAGACCTCAACGGAATGGTATAGCAAAAAGGAACAAATCTATCATGGATTGTGCAAGAACCCTAAGGATAGAAAAGAATGTTGTAATAAAATACTAGAAGGAAGAAATTAGTATAGTAGTTCATACCTTAAATAGAGTAATACTAAAGAAAGAATCAAATCTAGCTCCTTATGAACTATGGTATGGCTATAAACCCAATGTAAGTTACTTGAAAGTATTTGGTAGTAAATGTTATATCTTGAAGGAGTCAAGGAAAGGAAAACTTGATGTCAAAAGTGATGAAGGTATATTCCTAGGGTACTCTTGCAGAGGTAAAGCATATAAGTTTTGAATATAACCACTCATAAAATCATGGAAAGTGCACATGTGAAGATTGATGAGTTTGCAAAAAAGAGTGAAGAAGAGAGAAACAAAGAACCTAAGGATTATAGAAGGTTTTTATACTATGAACTTGATAATTGCCTAATCTGATTGGAAGTTAGAAAGCTTCACCTCCAGAGTCCCCAAAATTTGTAGAATTACCCGAGTTGCAGCCTGAGTCACACTCTGAGGGACCTAAGTTAGAAGCAACCATTGCAATAAGTTTCTACTGAGCCATCAAAAGGACTCGAGCCACAAAAAATGGGACCCAATCTTGAAGATCATGTCGAGCTATGTGAGAAAAATTCAAAATCCAAAGTACCTATATTAGCAAGATATGTTAGAAGGCACCATGCACCTGAGTAGATCATTGGAGACAAATCAAAAGGTACCGTGACAAGGGAAAAATTCAATGGTACATGTTTTCTTACTAAATTTGAACTTAGAAATGTTAAAGATTCTTTGGATGATGAAATTTGAATCGAAGTGATGAATGAAGAAATAGAGAAGATAGGAAGGAATAAGACCTGGAATCTTGTTCCTAGACCCAAGGATAAGAATGTGATTGGAACAAAGTGGGTTTTTAGAAATAAGATAAATGAAGATGAAGAAGTTTCAAGAAATAAAGCAAGATTAGTTTGCAAAGGTTATTCTTAAGAGGAAGGTATTGACTATGGTGAAACTTTTTCTCTAATTGCAAGATTAGAAGGTGTTAGGACTTTACTAGCATATGTAGCACATAAAGGTTTTAAAGTATATCAAATGGATGTGAAATCTACATTCTTGAATGGAATTCTATAAGAGGAAGTCTACATAGAGAAACATGAAGGTTTTGTAGATCCTAACAAAAGTGATATGGTCTATAAACTGCACAAAGCATTATATGGTCTCAAACAAGCTCCCAGAGCTTGGTATGAAAGACTTCATAGTTATTTGATTAAGATTGGTTTTCAAAGGAAAAATGATAACAAAGTCTGTACATCAAAGAAGGACCGGAGAAAGAGATATTGCTGGCTATTTTTTTTGTGGATGATATATTGTTTACTGCTTATGATGACTTATGTAAATCTTTTTCTAAGGAAATGAGTAAGGAATTTGAAATGTTAATGCTTGGAGAGATCAAATTCTTTGTTGGTTTGTAGACTCAATAGAAGAAATATGGTATTTACATTACTCAATCTAAGTATATCAAGGAGATACTAAATAAGTCTGGAATGGATGATTCAAGACCAGTTGGAACACCTATGTCTATTGGATGTAAGCTTTCCAAAAATGATGATTCCAAGGAGGTTGATCATACCACATATAGATCAATGATTGGTAAACTGTAGTATGTTGTGCATACTAGGCCTAAAATTTCTCTTGAAGTTGGTATGGTGGCAAGATTTTTAGCTAATCCTAAAGAAAATCATATGATAGAAATCAAGAGAATCATGAAGTATCTAAAGGGTACTGAAGATTATGGACTATGGTACTAAAAATGAGGCAACTTAGATTTAAAAGCCTTCACTAATGTTAATTTGGTAGGAAGAATTGATGATAGAAAGAGAACCAATGGTGGGGAATTTTTTTTGGTAAAAGATTGGTGTCGTGGATAAGAAATAAGAAGAATTGCATCTCTCAATCAACAACAGAGGCAAAATATGTTGCAACAATAGTCAATTATTCTAATATTATTTGGTTCAAGAAAATATTGGTAGGTATGAAAGTAGAGATCAAGGATCTAGTGGTTATCTTCTCTAATAACACTAGTGAAATCAACATATCAAAGAATCTAGTAATTCATACCAAAACCAAGCACATTACAATAAACTATCATTTTCTAAGAGAATTGGTGCAAGACAAGGAAGTAAGGCTATAATATGTGAATACTAAAGAATAGATTATAGACATATTCACCAAGCCATTACCTAAGTCCATGCATTTTTGTATCTGAGAGGTAAGCTAGGGGTCATTCCCCTATCTGAAGCTCACTAAACAACATTTAGTGATGCATCAACTAAAACATGTTGAAGACTAGTCTAGTTGATGCAGTAATAAAAAGGGTAGATTGCATATGGATTTGTACTTAAGGTACACTAGGAACTACACTATTCATGGTCTTTGGCATTAAATGTCAAAGAGGGAGATAGTTTTGATTTCATAATTCTATGAAGAGCTTGATAGAAGAGAGTTTTTGATGTCATGTAGAGATGTCAGAAAGGGAGAAAAATGTTTGAAGAATTTGGTCACAAATTTTTCAGTGCTGATACCAAAAAGGGAGAGTTTTCTATCAGAAGGCATAAGTGTTTGTTGATAGAAGGAGAATACTAATGACAAATGGAGTTCACACTAATAGAGGGAGTTCTCATGAATGAGAATTAGAATGAAACTAACGATATTTTCCTTACTTTATTTTTCTCTTTAGTTCCATTATAATATGATATGTTGTATTGCCATCAATGTGAAAGAGGGAGATTGTTGAAAATAATTGATCAATTCTGTAGTTTCTTTGATGTTACACAAAATTCCATACAATCACCAATCAGTGTCTATCGAGCTCACTCAGGTGATAAAGATAGTTCTTTGTGTGTATTGAGTATTCCTATGTATGCCAAGTTCAAAATATAGTATCTACTTAGTTCACTCAGAAGACAAAGGAAAGTTGGAAGGTAACGAGTATTAACCAAGCTCAATTGGTTACCAAAGATAATTCACAGATGATAGTGTCTATTGAGTTCACTTGGGAGACAAAGCAAGTTGGCATGAAAACTAGTGTTAACCAAGCTCACTTGGTTAATGAAGGAAAATATTTTTTGGTTAGTATCTACCGAGTAGGGTTGACTAATGAAGGATTTTTGTATTTTGGCATATTGAGTTGAATAATTTTGTCTGATAGTTTTAGCTGACTAAGGAGATGACTATTAATTATTATAATTTTTATTCAAGCTAACTTGATAATGTATAAAATATAAATATAAGGTCAACTAGTAGAATTGAATAAGAGAAATTGTGTGAAGAAAAAGAGTTCTTAGAGGAAATGAATTGGAAGGATAAGCAGAATATCCTTGTGGAGTTGCAAAGATACATTCGATCGAAATGGATAAGGTGTTCAAGCTAGAATTGAGATATGTAATCAACAATTTAGTTTCATCAAAAATTAGGTAATCTCATTGTTACTCTCTAATCATTGTAGCATTGATCTAAATCTCTTAACAGAGTTGGCTTAACAACTATTTTTAAATCCTCTAACAAGGTGTCATTTCTACTTGAAGTGTCTTGAAGACCTCTAACAAGGCCACTCCTAATAGGGTGATTAAATATTTTAATAGGGTCACATCTAAAAATGTTTTTTTTAACCTTTAATAGGGTTGGATCCTAATAGGGATCACTTCAAAAGAGTGAAAGATAGTAACTAGTTGCAATTAGTGGTTTTTTCCAAATTGGGTTTCTACGTTAAGTCTTGGTGTCACCTGTGTTCATGCTATTTACTTTATGTGTATGCAACTAAGTTAATTAAGGCTAATCATAGTTAACTTCTTAAAGATCTATATATTCAATTATTGCCAAGTAATAGTTGATATTTCAGTGCTTGCTAAGTTAAAACATTTGCTAGTGCAAACCAAGTACCTATTTGGTGCTGATTTACAATTGAATTTAGTTTATCAGAGTTTATGTTTTAATTTTGTTGACATCTAAGGGATCTAGAATATATTTTTGTGGTACCTAATTAATCTCTACAACTTCTTTCAAAATATTTACTTCTTTCTTGATGGGTGGCTCAGAGTATCTGATTTTATCTAAATCTCTTATTGTCACACTCCACTTGAAAATAAGATCACCATCACTACTATGAAGTAAGCACTAGACTTTGAAAAACTACCTATATCTCTTACCACTAAAAACATACACATATTTTCACTATGAAAATGGAAAATTCACTTTCTACCCTTTCCAATGATATATTACACTTCATATTTTGACAAAATATAGGGCCTTTGGCACTTGTTTGAAAAATTAGGCCCCTGGCCATGAACGTGGCTCTTTAAAGTTGAAAAATTTAAAATATTATATAGTCAAAACTATATATTATATCAAATTCATTTCAATCTTTCACTTTTAAACTGCTGAGAATGTGCGTACGAACTGGAAATATCTTATTTTAATATTTCATTTTATACTCTAACTTATTCCTCAAATTTTTGTTAGAGCACCAAGTGCCACATCTTCATTTTCTAGCCTCATCCAAGTGGGGCCTCATTTCCTTATGTATGACTTTAGAGCCTTCATTATCTGCACCTACGACCTCATGATCTATCTTCTTGCATCCAATCTTATAATTGGCCTAAAATCATAGGTCTTTATCTTTTCCTTCTGGAATATACATTAGACTTGAAGCTACCCAATCATATGAAGTTCTCATATCCTTGTAACACTTATTCTTCAGTTGCTCAACTATGCGATTGGTGTATGGTTGTAACTCTATATCCTTGGCTTCTCAATCTCATGAAGAATTTTTAGCTTCATATACTTCAATTTTTGGCCTTTTGATCTCATGATTTTTTATAACATCATATCAATGTGGCATCGTGATTCCATTGCAAAAGAACCCTGACCATATGCCATTGGCATAACATCATAACTGGACATCTATGGTGTATCATTATTACCTTATCAACTCATGATTTACAATCTCATACTATCCTCCCAGAGCATGCCATGTCACACCTTTTGATTGGTTGGATCCACCATCTCAGTCATTGGATCACCAAGATCTCACCACATGTCAGCTCTTTGCATCATCAGAGCCTTAACCCTTAAGCACACCTTAACCCAAGAGATCATGTGATTGACTCATTTTGTGCCATCATATCTAATTTCTTTGACCATGGGTCAACCATTGTGACCACGCAAAATAACCATTCTCACACCTTCGAAGCGATTTTCTCTAATTGAGCATCAACTCTCTTGAAACTTCAACATGGTTAACTCATACTACATTGTCCCATCACACTTCAATCTCCTAACTATATGGTTTGTCTTGCGAGTGCATGATTGCATGCCACATGTCCATTGATGAAATCATCACCTTTTATCTATAGTTTGAGCACTCAAAATTTCTTTCATTTCATCGTTGCCAGCTATTCATGGGTGACTGCAAACCCCTTATGCAAGCCTTCCACTCAAAAAGCACTTGTGTCTTAAAGACAATATATAATTGAGTGCTTGGGTATTTTAAAAATCAAAAGGCACCTTTGTACAAGAAATATAGGATAAAATTTTATATTGATATCTTTCTACCTTTTCAAATAACCCATACTTGTGATCTGAAATATTTTCTTTGTGACATACACAGCATGAGGCACTTGTTCTATTCATTCCCTTTGAGAAAGACTTTCCTCCTATGTAGACACACCATATATTGATTGTAAACATGGCACTACCCCTTGCACTAGCTTTATATTTTGGTCTTTTCTTCATAAGTATAGTGGCAACACTATCACCCATCACTATACAACAAAACTCCTTCCACGACCTCGGATAGGCACCATCATTGTAGGAAACAATGATCATAAGATTTCTCATCACCATTCCATGTAACAACATGTCACTTTTCTAATCTCCAATGATTAATTTCACCGCAATATACAACAAAACTTCATATCTGGCTTCCTTTACCTCATTGCCATAAGCTATAGTGATATACCTTCCTTTCGCTAACTACTACGATTTGTCAATGACCATCCAACTAACCATCTTGCACCCTCATTGCAATTAAAGACTTAATATTTTTTCTATTTGTAAAACAATGATGGCCTTATCTTTACCTTGTTGTTTCTTGATGACTGCCAAATATAAGATTTTCTTAAATGTGTGATTTTGCACTGAATCTTCTCTCAAGTATTCTGATTGCCCTTCACACTCTCACAGCTCAAAACCTTAACACAACACTTAACCCTATGATGATGCAAAAATAAGCCTTCATTGCCTTGCCACCTTAACCATGGGTCAACCTTAATAATTTATGAAGCTATGATGTCCTTGAACTTAACTATTGTTTTAAGCTTTCACACCATTACAACATAAAATCATTGAGCTAAGATTAAGCCATGATCATGTGACTCCACTAGATTAGTCCTTCACAACCTTGACTTTGTAGTTATCATTAACACTTGTGATGTTATAATGACCCACTAATTGACTACTTTGCACCCTCATGGTTGCTAAAATAGTTAGAATCTAAAATGGGGTGATGTTGCGACCAAAACAACTTTGCAACATCACAACTTCAAACATTATAGAGGCACTGCATTAGAATATGAAAAATAGTCAAAAGACTTAGGGATATCAATCTATAAGAAAGAGTTTTCATATATCCCTATCATACTTTCAAATCATTTCACAAACAATTTATCAGAACTTGAGACATGACTATTTTATAGGGGTTTTTTAGAAGGAATGATAATTTTTTTAGAAACCTAAAGCAACAAAAACACATTCCTTCCTAATTTTCACAAGGTAATTCAAATTTTTTTGGCTGGGTGAAAAATTAGGCCAATAGTGAATCTTTATAGGGATGCATGTCCCTTGTAGGCATGACAAGGATCCCAAATTTCTAGGAGGAGCAGATCAATCAAAAAATTTCTCTCAAACATCTTTATTGAAAGTAGGAAAACCTACACCTAAAATGTACAAATGATGGCCCCAGGTTATCAAACTTCAACAAAACTCTTACCTCTATATACCTAATTTTCATCTACACTTTCATGAGGTAAGATGAAAGTAACATTCTCATTAGTTTTACCAACAAAATCAACATTCTCCATTAACTCATTTGGTAAAACAAAATAACTCTCTTCATTTTCATAGTGCATATACCAATCATAATTTACTTTAACATGATGCTCACTATGAAAGAGTGAATCAACATGCTCATATAAATTAAACTTGATCTAAAAACCATCATGAGCATATGATTGATGCATGCTATCATCTAGAAACACAAAGGCTTCATATTCTAATTCAATCAAAGAGTTGCACATGTCAAGAGCTTGCAACTTACCTTGTGTAATTGAGTGTGAAGAATACATAAAATCTAGTTTTCTATCATTTGTAGTCCTGAAAGTCATCCAATCAGATTTATCACATGCTAAAACTCCTTCACACTCAAACAACTAATTAGTCACCAAGTGTGAAAAACTCTTATGAAAGTGCTCACACAAAATATTTTGATCACAATCAAAGTCCTCATCTAACAACTTGTTAGAGTGAACTTTGAACTCATCAAACTTATCATTACAAGATTTATCAACATAAAAGGGAAACTTATAAAAAGATTCACAAATTCCATTATTTTACTTCTCATCATATGAAATATCAAATATTGTTGCAATATTATCAGCATGAGAAGAATCTAAAATAATACCAAATTTCCCTTCAATAACATCCCCCACATCTAACAAGTTGTCATGTATACAGACATTTGAGGTAATGTCATATACACCTTCAAATATTGACAAAGATGGTTCTAATTCTAATCTCTTTCCACATCAAACTTTGGGGAAGCAACTTCATTAAATGAAGAAAAATCATAAGGGAAATTATGAGCATCCTTAGAAACACTTACATACCTTTCAAAATCATGAGATAAAAAAGTTGAAATTTTACCAAGGTTCAAAAAGACTTCCTTACAAATCTTCTCCTCTTGGCTATGATTAATATCTATATGAAGAAAGAATTACAACATCAGAATCATTAGTAGTAAAATCTGAAAATTTAGAAACCTCACTACACTAATTTTCATCATAATAATAATTACCTCTATTGTTGTTATACATTTCTTCACTCTTATATACACTATCACATGATTCATTTTTAGTTACATATCCATCTTCCTCATGCTGACTGCAATCATGTAATTCAGTAAAATTTGAATCCTTCTCTTCACACTCAGAAGAAAAATTATCATTATCTACAAATTCATTACATTCATTCTAACTTTCAACACATTTACTGATATCATTAGAAGATTCAACATGAATTCTATTGTTATACAAATTACTTTCCATCTTCTTGATGTACTCTTCAATTTGCAAAGCCTTTTGCAATTTCAAATGTGCTAGCCAATCAATTGAATTAGGCATAAAAGTATCTAGGAAAACAATAGGCTATGAAGACTTCTTAGGTCTTAAAGAAAAATGAAGTTCCATGATTTCTGATTTGAACTTCATAGAAAAATAAAAATCAGATTGACCTTGTATACTTCCTATTGCATTTCTTATGAAACTGACAGTCTTATTGTGGAGTTCATTTTTCAACATAGTAATATTTTGGATCACACTTTCATAACTTGGTAGACTAACTTTAGATCTAAGATCTACTTCCATTTTGAAATAAACTTCTACCTCTCTCTCTTAGTGTTGATAATCACTGAATAGAGGTAACCATTTCTAATTCTTGATTTTCATGAAAATCAAAATACCTTAAGTGTTGATGTTGAAACTTTCTTTGCTAATTTGACACTAGTGTAAACCTCAAATTCTTCACACCATTCATAAAACCTATGTAGAGTTTCCACCTCCTTGAAGATGACAAAGAAATGATAGCTGTGATTCACTTTCTAACATTTAATTTCTTACAACAATAGATGCATACAATACTTAAGCTTTAATCAAGAATAGATAAATTCTTTTCCAAGAACTACTATCAAAACCTCTAGATCTACCCATATAGACCGAAAGTCCTTCAAAATATTTAATATGAAATCAACTAGAAAAACTAGTATAGAGATATAGAGTCGCCACTCACACTTGTGAGAAATATTACATAATTTGTCACTTGACAAATCTAGACTGGACTTTTAGTTTGTAGGAAAATATACAAACCATCAAACCATTCTTGGAGATTTACAAACTTGGAAAAGAGAACAAACTAATTTGTTCATTCTTGACTCTGAATGTTACAACAACATTTCAAAACAATACCTAGTTGAACTAGTTGATAATGAAATTACTAGTTAAAATGCAATTTACATTCAACTCTCAAAATACCACTATCCTGGATAAAATAATACACAAGACATGAATCTTTAGCAAATAGAAGGAAAAAACCTCACAAGCTTACTACTATAGCAAATTGTTCACATGCCTCTCTTCTAACTGTATTGAATCAGCTTTTAGATTCAATACTCCCCAATAGAGTCACCATTTTGTTGGCTACTTAGATGGGAAAAACATAGCTGAGATACATAACTAAAATATGCAATTTATATTAGAAAATTTTGTCATTTTAATAAGGCCTATATTGCAACCCTATCCCCAAGATAGTTGCTATTTTTTTGGCTCCTGAATTAATCACTTTTAAATAACCCATTGATAGTTAAAAATACATCTAGGGGAAGCTAGTTTCCATGTTCAACATACCCATTCAAACACTGGGGCAAACTATAAGGCTATACTCCTTCTTCAGGCTCTGCAAGACCTAGGTAGGTGAACCTTAGATTCATTCAAATGGTATTGGTTTCCAAAACATACACTTGAATTTGGATACAATAGATAAAACCCTTATTTATCCTATACTTATGCAATGACATAGGCATGCAGTAGGAAATTGCAAAAACCTATGAAATTCACAAATTGAGTGAGGGCATACTTTCAACTCTTAAAAAAAAAGGGAAAAGGATAATTAATTTAAGTTTGGTATCAACAAAATCCAAATATGAAACAAGAAAAATTTGATCCTATAATTGATCAGTGCCTAATCTATTAGGAAATTCCACAAATTACTAACACACATCCATGGAAATCGTTGATACATCCCAAGTTTCAGGGCCCCAGATCTATCCTATCACTTTGTGAAATAGACATTAGTGTTCATAAGAACCCTCATACTCATACAATATCCTTCTAATGAAACTTACAACCCTATCAAGATATGTAAGCATTTACTTGGCTTCCAATAACAATACATAACAAAACATACAACTTTAAGGGGTTGCAAATGTGTTTAAGCTCTTTATTCTTGAACCAAAAAAGATTGCAGGCAATAGAAACAAGAGATGGGAATCATAATGAAACTAAGAAGTTTGTTGTTCCTTGTATCACCTCTTTGAAAAAATACAAATATGATGCATGTAGATAACTCATAAAACTATTAAATAACCTAGAACTCTCTATATTAATTTATTAATGTTATTCAAATACAGAGAAATGCTAAGAACAATGGTCTCACAACAATAGAAAACCTTAAAAACTAGAATGAACCTCTAATATCACAACAGTTGAAAAGATTTTCAACAAAAAATAGAACCAACCTCTGGAATTATAGTAGTTAAAAATATTTTCAACAAAAATTGGAACCCTTACCTCCACATCATGGAAATCCTTAAAAAAGGGAAGGATTGCAACAAGCTTTAGATGGGAGGACACATGTCAAAATTTTACTGGAAAACAAATATAGAGATATTTCTATAGTGTTATATTTAAAACATTCTTTACATTTGGATAAAACTGGGAAAGTAGTTGCAAAGCTGGTAGGAGACACTTATTGCAGGAGTCTTCAAATTAATTATGTTTGTCTTCCACTACCTGTAATCAAATAAATCTTCAACTTCTTCCTGCTAGTAGATCCTTAATCTTCGTAACTACTTTCAAAACATTTCCTTCTTTCTTGATTATAATCATATAAACCTTCAACTGCTTCCTGCTGGTAGAGCCTTAATCTTTGTAACTACTTTCGAAACATTTACTTCTTTCTTGATGGGCCTCTCAAAGTATCTAATTTTATCTAAATCTCTTACTATCACACTCCATGTGAAAATCAAATCACCATCACTGCTATGGAGAAAATGCTAGACTTTTCAAAATTGCATATATCTCTTACTACTAAAAACCTACACATATTCTAACTATGAAAATGGAAAATTCACTTTATGCCCTTTTCAACAGTATATTACACTTCATATTTGGTAAAATATAGGGCCTCTTGCACTTATTTGAAAAAACAGGCCCTTGGCCATGAAGATGGCTCTTTAAAGTTGAGAAATTTAAAATATTATATAGTCAGAACTATACATTATATCAACTTTATTTAAATCTTTTTGTTTTAAACTGTTGAGAATGTGTGCATAACCTGGGAATATCTTATTTTAATACTTCATTTTATACTCTACCTTATTCCTTTAGTTTTTATCTAAGTGCCAAGTGTCACATCTTTATTTGTCAGCCTCATTTGAGTGGGCCCCTTATTTCCTTATGTGTAACTTTAGAGCCTTCATTATGCACTCCTGTGACCTCATGATCTATGTTCTTGCATCTGATCTTATAATTGGCATGAGATCACAGGTCTTCATCTTTTCCTTCCCAAACATACATTATACTTGAAGCCACCTGATCATACAAAGTTCTCATATCCTTGTAATACTTATTCTTCAACTACCCAACTATGTGATTGGCGTATGGTCGCAACTCTATATCCTTGGCTTTTTGATCTCATGAAGACTTAATAGCTTTGTATCCTTTGATGTTTGGCCTTTTGATCTCATAATTTTTTGTAGTGTTGTATTGGCATGGCATCATGATTCCATTGCATAAGACTGCTGATCATATGCCATTGGCATAACATCATAATTGATCATCTATGGTATATCATCATTACCTTCTCACCTTGAGCTTTATGATCTCATGCTATCTTCCTAGAGCATGTCACATGGTACCTTCTAATTGGCTAGATCCACCACCTCACTCACTACATCACCACGATCTGACCACATGTTAGCTTCTCACATCATCAAAGCCTTAACCTTAACCATACTTTAACCTAAGTGATCACATGATTGAATCATTTTCATGCAATTGAAGCTCATTTATTTGACCATGGGTTAACTATCACGACCATGCAAAATAAGAATTTTCACACCTTTAGAGTAGTTTTCTCTAACTACACATCAACTATCTTGAAACTACGATGCAGTTAACTTAGACTGTCACCCTATCACACCTCAATCTCCTAACTGCATAGTTTTCCTTATAGGAGCATGATTACATGCCACATGTTCATTAATGATGTCATCATCTTTTATCTACAATTTGCGTGCTCAAAATTTCTTTCATGTCATCATTGCCAGTTGTCCACTAGCGACTATAGGCCCCTTATGCAAGCGTTGCTCTTCAAAAGTTCTTATGTCTTAAAGACACTATAGAATTGAGTGCTTGTATATTTTAAAAATAAAAAGGTGCCTCTGTACAAGAAATATGGGATAAAATTTTATACTGATATCTTTCTACCTCTACAAATAACCCATACCTATAATCTGAAATATTTTCTACATGATATGCACAACATGAGGCACTCATTCTATTGATTCCCTCTGAGAAAGAATTTCCTCCTCTATGGATACACCATATATTGATTAAAAACATGGCACTACCCCTTGCACTAGCTTTATATTTTACTATTTTCTTCAAAGGAACAATGACAATACTATCACCCATTGCTATACAACAAAACTCCTTCCACGACCCCCGATAGGCACCATTGTTGTAGGGAACAATGATAATAGGATTTCTCATCACCATTCACTATAAAAACATATCAGTTTTCCAATATTGGATCATACAAAAAAACTTCATATTTGGCTTCCTTTACCTTATTTCCATAAGCTACATTAATATACCTTCCTTTCACTGACTGTTATGATCTGGCAATGACCATCCAACTAACCATCTTGTGCCCTCAATGTAATTCAAGTCTTAATATTTTTTCTAGTTGCAAAACAATGATAGAATTATCTTTACCATGTTGTTTCTTTATGACTATCAAATATAAGGTTTCTTAATTGTGCGATGTTCAACTAAACCTTCTCTCAACTATTCTAATTTCCCTTCACACTCTCATAGCTCAAAACCTTAACACAACACTTAACCCTGTGATGATGTGAAAACAAGCCTTCACTACCTCACCACCTCAACCATGGGTTAACCTTAATCATTTGCAAAGTTGTGATCTCCTTGAACTTGACTATTGTGGTAACCTCTCACACCATCATAACTTAAAGTCTTTGAGCAAAGATTAAGGCACACTTATGCGAGTCCACTGGATTGATCCTTCACAACCTTGACTTTGTAGTTATCATTAACACTTGTGATGTTGTGATGACCCATTGATTGTCTAGTTCACACCCTCATGGCTACTGAAAGAGTTAGAATCCAAAATAGGGCAATATTGCGACCAAAATAACTTCACAACATCACAACTTAAAACATTATAGAGGCACTATATTAAAATATGAAAAATAGTCAAAAGACTTAGGGATATCAACATATAAAAAAGATTTTTCATATATCCCTATCATACTTGAAAATCATTTCATGGACAATTTATCAGAATTTGAGAAATGATTATTTTCAAGGGTTTTTATGAGGAATGAGAAATTTCTTAGAAACCCTAAGAAACAAAAACACATTCCTTCCTGATTTTCAAAAGGTATTTCAAAAATTTTGGTTGGGTGAAAAATTATGCCAACACTTTATACTAAAACATTTAAACTATTTTCCTTGTACTACATCACATATTACTAGAACTTAATATTAAGACCTTCTAGCTAAGAATAACATCTAGAATGTCATCCCTACCTTGTTAAGTTATTGGTTTGACAGATGAAATCAATTCCTTAACTAATTTTTCCAATACATTACCAATTGATCTATTTCTAGAATGTCAAACATGCCTCTTTTAAGTCTTACCAAAAGATATTAAAATTATAGTATTATCTTTAGTGTCCTCATCCATAACTTCTATGATTTTCATATTGTGTTCCTTCAAATTTGTAGACTTATACTTAATCCTTGTGAAGCTCATTAAAAAAAATTCAAACTATGAACTTCTTTACATCATGATACTTAGACAATTTTATTAGAAACTTAACACTAAATACTTATCTTTAGAAACAATACCCTAGAAACATGTTTCCATTACTAATAAATACTACCAAATTACCCTATAAAAATTGTCAACAAGCAAGTAAAGTCTACCAAGAAAACTATATTGCTAACGTTGAACACATTATCGATGAACTGTTAAAATGAACTAGTACAACTAAGAGCCCAGAAGAATTATACCAAAATCATACCATTATTTTTAGAAGCCTTGTCAATATATTTTTATTGTTTCCATATTTTCTTCCTTCCAACTTCTAGAATTATACCTAATCTCTGTGAAGCTTGTTGAACCAAACTGTTGGACTATATTATACTTCTTTACATCTCGATAGTTAGACAATTTTAATAGTTATTTAACACTAAATTTTTCTCTTTAGAAACCTTATCTTGGAAACATGTTTCCATTAATGAAAAATCCTATCAAATTACCCTATCCAATTTTTCAAAAATAAAGTAAAGTCCACAAACATAACTGTATAAGTAACACTGAACATGCTATCAATGAACTGTGAAATGAACTAGTATAACTAAAAGCCAAAAATAATTATACAAAAATATATGAAAATTATACCATTAATTTGAGTCCTCATCCATACCTTTTATGATTTCAATATTGTCTTCCTTTTGACTTGCATACTTATATCTAGTCCCAGTAAAGCTCATTCAACCAAACAATTAAATTATGCATTGCTCTACATCTTGATACTTAGAAAGTTTTCTTAGTTACTTAACACTAAATACTTATCTTCGAAAACCTTAACTTGGAAACATATTTCCATTAATGAAAACTCCTATCAACTTACCCTATCCAAATTTCCAACAAGAAAGTAAAGTCCACCAAAAACACTATATTATTAACACAGAACATGTTATTGGTGAACTGTGAAATGAATTGGTTATACTAAAAGCCAAAAACAATTATACCAAAACATATGAAATTAATACCATTATGTTTAGAGGCCTCATCCATATCTTCAATTATTTCCATAGCCTTCCTTTCAAGTTGTAAACTTATATCTTATCAATATGAAGCTCATTGAACCATCCAGTCAGACTATGCACTGCTTTACATCCCGATACTTAGAAAATTTTCTTAGTTACTTGACACTAAATACTTATCTTTATGAAACTTACCATAGAATTTTTTTTCCATTAATGACAACTCCTATAAACTCACCTTAGCCAAATTTCCAACAAGAAAGTAATGTCCACCAAAAAAACTATATTGGTGATAGTGAACATATTATCGATGAATTGTGAAATGAAATGGTAAAACCAAAAGCCAAAAAATTTTATTTGAAAACATATTAAAATCATACCATTATGTTAGAGGCATCATCCATATATTTTATGATTTCCATATCTTCTTCCTTCCAACTTGTAGACTTATATCTAATCCCCGTGAAGCTCATTGAACCAAAAATTTAGACTATGTATTGCTTTACATCTTGATACTTACAATATTTTCTTACCTATTGAACATTAAATAGTTATCTTTAGAAAACTCACCTTGGAAACATGTTTCCATTATTGAAAACTCCTATCAACTTACCCTATCCAAATTGCCAAAAAAAAGTAAAATCCAACAAGAAAACTATATTGTAACATTGAACATGTTATCGATGAACTATGAAATGAACTAGTGTAACTAAAAGCCAAAAATAATTATCAATCTATTAGTACAAATTCACTCCCTATCTCACTACCTAGCCTTTCCAATTAACAATTGTTGTTAGAGATTAGTTCTCTTGAAAGAAAATCCTAACATCTTGAGAGTAGATCTAGAAATATGGAAAGGTATTGGAAGGAAATAATGTGGAAGAATCCTTGGATGAAACACTTGCAAATACTGGTGATATGAATAAAAAGATTAAAAATAATAATTTTCAAAGAGGAAAGAATTACTAGAAAAATTATAAATAAGTCTGGTTAATATTTTAAAACTATCATAAACACTACTAACTCAGAAGAAGTTGATAAATGAATATTTAATGGGAATATAACACATTAAATAATATGTGAATGAGTTAAATGAAGAGAATATATAGATTCTTATCAAAAATGATAACTTGAGAAAGGAAGTTGGGAATTTGAAGAATATTCTAAAAGCTAAAAATGAAGTCAATGAAAGGCTCACAAAGTTTAATGTTATTATGCAAAATATTGTTGAACAATTAAAAAGTCAATGAAGATTTAAAGAAACAATAGTCTTGGATATACTGATATAATTTTTTTTTCAAAATTTATGAATCATCCCAATTAGTAGAAAAAATCTATTCAATAAATCCAAGGAATCTAATACCATGCAATGCAAGAAACCCACAAAATCTACCTATTATAAATGTGAAAAGCTTGATCATACATCAAATGTTTGAGGAAGTAGATCAATCAACACTCTAAGGAGCACACCTCTTAATGGTTATTGTTAGGATTGCAATAGAAAATAAGGTCGATTTAGAACACATATTATTTCACCAAAAGGAAAATTTGTATTGCACTATTATACATGAAACCAATTTGGTCACAAAGCTAAACATTGTAGATCAAGAGTTTCATTGACAAAAGTGACAATAAGAATTATGTGCAACAACTATGGATATTTTGGAAACACAACAAAAAATTATATATTCAAAAATTTAAGAATGAATACATGATCGTGGATATCAAAATGAATGACATGTTTCATTTGTCATAAGTATGGACATACAACATAGGACTATAGGTATCAACAAGTTAACAATGACAACTATAAAGGAAAAGGAACAATGAATAAGGAATAAGTGAGGATTGATATGAAGAAGATTTGGGCTAGGAAGGAAGAAAGGAAGACACCAAAAAAAATCCTTTAAAATTAAGTGAAGAGGACTCATCATCGAGCTAAGCAAGTACATATTTCTTACGGACTTGTAAGGAATTGTAAAATTTATTTTCCCCTTACAAGAAGAATATGTTGAATATCATATTAGTACTGGCATTGAGAATGACACATGAAAGATAGTTAGTATTTGACATTATTATTTTTGTAAGATTGAAGCACATATCTATATGATTAAAAGGAAAACACACTTCTATAGACCATCATTATGGAGAGAACCCATGATGAAGAGAATCCCAAGAGGTGGCCTATAGCTTCCTATCTATGACATGTAAGGATGGAATGATATTATGGTGGCTCTCAAATGAACTTAGTAGTTAAGAAACCCTTGCAAGGTGCACCATAGAATGGAAAATTCAAAGGAGTAGAGGAAAGAGTATCAATATCCAAGAATCACAAGTATGCAATGCAAGATGCAAGATAATCTACCAAGAATGAAATAGTTACAAACCTCTAATTAGACTATGTGAGATAAGTTATTGCATAATGATAAATATAAGATAAAATAAAAGTAAAGAAAAGTGAGTGAAAAGGTGCTCAAGAGTGTGAGTAAACAAAATAACCATATAACAATAGAGTGAAAGCCTGAGATTATGAGAGAGTAATGAGAGAGCCTCTTTTTAAAGAGAAATGGACAATAGGGAATACAAGGCAAAATATATGGTGGAGAATCAATCTCATGTTGACTTTGTGCACAATTATCTCTAATAGGAGGAATCAAAGATAGTGTTTAAGAGAGAAAATATGTATAGAGGAGAAAGGAGATCCCACCCATCTTGAAAAGTGTGCCCTCAAATGTGTAGATTAAAATATTTTTTTGTTATTTTTAAAATAAGAAATTCCTTTTTATGTTCACACATATAAATAAGAGGGAGGGATTTTATTTATTTAAAAGGGGGCATGATTCTTTTAATTAAATATGAAATTAGGATAAGGTGGTCAAATATAAAGTATTTCAATTCAAATCAAGGTTTGATCAAAGATGATAGATAAAAGTGATTTAGTCTAACATTTAGGGATTAAAAAATGTAGAAAGGGGCCTCAAAGTTTACTAGATCATTTTTGTCTAATTACATTTTTCTCTCTTTTAAAAATGTGTGATAAATTTGTAAACACATTAAGTCAAAGAATGATGATGTCAAGATAAAATCTGGAGATAAGGCGAATCAAAACCCATAACAATAAGATGAGCACTAACATGTCAAAGATAGATAGTCAAGTCAAGATGAATCAAAACCAATTAAGATAAGATGATAAATGATACATCAAATAAGATAGATCAAGAATAAGTAGATAGATCAAGTAAAGATGAGTTAGGACTCATAATGATAAGATGTGAACGAAGAAGTCCAAAGAAAGATGTAGTAGAATCAATATGAACAGTTGAAGATATGGTATTCTTGCCCCCTTGAGATCAAAATTGAAATAAAGCAGAGGATATGTAGAAATGAGATAAATATGATCAAATCAAGATAAGATAATGTCCAAGATGAAAGATAAGAGATTAAGAACAAAGGTCAACCACCAAGTGGTGATAATATGCCCCAAATTAACTAAATTTGACTAGAAAGATAATCATTAGAATTAGGTCAAATAAAAAGAAGATGAAATGAAGTGATAAGGAATAAATGAGATGAGAGATTAAGAGAGTAGAAATGATGAAGAAATTAAATAATGGTGGTTACCTCAAAAAGATTCAAAGAGGAAGCTCAAATGGTTATCCAAATGTGTAGAAGAAGGAAGACTTTTAAATCATAATTTTTACCATCAAGATGAATCAAAATTTAAATCTCAATCCTAAAAAGGATCCAAGACATCAAATTTAGGTAAGAGTAAAATTTTTACAAAAATGTGAAGTCTTCCAAATTTAGGTTAAAAATAGGTTGGAAAGGCTTATAAGGAGCCCAAGGGGTCATTTTCAAATCATTTATTCACATTTTCTCTTAGGAGTTCAAAGAATACAAAGAGGGCAATGATGGAAGAGATGAGAACCCTTGTCCATGACTTCCATTTTGAGCTCATATGATTGTACGACTAGCCACACTGGTATCCTTCCCTGGTGACTAGTAGATATGAAATCTTTTTATAAGTGTTCTTGAGCATTCATTTTCATGTTTTTAGTAGTCATAGGAAAATGTTCATACAATACTCCTGGAGTATTATACCACAATTTTATATTCTCTTGTACAATATTTCTAGTATTTCTAACATGTCATTTTGGAGTCTTATAGTGCATCATTTTAGATGTACCCATTAGTTGTACAAGACCAGTCAAAGTATCATACTAGAAGAAAGTATCATAACAATATAGTATGAAGTATTGTATAATATTAATTCAACCAAAAATAAGTGAAACTTAGAAATTTAGTTTCTTATTATGATCAACACTTAATTGATTTTTTTTATAGTTAAATGTTAATATCCTTAGTTTCATTTTGATTCTCATTGACCCATATTGATACATTTTCCCGTATTTGTGATGTAAGTGACACTTTGAGACTTAGTTATACAAGCACATGAGGTAGTAGGATTGAGACTTGTCCTTCATTTGGAAGCTGATGAGAGGGTTTCATTTGTAGTCATGAGATTTGGAGATTTTTCTAGTTGCCCCATATGCAAGAAAACCATGGCCTATTGAAAAATTTAGCCAAGAGGTGGCATAGTAAGCATAACATATTTCATCTATGAATGGGTGAGGTGACTATCACCCTCAAGGAAATCTACATGATTCTTTGTATTCCATGCACATGAGAGAAACTAAGCATAATTTATGAGTCTAATATGGAATTGTAGTCATGCACTTATTCATTTCTATCTAAGTTCTAATGCAAAAAACTTGTGGCATATATACATTGATTAGTCTCTTAAAGAGAGTCGAGATGCATTAGAGGAAGTTTTCAAGGATGATACCTTCCTAAAAAGATTCATTGCATGGGAGAAATCAATGGATAAATATGAGGATGATTATCCAATGACATGCATTGTATGCTCTATTATTGGATAGTTCTTGGTGACTGTTAGAATCTAGAAGGTTTTTGAGTGTAGACAAGAGAGATTGGTGATTAATTAGATAGATAGACCTAGATGGATGGCATGGCTATATACCCTCCTAGTGGAAATGTATCATGAGGAAAAGATTTGGTCATGTGGATCTATTATAGCATAGGTGAAGGCATGGGATCACATCACTATGGTGTGACCAAGGGTTTAACCAAGATAGATGGGGAGACCTTATATCTGTAATTATTTAGGATTTGTGGCATAAACATATGTTAAAGAGATAATGTACTTCCATAAAGTACTAGATGATATGCTTTCATTTGTCTAAAGGCCATACATTAGATGTGATGAGTGGGTGGAGTTGAGAGATGAACTAGCTTACATGTTCTATAGTCAACCATTGTTAGGAAAACATCCAAGGATAGTGGAATAATTCACTATCAGCAGGGTTTGGAGACATTTTGGGTTGAGATAAGGGGTTAGCATAGAGATGATTTCTATGCTAGCTATAGGGATGAGGAGGGAAAATGAAAATTATTAGTGTTGAGTTATGTTCTACAAGAGACACAATAACCATAGTAAGTAACATGAGATTTACTACTAGTGGTGACAGATGCGAGGGCATCCTTTGATTACATTAGATAGATGAGGGTCCATCCCTTCCTAAATTTACTACTTGAGATTTAGTAAAGGTGGATAGTGGATATGAGGGTGATGATGGGGATGAAGAAAGGGATGGAGGGAGAGGAGATAGGAGATAAGGTACCACTAGTGGGTCTAGGGGTCAAGTCCCTTCAAGAAACTATCCTAATACTCAATTGAAGACTAGAGGGTTATTAGTGGGGATAGAGGAGGATGAACTAGAGGAGAAGATGAGGTTGGTTAGGAGACCTTGGTGTAAGGCCCCTTCCCTAGTACTGTATTACAAACCCTAAATATTATGGGTATGATTAGGATTCAGAAAGAGTAAGGACATTAGATGATATGTTTTAGCTTCCTTTGAAGAGGACATGAATCTTATATATAGTTATCCTTACACCTTATAAGAAATTAAGGGTGAGGAGGTTTTAGAATTTATGTATGTCATAAGTGATAAATTACTTATCAATAATGAACTACAAGATGTTGCTTGAGTGGATATAGACTTTAGTTATTCCTAGGTTAAATAATCCATTTAGTAGCACTAGGATGATGAGTTTAGACCATATGGAATTAAGGTTTGACATATCATAACCAAGAAACTAGGTCAATAGATTCATGGTATTTTATGATCTATTAGGGTAATGAATTATGTGAGGCCTCACTTGATCCATCATAATTATATTATGATACTTCTAATTTGATATTTTAACATACTTTTGAGACTATAGAGTTATGTTCTTTTAATATCTGCATTTTGATGACCCACACTTATGTCTGCACATTAAAACCTAAATGATATAATTGATGATTTTGTTCATGTACTAACCTTTTTCAATAGAAGCTGAAATTGCATAAATGTTGTGATACTAGCCTTTTGACATTCAGGATTTAGACATTTTGACACTATTCAAGACTTAGTAGGACAATGGTTTATCTACTTATTTATTATGACATGATAGAGTTAGATTATGATATGATGATTATGATGGTTTATGATTTAATGTGATATGTAGGTAAATGTTAATTGGATAATGATGATTTATGATTTAATATGATATGTAGACAGATGTTGATTTGATTACAATGGTTTGCGATATGCAAACCCTAATATTTTAATATTTTAGATGATTTATTTGAAATGATTAGTTAAGGAAATTTAATTGAATTGTGTTAATAAGATCACGTAACATTTGGAATTATATGCATTTATGATATATATTTATATAACCTCCTTGGACTACTAATGCTCGAGTTTAATGTGCAGGAAGTGGAACCATATAAATTTTTGGGGGGAAACAAGTCCAAACCTATGTAAACATAGTTTGACCAAGGTGGATCTTTGGAAGATTCAAAAGCCTCATTTTGAAAGTATTTTGTTTCATAATGTAAATTTGTTTGTATGAGGAAATGTTTAATCATAATGCATGTCATGGTGAAGTGTAATGTATTTTAATGTGTCACTTTACACTTGTATTCATCTATGTGTTGATGACATGTCACCTAGAGTGTTGGTCACAAGGTCACTTAATCTTAGTCTTTTCTTTTTTCTAGTTAATGTTTAAGTACACCCACTTGGGAGAGAGTGTTAGGATGGGTCACCATCATGTTGATTTTCGAATTCAAGCTTGTCAGGGATTTTAGGGGGCCTAAATGGGATCCTAAAGTGTCTTTTTATTGAAAATAAGCCACCCTAATGGTAGTGTAACATGTTAGGGGCCTAAATTCAACCTTTTTAGTGATTAGCTAGCTTAGGGGACCCCTTGAACAATGCCCTCTTGAACCAATTCGAAATTTGGAGTTTCCCCATGAGTGTACCCTCATCATCCCACTTGGTCAACTTTCTTATTTTGGAGGGACAACATTGAAAGAAGAGGAGGCTTGGTGTTCCTTTCTAAAATAGTTAGTGAGAAGGCCTTACTAGAAAGCCTTGGCCAAATTAGGGGGTTGTTCACCCACTCTCTAAGTTTAGAGACAATTAGGGTTGTACGGAGATTAAGGGAGTCCTACTGCAACTAGCATTGCCTTAGCTTGGACCAAGGTTTGTGATTCAAACCATGTTCATTTTCCTTTCTTTTAGTATTGCAAAATAAATCAGCAAACATGGAGTATGTGTTTTGGAATCATGCATGGTGTGATGAATCTTTGTATTGTAGATATTTATATGGAGTTGTGACAATGTAAATGTGTAGTGTGTTCATGAGAATTTCTTGGTTTTCTTCTTTCTCGAATCTCCTTGTTTTGGAGTTGAATGTTAAGTGTTGTTATGGGTGTGAGGGCTTTACTCACCCTTTGGGAAGGGAAGAGAAGTCCAGGGTGAAGGGCTTATTTGGGCTTGAAATATAGTTGAGAACCTTGGAATAAGGGCTCCATTGTATGCCATATTCACTCATATCTTTCTTTGGGGGTGATAAGGAAAAATATGGTGTAGAAAGGAAGACCAAGGAGTATGGGTATCCAAGGATGCTATAGTTAATGGTGGTATGTTGGAGGAGATTTGTGAAATCCCCGAAAGGGCATGAAATTTTTAGATTTGTGAAAGCCCTGAAAGGGCATGAAATTGTTGATTTGTGAAAGCCCCGAAAGGGCATGAAAATTATTTTTTGTAGATGTGTGGTGATATGGCAAGTATCCTTTTTGAAAGCACACCTTCACCCTATGTTCAATGGTTCCAATGATGAATCAATGTGAAAGCCATGGGAGGGATTTTTTTTGTGTTATGTGTTATGTTTCATGCAATGGCAAGTGATGTATGTGGGTAACCCGTTTGGATCTTGTTTCCCCTGCTCGGTGGGTGGCTTCATAGAGAGCCTAGGATGGGAGGTGAGCCTCCATGGTTCCTAGCTTGTGTGTGGTTGCAAGTTTGGTGAAGATGGATTCTTTGCAAGTATTAGGGTTCCACCCTTGACAATGTTGCAAACTAAAGTGTGAAGAGAGGCCAGTCCTCCCATGTTATCTCAAAATTTGTTGTGATGTTAAATCCCCATTCTGTTTCAATGTGATATAAATGAAATTTCCATATTATTGCATATTGTAGAACTAGTGTATTGAGAAATTGTAAATAATTCTTATAAGGAAGTATTCATTATAAATTTTACTTTATGTAATATGGAGGATCATGTAAATGAAAACTTCCTCTCATAAATCAATTGGTGGAAAACATTTGTAATGGTTGTGTTTTCTCTTGATATAGTTGGTTTAATTTTGATAATTGCATTGTAAAGATTGTATGTTAGGTTTGTAATATAATGAAAGAAAATTATTGTATTTGATAGTTCATTGTACATACAAGTATAATTGTTTTATTTTATTTTAATTCGAAACCTAAAAATTTCCTAGGTTAGGTAACACCATCACACTCTTAGTCATGATCATTACAAATTACAAGGAAGAATGAAGGATTCCATTAATTCATTACTTCAGTTATGGATGTTACGCTTGAGTTGAGCATCCCATTATAAAGGATTCATATACTACACTAAGTTAGATTGCTATAATGATATGTGAAGACAATTCTAATTAGACCAAAAATATAAAAAGAAGAGAAGTCAAATGAACAACATAGAGAAAAAGTCTCGTAATAAATTACATGCTATAGGTGCACTCTCATCTCTCTAGATTTTGTATAAGAGGGACAATTAAATTCCCTCCCAATTAGAAATCATTAAAATATTAAAGGAATATTCTTTGACACCCCTAATAGGAGTCAATGAAATTAAAAGAATTCTAATATAAATTGAATAAATGATGTGACTTCTAAAATTCATTTCCAAGGAGGGTCATGTGACCCTTGGAAGGCACATCCATGACCTAGACATAATACAACATAAACTAATAAAAAAAATTAATTTAAAAATAAATAAATTTGGAGGATTAAAATAAAATTGGGATCTACTCATTTTCCTAAGAAATCGATCCCACTCTTCGTTAGAGCACACTAAACATAGATTAAACATATGAGGGCATCCTTACTCAAACTCTCAACTTGGGAAATCCGTATAACAAGGCCTAGGTACGCACTTCCACCCTAGCCTTTAACTTGACAACTCTTCCTTGTCATGTTCAGGCTGCCACCCTATAACACATAGGATATGGAATGCAAAACATTTTGAGCACTAAAGAATTGCGCTTAAGCTTCAACGCTAGGGGGACCAAAAAGGTCATCCATTGTTTGAAAACCCCCTCTAGGCGCACGAGACCCTTGGTCAATAATAGTCTGACATAAGTCAGGGATGTCCTTGGTCAATTTCACCCTTGATGACGGCATCGGCTACAATGCAACATATTTGCACCGTAGAAAACCATGCCGACTCCTGCCCGACTGACATGCCCTTCCATTTAGGCACCAACTACGGTGCAACATATTTGCACTGTAGGAAACCGTGCCGACTCCTGCTTGACTGACATGCCCTTCCATTTATGCAATGTGTGACAGTACACTGTCATTTCCAACAACAGTTAAATTTTGTTTATGGACTTTAACTTTTATTTTTATATCCATCCCATGTGTTTTAATAATTCAATTTTTATTATTATATTTTTAAAATAAAATAATATTGGATATATGTATTTAATTTCATATTAAAAGATTAAAAATAAATTTATATTTTAAAAATGATTGAATAAATATATTTTTATTTGAATGCAATGTTTTATTATATGGTACAAAATATAAAATGAATATTAAGTAGTACAAGTACTTTTAATAATTAACTATTGTTTTAGTTTTAATAAATAATAAAAGGATGTACACATACTAATATTAATTTTTTTAAATAAATACCATATTTATAAATTTAATTCAGTTTTAAAATTAACTATATTTAAATAAAGTTTAAATTTTAAAAAGATATAAAATTTGAAATATAAGTAAAAATTATATTTAAAATATAAAAAAATAATAATGAAACATTCAAAATAAGATCTCTAATTCAATGATTTAAATGTATTGAAGCAATTATATTTTGATATTATAATGTATTAAATTTTTAGTGAAAATGAAAATTTGAAGAAATGATCTCTAATTTTTTAAAATTATTTATAAAATGTTTCTAGTACATAATATTATATAATAAATTCAAGTAAGTTAAGAACTTAAATTAGGAAAATATGTTTTTCTAGTAATTTTAAATATTCAATTAGAAAAAAAATCTATTATTTTTACTTCTAATATTTCAAATGTCATTTTTAAAAATCATTCAATATTTAAACAAGAAATTGATTTTTGTTTATTAAATAGAGTAACTATAAAATATTGAAAACAAACATTAAAATTAAAAAAAACTTAACTTAGTTTTAAAGTTATATTTTTAATTATAATTAGACTATATACTTTTTTTTAATGATTTAAGTTTTATTTATACATCTATACATGAAAAATTTAAGAAGTGACATTTGACTTGTTAAATATGCAATAGTTATTTTAAATATTTTATATTATAAATTTTTTGAAGATTCTTTTATTAAATATATAAATCTAATTATATGTTTTTGAAATATTATAAATTTTAATATTATATAGTATTAAACTTAAGTTATAATACTATTATTACATCATAATAAATTTAAGTAACAAATAAAAATTTGTTATTAAAAAAAATTAATTTAAATTATTTTTAAAGAGTGCACTCTTTATATAAATTTAAAAAATTACTTCTAATTTTTTTACAACATATTAACATTACTTATTATTAGAATAAAATCAACCAATTTTTTTAGATGATATTTTTCGAGTAAGTGAGCCAAAGCAAATATAATGATACTAAGATAGAAGAAAACATAACAATATTTATTTAAATGTAATATAGATAATTAATAAGTGTATTCAACTAAAGAATTTAATAGTTAAAATTTTGATAAGGATAATAGTTATGAAAGTATTTCCATTACAATTATTTTTATTTCCCTTTCATTCAAATTAAATTGTTAATAACAATTTTATATTTTAAATATAACTTTTACTTATATTGCAAATTCTATATCTTTTTAAAATTTAAACTTTATTTAAATATATTTAATTTTAAAATTGAATTAAATTTATACTCTGGTGACTCTTGGTTCATTTTTTATTTCTTATATCTAATAGAAAAAATTAATATTAGTATGTGTACATCCTTTTATTATTTATTAAAACTAAAACAATAGTTAATTATTAAAAGTACTTGTACTACTTAATATTCATTTTATATTTTATATTTTGTACCATATAATAAAACATTGCATTCAAATAAAAATATATTTATTCAATCATTTTTAAAATATAAATTTATTTTTAATCTTTTAATATGAAATTAAATACATATATCCAATATTATTTTATTTTAAAAATATAATAATAAAAATTGAATTATTAAAACACATGGGATGGATATAAAAATAAAAGTTAAAGTCCATAAACAAAATTTAACTATTGTTGGAAATGACAACGTACTGTCACACACTGCATAAATGGAAGGGCATGTCAGCCAGGCAGGAGTCGGCCTTTTAATTTCTATATAAAATAATAATAAGAGATATGACTATGGGAATTTAACATGGAAATGAATATTAAAAAAAGGGTCATTGGTAGACAAGATTCTTAGAAGAAAGATAAAGTTAGTAAGTAGATCAATATTGTGGAAGGGTCCTATTTGCATGGCAAAGAAAAGATACTTGTGAATCTAATATCATTAAGCCATACCTACTTATCTTGGAACCAACTTAAGGGCTTCAGAACTTGGAAACCCTTGTCCTGATGACATACCATTGAAAGATAAACACATTCAAGAATACTTGTCCAAGGCAATGTTTAATTAGTAACTGGAAACCCTAGGACATTAGAGAACTACTCGTGCAACCTCAAAGACCTAGTGTAGATGAAATCCAAACACCTAACTATCTAATAACCTAGTTGCAGCATGTAGATGTCATCATGCGACAAATTTAGTTAAGCTCGTATATTTTCAAAAAAAAAATGTTGTGTTTTTGCCCTAAATTTTGGGGCATGACGCTTGGCTAGAGAGAGACAAGGATAGAGGGCATAGGAAGTCAAAGAAGAGGATGAAAAATAAAAGACCGTAATGATATGAGGACATGATAGTGTAGCTAGAGGCATAACTATAGGCCACATAGGGAGAGCTAAGGATAACACATAGATAGATACAATAGACATGCACTACCATTGTTGTGTGGGACTAGTAGCTCATAAATGAGAAATCTTATAGTAAGGAGTACCCTAAAGAGAGAGACACAATACAATAGGATATATAGCAACATGGTGCTAGAGTGGCTTACTACTACCCTGCATATAGAGAGACAACGCCTTTAGGATAGGGACTCCCAAACTATTCACATTGTATGGGGAGATCAGAGGGACCAATGACACCATTAGATAGGACCCAAGCTTCTCCTCCATAGCCACATTAGATCCAAGAGGGAGGGAGCTAGTCATAGATGGTGTTTAGGTCTCCATAGAATTTTGATGCTTGATATATTATTGAGACATTGATATCCATATTTTCATACTCATACTGATATTTCACCATTTACGACATATTGTATTTTATTTTGCATTTGTGTACTTATATCTTTTCATAATTTGATGGATGAATGTATCTTTACTTTCAGCACTTGTGCTTTAGTATCCATGTGATGTTGATAGGTATGTTGATGCTCTTTACTTTTGTTTGTATGCTCTCATATATTTGGATGTCTCTTGTGTATTCCTAGATCTATCATATGATATAGAATCATGATTTGGAAACTTAGAACTTGGATATATTAGGTTTGATGATGGGATTAATTACTTGTGATGACATGATAGAAAGGAGATGAATGCAAGACTAGAAGAGGTGACACATCATGGTTGAGGAAAGATTAAAGAGAAAGTGATTGAGCATAGTTGATGACACATCCAAGAAAGATGAAGGGGACTCTCTCAAGACTCAAAGTACAAAACTAAGCTAGAATAAAACCATAGAATCTAAAATAGTTTGCAAAAGTGTAATTGCAAGGGTTATAAAAGTAGGTCCTAGTTTTTTTTTATCATTGATCCTTATTAGGGACATCACAAGATCACAATCATCACTAGTGTTAACTATGAGGATGTGAATATGATCTATATTGGATAGGAGTTTGGTATCGCAACATATACATAAAAGACACAAAGGTAAAGATGACATTGTAGTTAGATTACCTAGGTTTAATGTAGCAAGATTATGCTTGCATCAAGTAAATTTTTTTTGAGATAGCCACAAGAATAGTCTTGCAACAACTAACAAAATAAATAGACAAGGACATACCTTTGAAGATCCTAAGTGTCAAGGGGGTCAAAGAACTATGCTTAATACACCTAAGATCCAAATAGGACACCCACATACATAAATCAAAGGGAAATATGCCCCATGCTCCTAGTCCTTTAGTTCAATCACATCGTCGAGAGACTAAGGTGAGAACACTCACCAAAAATATCAACAATAATCAAAACACAACGAAGATAAGTCAATCAAGTCTCAACCATTTTATTTGAAGTGTCAATGTGAAAGTCAAGCTATTGTCTTCCTAGGAAACATGTCTACAAGTGAGAAATATTGCATCATCCCAGATTGTAGACAAAGTCTCAACTCAAGGTCGGATATTGAATAAGTTTTGAGAAACACTCAATATCAAGGAAAGTGTTGAAATACTATTTAGAGAGATTCCAAAGAAAGAACAATGCAAGTAAGGGACCCGACAAGATATAAAATCTATGCTCCTTAGGTGCAAACAAGGATCAATTCCAAAATAAGAGAAAGAAAAGAGTTATGAGGTGGATTAGTTCAGAGAAAAAATAGACATGCTGACATAAGTGTAAGGGTCTCAAGTAATGACTATTTCTAGGTTTTTGCCACTTGGCAAGATTTTTTCATTATTCTTTTTGTATTTTTGAGATATTAAATTTCTTTGGTGATACATCAAAGAACCTATTGCTAGGTTTTCACTAAGATGACATTTTTTTAGACCATATTTTATTTTTATTGTATTTTTAAGGATCATATAGTATTTACAAAACCTGGAGCACTGAGACCATCAAGCATAGAACTTCTTGAGATGTATGACATTGAGAGGCTTAGGGAGCTATTCTCCCTCATGTGTATATATTTTATAAGCACCAGATCCAAATATAGTAGTAATAACCTACGTACCTAGTTAGTTAGGTTCAAATTTTCCTTTTTGTGCTCTCTTTTGTTGATTCTTTGGATTCTCTCTAAGTATTAGGTCACCAACCTCAAAATTTATATGATGAACCTTATTATTATAGTTTGTAGATATCATGTTATGATAAGCTCTCAAGTGATCAAAGTCAACTTTTTAGTGTTCATATAGAAGCTCTAGTTCTTGGGTTCTCATAGGTATATAATATTCATCAGTGATCAAAGTCAACTTTTTAGCACGTTCATATAGAAGCTCTAGTTCTTGGATTCTCATAGGTATATAGTATTCATTAGTGATCAAAGTCAAATTTTTAGTGTTCATATAGAAGCTCTAGTTCTTGGATTCTCATAAGTATATAGTATATAGTATTTATCAGTGATCAAAGCCTTCAAAGAGACTCCTTGGGAAGGTATCTCTACCTCAAGTAGTAGAATAACCTTAGAACCATATACTAGTGCAAAAGGTGTATCCTAGATAGGTGTTCAAATTCTAGTACTATAAGCCCACATTGTAGAAGTTATATGTAAGTGCCTATGCCTTCCTAATTTATGAACAATCTTTTGCAAGATTTTTAGGAGTGTTTAGTTAGAAGCTTTAGCCCATCCCTTCACTTGAGGATAGTAGATTGAAGACCAATTTTATTTAATGTTAAAGTTATTGCATATTATCATAAGATCTTTATTCTTAAAATATTATCTATTATCAGTGATTATATATGAAGGAATACCTTAGCAACATATTATGTAATTCATTATAAAGGGGGACACATGTTTTCATGTAGCAATAGGAGGGATATCTTCAACCCATTTCATAAAGTAATTAGTTGTTGTGATGGTATGTCCACTAGAATAACTAGGATGAATTTTTCCTACTAAGTCAAAATCATACTACTAAAAAGGACAAGGTATTATGGAAGGTATCATGTCACATCCTAGAGCATGAATCAAGTTACCATGAGGTATCATTTCATATAGGACTTATCATATTACACAATATTAATCTGTATACTAGGCCATCATAACCAACCTAAAGCAATTTTTGAGCTAGTACAAGGCCATTAGAGTGAGACCCACATATTCTGTCATGGACTTTAGCTAACACTTATTCAGACTCATCCTTTTTGATGAATGATGCTTCCTTTAATATAGTTAACACATAACAAGAACAAATAAATAGCAACAATTTGCAAGAATAAGACATGGGCCTCATATTATTGCTGCAAATGTGGACTTACAAAATACAAAATTACAATAGGCTAACCCACATGGGTACCTTCATTACAGTAATCTACAAGACAAATCTGCAGTGATGTCCTAGATAATGTTTGAAAATTTCTTAAATATGAAATTTTATGCCACTTGGGAAGGTTCTAGATACTCAAATTTAATACCTACGACCAGCATACCCTAACAATACATATAGAGTTGGCCAAATACATTTTTGACATTTATTTTGGAAGTTTTGGTTGACCCAACTTTAGAAGGCCATAACTCTCAAACCATTGCTCTAATTAGATATTATAACCACTTTTTAAAATCCTCGACTTCTTATCTACATGTTGAAATTGGCACAAGTGCCCATTTGTCAAGTTTTTAGGCCTCATCTAGGAAAATTTAGGACTTTGATAGTGAGCCTAAAATTTATATACCAAAATTGCTAACCAAAAATTTACAATAAATCCATATATACGCATGATATGGAACTAAGCCTGAATTGGTAGGTTGATAAAATCCAAGATGGACATTATGAGCTTGTATGACTGACTTACTAAGTGGCAAGCCTCTAGAGACAACAACTCTGCATTAAGACAACCCTTATTCAAACAACTTGAATGGAATATTTTTGGTTGATGCAAGATTTCTCTTACACACAGGATGCTTCTGCATTAAACACTAGGAGTAATTTAAGAAGTGACTCCATCACATCTCAAGTATTCATAGGAAAACTAAGATGGTTAACCTCCTCCCATTCTAGCCATGATTATTCTTCTATTGGCCTCTCGTTCTATTTGACCAAGTATTCTTTATAAGTTATTTTCCTTGTACTTTTTCTAACACAACTATCCAATATCTCCTTGATCTCCTTTGTAGCTGAACTATTGCACTTCTATAATTTCATCTCCATCACCTCCTTCATAACACTCTATCAAATCTAAAATGTTAAATATTGGTGAAATATCCATTTCAACAGGCAACTCCACTTCATAGGGATTTCTAGAATCATACCTTTTCACTATCTTGCAAGGTCCAAACTTCTTCAATTTTAACTTATTATATGTACCCACTAGAAAGTGCTCCTTTCTCAAATGAACCATGACTTCATCCCTAATCTAAAATTCCTTATTCATCCTTTTCACATCTACTTTAAATTTATACTATGTATTCATCTTAATAATGTGATTCCTCACCTCCTCATGGATGTGCTTCAAATGTTCAAAAAATTCTTCTCCTTCAACACTACTTATTTCTCCTTTATCTAATTGCCTCAATTCAAAAGAATTTTTGGGACTGCTCCCATATACAATATGGAATGGTGATTTACTAGTGCTTCTATTAACATAATTATTATGCGCCAATTCTTCCTATGGTAAAACCAAATCCCATTCCTTTGGTTTATCTCAAACCAAGCATCTCAACAAATTCCCAAGCTTCTATTCGCCACCTCTATTTGTCTATCAATTTGTGGATAATAAGATGAACTAAACTACAAATCTATCTTCAATTTCATCCATAATGTATGCCAAAATACCCATTGAACTTGGTATCTCGATCTGAAATTGTACTCTTTGGTAGATCATGTAGTCTAACCACTTCTCTGAAAAAAAACTCTACCACATGAACAACATCACTAGTCTTCTTGTAGGGAATGAAATGTTCCATCTTTAAAAACCTATCAACCACCACAAAAATAGAATTGCACCCTTACTAGTTCCTTATAAATCCAAGAAAAAAGCCCATGTTGACATCCTCCCATGGCTTCTCCGATACATGTAATGGTAGATACAACCCCATATTCTAGTCCTTCACTCCTTTCGTCATCTGACATACTCTACAAATCTATACAAACTTCTTCACATCTTGCTACAATTGTGGCCAATAATAGTTCTCAAAAACCAAAGCAATGGTCTTATCTCTCCCAAAATATCCAGCCAATACTCCACTACACTTCTCTTGATGAGATTCTCCCTCATAGAACTTCTAGGAATACACAAATTATTTCCTTTAAACATCATACCATCTTGGATTGTGAAATCTAACCACTTTATCCTATTAAGTGTAACAGGTTCGATACAAGCCTTCCAAGCATTGCCAAAATTAGGATCATGTGGATAAAAATTACTAAGTTCCTTGAATCCAACCACCTCAATTTGCATCTTTTTCATAAAAAATTTCTTCTACTAAGAGCCTCTACAACTTGGTTAGACTTCTCATTCCTATGTTTCAAAACAAAGGTATAACTCTACAAAAAACTCAACCCACTTCAAATGTCTCTAGTTTAATTTTTCTTAACTATTCAAATATTACAAAACTTGATGATTAGTATAAAAAAAAGCTCCTTAGGAAAAAGATAATGTCTCCACTTTTTCAATGCCTGAACTATATCATAAAATTCCTGATCATATTTTTTTTAACTTTTGGAAACATTCAACTTCTCATTGAAATAAGCAATAGGTATACCTTCTTGATTCAAAATAACTCCTGTTGTAGTGCCACTAGCATCATAATCTACTTGAAACACCTTGTTAAAATCTGGAAGTGCTAAACATGCTACTCTATAACTTTCTATTTCAACATATGAAAACTCTTATCTTCTCCTATAGTCCACTTAAATTATCTCCTATCTCCTCTCATTGTTTTAGTCAAGGGTCCACAAATATTGCTAAAATCTCTTATCAACTTTCTTAAAAAACTAGATAGTCTATGAAATGATCTTATATCCCTAGCACTCTTTAGAGTAGGCCATTCAAGGATAGCCTTCACTTTCTTTGGGTCCATTTTCAAACCATCTACTAAGACTACAATACCTAGATGTACCAACTCCTTCTTCAAAAAACTATACTTCTTCAAGTTTATTAGCAAATTCTCTTCCCTCAACTTATCAAATAGCTTTCAAATATGCATCAAATTCTCATCTATGTCTTACTAAAGATCAATATATCATCTAGGTAAATGAACAACTTACCCAAAAACTCCTATAGTACCTAATTCATGAGCAACATGATAGTGCTTGGTGCATTGGTTAGCCCAAAAGGCATGACTAAACACTTGTAAAATCCTTCCGTTGTATTGAAGGCAGTCTTCCACTCATCTCCTTCTCTAATGTGAATATGATGGTATCCACTCTTTAGATCTCTTTGTGAAATACACAACTCCACTTAAATAATATATAATATTATACATCCTTGGCAATGAGAATGTATACTTCATTGTGATCTTGTTGATAGCCCATGAACTTATGCACATCCTCCATTCTCCATTCTTATTTGGTGCTAATATTTTTGGTACATCACATAGAATTTGACTCTCTCGAATCAATCCCTTCTACAACTCATGAACTTGTCTTTTCAACTCTTTAGTTTTTGCTGGCATTATTCTATGCACTACCTTGTTTGGAAAACTGGCTCCTAAAATCAAATCCATCTAGTGACTAATCTTCCTCACTAGGGGTAATCCATTAGGTACATTATCTAATAAAATATTAGGAAACTCTCCCAAGAAATTTGAAACTTCTGTAGATACTTCCTCTACTTCTTCTTTTCCATCTTTTGGGATTACAAAAAAACACATATGCTCATTCTCTAGACATTGTAGAAAATAATTTTGATCAACAAAACATATTCTATAAGCACCACATACCTTTTCTTCTTTCTCCTTCAATGGCTTCAACTTATGTTTAACTCCATCCTTTGTAAGAGTGTAGGTATTTTCTCACCCATCATGTACATCATGCTTGTCAAACTACCATGACCTACCCACTAACATAAGTTTTGGTGAACAAATTATCCTTATGAAATTTAATAATTTGATCTATGCCCAAGGTAGGAAATAAAAAATAATAACAACAATTGGGTAAGCATTATATTACCATTTCCCTTTGAAATTTTTACAGGTATAACTCCCCTTCCAAGTAATTATCAATAAATTTGAGTTAACCAAATAATAAAGATAAATGCACACTTTTTACTAAAAGTTCTCAAGGAACTCTCGTGTACTCTTAGGTACAGAGGTAAAGTTCACAAGTTTCAAAATTTAAAAGATGACTCGAAAGCATACAATCTTCCCATAACAGAACATAAGCTATGAAACAATTCAAATTCTACACCAGCATAAAATTGAATTAAAGTTAAGCAAGAAACTAGTAGAGAAATCACAAAATAGTAATAGATATCATCCATGATCAATAATAACATCACTCAAAGTAACTATAAATGATTAAGTTCAAACTCCAAGTTTCAAGCAATGAAAAAATACTAATATATATATATATATATATATATATATATATATATATAATGATATAAACTTTCAAGCACCATGTCTTAAAGAAATAATAGTCATATATAACCACCTTCTATCTATTACTATTTCAGAAGACAATTCCCCAAAAAGATACCATCGCTACAAATGTTTTTCTATTTGACTAAAATCTATCATCCATGATCAATAATAACATCACTGAAAGTAACTGTAAATGATTAAGTTCAAACTCCAAGTTTCAAGCCATGAAAAAATACTTATATATATAGAATAACATAAAACTTTCAAGCACGATGTCTTAAGGAAATAATAGTCATATATAACCACCTTCTATCTATTACTATTTCAGAAAAAGATTCCCCAAAAAGATACCATTGCTACAAATGTTTTTCTATCTAACTAAAATCTAACCCTTTCCTAGTTTAATGCTCCAGCATTTATAGTTTTTTAAATACTAGAAAATGCCTCCATCAAAACCCAACCTTTTAGCTATCAATGATTGTAGATGCAAATAGTTTAATTTTCTTTTTTCAAAAATAAGAAAACAAAAGATAACTGCCTGTAACTAGACTTCTCTACTAGGTTTCTCCTCATCCTCCATGTTTTTCTTGACCAATTTCTAGCTCTTGAAGGCACTTGTAAACTCCTGGACCACATGAGAAGGGAGATTATTTAAACATAACAACTTTTACTTGCATGCATCCTTTTGTCACCTTGATTCCCTGATCCTCTAACTTTTCCTAGGCATGAGTTCTTTGTTTAGGTACAACATCAATTTGATGTTACCTATTGTGGTGAAGTATTGAGGGGAGGGGTTGTCACTATCTCTAATCCCAAACATAGTATCATTGAAACTCTTAGTCAAGGTGTTTGAATCCATGCTCCCATCATCAAACTACAAAATGCTAGTAGGGTTTATGATCTACATATCCTTTAATATTTTTTTGTGCATCCCAGTGACTTTCATAGGGTTTTCACTTAGGAGCTTTAATACATCATATTTATCCACTTCGTGCACCTAAAACATGACTACCTTGCATCAACTCTGGTTTTCCTTCCATACTGGAATGACGGATGGACTTCTCCTAACAACACTTCTCCTTTCACATATGTAGTGGTGAAGTCTAGAATAAATTTGTTTCCTTCTTTCACAATGGACTCCACCCATTCATTCATTGCTTCTAAAAGCAACCTTCCCCTCTACATTTTCTTGAGTAGTTGTTGGCTATCTAATGAATTAGGATCCAAAGATTGTGGAGTTTGTATCAATGTAAGGTCACCAAAATTTACTAAGGAATCTATATATTTGGCCATCACGATTATCAACTTCTTCAAATCACTTTTCTCTTTGCTATTCTTTTCAAATTGAGTTAACATATGATCTACAAGAAACTTGAAAAAGTGATTTCTGGTGTCTCTGGTAAGGATTGCCAATTCTATAGTAGCAAATTTGAAGTCCTCAACATTAACCTCCCTTGAGCCTTCTTCCTGCTTGTAAGTGGCCACCTCTACCATACCTTCCCTATTAAAGGATCCTTGATTAGCCATGTGTTATTTTTCATCTTCTTGCTCTTTGGGACATGAGCAATGCACTTTGTAACTATGTTCTTGATAGGCATAGACACAGGCTGGAGACTGCACTTCTTATTCACTGAATTGGACATCTATGGAGGGATGGTATTAGTTGTAGATACTCCTTGATTGGTTTTAGGAGGAGTCATGAAACCAAGTTGAACTGCATTTGGAGTTTCTTTCAATTCTACATCAGCCTCTTGATTATCTAATAGAGAAAGCTCTTCATGTTTGTTTTGTCCTTGATCTATGGTAGTGACCTTTTGAAATATTTCTTCAATGATTGTCAAAGACTTGGTTTTAGACCTAGTTCTAGGCTATAAGTCATTTTGATGATGCTACTTCCTTATTCTTTTTAGCTATTAAAATATCACCTACAACATGGGATGAAATAGGAGTATCAAAGGTTAGAGATTTAGGGAAAGAAACTACTTTTGAAGGCTTCACAATCTATTTCTCACTAACTGATCTCATAATTTTCCTTCTCAACTAGTTATCTATATAGGCCAAAATGGATCTAGTCTTGATGTTTATATCATCTTCCTTATCCTTTCTCCAATTTACCTTGAGTTGAATTTTCTCATTTGTTTCCTCCCATCTTGGTTCAACAATTTCTGAACCATCTTTAGTCATTTCATCCAACTTGAATTTTAATTTCAATGTGGTAATATTGGAGAGCCTTAACCTCAATTTATTTATCTTAATCACTTTACATTCATCACTATAATTTTCCCACCAATCCACTAGGTGAGTAACTGACTGAGGTTGATCCTTTATCCTGAGTACCCATGTTGCAAATTCTTTATTATCAAAGTCTTTTCTCCCTTGATAGAAACTAAGGTTAAAGTTTAGTAGGCCACTTCCAATTGTAGAAGCATTAATCATGGTGCTACAAGCCAGAGGGCTAGGTTTGATGGGGAAAAAGACTCCCATCTTTCCTAAGATTATCTTTAATTATAGAAAATAAATGCTTGCATATCTCTACAATGAAAAAGAAATATAAGGCATACTAAGGTAATTTAATGGGATCTTCCTCAAATCCCCCCCACTCTCAAGTAGGTAAATATTGGAAATTGAATGTAGAAGCTCCCAAAGGTTTGGATCAATCTTTGAGCTTGTGGGGATATCCTCAACATCGAAGGTTTCCTAAGACTTAGGTGCACATTCCATATTAAAACATGATGCCCTTTTCTAAATTCCTCCAACACTTTGTCTTTCTATAGCAAGGGACAATTTTGATAAACAATTATATCATCACCCCAAGGCTCATGGGGGATGTATGTAATATCATTGGCATATGCAATGCAATAAGTCAAGTTAAATGATATATAAAACTCTTGTCTTGAGGTCTGTGAGTGCTTGAGTTGATTTCTTAGTGAGCTGGCTATCAACTCTACCCAATTTAGAAATTTTTTCCTAGTTAGTATAATATCTATGTAATGAAACATCTAGTTCTTAAAAAGAAAAACATCATCAGAACCCTTATCTCATTGCAACAAAACCAACAGGTCATGAATGCAAGGTTTCATATGATCTTTGGTAACTATCTTGCATAGTCATGAACCTCCTTTACATATTGTTTTCATCTACTACCTAGCCATGATGTTGTAGTATCTTGAAGGATTTTCTTGGTATTGAACCAGGTATTAGGTGGGACCATAAATGACAAAGGTACATTCTAGTAATCACAAGATAGATGAAATGGTTTCCCTATTGATAGACAACAATGGTACTCTATTCCTATTTAATATACTTTTGGTTTTTGCATCATAGTGGTCAATACATAGCTAATGTAATTATGGGCTTAAAAGGGTAGGAGGGAAAGTAGTAACTTCAAGTAAACTACTAGTCAAGAAATCTAGACACCCTTTCACTTCGTCAACCTAGTCTAGGAAGTTCTCTTGCAACTTATCAACCCTGAATCCCATCAAGTTGCTATAAGAAATTATGGACCTTTTACATTCAAGATTGGAAACATTTCTAAAGAAATGCAAGATGGATTTCATTTTTATAGAAAGATAACAAATACCCCACCACTATGTCTTTCAAAGTAAAAACATAGAAGGAGAAATAAGAGATTTTTCACATTCTCACCTGTAATTCACAAAAAGAAAACTAGAAAATTTCCCTTCTCCCACCATAGCTCTGCCTCCAATTACCTCAGCACAAGGTAAAATATGAATTTGTAAACTTGGCATTTAAAAGGTATGCTAACATACTGGCATGAGTACCACCTCATAATGAGGTATTTATGGTGAGTTATTGATGCCTAGCACATACGCTTTAAAAAGTGATGGTACTTCCTTATTAAATATCCACCTTAAGGGAGACATCCTTGCAATCATTATGACCTCTCTAACAATTTGATCTAGCTTCTAAGTGAAAGATATGCCTTTTTCTCACTCATGCTACCAACTCACTATCCACATCGGGTGATGATGATTTGAAGTAGATGTCTTAATCATTATTTGGACACCATATCTAACACCTCAAGAACTACCATATTTTCAAAAATCAATAAAACTCATGAATGTGGATCCTTAGTAGAGGAACTACTTTAAACTACTTTGAATCGAGGTTCAAAGTAGTTGAAAAGAACACTACCATCATGCTTGATGGGTTCCACCTGCAAGATTGAGAGTTAGTGTTAAAAGTTGGTTCAACTACTTTGAACTAGGGTTCAAAGAGGTTGAACTAAATTCACATAAAGATGCACCACAAAGCTTGACTATTTGAAGGTGTGATGGAATGACATCCTGTTAGAAGGAAATATGAAAAAACATGACTAACACAAATTTTTGGAGAAAAAGGATGAAACTAATAGATAAACATGGGGACTCAAAACTAGGGCTAACATGGGCTCTAACTGGGGACTGTATATGCAAAGTGCATATATAACTTGGAATACCAGGAACACAAACTAACTGAAAGGGAACAAAAGAAAGAAACAAAAGAAAATAAAATTAGGAAAAACTAGGAAAGAAAAAAAACATATACACGATGGAAGGAAAATTAGGGGAACTACAACTTCAGCAATTTGAGATCTTGCTCATTGTAAGTAAAGGGAAAATCAGTACCATCAAGGTAACTTAGGTGAAAATAATTTGAACCAATGACTTCTGTGATAACAAATGGGTCCTTCCATAATGAATCAAATATATCGTGTGCACCCTTCTACTCCCTTGTTCTATCCCACAATAGAACTTTGTCACCTTTCATGAAGTTGTGGGGTGTATCTTTCATGTCAAAGATCTACTTGAACTTTATCTCGTGTTTAGTAATATGATCCACCAATTTATCCCTTTTTTCTTCAAGCTTAATTAGGTACATCACCCTCTTTTCTAAAGAATCTTGAAAAAATGGGTCTTTGATTACTGATTGCAATTTCATAGGAGAATATTCTAGTGGTAGGGATGCTTGGGCCCCCACTCTGTAAACCAATTAAAAAGAGGCCATTCCAATAGCTCTCTTCAATGTGACTCTATTAGCCCAAAATGCCTCATACAACTTCTTATGCCAATTTTGAGCATGGTCACTTACTAATTTTTTCATTATTATAACCAAGTTCTCATTGCTGGATTTTGCCTGCCCATTACCTTGAGGAAAATAATCTAAAGAATGAGCCAAGAATATACTATGTTCATAGAAAAACATCAAAATTTATTTAGATGAAAAGTAGTTTGCATTATTTTTTACTATCTTCTAAGGAATCCAAAATTTGAAAAATATAAAATCTATCAAGAAATTGCACACCACATCAGAATTTTCTTTCTTTATAGGAATTGTCTCCACCCACTTGATGAAGTAATCTATGGTTGTTAGGATATAAACATGACCAATACTAGATGGGGGGATTCAATGGTCCTACAAAATCTATACCGTGTTGGAGAAAAGGCTTGTTTATCACTACAGGCTTCAATAATAATGCTACGAGCTAAGGGCAACTTGTGAAGAGTCTACACTTCTCACAAATTTTTACATATATGTATGCATCTTTGAACATGCATGGCCAATAAAAACCAATTCTTGAGAATCTTGAAGGTAGTTATTTTAGAAGAGAAATGTTTCTCTACATAGGTGTAATTCAACTAATGCTTTTTCAATGGTATACTCATGAAGGTGATTGGAGCTTCTTCATATTTGTCAAATTTTTTAGGATATCAAGACAACCATTTCTTCTAACACTTTGGGGTTATAATTTCTAAGTTTTTGCCAATAAGGGGTTGCCTCAGGCTTCAAAGGTATATGGTGTCTGAACTCCCCATTATTTAATTTTTTAAAATCATCATACCCCTAATAAAAGACATTTATGTATCTTACCAGAAGCTTAACTATACTCCCTTTCTCCCTTTCAGAGTAGGTTCTCCCAATCGAGATCCATCTAGGATCTCCTTCATCACTAATATTAATTTTATCATACTCATTCAAACCATCATTGTGAACATCCTCCTTTCTAATTGCACTATCATCTTTTCATCTGAAATAATGTTCAAGTGAAACTAATCCCATAGGTATTATATTCCTTTTGATTGAATCACTTCTTTGGATTCATCTACTTCCTCACCTACTATCTTGCCATCTTTCTGTGACCCTTCAAAAAAAAAATTGAAAAAACTTCTAATACATCCAATAAAATATTTTAGTTCTGAATCATTATCAAAGACTTGCCAGTGATCCACATTGTCTAGCACAACATGCCTATAAATCATTTCTATCCTATAATCATCATTCTTAAAATCAAGATGTAGTAGAAGAAATGAGGCAGATACATCCAAGGAATTAGCTCTAGAGTTTTGGGAGAGAGGGATGAACTCAATAGAGAAAGCATCAAAGGATTCTAACTCATCCCAAACCAAACTCCTATAATGCTTGAGTCTATCATTTTTCTATAAAGAATTGATTTCTTACCTATTTGACAATCAACTTAGCATCACCTTTTATCCTTAGCTTATTTATTCCTTTTTATTTGGCCTCCTATAATCCCAAAAGTAGGGCTTCATACTATGCCATATTGTTTGTGTTTCTGAAATCCAATTTGAAAGAAAAAGGAAATAGATCTCTGTAGGGAGAAATTATAACAACTCCAACACCCGGTCTTGAATTAGAACAATTATCATCGAATTCCAAAACCCACAAGGTTGTTGCTTCAACATTATTTTTACTCACTTCAGGTGCACTGTTGAGCATGATCACATAGTTCCTGAATTGGCATTCTTTTTATAATATTTTGGCTTTGGGGTTATCCGAAGGCACCAATGTGTATTTGTTTTTTTGGCTCTGGTTCCAATTTAATCTTCTTTTTACCCATTAGAATCAAAACTTCATACCAATACATTTTAATCTCCCCTCCCATATCTTTGCAAAACATCTTTCTTAGTAGCATTCTATAGCTAGCAGGGATGTCAACCACTAAGATAATTTCAATCTCTTATCTGGGTAGGTGGTGAGAAAAACTTGCACATCCTTGACCTAACCCATGAGAGGTAGTTGCTTCCCATCCATGGAGTAGCAACACCCAAATTTTTTTGTGAGAGGAAGGCCAAGGGCTTTGGCCAATGGAGATGGCATGATGTTATCAAAAACTCCTAAATTGATAATACAATTCCTGTGCTTTTACCCATTTACCAGCAAAGATATGTAGAAAGGGTTGGGTTTCCTTTCTTTGATTTTCCCTTCTATGGTTTATGCACAAGGTGTGGTATTAGGTTCTTACAAAGTACCTTCTAATACAAAGGTAGGTTTCTCAATAGTTTTTGAGGTCTCTATGGTATTATCAGTGAATTAGGCATTTACAAGGGGTTCTCTTTTTACATATTGAACTAGCTTATCCAGTTGCTTGGGTTCCATACTCAGATACTTGGCCAAAGAGATAGTAATAGAGGAACATTTATAGAATTAGACTATATCAAAAGTAGAAGAACTAGCTATCGACTATATTCTAGATAGGACCTTAAAGTCTGCATTTCTTTCTGGATTAGTATATACAGGCTCTTTTCCTTTGGAGCCTAGGATAGAAACATTACCTCCTGTGTAAAATTTTTGATTTCTTTGATTCTGAGTGAAGATGTCACATGTAGGGTCTTGCAATGTGACTAAAATATCTCCCCATCTCTCTGCATTAGACTTATATTCCAAGAAATAGGAAATAGAACATTTAGCTTTAGCTCCTTCACTTTCCACTGGCTATTTTCCAGTAATATAATCTCTTTTCATGTTGATCTAGACACATCTCAACCAATTAGGAAAAGTACATCCACCATGGCCTACAGTTAGGTAAAATGATTGCATAGTTTCCTTGGGCACCTCCTCAATTTGCATCCTTTGTAGAGGAGTAGTTAAGAAAGGAGTTTTCCCATGGCCTTTGTGTTGTTTCCTTCGACTAACATTTTTATATGGGGATTGATAAGGAATGATAGCTCTATTCTGTTATCTTTTTAGCATAGCCACATTATTTATCAATCTTTGCATTAAGTGATCAATGGGGGTAGATGTAGAGGCAGTAACGAAAGATTGTCCTTGTCTTTTCCATTTTCCTACTATGATGAGGGCATCCTCTAGATGAATGGATTGTCTTTGGGTAGCAGCTAGATCAACAACTATATATTTTAGTAGATAAAAAATTACCTCAGATGGGACAACATTTACAAAGAAGATCTTCTAGTTCTCACCATTTAGTCTAGAGGCGGTAGGGATTCGTTGCAATAATCTATTAAATTTGGCAATGAATTCTCTCATAGGTTCATGGATTTCCTTCTTTAATAGACTCAATTGAAGTAGTAAAGAGTATTCATTGTAAGGAGTCTTAGACCTAGTCTAAGAAGATTTTTTCATCTCATCATAACTACCTATAGGATGCTGAGGTAGGTGATTGAACTAGTCAGTTGCTACAACAATAAGCATCTGGAAAAAAGCCTCACCGCTATCTCTTGAGTGGATACACTTATGATGTGACATGTTGTATGCAATGTACTTAGGTGATCATCTATAGAGATTTTTTCATCACCACTAAACTTAGGCAAAATCTTAGTTGTACCTTTCGACAATGTAGCAGGGTTCACCTCAAGGTTCAAGGGTCCTATATTTTATCCCCAAGGTTGATTGGCAACCATGTTAAGAGCCTAAAGTGAAATGATTGAATATTAATATAAGAAGGGATTAGATTTCTTAGTGGTAGGAGGGATTGCACTAAAGGTGAGATGGGAGAGTACTTAGGAGGGGAACTAGGCCTACTACCACATTTAGTCTTTTTCTTTCCTGGGGTATTGAAGTTAGGAAGGAAATTTAAGTTTTTCAAAGGCTAAAAGTTTTCATCAAGAACTCCTTTATCCCTCTCTCCTCTAGTAAATGTTTTCTTAGCCAGATTTGATTTCATTCTTGAAACTTAAGGTCTTGTATGGGCTTGAGAAAGTCTATGGACAATTGCTACTTCTTGAACTTCTGGCACATCTCAAAGAATTTTAGCATGTTCCTCTTCTCTTTCTAGAATGTTTAGGACCTATCAAAACTATTGATTGTTCTAACACATCTCCAGGCAATTGATGTTAAGTCTAAAATTATGTCTTCCTCTATATCTTCAAAACTCAAATTAGGCTGCAAGATAGGGAAAACATCATTATGTGATAAAACCTTTGTAGTTCATTACAACTTTAAGGGCTTAGTCCTCTTTTTCTAGGAACTCCCCAATAGAGTCACCAAAAATATGTTGGTGAAAAAATTGTATTTCCTTATGAAGTTTAATAATCTAATCTATGCCCAAGGTAGGAAATAAAAAATGCTCACAATAGTTGGGTAAATGTTATACTAACCATTTCCCTCTAAATTTTTTACATGTACAACTCCCTTTCCTATTAATTATCAATGAACTTGAGTTAACCAAAGAATAAGCATAAATGCACACTTTTTCTTGAAAGTGCTTAAGGAACTCTCATGCTTTTAGGTATGGAGATGAAATTCACAAGTTTTAGAATTCAAATGATGACTGAAAAACACATAGTCTTCCCATAACAAAACATAAGTTATGAAAGAATTTAGATTCTACGCCAAAATAAAATTGAATTAAACTTAAGGAAGAAACCAGTACAACAATCACAAAATAGTAATAGATATTATCCACAATCAATCATAATAGCTCTCAAAGTAACTATAAATGATTAAGTTCTGACTCCAAGTATCAAATCACAACAAAAATACTCATATATATAAATATCTGTATCTATATATATCTGTATCTGTATATATATATATATATATATATATATATATATATATATATATATATATATATATATATATATATATCTATATCTGTATCTATATATATATGTATCTGTATCTATATATATATGTATCTGTATCTATATATATATATATATATATCTATATTTGTATCTATATATATATATATCTGTATCTGTATCTATATATCTATCTATATATATATGTATCTGTATCTATATATCTATCTATATATATATATGTATATATATATATATATATATATATATATATATATAAAGTGTAAAATTTTCAAGCACCAAGTCTTAAAGAAATAACAGTTACATATATCACCACCTTCTATTTATTACTATTTTAGAAAAAATCTTCCCCAAAAATATACTATTGCTATGAATACTTTCTATCTGACTAAAATCTAACCCTTTCCTAGTTTAATGATCCAACATTTATAGTTTTTAAAGCACCCAAAAATTCTCCATCAAAACCCAACCTTTCAGTTATAAATGGTTACAAATGCGAACAATTTAAAATAGTTTTTCATAAATAAGAAAAAAAAAGATTACAACTTGTAACTTGACTTCTCAACTAGGTTTCTCCTCATCTCCCATTGTTTTCTTGATCAATTTCCATCTGCTAAAGGTGCATGTAAACTCTTGGACTGCATGAGAATGGGGATTATTTAGACTAAGAAACTTTGATTTGAATGCATCCTTCTACCACTTTAATTCCCTTATCCTTTGACTTTACCTAGGCATGAGTTCTTTGCTTAGGTACAAAATCAATTCAATGTTAGCTATTATGGTGAAGTCCTAAGGGGAGGGATTGTCGCTATCTTTGATCCCAAACATAGTATCATTGAAACTCTTAGTTAGGGTGTCTGAATCTATTCTTTCATCATCAAAATATAGAATGCTAGTAGGGTTTATGATTTGCATACCCTTTACTATTTCCATGTGTATCCTAGTGACTTCAAGTTCAATAGTATGCATTTCCTCTATGACCTCCTTGAAGATAGAGTCCGTATAATTCATAGTGCTCTTCAAGATGAATATCATGTAGGGGTCCATGACTTTCATAGGGTTTGTGTTTAGAAACTTTAATACACTATATTTCTCCACTTTGTGCACCTAAAACACAACTACCTAATATTGACTCTGGTCTACCTCCTATATTGGAATGAGGGTCTGAACTTCTCCCAACAACACTTCTCCTTTTGTGTATGTAGTGGTGAAGTTTAGAATAAATTTGTTTTCTTCTTTCACAATGGACTCCACATATTCATTCATTACTTCTGAAAGAAACCTTCCCCTTTATATTTTCTTGAACAATTGTTGGTTATCTTATGAATTAGGATTGAAAGATTATGGAGTTTGTATCAATGAAAGGGAACCAACATTCATTAAGGAATCTATATATTTGGCCATCATGATTATTAGCTTCTTAAATTCCCTTTTCTCTTTTCTATTCTTTTCAGATTGAGTTAACATATGATCTATGGAAAACTTGAAAAAGTGATTTCTAGTGTCTCTCATGAGGACCCTAAAGTCTATAGTAGTAACTTTTAAGTCCTCAACATCAACCTCCCTTGAGAATCCTTTATGCTTGTAAGTGGCCACCTCTACCATAACCTTCCTTGTTATAGGATCCTTAATTAGCCATGTGTCATTTTTCATCTTCTTTCTCTTTAGGACGTGAGCAACATACTTTGTAGCTATGTCCTTGATAGGCATAGACATAGTATGGAGATTGTGTTTCTTATTCACTGAATTAGATAGCTAAGGCAAGATGGTATTAGCGGCCTCTACTCCTTGACTCATTTTAGGAGGGATCATGAAACTAGGTTGAACAACATTTGGAGTTTCTATTAATTCTACATCAACCTCTTTATTATCTAATAGAGCAAGCTCTTCCCCTTTGTTTTGTCCTTGATCCATGGTAGTGGCCCTTTGAACTATTTCCTAAGTGAGTGTCATAGACTTGGTTTAGGCTTGCTTCTAGGAGACTTAAGTTATCTTGGAAACACTTATTCGTTCTTTTTTTTAGTCATTGAAATATCACCTGCAAAATGGGACAAAAGTGGAGTGTTAGAGGTTAGAGGTTTAGAGAAAAAAACTGATTTGGAAGGCTTCACAATTTGTTTCTTACTGATTGATCTCATATTTTTCCTTCTCAACTAGTTATCTATATAGGCCAAAATGGATCCAAACTGGATGTTTATATCATCTTCTTAAGTCCTACTCTGATCTACTTTAAGTTGAATTTTCTCATTTGTTTCCTCCCATCCCAATTCAACAATTTGTAAACCATCTTTAGTCATTTCATCCAACTTGAATTTTAATTTTAATGAGGTAACCTAGGAGAGCATTAACCTTGAGTGATCTCTCTTAACCAATTCATGTTCATCACTACAATCTTCCCACAAATCCTCCAAGTGGGGAACTAACTAATGTTGATCCTTTATCCTGAGCACCCATGTTACAAATTATTTATTGTCAAAGTCTCTTCTCCCTTGATAGAAACCAAGGTTAGAGTTGAGGAGGTCACTTTGATTGCAGGAGCATTAGTCATGGTGCTACAAGCTAGAGGGCCAAGTTTGATGGGGAAAATAGACTACCATCTTTCCTTAAGAAGATTATCTTTAAATGCAAAAAAAATAAAAATTCTTGCATATCACTACAATGACAAAGTAATCTAGGGCATAGTGAGGCAATTTAATGGGTTCTTCCTCAAATCCCTTGCTCTCAAGTAGGTAAATCTTGAAAATTGAATGTAGAAGGTCCCAAAGGTTTGGATCTATCTTTGAGCTTCTAGGGATATCCTTAGCATTGGAGTTTCCTAAGGCTTAGGTGTACATTCCCTATTAAAACATCATGCACTTTTTTGAACTTCTCCAACACTCTATCTTTCTGTAGCAATGGACAATATTGATAAGAAATTATATCCTCACTCCAATGATCATTATGTAATTCCCTACCAAGGGATCCAAAGAATTAACCTAAATTTTCACTAAGTTTGGTAGCATTTTTCTTTTTTTTGAACATGAAAGTTAAACCATCTACATCATACACATGATAATGGAAGCAATAGCAACAATTCAAGTGAAAGTAGACATAAACATACATACATAATAGGTTACATTCTTTAAGGATCCCTTAACGTTGAATCACATCTAAATTAAATATTAATGAATCCATCTAATACTACATCCACATGAAATAATAATAAAAAGTCCAATGTTCTTAAATTACATTTTCGATTGCTCAATCATCCATTGTACATGCCATACGGTATGAAAGGCTTAAAAGAATATACATATGTGAAATAAAGTACATCATCCTATTCTAATCCATAGTGCAAATGTAGCAAGTAAATGAAACCAAATACCATACATGATACATCATCATCATAAATGATATAAACATTCATTGTAATAGATAACCATAAATCAAAACATAACTAATAAGTTAGTATTAGGTGTAATGTTTTCACTTATTAAAACAACTTACAATGAGTTACCCTGGTAGCCACTTAGGGCCCCGACCCCCATTGCAAGCCACTTCCCGTCACTACAAGTAGATAACCTACCCTAAGCTCATGGAATCATAAATTAAAAAATAGCAAAAGATAATCCATAATATAAACATCAAATCTCCATGAGCAACTAAAAAGCATCATAGATAATCATGACCACAATAGTTCAACTAAAGGTATCACTGATAATCACAATATCCATTGGTTCTGAATAAGCAACCAAAAAGTATCTCAAAGTAATACTGATCGAAGACTCCAAAATGGTTGAGTTAAAACATGTCACAACATGACATCAACAAGATCAATTATCATGTTGCTATCATTGATAAATGACAGAAAAAGATAAATGACCCTATTGATAATTGATCTTGTTGATATCATGTTGTGACATGTTTTGACTCAACCATTTTGGAGTCTTTGATCAATATTACTTTGAGATAATTTTTGGTTGCTTATTGAGAACCAATGGATATTGTGATTATCAGTGATACCTTCAGTTGCCAATAGAGAACTGTTGTGGTCGTGATTATCTATGATGCTTTTTAGTTGCTCATGGAGATTTGATGTTTATATTATGGATTATCTTTTGGTATTTTGTAATTTATGATTCCATGAGCTGAGGGTAGGTTATCTACTTGTAGTGATGGGAAGTGACTTGCAATGGGGGCCGGGGCCCTAAGTGGCTACCAGGGTAACTCATTGTAAGTTGTTTTAATAAGTGAAAACATTACACCTAATACTGACTTAAATGGACTTAATAAGATAATTGTTTGTTCTTACCCATGCCTCGAGTGCTATTACAAACTAGGATGGGAGTAAAGAGAATGCTTGGTTGCGACCTTGCATTTTGTAGTATGCCTCGTCTGTATGAGAGGATACTAGTGGCCACATAGGGATAACTAGGGGGCCGAGGTTTGTTGGGAGACTACCAGGGTAACTCTAGCATGATCCGTGCGATGACACTTTCCCGCTTGCATAGTAGGTTTCCTACATGTCTTTGTGTGCCTTTGGGATTAGATGTTGGATTGTGATTGGAACCTTTGAGTTAGTATACTTTTAGGATTCTTGGACTTAGAGAGTTTTTGTGCTATGTGATTTGATATCCTATTTGGGACTTGAGATTATCTCCTCAGTGTGGTGGGAGTGGGCCATTTAGGTTCCACGTGGTCAGGTGGTAGTTCTTTTTTCACTCTTACCATTTGAGATCCATTTGAGACACCGTGGTTGATGCATTCTTTATGATGGTGGACACGTATCCTTACATTGATGTTTTGTATATGTTAGATGATGTTATCTTATGCTTTACTTGCATGTTAGATTTCTTTTTTGCATATGATGTAGGATGATTTAGGAGTGACATTCCTACTATGTTAATACCGATTATTTCTTCGGTGATTTGGAATGTTACGCACGGAGGGATGGCTAGGGCCCATGATGGTCTAATGATGCTATTTAAAGTTGGGAGGAACCGTGCACTTAATTAGTTATGTTGTGATTTATGGTTATCTATTACGATGAATGTTTATATCATTTGTGATGATGATGTATCATGTATGGTATTTGGTTTCATTTACTTGCTACATTTGTACTATGGATTAGAAGAGGATGATGTACTTTATTTAACATATGTATATTCTTTTAAGCCTTTCATACCCTATGGCATGTATAGTGGATGATTGAGCAATCAGAAATGTAATTTAAGAACGTTGGACTTTTTATTATTATTTCATGTGGATGTAGTATTAGATGGATTCATTAATAGTTAATTTAGATGTGATTTAATGTTAAGGGATCCTTAAAGAATGTAACCTGTTATGTATGTATGTTTATGTCTACTTTCACTTGAATTGTTGCTATTGCTTCTATTATCATGTGTATGATGTAGATGGGTTAACTTTCATGTTCAAAAAAAAAAAATGCTACCAAACTTAGTGAAACTTTAGGTTAATTCTTTGGATCCCTTGGTGGGGTGTTACACATTAGGGATGGATGTAATATCACTGGCACATTAATTTCAATAAGTCAAGTAAGATGACATATATAAATCTTATCTTGGTGTCTATGAGTTCTTTAGTTGATTTCTTAGTGAGTTGGATACAACCCTACCCAATCTAGAAACTATTTCCTAGTTATTATAATATCTATGTAATGAAACATCCAGTCCTCAAAAAGAAAAACATTAGTAGAACCCTTATCTCAGTGTAAAAAAACTATCATGTCATGAATGTGAGGTTTAATATGATCCTTCATAACTATCTTGGGTAACCTTGAACCTCCTTTATAGTTTGTTTCCATCCACTTCCTAGCCATGATGTTGTAGTATTTTGAAGAACTTTCTTAGTATTGAACTAGGGATTGGGTGGGACCATAAATGACAAAGGTACACTTTTATAAGCTCAAGATAGATGAAATGGTTTCCCTAGTCATAAACAACATTGGTTCTCCAATCCTATTTAATATAATTTTGGTTTTTGCATCATAGTGGTCAATATATAGATGAAGTAATTCTGGGCTTAAAATGGTAGGAGGGAAAGCAATGACTTCAAGTAAACCACTTGTCAAGATGTCTAGGCACCCTTTCACCTCCTCAGACTAGTCAAGGAAGTTCTTTTGCATCTTTTTAACCCTCACTCCCATCAAGTTGGTATAAGAAATTATGGGCCTTTTATATTCAAGATTGGAAATCTTTTTGAAGAAATGCAAGATGGATTTCATTTTAACATAAACATAACAAATACTCCACCACTTTTTCTTTTAAAATAACAACACAAAAGGAGAAATAATAGATTTTTCACATTCTAACTTGTAATTCCCTGAAAGAAAACTAGAAAAATTCCCTTCTCCTACTATAGCTTTACCTCCAATTCATCTCATCATAGGATTAAAAAAATTAGTTGTAAACTTGGCATTTCAAAGGTAGGCTAACATATTGACAAGAGTACTACCTCATAATGAGGTATTTATGGTAAGATTATTGCAGCCCAAACCACACACTTTAAAAAGTGATGGTACTTCCTCATTAAATGTCCACCTTAAGGGAAACATCCTTGAAATCATTATGGCCTCTCTGACAATATGATTTAGCTTCTAAGTGAAAGATATTCCTTGTTCTCACTTGTGTTGCTAGCTCACCATTCACATCAGGTGATGATGATTCATAGAAGATGTCTTAATCATTATTCAGATGACATATTTGACACCTTGGGAACTACTATCTTTTTAAAAATCAATAATAATGATGATTGTAGATCCTTAGTATTAGAACTACGTTGAACTACTTTGAACCGAGGTTCAAAGAGGTTCAAAAGAACACCACCACTGTGCTCAATGGGTCACACCTACAAGATCAAGAGTTAGTCTTAAAACATGGTTGAACTACTTTGAACTACTTTGAACTAGGGTTCAAAGAGGTTCAACTAAATCTACACAAAGATGCACTACGAGGCTTGACTTTTTGAAGATGAGATTAAATAAAATATTCATAGAGGGAGATATGAGAAAATTAACCAGCACAAATTTTTAGAAAAAAAGGATGAAAATAAAAGATAACCATGGTGACACAGAACTAGGGCTAGAAATATGACATATGTCCATAGGTATGATATTACACAACACCTCATCCTAGTTTCTTCCAATCTTGAACTTCACTAAGCATTTCTCATTTACCATGACCTTCTAGTCATCTTTGTTGGACTAAACACCAAATTTCCCCTTTTGGATTCATGACATGTCTTAATTGACTCTTGTGTTCTACAAGTCTAGTTGTGTATCAAGCATTCATAGGTCAATCTTTTTGTGCAACGACAACTCTAACATCTAACAAGTGGTATTAGAGCTTGCTCACATATTTGGATCTCCTCGAGTAACAATGAGGGGGGATTGCTGGACTAACCTCATATGTTCCCCTTTAGGAATTGTGACATGGATTAACCACCTCCTATGTTCTATAAGTCTAGTAGTTGTATCATCCATTGATAGGTCAATCTTTTGGCATGACAACAACTCTGGTTTTTTAAAAATCTTGCACCCAAAAAATATTTAATGGATATAGGTGATTCTTCCTCTTCAACTCCAACTTTGTGACAAAATCCTTTGATCAAGTTCATTCTCACCACTTAGCACGACTCTTCTATTAAGTAGGACTTCTCTGCTTTTAGCATCTTTAGAAGGTGATGAACTAGTATCTTCATCAACATGTACAACTCTGGAATAGCCTTTTATCCTCTAATATGTCCTTCCTTAGTACTGGGATCATTCCAATGCTCTACGCCCTCCTTCTCTGTAGTGAAATCATTTTCCACAAAAATATCCTCTTCTAGATCCTTACCCTTTTCCTCTTCCTCTTAGATCTCTATCATTTTAGATCGTGGAAATGATTGGAATCATTGCCCCTCTAGTTTTGATTTTTATTTCTTACCTCATCCTTGATCTTTTGATCATCATTTTGGCTTTCGTAAGACTGTCCACTAGATCTTCCACCATGATCTCTTCTACTATTCTTGTTATCAAACATTTTTCTTAGCTTCTCCTCAACTCTTAGGGATAACTAGTATTTCTCCTCAATACCATTCTTTTCAACCAGGCTCAACTCCTCTTAAACTCTTTTCCTTAACCCATTAAGATAATGAGAAAATTTCTCCTTGTCAGCTTTTGCATGGACAATTCTTATGAGAGCTCAGTTGAAGTCCTTGGTATACTCTTGAATAGATCTTTCTACTTTCTTCAACGAATGCATCTTCAACAAATTGAGCTCATAATCCATGGTAATGAATCATTGCTTCATTTCAGCTATCTTTCAATCCCATTTGGTGTTTTGTATTTTCCTCTCTTCTATTGCTCCAACTAAATCTCCTACCACTAGATCTTTGTAGGTCCCTTTAGTTTTTCCTTTGAAAAATTGACCCTATCAAGATCTTCAATATCTTCACACTCAAAGTAATTTTCCAATTCATTGATCCAATCAACCAATTCCTCTAAGTTAAGACTTCTAAAAAATGTGGGAATATCAAACCTAAGTCTTTTTCCAATCTTAGAAATGGTCTTGAAATTATTTTCCGCTTCTGGGTTAAAAACTTCATCTTCTACAACTTGATCGCCATTTCCTTGTTCTTCCCTTTCATCCTCATTTTAGTCACCTACTACGAAAGATTCATTCCTCTACACATTTTTTCTTGTAATACTTGCATTTTCCTCTAGAGGGCTCTAAAAACCTCAAGTGTAATAGCTATGACTCTCCCACCATGCTCTCTTCATGGAGACATCTTCACACTTCTTTTGAAACCTTAGTGAAAATTACCTTGCAATTGGCAATCTATCTTCATGCTCAACCCAAATCACAGTCCTAGTGTGAACTACCTCATAGTCAATGATCTATCCACAGACTCAAGAACCTAGCTTTGATACTTGATGAAGGGTGCTCCCCTTAATACCATAAACACATAACAAAAAAAAAGAAACAACAACAATTTGCGAGAACACAATATGGGCTTCTTATTATTGTTGCAAATTTGGAATTATTGAATTACAATATGCTAACCCACATGGGTGCCTTCATTATAGTAATCCACAAGACAAAGCTGTGAACTATCACCTAGAGTTGTCCTAGACAATGTTCAAAATTTTCTTAAATATGCAATTTTATGCTGCTTTGGAAGGTTTTAGACACTCAAACTTAATACCTAGGGCCAAAAAACCCTAACAATACATATAGAGTTGCCCAAATATGTTTTTGACATTTATTTTGGATGTTTTTTTTGGCTTAACTTTGGAAGGCCATAACTCTAAAACTATTGCTCTAATTGGCTACTATAGCCACTTTTCAAAATCCTTAGCTTCTAATCTATAGGCTCAAATTAGTGCAAGTGCCCATTCTTTGAGTTTTTAGCCCTCATCTAGGAATTTTTACGACCTCAATGGTGAGCTTGAAGTTTATATACCAAAATTACAAACCATAATCTACAATAAATCTATTAATATGCATGATATGGCATTGAGCCTCAATTGGTAGGTTGATATATCCAAGATGAACATCCACCTATTAAATTAGGACATTATAAGCTTGTATGACTTATACTAAGTAGCAAGCTTGCACATATAACAAGTCTACATTAAGAGAACCTTTATTCAAACAACTTAAATGAAATATTTTTTTATTGATGCAAGATTTCTCTTATACCTAGGATGCTCTTGCATCACTTTTCTAAGCATATAATAAGAAATCCATCTAGATGCTTCCTAAAAAAACATCATAAATGAGAGTATAGAAGAGGGGTTATGAATGAGCCTCTATTTCTCATTACAGGTTAAGTTTTTAGGTATGATATGGTCATGTAAAAACTAGTAGAGTCATTAGGAGAGCTTTCAATTGTAGAATAGATGCCAAAGTAGCCATATCATTAGCTACCTTCTTCTTAGCTTTAGCAATATGGAATATGGAAAAAGAAAACTAATTCCTCAAAGCACTAATTATTTTTTTGTATGTGATCGATTTTCCATCCTTAGTTTGGTATTCATTATTTATTTGATTGATGTCAAGATTAGAGTCTTTGAAGATGTGTAATTCATGATCATCCATTCAATGGCTAGCTTAATCCTATTTATAAGATCCTCATATTCATCTATGTTGTTGGTACAAGGACACAATAACTTGTAATATTTGGGAATAGTGTAGCTATGAAGGAAAACAAATAGGATACTAAAATTGACACTATTACGAGTGTGAGATCCATAAAATAACATTTTCCATGTTCTCACAATTACATCATACATGATGGATGATTCAAGAAAGTCAGTTTGCACAAGAGCATCATCCTATAGTGGAAATTAGGTAGTTAGTTAGCAATGGAATATCCTTTGATTACCTTATGATCAATATAATGAATGTCAAATTCTAAAAGAATCATCATCCATTTAGCTATTCAACTAGTAAGGGCAACTTTACTTAAGAGGTACTTGAGATAATCAACCTTTGTAACCAAGTGTGCAGTATTAGAAAACATGTAGTTTTGGTGGTTTTGAGATGCAAAGACCATAGCGAGATAAACCTTTTCAATTTTTTCATAGTTGACCTCATAAGATACTAATATTTTCCATTTTCATCTCTTTGTGCTAGTGATGTCCCCAAGGAAGTATTTGTAGACAAGATGTAAAAAATCAAACGCTTTCCCAAGATAGGAGGTTTATCCAAGTAATCCTAGATTTGATTAAGGTTTTTCTCACATTCTACATTTCATATGCATGTGGATCCCTGGTGTAAGTTCTTATAAAAAGATTGTGACTAGTCAACTAGATGAGTTATGAACCTCCTAATTGAATGAAGGTGTCCTTGAAGACTCCATAATTATCTAATCCTATAGTTAGGTGACCTTTCCCTGATTTATTGGACCTTATTGGGGTCAACATTAGTCCCTTTACTAGATATTATGTATCCCAATATTTACCTAAGGTAACACCAAAGGCACATTTCTTAGGATTTAGCCTAAGCTAAAATTATTCCATGCAGTGCAAAATCAAGCTCAAGTCTATTAGATGAGTGTTCCTTTTCTTAGATTTTTACAAGGAGTTTTCTACATAGTCTTCCATTATTTTGTTCACCATGTCATGGAAAATAGTGGTCATAGCTCTTTGATAGGTTTTCCTAATGTTATTTAGTCCAAATAGCATGATGTTCTAATAGAAAGTACCCCATGCACATGTGAAAGAATTTTTATTTTGGTCTTCTACATCTATCTTAATCTATTTATAACCCAAGAACCCATCCATTGGAGAGTAAATCTCATAGCTTGTAGTCATATGCACTATCATGTTAATGTTAGGAAGTGGGAAATCATACTTTGGGAAATATTTGTACATGTCTCAAAAATATTTTCATACTTGAATTGATTTATCATCCTCAGAAATAGGTACAATATTGGAAATCCATTGAACATAGTCTATAGCTTGTGTGAATTTAGCACTTAGGAGCTTTTCTAGTTTAGCTTTCACCAAAAGGGCAACATATAGGTGCATTTTTCTCAATTTTTTTATGAGTTTGACACCAAGAGCTATGGATAGATGATGCATGAGAAGTTCAATGTCAAGTCTAGTACATCTATATACACCCAAGAAAATTTGATCTTTTTCTCTTGGAAGAACTCAATAAATTAATCTTTTTCTTTAACTAACAAAGACATAGCTATATGTATGATCATAGAAGCCTCTAACATTCTAATATTGATAGGTTGTGTAGGCTCAATCAACATTGGTGATCTCTCCTAGAAGTAATTGGGAAGACTACCAAGTGTTGGTCTTAGAATGGTTTTGACATTTGAGTGTCAACACACTTAACCACTTTCTACATAGAAGCCAAGTACACTACATATGTCAATCTACAATGTGTTTTGAGCTAGAATTCCAACAAGTGCCAAGTGACTTTAGGTGCCGAGCATTATATAGATGCTGAGTGATATATAGGTGTCGAGTCATAGTTGATGCTGAGAAAGTCAGAATGCTTCACGTGCTAAGTGAGCCAGAACTATACATGTGCCAAGCAAGATAGAATGCAATAGGTGCTAAGCAAACTAGGATCAAACATGTGTCGAGCATGAATAATCTAGTATGTGATGAGTAACATAGAATCAACATATGATTTTGTGCCTTCAAAAACTCAGATGTAAACCATTTTTTGAGATGACATAGAAGGATTTAAAAGGATAATAACCATAAGAATGAATATTTTATATTTCCTATGCAATCAACATGCAACCAATAAGAAAAATGGAGAAGGCATGCAACCAATGAGAAAAGTGCAAGGAATGAGCAAGAATTAAAGATTCAATATGGATCGTAGATCCATACCTAACTCTAAGTCTACAAAGTCTATATAAGAAAGCTTAGACCCCATGATTTCATGTTGCTGAATAGAAGTTAAGGAAGTTGCTAAGCAAATAGAAAAAATTACAGAATAGGGCCAATAGTAGGGGCATCAAAGACTTAGTGAATTGAGCAAAAATTACATATCTAGTTGATAAAAAAAAAGCAAGGGCTATGAATAGATATTAGATCAAGCAAGGATCACATCAAAATGAGTAGATCAAGTGCCTAAAATTAGCAATTGAAGATTGTAAGCAATTAGGCCAAAGATTTCTAATACTCTCTAGCAATTGTATTAGATGGTGAAAATCCTATGATGACAGGTTAGCTTAACAACTATTTTGTAGATCCTTTGAAAAGGTTAAAGTGTGGTACTTTTGATTCACCCCCTCTCTCAGAAGTACTCTTCCCATTTGAATATTCCAACAATTGGTATCAGAGCAAGATACTTACAAGGAAAAGCCTAAAAGCTTAGAGAAAAGATCTAAATATGGAAGTCTTCAAACTTGGAAGATCATAGACAATCAGGTGATTGATGTGCATCCCACTCTACAAAAATTGGAGGAAGCTAGAGAAAAATTGAGAAAGTCCTTGAAAAGAAGGAAGGATATATCCATAGCTGAAAATGACATACACTAAAAGGAGATTGACAGCACACAAATGTTTTCAAATGGAGATTCGAAAGAATTTAATGCAAAAATAGCTGAATTGATGGAGAAGAATAGAGCTCAAGCATAAGAAATTAGAATACTGAAGCTTGAACAAGAGCCACAAGCCATAATGCTTTGTGAAGTAATTGAACAGAAGAAGAAAGCCATTGAAGATAAGGCTATGATAGAAGATGAAAAGAGAAATCTTACCAATAGATTGGAGGAGAAGACAATTGAGTTTGAAATAATCTCAAACATACAGCTTGACACCTTAAGCCAAATGATGAATGCACATCATGAGTTGAATATGAAAGATATTGAGATCTCTACACTGAAGATACATAATGAACAACTACAAAATGACCTGAAAAGAGAGAAGGAGATAGCAGAAAGCTTCAACAAACCCAATGAGGCTATCAAGTACTTTGAGTAGTTACTAAAATCACCAAGGGCCAGTAATGATACTTTAGGACTTGGTTACACTAGCACTGAACAAGGAGAATCATCCAAGACTACAGAAGAAAGGAATAACAAAGGTAGGAACACTAAACCTACTTGTCATTTTTGTGGTAAAAAGGGACATACCTCTAATTTATGTAGGAGCAAGGATGGTCATCAACATGATAAGCCTAAAAATGCAAGCTTTTGTCACAAGTGCAAAAAGCGAGGACATCAAGAACATGAATGCAAGAGTAAAACCATGAGGACACCAAGATTTGATGGTCACTGCTACAATTGTGAGAAGTATGGACATAGAGCTTTTGAATGCAAAACAAATCCATTGTGGACACCCAATCAGCCTACAAATGGAAATAACCATGGTCATCACTGCAATTGGGACTATAACACCAAGTATAGCTATCACTACTATCAGGAATATGGAGATATTCCTGAAAATTGCATAAGCACACAATTTCAAGGGAACTACAGTAGGTGGTTAAGTCAAACCACATTTTTAGTTGCTTGAAGATTGGTCATATAAGCAAGAATTTCCCAACAAGGTCCAAGGCAACCAAGTCAGAAGTCAACAAAGGAAAAGAGAAGGTAGATGTTGAACAAATCAGAGGACAAATGAACAAGACTTGGAAGAAGAAAGATGAGTGTAGTACATGAAATGGAGGGATCACTTCAGCGAAGAGGTCAAGTGATTACATCTTATCCAACTAAGCAAGGATAGGTGTATGAGATTGATATACAAAGTTATATCATACATCAGTCTAGAGACAAAGAAGTACTGCAAAGAAGAAATCAGCATGAGAAAAGATGCCAAGTCAAAATTTGAAGTTTTTGCAACTACTAGTGAGTTTTCCTCAAATGCCGAGTATAGTTCCAATGCATGTCGAGTTGCTAGTAGCGACCGAGTTAATGGTTGATGCCGAGTTGAGAAATCTAGTGGAAGTCAAGTGAATGGAATCCAATGGAAGCTGAGTCATGTTGAAACCTTCAAGTGCCAAGTTTACAGCTGTATGCACTAAGCATTTAATACCAGGTTTTGAAAGGTATACGGTTGAATTTTAATCATTTTTATGCCATTCAAACATAGAGAAAAGATGAGAAGAGTGTAGAAGCGATCAAACAGCAACCTTGAAGCCTTTTGCACCAATTTCAACAATGATTTAGCATAAATTTGGTCAATCTAAGGTATTTATCAAGTGCTGAGCTATGCAATTTTTAAAATTTTAATATATTAAAACCCTAGATCAGTATAATGGCTTCTAGTTCTAAGAACCCCAAGGGAAAGGAAAGTCATGAGGTCTAGTTGGTTAATAATGAAGTAAAACAACCTAAGTTTAGACCCATTCCCAAGGTAGCCTACAAAAATGACCTTACTAGTGCGTTGTCCATAATTCCACCCAAGGTTGTTATGGTGCAAGATGTAAGGAAGTGTTACAACTACAAGATAGTGGCTATAGGTGGCCTTGAGATATTTCAAGCCTATGAAAAATTGTGTGATAACAAAATTCTAAAAGATGAATTTTAGATAGTTGAGAAAAAGAGTTTGACCCATGCCCTAGTTTATCCCATAGGTTTCAAAATAGAATGGATACAGATTATTCTTAGTAGAATTCACAATGGATGTTTGTGGTTAGAAACAAGACTAGTTAAAATAACAAAGAAAATAGTACATAGGGTTATGGGTTTCCCAACCCTAGATTGGCCCAAAACCGTAAGAAGTGATTCAACAGAGGTCATTGAAAGGAACATAGGGGCTAAGTGGAATAAGAAGGGTATGAAAATTGATACTGTAACATATCCTCTTCTAGATTTTGTAGTGAGAGTGATTTCTCACAAATTCTACCAATCCAATAGATTGAACAGTGTACCATGTATAGTTGTTGATGTAGTTTACAAGCTTGTGAAGAAAGATCATACATATGATCTAGTAGAGCTAATGCTTCAGCAGATATATGAGAACCTAGGAGCAATAAGAAGGTCAAAAGGTGCTCAATGAAAGTTTGGTTCAGTCCTTGTTTGCATATTTTTCTATGTCATGGAAGAGTTTCCTTCTATTGGAAAGGTAAATTGGACTTCAAACAAAACTACAATTACTCAAATCAATGAGTACATTGACCAAATGGGTAATAATTTTGAGGCCCAAATGACAAGCTATTTTGAGGATTTTAAGAAATCCATGAAGCAAAGGTATAGAATACCAGTTTCCCTAGTGGAAAAACATATCAATGACATATGCTTCTTGGTAGACATTGACTTCACTTATATCCATACAACAATTCCAAGGGTGAGATGGCTAAGGCCATTAAGTTATGAACTTGATGTAGATGAAGCCTTATCAACAATCATAGCATTACTTGCATAAGAGATTGATAAAGAAGCACCCCATTTTGGCACATATGATGTTGTGAAATCTAAAGTTGAAATAGAGTTGAAGATAACCTCTGTAATTAAGAGGAAAGATAAACTAGTGAAGAAAATAAAGAAGAAATTTGGTGTAGATATTGAAGGGGTAGTAGATGCTGAAGAGGAGGAAGAAGAAGAAGGTGAGAGTGAAGAAGAAGAGCAAGGGAAAGATCCTATAGAGTTAACCAAAGGCTTAGGAGAAGATAAGGAGGAAGGTGCAGAGGAAGAAGAAGTTGAGGAAGCACCTCCACAAGCTGAGTCAAAGAAGAGAAAGGCTAAAACTCAGCCTCTAGATTAGCCTAAAGCAAAGAAGGCTATAGGAACAACACAAGCCAAACCAAAGGCACTAGTAATAAGAGCTACCACAAGGGCATCCTCACAAAAGGTCAAGGAGAAAAAAAAAGAGAAGAAGAAGGAAACTGAATAAACTGATGAAGTACAAAAGAAAAGAAGAAAATATATAGCACAACCAAATTTTGATGAGGAGTAGAAGATTGAGACAGAGGATATTAGCAAATTTTGAGTGGTAAGCCATCCTCCCAAATCTCTCCTATAGATAAAATTTGTGAAAATATTAAGAATGCGGATTTGAATGATTTGAAAAGCCTTGATTTCAATAAGCGAAGTAGACAAGAGAAAAAAAAAATAGAGGAATATGTATATGCCATGATGGCTAAATTCAAAAACACAACTCTAGAGCTAGACAATACTATGCCTAGGGAATTATATGAGATAACTGAAAATGAATGGCATTATTGTCTAAAAATGAAAAAGGAGATCAGAGAATCTACCTTAGCACAAGTGATGCCTGACCTAACAAGAGGTCAAATAAGTAAGGCTAATAAGAAACATGGTGGAAAATTTGCACCTAAATATAGAGCCTTCAACATCTTACAAAATAAGATTGAGGATGTAGTCAATAAGTCCACAAAATTGTGGAAGACAATCTACAAGTTGAATAATGACAAGGATGAAGAAGAAAATAAGGTAGAGGCCAGTGCCAAGGAGAAGATAAAGGAAAAGAAAATGGAAGAGAAGAAAGAAGAAGAGAAGAAGAAGGAAGCAACAACAAAAGGAGATGAAGAAAAGAAAGGAGAAGAAGAGAAGAAAGAGGAAGATGATATAGAAACAAGAAAAGGACAAGAAGCAAAAAGAGAAGAAGAAAAGGAAGATGAGGAGGATAAATAAAAAGGAGAGGAGGAAACATAGAAGGGAGAAGACATGGCAATAACTAAGAAAAAACAAGAGGAACAGAGTGTGCAAGACTCACAAATGCCACCCCCTAGCCCTCCTCATGTAACCATCACACCTGCATATACTATAACAATCAAGGATGTTCCTGACAATTCTTCTAAGAACATCAATCCCCTAATAGTAGAGGATCTCTCCAAGATCCTTCACCAATCCACTCTATAGGCATAATTATGCACAAACCCTATATTGGTGAGTGTAGATGAGATACATAAGGTAGTAGTAGAACCAATAAGAGACATGGTGAAACCACAAGAACCACCTTTCATCTATACAACAACTAGCACTCAAATTTTAATGCTTCCACCACCATCTCCAACAATTGCAATAGAAACAGGTGACACCATTCAGAAGACAAGTGCAGAAGAAGGGAAGTCTAATGAGGAGGAGGATACATCAAAGGAAGAGGAGTAGGTTGCTATTTAGACATTGGTAGAGTTACCAAACAAGCACTCCTAAAAAAAATCTTCAGAAGTTGAGCACCGAAGCCATAAATTTACAAATATCAACACCGGGCTTTAGCTCCACCAAGGTGACTAGGGTACTTCACTATGGAGACCCTAAGCTAGATGAAGAGATAGTAATACCTTCTTATGACTTAAAGACTATCACCATGGAGAAGATTGTAGAGATGCAAGATGCATTAAATAGAAGGAGAAGACAAGAAATACTTATAAAGGAGTATAAGCATAAGCAAGCACTACATGAGATTAAGGACATCTTTATGAATGCCTTCAGCTTGCATTCACTAGATGTGTCAAAGCCTATAATAATATAGTTGACCAGGTGACAAATGAAGACTAGGATACAAATTTCAAACTTATGGAATGGTCTGCAAGGAAGTTTCAAGGAAATGTAAATAAGAAAATATTGAGTGGCATAGCACTCCAACAAGTTGAATTGGCCAAGTAGATTAAAAATGTCAAAACTGTACTTGAGAATATCCTCTCATTGTACAAAAAGCTGTGTGATTTTTCCAATTTCACACAAGAGATAGGCCAAAGGATAATGAACTTGGAGAGAAATCTGAAAATTTCTAGCATGCAATTGCCAAGAGATCTAGCTCAAAGTGAGAAGCATTTTTCCCAATTGCTTCACACTCAAAGGGAATTAGCTGCACTAGCAAGTGAAGAAGCCAATATAAAGGCCAAACTAATGCAAATACAATCCTTCATTACCCCACATCTGGAGGTCCTCCATAAAGAACAAGTCTATGCAAAAAATGTTTTAAGGAAAGATCCTAATCTTTCTACATTAGATGGGCTTGTACATCTTGCTGTAGAGATTTCCATCCAGCATAGGTCACTAGAAATTGCTTTGGAAGATTGGGATGTAGCTCTCAAAATGATAATGGAGGTAAACATTACATTTTTGGCTAAATATGGTATTACTCCTTAGAACTCTTTGACATAAGGGTCAAAAAGGGGGAGAAATAACAATAAAGGAGATAGATATAATGTTTAAGGGGAGAAATAATAAGGAAGATATAACTAAGGGGGAGAATACTAAGCATTTTGATTACATTCTTTCATTCATCCTTTTGAAGAATAAAAGGGAAAAGATTGAAGATAGCCAAAAAGGGGGAGATAAGACTTAATGTGATAATAGTGTTGAGGAGTAATAATGTTTTGGGGGAGATATGAATAAAACATACAAGTGTAAACAGAGCAGATAAAATAGATTAGCACATAGGTATAGATTGCAAATTACAGGGCAAAGGCAAAGAGTATTAGGTACATTTAGCACACAATTTTGGTTACAAGAATAGACAAGGCACAATCAGCTCAAGGGGAGTTATAAGGTATTTTGAATTTTTTTTGAAATTTTGTACTCATAAGGTCAGTCCAATAATGTTTAGTTAAGTGTTTTTGACACTCATGTCAAAGGGGGAGATTGCTGGTCTTAGAATGGTTTTGACATTTTAGTGTCAACACACTTAACCACTTTCTACATAGAAGTCGAGTACACTACATATGTTGAGCTACAATATGTGTCGAGCCAAAATTCCAATAGGTGCCAAGTGACTTTAGGTGTCAAGCATTATACAAGTGCTGAGTGATATACAGGTGCCAAGTCACAGTTGATGCCAAGAAAGTTAGAATTCTTCACATGCCGAGTGAGCTAGAACTATACATGTGCCAAGTAGGAAAGAATGTAATAGGTGCTAAGCAAACTAGGATCAAACATGTGCCAAGCATTAGTAATCTAATATGTGCCAAGTAAGACAAAATCAACATATGAGTTTGTGCCTTCACAAACTTAGATGTAAACCATTTTTTGAGCCTACATAGAAGGATTTCAAAGGATAATAAGGATAAGAAGGAATATTTTATATTTCCTATGCAATCAACATGCAACCAATAAGAAAAATGGAGAAGGCATGAAACCAATGAGAAAAGTGCAAGGAATAAGTAGGAATTAAAGATTCAATATGGATCTTAGATCCATACCTAACCCTAAGTCTATGAAGTCTATATAAGAAGGCTTATACCCCACAATTTGATGTTGCAAAATAGAAGTTAAGGAAGTTGCTAAGCAGATAGCAAAAATTGCAGAACAGGGCAAATAGTAGGGGCATCAAAGACTTAGTGAATTGAGCAACACTTAGATATCTAGTTGATCAAAACAAAGAAAAGGCTACGAAAAGATATTAGATCAAGCAAGGATCACATCAGAATGAGCAGATCAAGTGCTTGAAATCATCAATTGAATATTGTAAGCAATCAAGTCAAAGATTTCTAATACTCTCTAGCAATTGTATTAGATAGTGAAAATCCTATGATGATAGGTTAGCTTAGCAGCTATTTTTTAGATCCTTTGAAAAGGTTAAAGTGTGGTACTTATGATTCACCCCCCAACCCCCCCCACTCCTCTTAGAAGTACTCTTCCCATTTGAATATTTCAATACCAAGTACCTCATCCCTAGGGATCTCAAAGAGGTTTTCACCCTTGGATTTGTATTTTTTTTTTGTTATTTTTGGCTCTCACACAACCACAAAGTGGTTTTCACCATGAGAGTACTTATTATTATTTAATTTCCCTTTTATGAATAAGGTACTTGATATCTAATTCTATCATTCTAGTAGATGGTTCATTGGTGGAAGAGACTATGGGTCCAAGTTTCTTGGTTTTGTAAGGAACAATCAATGATATTAGAGACATGAGTAGACATGAAGTAGAATATTCCAAGTTATTGATGTGGAAGGAGTCATCTACTGTGACAATATATTTTGAGTCTATAAGCTAGTATTGAAAGACACTTAAATTAGACTAAGCCTTAATGAGGTCAATATGGTCTACTAAGTCAACATGTGTGTTCAACTCATCAGTACCTACACTCATCTATTATGTCATTTTGATTAGCATAAGAGTGATTAAATTCTACTCCTAATTCATGAGATGCAATTGAGAGAGAGTCCCATGCATAGTCATCAAAATTTTTACTATGATCATATTCTATGAGGCAAAAAATGTTTCACCTTATTATTTCTTTATTAGGATCTTCTACACTTGATTTATCAAATTATCTAGAGGTAGATGCTTCAACACTATGATCATTTGGTTGTTTAGTTTCTCCCTAAAGGATGTAGGTAGAGGGAAAAAAGTTCTCATAATCTTGACTAGAAGCATTGAAAAATTGGATTTTTTCTTCTAAATCATTTGAAGTAGAAGGTTCTTGATCATAAATAGGTAGCCCATCATCAATAGTAAAAACTAGGCTAGTATATATATTCCATCAGTGTGGCTTAAAGTTTCAATAAATGAATATTTTTAATTAGTCAAAGTCCATGACTTAGATATCCCATCCTCTTAAGAAACTCATATTCTTTTCCATAGTGTTTAGGAGAAATAGGAGTAGTAATTGTGACTTTACTAGGCATTTATTCATCTCTATAAATTCAATCTCTAACAACTTGATCTTTTTTTTTCATCTTAATAGGACTAAGGACTAGATAAAAATGCCAAATATTATCATGGAAGAAGACATGTTTCATATTCTTTGAAGGTTTTCCATAAGAGAAAGGAGAAACTAGAAGTGTAACAATAGAATTAAGTGTATACTCTCCCATTCCAATATTCAACATTTTGAGTTTCTTTTCAATTAGAAAGTGTAGTTTTATCCTCATTAGTAGCTTTTTTATTTGGTACCAAAGATTCAACAATATTAAGTGTATTGATAGATATAGAATTATCCCTAGGAATAGATACCATTGTTCAATTACAAGGGAACTTTATACACTTATGGTAAATGGAAGGAATTATCTATATATCATAGATCCATGATTTCTCTAACAAAATATTCTATGCAAGAGGTATATCAAGGACTTGGAGGACCAAATCTTTCTCAACTGGACTAAATCAAATAGGAAATACCACTAAACCTTTGGAAGATATTTCAATCTCATCTTAACATTTTGTTGTAATCTTTTCCTAAGGTCAATGTAAAATTCAGATAGACCTAGCTATTTAACAACATTGAAAGAACAAATGTTAAACCCAACACTATTTTGTATCGATACACATCTAACTCAAGTTCAATAGATTTGAAGGTTAATGTGAAGAGAAAGATTATGTGGATGGATAATATCTTTATAGTCTTCTTTAGCTAATGAGCGGTAGTGGGGAATGGAAATGTGGTTTACCGTAGCTTGGAATTTATCAATGTCAATATAAGTGGGGACATTGGATGTGCTTAATATTTTTTATAGGATCTACTCAAAGACAAATATTTGTATCAGAGTACATTGAAGTTGATCCATAAGATTACAAGTAGGCTTGGCAGTATTTGAAGCTTTTTTAGAAGAGGAAGAACCCAATTTATTAGTCTTAGATTATTTGGAAGGATTCACACCTCTAATGACAACTTTAGTTTGGATCCTAGTAATAATGTTATGTCCTTTACCATGTGAAGGAGGGTTTGTACCTCTAAGAATGATCATAGGTTTATGTTTTCTAGAAGTCTTTCTTTGTGTGGAACTAACACCTCTCAATATAGCCTTAGGTCTCCCATCAACATTTGAATCATAGTCATCCTCAACATATTTTGGTTTCACCATGTAAATTCTTTCACTTTATGGGTTCAAGCATGTGAATGACGTTGCTATTGTTTGTGCAAGTTTAGTGGATTTTAGTGTCTTCATTTTTCTTATTAGAGTGTGATATTTATCCTTTTTGATACTTAGGAATAAGATCTTTCAAAGCCTTATGATCAACATTTTTAATGTTGGTCTCAGGTTGGTTTTGACAATCGAGTGTCAAAACACTTAAGAAAATTATAAGGTTGATGTCGAGTATAATATAGATGCTGAGCTACAGTATATGCTAAGCCAAAAGTTTAATAGGTGCCAAGTTATTCAAGTTTCGAGCAAGTTTCAAGTGCCGAGTAACAATTGATGTCAAGTGATCATAGATGCCGAGCTAGTATATGTGCCGAGTAAAGTATAGATGCCAAGTGAGATAGGGTTACTATAGGAGCCGAGCAAGATAGAATCCTGTATGTGACAAGCATCAGTAATCAGTAAGTGTCAAGTAACAAAAAATTAGCATATGAGTTTGGGCCTTCACAAACTTAGATGTAAACCATTTTTTAGCTCACTCAAGATGAATCCCAAAGGATCCAAAAGATAAGATTGAATCTATTACATTTCCTATGTAATCAACATGCAACCAATCAGGAAATATGGAAAGAATTGAGTGGGAAAGATGAATGAATCTCGATCATAGATTCATACCTAACCCTAAGTCTTGAAGCCTTTATAAGGATGTTGAAACCCCATAATTCAAAGAGAGGATGTATGTAAGAAGTCATGCAGGAATGCATGAAATAATGCTAGCAAAGTTTTGAAGGAAGAAAAAGGGGTGTAAAGACTTAGAGGAAGAGTAGCATAATAGAATCAAGTTGATTAGAACAAAGCATCAACACTACGAACATAGATATATCAGATCAAGAAGGACAAATAAAATAAAATAAAATAAGGATTTGCAATTAGTAATTGAAGATTGTAAGTTATCAGGTCAAGACATTCTATTATACTTTCTAACCATTATATTAGGAGAATGAAAACCCTATGTTGATAGGTTGGTTTAGCAACCATATTGTAAATCATTAATAGGGTTGTAAATCCTTTAACATGGTGAATTTCCAAGTGAATGGTTGTAAATCCTTTAATCAGGTCACTTTTAACAAGGTATAAAGCCTTTAACAAGGTAGGCCTTTTACTAGGCAAACCATTGATGGTGGTCAAACTTTGTAACCTTAACCAATTACATATTGCTACAGTGATAATTTGTGGGTGTCATCCCCACCCTAGTTTTACCTTCTCATTTTGGAGGGTTTCTCGGTGACCAAATCTCGTGTTATCTATTTCTATGCATGTCTTTTCTTTCATGTTTATTAGAGATGTTAGATACATGAGATTAATTTTAGTTAAAAGTTTTAGAGGTTAAAGTTTGTTACTTTTGATTCACCCCCCTTAGTAAATCTTCCCACTTGTAAATTCCAACAATTGGTATCAAAGCTAAGTTCTCACAAGGAGAAGCCTTATAGCTTGGAGAAAAAGATTTGGAAATGGAAGTCTACAAACTTGGGATGATCATAGAAAACTAGGAAATTAAGATAGATCTCATTCTGCATTCTCTAGAAGAAGCCAGGGAAGAATTGAGGAAATCCTTAAAGAGAAGAAGACAGATTGCCATAGCTAAGAATGATACATAATACAAGGAGATTGACACCTCAAAAGTGTTTGCAAATGGAGATTCCAAAGAGTTTGATGCAGCAATAGAAAACCTAATGGAAAAGAATAGAGCCCAAGTAGAAGAGATTGGAACTCTCAAGCTTGAACAAGAATTTCAAGCCATGATGCTTTGTGAAGTGACTAAATAGAAGAAAAGAGCCATTGAAGATAAGGCTATGATAGAAGATGAAAAGGGAAACCTTGCCAACAGATTGGAGGAAAAGTTAATTGAACTTGTAAGAATTTCCAACATGCAGCTAGACACCCTAAGCCAAATGATGAATGCACATCATGAACTAAATGTCAAGGACATTGAGATCTCCACACTGAAGATGCAAAATGAACAACTACAAAATGACCTAAAAAGAGAGAAGGAGATTATAGAGAGCTTCAGAAAACCCAATGAATCCATCAAGTACTTTGAATAGCTACTAAAATCACTAAGAGCCAGCAATGATACTTCAGGACTAGGATACACCAACACTGAAAAAGGAGAGTTATCAAAGATTGTAGAAGAAAGAAGTAACAAAGGTAAGAACACTAAAACCACTTGTCATTTTTGTGGTTAAAAAGGACATATCTCTAATGTGTGTAGGAGAAAGAATTCCCATCAACATGAAAAACCCAAGAACATGGGTCACTATCACAAGTGGAACAAACAAGGACATCAAGCACATGATTACAGGACTAAAACCATTAGAACACCAAGATTTGAAGGTCAGTGCTACAATTGCAAGAAGTGTGGGCATAAAGCTTTTGAATGTAGATCAAAGCCTATATGAACACCAAATCAATCAAAAAAGACCAAAAATTATGGATATCACTGCAATTGGGGCTACAAGACTAGGCATAATTGTCACTATTGTCAAGAATATGGACACATCCCTAAACATTGCATAAGAACACATTTCAGTGGAAACTATAGCAGATGATTGAGCCAAAATACATGCTTTAGTTTTTGAAAACTAATCATATCAGCATAAATTGCCCAACAAGGTCAAAGGCACCCAACTCAGAGTTCAACAAAGGAAAAGGAAAGGTAGATGTTGAACACATCAAAGGAGAAATGAATAAAACATGGAAGAAGAAAGATGGAGGCATCACATCCAATGAAGGGATCACTTGACCTAAAAGGTGAAGTGGTCACACTTCATCCAACTAAGCAAAAGAAGGTATGTGGGACTGATATTTAATGTTTTATCATACATTAGTACCAAGAAAAGAAAGTACTAAAAATGAGAGATCAACATGAATCAAGATGCACAGTTAAAACTTCAAGTTTTCACAAGTGTTGCCGAGTTGCCTTTAGATGCTAAGTAAAATCCCAGTGTACGCAGAGTTGTTTGCCAAAGTTAGTAGAATATGTGTGATTAGTTATAGCTGAGTTAAATTTGAGTAAGGTAGACTCTAGTATATGTTGAGTGGTGGAAAAACAATGGAAGCCAAGTAAAGTAGAATTGCTTAGGATACCTGTAAATGCACTAAGCATTAAATTCTATGAAATAAAGGTATGTGATCTCATTTTTAATCATTTTTCACAATTGCAAACAAAAGAGCAAAGATGAGAAGAGTGCAAAATGATTTTGAAGTAGTTTTCCAAGCATTTGAGTAGATTTCAAAAAAGATTTATCACAACTTCATTGATTTCAAGGTATTTATATTAAGTGCTGAGCTATGATGTTTCAAAATTTCTTTGTGTTGAAACCCTAGATTGCACAAATGGCCTCCAATTTTAGGAAACCTTAGGAAAAAGAGTTCTTTGAAGTTTAGTTAGTGTTAAATGAAGTTAAGCAACCTAATTTTTGACTTATCCTTGAAGTTGCCTACAATAATGAGCTAGCTAGAGAACTATCATAATTCCTCCTAAGGTAGTGGTGCAAGATGTTAGGAGATGCTATAAATACAAAATAGGTGCCATTGGAGACATGGAAATTAGGGAAACATATAATAGATTGTGTGAAAATGGAGTTTTGAAGGAAGATTATCAAATCATTGAGAGGAAGGACTTAACCCATGTCCTAGAGTTCCCTACTATTTTTAAGACCAAATGGATTAGAATTATACTTCGTAGGATTCATGATGGTAGTTTGTGGTTAGAAGATGGGCTAGTTAAGATATCAAAAAGGATTGTTCACAAGGTAATAGGGTATCCAACCCTAGATCAGCTTAAAACCCTAAGGAGCAACTCCATGGAAGCTATTAAGAAAATTACTGGAGCCAAGTGGAATAAGAGAGGCATGACCATAGATATCATTAAGGATCCTCTTATTGGTTTTGTTGTCAGAGTCATTTCCCACAAGTTTTACCAATCCAGTAGACTCGACATTATTCCATGTATTGTAGTAGATGTTGGCTATAAACTTGTTAAATAGGATCATACCTATGATCTAGCTAAACTGCAACTATAGCAAATCAATGAAAATTTGAGAGCTATAAGAAGAACAAAGGGAGCCCAATGTAAATTTGGAGTAATTTTTATATGTATATTCTTCTATGTACAAAATGAATTCCCATCTTTTGGAAAGGTTAGTTGGAAGAAAAATAGGTCCATAGTAGCCCAAGTGAATGAATACATTGAACAAATGGGGGAAAATTTTGAGACACTCATGACCAATTATTTTGAAGATTTCAAGAATTCAATGAAGTAGAGACTTAGGATTCCAGTCTCACTTGTGGAGAAGCAGACAAATGATATTTTTTTTCTTGTTGACATTGATTACACCTACATTCAAGCAGCCATACCAAGGGTAAGATGGCTTAGACCACTTGGGTATGAGATGAATATTAACGAAGCATCTGCAACAATAACAACATTGTTAGCAGAGGAAGTAGATAAGAGTGCCCCACATTTTGGCACATATGATGTGGTGAGATCCAAAGTAGATATGGAGTTAAAGACTACTCCTACACTAAAGAAAAAGGATAAACTAGTGAAGAAGCTCAAACTAGAATTTGGAGAAGGCACAACATAGGCTGATGAAGAAGAAGAAGAAGAAGAAGAGGAATAGGGGCAAGGACCACTAGCACTATCCCAAGGCATGGGTGAAGATGTTGAATAAGAATAAGATGCCGAGCAACAAGAAGAAGCACCTAAGGTAGAGCCCAAAAAGAGAAAAGCACAAAAGTAGCCCGCTACATAGCTTAAAGGCAAGAAGAAAACAACAAAGCCAAGCCCAAAAAAACCCACCACAAGGGCATATACAAGAGCTACAACAAAGGTAGCCAAGGAATAGGAAAATAAGAAAGCTACAAAGTAGGGAGGGAAAGTAGAGAAAAAGATGAGAAAATATGTGGCACCTCTAGAATCAGATGAGGAGAGGACAAAATATGATTATAATGAATAATTTAGAAAGGTAAGTCACACCAAAAAATTAGATTTGGAAAATATTTGTGACAAATAAGAGACAATGTAGACTTGTCAAGACTTAAAGACATTAATTTTAATAAGATGACAAGAGAAGAGTAACACATAGTGGAAGAATCAATCTACACTATGATGGCCAAGTTCAAGAATACTCCACTTGAACTGGATAATACAATGCCTAAGGAGCCATATATAATTGTAGAAAATAAATGGTATTATTGCCTAAATATGGAGAAGGAAATAAGAGAGTCAACATTGGCTCGTGTAATGCCTGACCTCATAGAAGGTCAAATAAGTAAGGCAAGCAAGAAACATGGGAGCAATTTTGCACCCAAATACAAAACATTTAGTATTCTACAAAATAAAATTGAAGATGTTGTGTAGAAGTCCACTCTCATGTGGAAAGTGATTTATGGCCTCTAGATAGTTAAGGAAGGACAAGAAGATCCCTTTAAGGGAAGGAATAATGATGAGGAAGAAGAGGAAAATGAAAAGAAGGAAGATGGAGAGAAAGAAAAGGAAGAAGTTATAGTGGAGAAGGAAATACAAAAAGGTGATATGACAACAGCTGAAGAGCAACAACAAGAATAGAGTGTGCAAGACACACAACTTCCACCACCTTGTCCTCCATATACAACACCTACACTTGTAGAGACAAAATTTGTGAAGGATGTTCCTAACACCTTTGGTCAAAACATCAACCCATTGACTACAAAGGATCTTAAAATGATCCTTCACCAGACTACTTTGCAAGTACAATTGTGTACCAATCCAATCCTGGTGAGTGTAGATGAACAATAGAAGGTAGTAGCTAAGATAACCAAGGAGAAGGTGAATCCACAAGAACTACATTCACAAACTCCAACAACTACAAGTGAAAAACCACAAGAGAAACCATCACAAGATGCATTGGCTAAGGTTAATTCCACAGTCATAGTAACTTCAATTGCCAAGGAGCAAGAAAAGGATCAAATAGGATAGAAGGATATCTCTAATCCTATAGCACAAAGACAAGGTGCACCTCCTCAAATTACAATCATTGATCAAGGCAAAATTGAAGAAGACAAGGAGGAGAGCCCTAAGGAGAAGGAATAAGAGTTAATCCAAACATTGATCAATTTGCCTACTATAGGCACTCCTATTGGAACAATATAGCAACTGAGCACTAATGTAGTTACACTACAAATATCACCACCAAGGTCAAGCTCTACTAAGGTAGCAAGTGTACTTCACTATGGAGACCCTGCACTTGATGAGGAGATAGTCACACCAAGCTATGACTATAAAATAATGAACATAGAGTATATCAATGAAGTGCAAGAGGCACTAGAGAAGAAGAAGAAGCAAGAGATACCTAGGAATGAGTATAGGTAAAGGCAAGAATTGATTGAAATCAAAGACATCTTTATTGATGCATTCATCTTGCAAGTACCTAATGAAACAAAGCCCATAATGGAGCAATTATCCAACATAGTGGACTAGGTACAAAATGAAGACCTAGACACCAATGCTAAATTTCTTGAATGGTCTAAAAAGAAATTCCAGATGAAGGTAAATGAGAAAATATCTAGTGAGATAGCACTGTCACAGGTAGAGCTAGCTTAAAAGGTTGAAAAGGTGAAAGCAATACTTGAGAATATATTCTTATTGTACTCAAAATTATGTGATTTCTCATACTTCACACAAGAAACAAGCCAGAGGATATTGAGCTTGGAAAGGAACCTCAAAATATCTAGCACACATCTACTAGAGGATCTAGCTCAAAGTGAGAAGTATTTTGCTACAACGCTTCACACACAAAAGGAATTAGTTGTACTTACATTAGATGAGGTAAACACCAAGGCCAAGTTGATACAGTTACAGTCTTAATCACTCACATGGAAGTTTTGCATAAAGAGATGACCTATGCAAAGAATGTCTTGAAGAAAGATCCCAATCTTTCTACATTGGAAGGCTTGGTACACCTTGCAACAGAGATAGCAATCCACCCTTTGACACAAGTGTCAACAAGGGGGAGATTTAATAAATTGGGGGAGATAACCAAGGGAGATAATAATACCCAAAGGGGAAGATAATAATACTGAAAGGGGGAGATAATAATAAACAAAGGGGGAGATAATAAAATTTTGAGTTTTGAGGAGAGATAAGGAGATAAATCCAAAAGGATACAAAAACTACAAGTGAAGATGTGTGAAAGGGGGAGTAAAAGTAGAGAAAACAAAAATAGAGCAGAGAAGGAAATGAATGACACGTTAAAGATAAAGAGTATCAAAATAATCAGCATGAGACAAATTCAGCATAAGGATTTTTGGATACAAAAATGGCATATCAGCTCAGGGGGAGTTACAAGTTTTGAGGTATATAGTCTTCTACAAAATTTTGCATAGGTTTCTGAAGTTTTGTACATATGTTGAACAAGATGTGTATTATACTCATAGAGATCAAATTCATAATGTTTAGTTAAGTGTTTTTGACACTCATGTAAAATGGGGAGATTGTTGATCTCAGATTGGTTTTGATAATTGAGTGCCTACACACTTAAGAAAATTCTAAGGTTGATGCCAATATAGATGCCAAGCTATAGTATGTGCTGAGCCAAAAGTTCAACAAGTGCCAAGTAACAATTGAAGCCAAGTGATAATAGTTTCCAAGCTAATATATGTGCCAAGTAAAGTATACATGCTGAGCGAGATAGAGTTACTATAGGAGCCAAGCAAGAATGAATCTTATATGTGCCAAGCATCAATAATCAATAAGTGCAAAGTAACACAGAATCAACATATGAGTTTGTGCCTTCACAAACTCGGATGTAAACCATTTTGAGAAGATGAATCTCAAAGGATCTAATAGATAAAATCAAATCTATTACATTTCCTATGTAATTAGTATGTAGCCAATCAAAAAAATGGAGAAAACATACAACCAATCAGGAAATATGGAAAGTATTGAGCGAGAAAGATGGATGAATCTTGATCATAGATTCATACCTAACCCTAAGTCTCAAAGCCTTTATAAGGAGGTCAAAGCCCTATAATTTAGAGAGAGGAAGTATGTAAGAAGTCATGTAGGAGTGAATGAAATAATTCTAGAAAATTTTTGAAGGAAGCAAAAGGGGTGTAAGGACTTAGAGAAAGAGAAGCACTACAAAATCAAATTGATCATAATAGAGCATCAGCAATACGAAAAAAGATATATTAGATCAAGAAGGATCAAATTACATTGGACAAAACTTTGGAATCAACAATTGAAGATTATAAGTTGTTAGGTCATGAAATTCTACTATACTTTCTAACCATTGTATTAGGAGAATGAAAATCCTATGATGAGAGGTTGGTTTAGCAACCATATTGTAAATCCTTTAACAGGGTGACATTCTAAGTGAATATTTGTAAACCCTTTAATTAGTCACTTTTAACAGGGTCTAAAGCCTTTAATAGGGCAGGCCTTTCACAAGGCAGATAATTAATGGTGGTCAAACTTTGTAACCTTAACTAGTTACATATTGCTGCAATGATAATTTGTGGGTGTCATCCCCACCCCAGTTTTACCTTCTCAATTTGGAGGGTTTCTAGGTGACCAAATATTCTGTTATCTATTTTCATGCATGTCTTTTCTTTCATGTTTATTAGAGATGTTAGATGCAGAAGATTAATTTTAGTAAAAATTTTAGAGGTTAAAGTTTTTTACTTCTGATTCAACCCCCCCCCCCACCAAAAGTAAATCTTCCCACTTGTAAATTCCAACATTTAACAAGTCCATGTAGATTAATCTTTTCATGATTAGGATGGTATTGGATGATACATTTCAGTTTTATGTAGTTAGTTCTATGAATTATTTTTCTATGAAAGTTATAGTAGTGATCATCTCTCCACCATAAAGGTTTGACATTAGGTTCATATGGTCTTGAGTTTTTATGTAGTGTAATTATCTTATTGGTAAGAAATTTTTTATGGATCACATTGTGAATCACCCAAGCGAGGGAAATCATGTTTAAGCTTCAATATTAGTGTAGGTTTAGGCTTGTTGGAGTAATTGATTCTAGAAGCATCATATTGTTTCATTTCTAGGATAATACTAGACAAGTTGAAGATAGGTTCCTTAGTCATATGCAAATTGCCACCCCATCATTGACAACATATTTGTTCATGTCCCAAGGTTTCTTTTTTTCTTTTCCATTTCCATTTCCATTATTAGTATTTTATTTGTTCAAAGTTACCTCTCCCTTCTTGATTAAAAAATCTTCTATGCAAAAGGAACTCTCAATCATGTCATTGAATGTGAGAAATAGTTTCCTCCTAAGGTCATACTAAAATTTGGGTATAAGGTTGTTGACAAAAATGTCAATTTTCTCATTTTTAGGAAGTTGTTGAGGATATATAGAGTGTAGCTTCCCCTACCTCTCAAAATGGTAACAAAGGGTTCACCTAGTTTCTATCTAATGTTGTCTAAGTCAAGCATCATGATGGGATGTTGAATGTTGTAGGAATTGTGTTGAATAAATCTTTGAATAATTCATCAAATAACCTGAGTAGGGGTGTGATCTTAGTGATCCATTCCATATCTTGACCATTTGAACTCCTTGGAGAAAGTATCATGGGATAAGTGTCATTATTCATAAAGTCCATGCTTAGAGTATAAAATTGTCTTATGTGGACATGTAAATCCCTATTTTTGTCATATTTATCATACTTAGGGATCTCAATGTCTTGAGGGAAAGACACCATGTAAAGATTCTTTTCAAAATGCGATGCACATATAAATTCCATAGCCAAGGAGGATTTAGGTTTTTCCTTCTTTTTCTTTAAGATTGATATTTTAACTTTTCACTCTTGTATAAGGCATATATGATTGAGAATTTAAGTCATTTTGGAGGTATGGATGATAAATTTTTTTTGGGATATTAAAAAGACATTTTGCATGAGAGAAGAGCCTAATTATAGAGGTTAAGTTGATGAACCATGTATTATACTTGATGGAATTGTATAGGCATTGTTGATGCTATTTGTCAATCCACCTCTTTGGATTGTAATCCAATCTTTTGTAAGAGTTGTAAGTTGTATCAGGGTTGTAGCCCTTATGAGCTCTAGGCAAGTGTGCCTAAATGCAAGTGCATTCTCATTTTGTAACTTAAACCTTTATAAGGATTATTACTTCTATAGAGAAATCATTTGTTGGTTATAACCCCACCATTGTTTTTCCCCTAATAAGGGTTCCACGCAAAAAATCATGGTGCTATGATGTTGGATGTTTTGCTTATGTATCGTGATTGGTATAAGGTTGTGAAATTAGATTAATAAATTCAGAAAGTTTAGAAAATTGATTCATCCACAGTCCCCCCTCTGAGTGTTCCTCAATCCTAACTCTTTTCAAGAAATAATTGCTAAAGATGACCAAATACTATAAAATTTTGAATCCATCCAAAGGATTATAAATCTGCATAGTTGTTAAAATGTGTGCACTAAAGATATCATCTTCAGAATCTTGAACAAGAAAATCCAAATCTAGTAAAAGAATCAAAAGAAAATTAGGAAATAATGAGCCAGTTCCTTGTGATTTCTCTATCACAAGGAAAATTAGGAAATATTGAAAGAGCTAAAATATACACCCCAATTAGTAAACATTAGTTTTTGGCTAAAAAGTTTAAATATCAAGAGGACATTTGATGAATTATTCAAGGGTTCTTTCTTTTGAAGCAGTTTTTGGACATCAGAGTTGTGTGGAAATTTCAATCCTTTAGAAGACAAATGCATGACATATTGGTCTCCATTTTTTTCCAATGTTTTGAGAATACATTTTTGGAAATAATAATCTTGATGAAATTTAAAGATATCTTCTTCAATGACTTCATTATCTACCCTAATTTCATGTTGAGACCTATGGGAAGAATTCCCATGATTGGAAGATTTAGGTGGAGATTCAAAATCATTGAGATGAGACCTTGGGGTTCTAGGAGTGTTTTTTCCATTGTTTTCACTATTTGCAAAGATACTAACATTAACATTGTCCCTAAAGAAATTATCATTGATCTCCTCAAAGATATTAGCATTGAGCCTAACCACCATGAGACTTTCTTATTCATATAGGTAAGAATTTTTACCTCTTTCTATTTGTCATAGTCCATCATTAACAAGTTTGTCTAGGCATTTATTTATTTATTTCTTAGACATGGTGAAAGATAAAATATGTTCAATCTTAGGAGTTATAAGTGGGGTATTCAAAGTACTACAAAAGTGGCTAAGTGGATCAAACCAAGTTACAAATTTATCTTCTTCTACCTCATAAAATACGGGTTTAGTATCAAAGTGTTGATTATGTAGATATCTAGTTGGATAATAGGATTCAACAAAGATATTAGGGTAAAGGTACCAAGTTGTGGTGCCAAAAGAGGGGTATAAGTGACCACTTTTTTTTTGAAATCAACAATTTCAAAACTTTGACAATAATTTGAAGATAGTTATCCTCAAAATTTTAAGATATTACAAAAACAAAATTAGTATTCCTCTGAATCTAGTTTCTCAACTACTTTTTTTTTCAAAATGGTTTAGTTTTAGGTCCTCAAAAAAGGGGGTCATAGAAAGTGGTACTATTATTTTAGAAAAAAAATAACATAGTGCAAAGTGTGGCCCCACTAAAATTTTAGCCTTTTTTTTGAAATTTATTTAATCACTTTGGTCAAAAGTTACCGAACACCATGTAGTTTATCCTAGATTTTTTAGGTAATTTTATTATGTGCATTTTTTTAATGAATTTTTTAATTTGACACATCCCACAAATGTGAAATATCTATGTGATTCCCTTAGAAATTATTGAACACTAATTTAAAATCAAAAGTTCTTTTTTTCAAAGTGTGGAGAATGGAGTCTACTTTGTAAAAAACTAAGTTGTTGCAAAATTTGATGAATGGGCTAAAATCTACACCCCAATTAGTACACATTGGTTTTTGATAGAAAATGAATATAAATTCAAAAAAAATTATAGTTGAAAGGCTTGAAAGAGTTCAAATTCAAAATAAATTATATGGTTATATAGCTAACAAAGAGATCTACAATGTCATGTAACTTAATTTTGTTGATGCTCAATCATGAGGAAAGTTGAAGGAGAGCACAGAAGAAAAATTATTCATTTTTTGTATGTTAGCTGCAAAACATGTCTTAGATGAGTTTACAAACTCCAAACCTTTGGGTTGGACCCCCAAGGAAAAACCAATCCTTAGGCTTGGTAGAATCCAAAGCTTTAAATAGTGCGTGCGTGCTATAGAGTGCACATGATATTTAAAGCATTATGAATTTTGGCTTACATAGCATGCACACACTATAGTGTACATGCACTCTGTAAGCATGAATTTCAATAGAGAGGGAAGGATATATGGATGGAGAGAGGGAGAAAGGGTAGAGAATGAGAGAGATTAGAGGATATGGAGAGTATGAGATGGAGAGGGTGGGATAGGGAGAGAGGGAGGGAGAAACAAAGAGACAGTAGGAGATGGGAGAAGGTGGGATAGGGAGAAAGGGACAGAGAAATGGAGAGAGAGAGAGAGAGAGAGAGAGAGAGAGAGAGAGAGAGAGAGAGAGAGGATAGTAAGGGATGAGAGAGGGAGAAAGCAAGAGAGAGTGAGAGTAGGGGATGGAAGAGGTAGAGATTGAGAGCGAGGGAGAGTAGAGGATGGGATAGGGTGTGATAGGGGGAGAGAGAGATATGTGTGAGAGAGTGAGAGTGAGATTTAGCTAGATAAATATGGAGATGAAGATCAAGATAGATACATTATACATACATACATACATACATACATACATACATACATACATACATACATACATACATATATATATATATATATATATAGAGAGAGAGAGAGAGAGAGAGAGAAGGGGATGGGAGAAAGTGCATATGTGTGAGTGTCAGAGAGAGATGGGAGAGGGTGAGATAGAGAGAGAATAGGGGATAGGAGAGGGTGAGATAGGGACAAGAGAGAGTATGTGATGGGAGAGGGTGGTATGGGGATAGAGAGAGAGAGAGAGAGAGAGAGAGAGAGAGAGAGAGAGAGAGAGAGAGAGAGAGAGAGAGAGAGAGAGAGAGAGAGAGACTAGGGATGAGAGAGGGTATGATGGGGAGAGAGAGAGTAGGAGATGAGAGAGGGTGGGATAGGGAGAGATGAATTTTTTCACATTGTAGAGGAGAGAGAGTAGGGGATGAGAGAGGGAGAGAGAGAGTGCGTGAGTGAGAGAGTGAGAGAGTAGGGGATGGGAGAGGGTAGGATAAGGGAAAGAGAGAGTAGGGAGTGGGAGAGAGGGAGAGGGGGAGATGATAAGATGGAGAGAGAGAGAGAGGAGGGGATGGGATGGGAGAGGGTGGGCTAAGGTGAGAGATTTTTCCACATAGTAGAGGAGAGAGAGAATGGGATGGAAGAGGGTGGGATGGAGAGAGAGAGAGAGAGAGAGAGAGAGAGAGAGAGAGAGAGAGAGGATGGGAGAGGGTGGTATAGGGAGAGATAATTTTTTCACATAGTAGGGGAGAGAGAGTGGTGTGGAGCACCAAGGATTTTCATGGTTTTTTAGTTACTTAGGCTAGAATAAACAAACCTTGGATGAAAATTCTATGGTTGTTAAAGCAAGACACCATTGTGTATGCTTAAGGCACTTTATACAATTTATAAACTCATTAGGAAAATTTGGGTTCTTAAATTTTTTTTGTCAAGAAATCCTAGTATTAGGTGCTTTTAGGTATGTTGGAACCTTTTCCAAGTCCTACAAATGGAATCAAGTGAAAATGTAAAAATTGCACTTTTTGTACAAAGTTGTATTGTTGAAAGTTGTAAAAGTTGCTCAAAATTGTAACTTAGTGAGAAAAGGGTTATAGCTATTTAAATCTTGGTTGTAACCATTTAAATATATATAAAAGAGAGATATACCTCATTTGTGAGGTCTGGAGAGCATTAATGTATGGATTGGAAGAAGTTGAAAAGAAGAAAGTTCAATTTTGGAGTCACTTTTGCTATTTTTTGCATGCTGAAAAAACTATACACACTATTAGACCAGATCTAATGGATGTTTGAGATAGAGCTTTGAATAAGATTTAATTTTCTTGTGGTCTCATCATTCTTAGTGTTCTTTTTTTCAAGTTGTTGCATTTTTAGTAAAATGAGGTTTTTAGGACAACATTTTGGTACACTCAGCAAAAAAGGGCCTCTAACTACACTTTCCTTGGTTTGAATTTTATGGCCACTTGGAAAATGGTAGTACAATTCTAGGGTTCCAAAACTGGAGGATGTGTTTTGTGATTTTTCCAAGCAAGCCCTGGGTCAAGTTCCATGAAGGATTTAACCTCTTGTAGTGTGTTAATTTGTGAATGGCAGGAGCTTGGGCCTTGGTGAAGGATTGAGCATTTAGAATTAAGTTGTTTTAGTGTTTTTGGTCATACTTGAATATTGATTTCATTTCCATGACCCCATTTACTACTGGTTTCTTTGTAAACAAAGCCTAACTTGATCACTTAGGTCTGTGTTTCTTTGTGAAGGAAAGAGAATGCTAAAGTGGGGCTCAAACTTGGTGCTTTGGGCTTTTAAGAAACATTTAAAAGGTTTTTCAAAAACCTAATTTTTTTGAGTCTTGTTTGAAATTTTGTGAAGTTAGATCCAAAAAGCCATTTTAGGAGGGTTAAAAGGGGCTCACAAGCCTACTAGGCCAAATTGGGGTTTGAGGCTTTGTGCAACCATATGATTCAAACCAGTGGTGTAGTCTATGATAAATAAGTTCCCTAAGATCATTTAACACATTATAACCCTACGGAAATTTTTTTAGGGTGCTTTCCTAGTATTGACCTAATTGTGGGAGATTGATGCAAAACCTATAATGTGGGCAAGATTGGTTCTTTGTCCTTGGATTCTTGGTGAAATGGGTGAGTGTGTTTCTTTGATCTAGTGGAGGATTGAAGTGTGATGAAACCTTGTAAGAAGGTTGCATATTTGATAGCCATTTGGTTGATTGCAAGAGTGGGAAGCCCATTTGAACCTTCTTAGTTGTGCTCTTAGCATTAGGTGGTATCAAAGCTAGTAAATATCTTTTGGGAAAGAAAAAATGGTATAAGGAGATTATATCCCTTTGAGGATAACCAACATTGTGTTGGTAGAGATAGTGAAAGAACAAATGGCTAAGAGTAGGGTAGTTAGAGAGGAAAGTAGAGCAATGAGAAGAGAAATTAACAAGTTGAAAGGGAAAGTATAGAGAGGACACCATGAGGAGTTTGAAGAAGAAAAAGAAGGAGGAGGAGATAACTTGGCTAAAATGCCTTAAGATTAGAGGATCATGGTAGCAGCCTTACATAGGGTAGGAAGAAAAGACAAAGGGGATTTATCTATGTTTGATGGAAAGATGGAACCCAATGCATGCATGAAATGGTTAGAGGCCCTTGAAAACCATGTTGAAGCAGAGTCGATACCTAAAAATCAAAGGGTAAAAGTCAAAAAATCCATGTTGAAGGGACCAATCCTAAGTTGGTGGAACTTTCTCCAAAATGAAAGGGTAGAAGAAGAGAAGCAACCCATTTCCACATGGAAGAGGATGATGGTAGAAATCATGAAGAAATTTGTTCCAGAGGACTATGAAGTGATGCTCCACAAAAGGATACATAATCTCAAGAAAAAGGACATGGATGTAAGTGCTTATACTCAAGAATTCCATATTTTGATTCTTAGAGCTATATTGTATGAAAATGAAAAGTAAAAGCTTGCAAGGTATATTAGTGGGTTTAGATATAATATACAAGATGAAATAACCTTGGTGATAGTAGAATCAATCCATGAATGTTATCAACTTTCCCTTAGGATTGAAGAGAAACAAAAATGAAGAGGTGAACAAAGTAGTAGAGTAAGAGGGAACTCTTTTAGAGGAAGAGGTAGATTTCAAGGAAGAGGAAACTACCCAAGAAACCAAGGGGAAACTAGTAGTAGTCAAGGGGCTAAGAATGATAGGAGTAGCAAAGGTTCCTTTAGAGGAAGGAAACATAATCAAAGAGGAAAATTTGGTAGAAGGGGAACAAGTGTTTTTATAGGAAGGTGTTATAATTTTGATCAAGTGGGTCACCAATCTTTTAGGTGTTTAGAGAAACAAGAATCAGTGAGCCACCCAAGTGAAAGAAGAATTAAATTGCTCCAAGATGAGGATATAAAAAGTAAAAGTTCTCATGCAAAGACAATAGATCTATAGATAGGAGTGTGCCTCATACTGAAAAGAAATCTCTTGAAGTTACCCATTGATAAGGAGCCACCACAAAGAAGGTCATTGTTTAGAATCACATGCAAGGTAAGTGGTAATTTTTTAAAAGTTATTCTTGATTTTGTTTCAACTTATAATTTGGCTTCTAAGGAGATCGTATACAAGTGAGGATTAAAAACATTAACTCATTGTCACCCCTATAGGATGTCTTGGTTGAAAAAGGAGCAACTGTTGGTTTAAAGAATGATTTTGACAGCTGAGTGTCAATACACTTAACCATTTTTCACTATACATGCCAAGAAAAGAGTAGGTGCAGAGTTATTCAAGTGTCGAGTAATATCAAGTGCCGAGTTATTCAAGTGCCGAGTGATATCAAGTGTCGAGTTATTCAAGTGTCGAGTAACATAAGGTGTCGAGTGATACAGTTTTGTTTAGGTGCCGAGCTATCTAGGAAACAGCATGTGCCAAGCATCAGTAATGCTTCAGGAGCTGAGTAACTTAGGATATCAGCATAAGAGTTTCTAATTGCACAAACTATGATGTAAAGTATTTTTGTAGCTGGCATAAGGTAAATCTTGAATGATCTAGAGATAAGAAAGAATCTTTTACATTTTATATGCAATCTGCATGCAGCCAATTGGAAAATTGGAAAGGCATGCAACCAATCAGCAAAAAGGGAAGTATTGAGTGGGAAATTGAGATTCAATGTGGATCGTAGATCCATATCTAACCCTAAGTCTTTGAAGTCTTTTCAAGGAAGACAAAAAGATTCACAATAATGATAATGAGAGAAGGAGAATAGTGTTAAGGGAAAAACATAATGGAATTAAGTAAAAAGAAGACATAGAGAGTAAGAGTAGAAATTCAATATTCAGTTGATCAGAACAAAGCAAAGGAGATGAACAAAAATCAGATCTCAGAGGATCAAAATCAGAGAGAGAGCCAGAACAAGTGCTTGCATTCAGAAATCAAGGATTGCAAACTATCAAGTTTATAATACCTAATACTCTGTTACCATTGTATTAGGAAATCCTATGTAGATAGGTTGGCTTAAAAACTATTTGTAGATCCTTATCAAAAGGTGATTAAATCCTTTAACAGGGTGATACTTCATGTTAAGTGTTTGTAAATCCTCTAACCAGGTCACTATAGACATAGTGTAAAGCCTTTAACAGGGCAGGCCTCTAACAGGGCAGGCCTCTAACAGGGCAGGCCATCATAAGTGGTTGAACAATATTACTGCAGTGAATTTTTGTGGGTATCATCCCCACCCCAGTTTTACCTTCTTATTTTTGGAGGGTTTCTAGGTTATCAAATTCCAAAGTTATGTGTTGTTGATGCATGTTTTAGTTTCATATTTTCATGATGTATTTACATGTATGCAATTTACTTTCAGATAAAAGTTTTATTGGATAAAGTGGAATACTTCTAATTCACCCCCCACTCTCATTAGTATTCTTTCCATATTTGAATATTCCAACAATTGGTATCAGAGCGGATTAGGTTCTCACAAGAAAAAGCCTAACAACTTCGAGGAAAAGATCTAAAGATGGAAGTTTTCAAACTTGGAAAGATCATTGAAAATCAGGTGATAGATGTGCAACTTGCTCTGCATAGCTTGGAGGAATCTAGAGATAAGTTGAGAAACTCATTAAAAAGAAGGAAGGATTTAGCCATAGCCGAAAATGAGATAAACTAAAAGGAGATTGATACCACAAATATATTTTCCAATGGAGATACTAAAGAGTTTGATGCAACAATTGTAGAACTGATGGAGAAAAAAAAAGTTCAAACAGATGAGATAAGATCTCTCAAGATGGAACATGAATCACAGGCCATCATGTTATGTAAAATCACTGAACAAAAGAAAAGAGCAATTGAAGATAAAGTCATGATGGAAAATGACAAAAGGAATCTTGCAAATAGACTTGAAGAAAAATGTACTGAATTAACAAGGATCTCAAACATGCAGATGGATACACTTGCCCAGATGATGAACCTTCATCATGAACTTAATGTGAAAGACATTGAGATCTCTACACTAAAGATGCAGAATGAACAATTGCAGAATGACTTAAGAAGAGAAAAGGAAATTTCAGAAAGCTTCAACAAACCCAATGAAGCCATCAAGTATTTTGAGAAATTACTGAAATCCCCAAGATCAACCCATGATACATCAGGACTTGGATACAACAGCATTGAAGATGGAGAATCATCAAAGAGTGCTGAACAAAGAAGTGAAAAAGGTAAAAATGTCAAACTTACATTTCATTTCTCTGGAAAGAAAGGACATACTTCTTATGTATGTAGAAGCAAGAATGCCCATCAACATGATAAGCCTAAGAATGTAAACTATTGTAATAAGTGCAAGAAGCAAGGTCATCAAGCATATGAATGTAGAACCAAGACTATTAAGACATCAAGATTTGAGGGTCACTGTCATAATTGAAAGAAATATGGACATAGAGCTTTTGAATGTAGATCAAAGCCTATGTGGACATCAAATCAACCAGCAAAGACATCAAACCAACCAGCAAAGACATCAAACCATGAATTTTGGGATTACACACCAAGTACAATTGTCACTATTGTCAAGAATATGGACATATTCCCCAAAATTGCATAAGAACAAATTTTAGGGGAAACTATAAAAGATGGTTGAGTCAAACCACATGTTTCAGTTGCTTAAAAACGGGTCATATCAGCAAGAATTTCCCAACAAGGTCAAAGGCACCAAGTTCTAAGTTCAACAATGGAAAGGCAAAGAGAGATGTTGAACACATCAAAAGTGAGATGAATAAGACATAGAAGAAGAAAGATGAGTGTAGCACATCAAGTGCAGAGATCACTTCACCTAATAGGTCAAGTGATCATACTTCATCAAATTAAGCAAGAATGGGTGTGTGGGATTGATAAACTAAGTTACATCATACATCAGTCCCAAAACATAAAAGAATTGCAAAGAAGAAATCAGCATAAGCAAAGATGCAAAATTAAGAGTCTTGCAAAATTTGCCAAAATTGTCTTCAGGTGCCGAGTTGCTAACAGCGACCAAGTTGATAGATGATGTCGAGCTATGAAATATCAATGGGAGCTGAGCGAAGTGAAACACAATGAGTGCTGAGTTATGTCAAAATCCTTTAGGTGCCGAGTAGACAGTTGTCAACGCATTAAGCATTAATTACTCTATTTTGAAGAGTACATAGTTTGATTTTTGATCATTTCTTACCATTCAAACATGAAGAAAAGATGAGAAGAGCACAGAAGATCAAGGTCAATTTAGAAGCCATTTGTGAAGATTTCCATAGCAATTCAGCACGAATCTCATCGATCTGGGGTATTTTACTTAAGTACCGAGCTACGTAGTGTTTATAAACTTATTTAAATTGTAAACCCTAAGTTTGGAAAACAATGGCATCTGGGTCTGGAACCACTAAGAGCAAAGAGAGTCATGAGATACAGTTGGTTAGTAATGAAGTTAAGCAACCAAAATTCAAGCCCATTCCAGAAGTTGCATATAAGAATGATCGTGCAGGTGCATTATTAGTTATTCTTGATAAAGTTGTTATGGTCCAAGATGTTCGTAGATGCTATAACTGCAAAATTGGAGCCATAGGAGATTTAGAAATTCAAAATGCATATGACAAGCTATGTGAGAAAAACATACTGAAAGATGAGTTCTGAATAGTCGAAAGAAAAGGATTGACCAAAAACCTAGAATTTTTTATTGTTTTCAAAGTTGAATGGGTACACATAGTTTTGAGAAGAATACATGATGGAGCCTTTTGATTAGAAACAGGGCCAGTGAAATTCACCAAGAGAACTGTTCATAGGGTTACTGGTATTCCAACCCTAGATTGGCCAAAGACCCTGCGTAGTGACGAAAGGGAAGTAATAGAGAGAAACACAGGTGCTAAATGGAATAATAGGGGAATGACTGTTGATAAATCATAGAACCCCTACTGGATTTTTCTGTGAGAATCATCTCACACAAATTCTATCAGTCAAGCAGGTTAAATAGTGTGCTTTGTATAGTAGTTGATGTTGCATACAAATTGATTAAAAAGGATCATACCTATGATCTAGCAGAGCTCATGTTTCAACAGATTAATGAGAATTTGGGAGGTATAAGGAAGAGCAAGGAAGCTCAATGCAAATTTGGATCAGTTTTGGTGTGCATGTTTTTCTATCTGATGAAAGAATTCCCTTCTATTGGTAAGGTGAGATGGAGTCCAGACAAAACAATTGTTGAACAAATCAATGGATATATTGAACAGATGGGTGATAATTTTGACGCCAAAATGACTAGTTACTTTGAGGACTTCAAACAGTCCATGAAACAAAGAATGAGGATTCCAGTTTCATTGATTGAAAAATATGAAAAAGACATTTTTTTTCTTGTAGATATTGATTATACCTATATACAAGTAGTCATACCTAGAGTAAGATGGCTTAGGCCACTAGGTTATGAACTTGACATTGATCAAGCCTCTGCAACAATAACAACCCTCCTTGCAGAAGAAGTTGATAAGAATGCAAAAGCCTTTGGAATCTATGATGTTGTAAAATCAAGGGTGATAACAGATTTGAAAACTGCCTCAACAGTAAAGAAAAAAGAAAAATCGGTAAGGAAAATCAAACGAAAATTTGGTGTTGGAGAAGAAGGAACAGTAGAAGAGAAAGAAGAAGACATTGAAGATGAGGGAGATGAACCACAAGTTCTGACTCAAGGGTTAGGAGAAGACAAAGAGGAAAGTGCTAAGGAAGAAGAAGCCAAGAAAGCACAAGTTGAAACCAAGGTCACAAAAAGAAAGGCCACAACTCCTCTTGCTCCTCAACCCAAGGGAAAGAAAGTAGATGTTCCAGCACCAAAGAGACCTACTACAAGGGCTGCAACACAAAAAGCCCAAGAGGAGGCAAGAGAGAAGAAGAAAAATTCAAAGAAGACTACTGTCAAGCCAAAGAAGAAAAGAAATTTTTTTGCCCAGCCTAAAATAGATGAGGAGAAGACTGAGTCAGAGGACAACAACCAATTTCAAGTGGTAAGGCACAAACCTCAGACTACTATTGATAAATTATGTTCAAAGATCAAGAATGATGATTTGAAAGGTTTAAAGAACCTAACTTTTTCTAAGCTCACCAAAGAAGAACAAAATAAATTAGAGGAATCAATGTATGCTATGACGACTGAGTATAAGCATACACCTCTAGAATTAGATGAATCAATGCCTAAAGAATTGTACAAAATTATAGAGGATAAATGGCATTTTTGTTTACAAATGGAAAGGGAGATAAGGGAATCAAAATTAGCTAGATTGTTGCCTAATTTGACTAAGGATCAAGTAACAAATGTAGTCAAGAGGCATAACAATAGATTCACTCCCAAACATAGAGCTTTCAGCATTTTACAGAACAAAATTGAGGAGGTAGTTACAAAATCAACAATATTGTGGAAGATAGTTTACAAGAAAATAGAAGATGTGTATAATGAAGAATATAAGGTAGAGGCAAGTGTCAAGATAAAGGAGAAGAAGGCATTAGGTTTCAAAGAAAAAGAAAAGGAACAAGTGGAGAAGAAGGTTGAAGAAGAAAAGGAAGATGAAAAGGCCCATATAGAGGAGAAAGAGGAAGAGAAAGATACAGCTGTACAACAAGATCAAAGTGTGCAAGACACACAGGTATCCCCTCCTAGTCCTCCTCATGCCACCATCACACCTACAGAGATTATCAAAATCAAGGATGTTACAGACACTTCAAGTCCAAACATCAATCCATTAACTGCAGAGGATTTAGAAATCCTTGACAATTCAACACTAGTAGCAAAATTATGTTCAAATCCTGTATTGGTCAGTGTTGATGAATTGCAGAATCCAATGGTCAAAACAAAGGCAGTCAAGGTGAAAACACAAGAACCACCTTCGATCATACAACCTATTGGTATTCTATTCCTTTCTCCACCACCTCCTCCAAGTGTAGTCACTGGCACACTTCAAATGCCGAGTACAGTAGCAGGGGAAATTAAAGAAACTAAACAGCCAACAAGTTCAACCCCACCTAGTGATCATCAAAAGGATATACAAGCTGAAGAAAAAGATGAGACAAGTAAGAAGGAGGAGTCTACAATACAAACATTGGTTGCATTACCCAAATCTGGTACTCCAACATAGACTCTTCAGTAGCCGAGCACCGATAGGTTACAATTACAAATTAGGACACCAGGCTCGAGCCCATCAAAGGTAGTCAGGAAACTTCACTATGGAATTCCTAAGCTTGATGAAGAAATAAAGAGTCCATATTATGAATCTAGCACTCTCACTGAAGAGAAGATCAATGAAATTCAGAATGCATTGGACAGAAGAAGGAGACAAGAAGCACTAACTAGAGAACACAAGCACAAGCTTACCTTGAATGAAATCAAAGACATATTCAAAGAAGCTTTTTGGTTACAGTCTCTAGATGAGTAAAGGTCAATTGTAGAGAAACTATCTGATATAGTTGACGAGGTGACTAGTGAAGACCAGGAAAAAAATGCTAAACTACTGGAATGGTCAGAAAGAAAATTCCAAGGCAAGGTAAACAAGAAAATATTCGGTGATATAGCACTATCACAAGTAGAGCTGGCTAAGAAAATTGAAACAGTGAAAATTGTACTTGGAAACATATTTTCCCTGTACAACAAGTTGTGTGACTTTTCCACATTCACACAAGACACTAGCCAGAAGATACTGAGCTTGGAGAAAAATCTGAAGATTTCTAGCATGCAACTCCCTACAAATCCAGCTCAGAGTGAGAAGCATTTTTCTCAATCGCTTCATACACAAAGAGAGTTAGCTGTCTTAGCAACAGAGGAGGCAACCACAAAAGCTAAATTGATGCAAATTCAATCCTCTATCACTCATCATTTGGAAATACTTCACAAGGAGCAGATAAATGCAGAGACAGTCCTCAAGAAAGACCCTAATATTTCTACAACTGATGGACTTGTACACCTAGCAGAAGAGATTGCCATCCAACATAAGTCATTGGATGTTGCACTAGCAAATTGGGATGCAGCTCTGAAGGTACTCCTTGAAGTAAATAGTACATTTTTGGCCAAGTATGTCATTTCCTTATAAGACCTTTGACATAAGTGTCAAAAAGGGGGAGAATAAGTATGGAGTAAGTGTTAAGTAGAAATTAAGTATGGGGGAGTTAAGTACAGAATGAAATGGTAAGTATGATGAAAGGGGGAGATAGAGAATTTTTGACAAATCTTGTATAACATATTAGTCAGAATGCAGAAGCAGGATAGAAGTCACAGAGTGTACAAGGCATAATCAACTCACAGGGAGTCATAAGGTATATTGTTATTTGTTTCTAAAATTTTTGAAGCAAATAAGAAGATGCATGAAATAATGTCAAGATCACAGGATCTTAGTTAAGTGTTTTTGCCACTCATGTCAATGGGGGAGATTGTTGGTTTAAAGAATAATTTTGACAGATGAGTGTTAACACACTTAACCATTTTTCACTATACATGTCGAGCAAAGAGTAGGTGCAGAGTTATTCAAGTGCCAAGTAATATCAAGTGCTGAGTTATTCAAGTGCCGAGTTATTCAAGTCCCGAGTAACATAAGGTACCGAGTGATACAATTTTGTTTAGGTTCTGAGCTATCCAGGAAACAACATGTGCCGAGCATCAGTAATGCTTCAGGAGCTGAGTAACTCAGGATATCAGCATAAGAGTTTGTAATTGCACAAACTATGATGTAAACCATTTTTGTAGCTGGCATAAGGTAAATCTCGAATGATCTAGAGATAAGAACAAATCTTTTACATTTTCTATGAAATCTGCATGCAGCCAATTGGAAAATTGGAAAGGCATACAACCAATCAGCAAAAAGGGAAGTATTGAGTGAGAAATTGAGATTCAATGTGGATCGTAGATCCATATCTAACCCTAAGTCTTCGAAGTCATTTTAAGGAAGACAAAAAGATTCACAATAATGATGATGAGAGAAGGAGAATAGTGTTAAGGGAAAAACATAATGGAATTCAGTAAAAAGAAGACATAGAGAGTAAGAGCAGCAATTCAATATTTAGTTGATCAGAACAAAGCGAAGGAGATGAATAGAAATCAGATCTCAGAGGATCAAAATTAGAGAGAGAGCTAGAACAAGTGCCTACATTCAACAATCAACGATTCCAAACTATCAGGTTTATAATACGTAATACTCTCTTACCATTGTATTAGAAAGGAAATCCTATGTAGATAGGTTGGCTTAACAGCTATTTGTAGATCCTTATCATAAGGTGATTAAATCCTTTAATAGGGTGACACTTCATGTTAAGTGTTTGTAAATCCTCTAACCAGGTCACTATTGACACAGCGTAAAGCCTTTAACAGGGCAGGCCTCTAATAGGGCAGACCATCAGAAGTGGTTGAACAATATTACTGCAATGAATTTTTGTGGGTATCATCTCCACCCCAATTTTACCTTCTTATTTCTGGAGGGTTTTTGGGTTATCAAATTCCAGTGTTATGTGTTGTTGATGCATGTTTTATTTTCATATTTTCATGATGTATTTACATGCATGAAATTTACTTTCAGATAAAATTTTTATTGGATAAAGTGGAATACTTCTAATTCACCCCCCCCCCTCTCATCAGTATTCTTTCCATATTTGAATATTCCAACAGCAACATGCCTTGATTAGTGAACAAGTATGGGTAGAATTTCAAATTGGAGAGAATAAAGATAAAATTCTATGTGATGTGATTAAAATGGATGCTTTCCATTTACTTTTTGGGAGGCCTTGGCAGTATGATGTAGATGCTATGCATGACGAGAAAAAAAACATTTATAACATAACCAAGGGTGGAGAAACCTACACTATGGGGCCACTCCTTGATGACTAAAGCCATAGGGTGACTAGCATCATAATGGTATGATGAAATTTTTTTTTACATACCACTAAGGAGGAGAAAACACCATGTTTATCCATCATAGTTAGACCTAAGAAGGAATTTAAGGTTATACCCTAAGCCAAGAGCATGGTGTATATGAGCAATGTTAGTATGCTAATAGAAACCAAATTTAAATGGAGCTTCTACAAACTAAATAAAATTCATAAACTTCAAGATAGACTAAGATGAGCTCTCAATTGATAATATGAGCCATTAATGGGCTCTCTCAATGAGAAGCTCTTTTGTTGAGTGGCTTTGTCTAAATAGATAGGATGTATGCTCAAGCTTATGCTTCAAAAAGGGCTTCAAATGGAGTTGGAATTTGGGTGTGAGTGTATGGTTTTGATGTAAAATGGCTTCTTAAAATGGAATTATGACTTTACTTCATGGATTGTGTTAAAATGGCTTGGGAGAGGATTCCTTAAATAGGCAAAGGGCTTGAGGGATCAAGGGCTAGGATGCAAGGATGGGAAAAAGCTTATGGAAAGTTTAGATTGAAAGAGAGGAGAGCACATGGATTGTGCTTCCTTATAGCCAATCAGGGAGTGACACATGTCACAGGGTCATTGGTTAAAGTAAGAGGGGTTGAGGGGTCAACAAAAGAGGCTCAAAGCTCATAAAGACCCTCATAATGGCTTGTAAGAGAAATGAATGGGCTTGTAAGAGTCATTTATGGCTTTGTGGGCTTCATAAAGTTTTATGGTTGGGATATTTGTGAGAGAGTTGAGATATTTTGACTTGGGTTGGATTAAGAAAGTCTTAAGCTTGACTTAGGAATGTGCAAATGATTAAGGCTTGGGTTAAGATTAGATTAGGTTTGTTAGAGATGGGCAAGTGGATGGTATTTAATGAGGGTGGGTGAAGGAGGAGATATTTGTTAACTTTGGCTTGGGTTAGTAAGTCTTAACCCATGTTTAGGGAATGTGACAAGGTTAGGAGGGAATTAAGATTAGGTTTAAAGACATCTTCTAGAAGAGTCTAGACTTTGGATGAGGATAAAGACTTTCTAGAATAGTCTAGAACTTCCTAGGATGAGGATGAAGACTTTCTAGAAGAGTCTAGAACTTCTTAGGATGAGGATAAATTAGATTTTTAGGAAATAAATAAAGTTTTATTTATTTCAAGGGTTTGGGTTGAGGAGATATTTATTAAAACTTTTTAAATAAACATGAGGATTAATATTTAATCTTAATTAAATATTTTGAGTTGGGATTAGGGTAAGGAAATGATGGGATTAGCCTTTAATCAAAATTAAAAAAGGATTAGAAGATTTTGGAAGAGGTTAGTGGTTTTAAGGAAATTGGCCAAGTTTTGGGCAAAAAATAAATAAATTATTTATTTTGAGATTTTTGGTCAATTTATTAATTAAATAATTAATAAATAAGGAAATAATGTTTAAATAAGATTTAAACATTTCTGGGAGGGATTCCTTAATTAAATATTTTTAATTAAGATAAAGGGTTTTAATGGCATAAAAATTAATTAATTAATTAATTAATAAATGATGATGTCATCAGGGACTTTTTTCAGAAAATAAAAATATTTTATTTTCTAAAAGATTCTTAGGTGTCTACATTTTGCCCCTCTTTGATGTAATGCCGCACGTGGCATGGCATCAAAGATAAGAAAATAAGATGCCCAAGGCTAGAGCAAAAGAGGAGAGAATGGATTGCGAGATGCCCCCTCAAGAAGGTGACGGGGAGAGAAAGCGAGGCTCGACGATTTCTTGAAAAATACAAGAATCTAGGATGAGCAAGGAGACTCGGATTGGCAAAGAGAAGGGGCTGAATTAGCTCAAATTCTCACTATGGGAGAATGAGAAAGGGAGAATTAGAGGCACAAGAGTAAATAAGCTTAAGACTTCAGGGGAGCTGGAGGATGAAGGAGCGGAGCACCATAAAAAGTAATCCAGGATAAGGGAAGGGATGATGGGATGAGATAAAGCTAAGGAAACAAGATTTCAAAGAGTCAGATTGATGGAAGATGTGTGTTAGAGATCCCTAGGACTAGGATTGTGGATCTCGAAAGATGAGGCTTGGTGGATTGATTTGATGGGTGGATCCGTAAGACTAGGATTGTGGATCCCTAAAGCTAGGAGTGATGATTGATTCTAAGAGATACAGTTGCACAAGTTGTGGTAGGAGAGACAGATGCTAGATATGGATGGGGGATAATGGAGATGAAGGGAATCCATTGAAGCTTTTTGAGCTGGGGGATACTTCAAAGAGAAGTACCACCATGTAGTTAAGCACTAGATTTGCTATAGGACTGTTGGTTAATTGCCAAGGGTACCAAGAACATCAAGGCCTTTTCACCAACTGTCCAGAGGACTGACGGACTAACTCAAAACAAACACACAAGGATTGCCCCAATAGCACACATGAAACCCTAAGGAAACAACGTGGAACCGACACTGGGTAACCCACAAGAAGAAAACAAAAACAAATGAAAGACTTGATCAATACCTTATGCTCAGATTGCCCCATTCATAGCATATCATGATATGGAAGATCGTGGCAACTGTGAGGAGGAAATAAGGAGATTTCTTGGAAAAGATACTTCAAGACCCAAAAGGGAAGATTCCAAATCAAAAGAAAGTAAAAATCCAAAAAAGAACTATTTGCCAATGAGATGGGTAGGATGAGGTACTAACAGACCAAGATCAGACATGAGGAAAGCTATATCCTACAAGGATCTATCGGAGAGCACCTAACCTGGTGGATTTGGATTAGTGATGCACTTGGAAAGCTGAACTAAGAAGGATAAAACTTTGGTGACAGGAGATCTAGCTAAAGGATGCATTTGGAATAGCTAACCAAGGGTTGTGCGATGTGTGCAAGATGATGATCAAGGATGAACTAACATGAAAGCTAGATAGATGCAATGGTACTAAGCTAAAGAGGATGTACAAGCTGACAGACCAAGATATGTTACAAATGTACAAGGTTGTTTTGGACAAGATTGGATATACAAGATATGATACAAGGTATGATACAAGCATTGGATACAAGATTATTTACAAGTTGTACAGGAGCTCCAGATGATAAGATAGCGGGATGGCTCAAGTTGGTGCAAGATGCAAAAGCTAAGGATGAGGTGATAGTGGAAGATATGCACTTGGCAGGATGTATCCAATGATGATGATAGATGTGCGACCAAGGATGGGGACAATGCTAAGGTTGGTGGTAGCTGAGCTGATAGATGGCACTAGAGTGAATGGCTAATGAGAGGATGACATTGGATTTGCATGAGGATAGCCTAGAGTGAGATACCAATGACAAGGCAGGATGGACAAGACAAGATCTCCAATCAATACAATGCCCCTAGTCAGAAGATGACATGAGGAAGGAGGTCTTATGATGGATGTGATAGGGTTGAAGCTAGGATGGAAAAGCTGAAGGTGCTAGGGAGATGGATGATAGCTGGGATGATGGGGTGAGGTTGCAGAAGATAAGTGGATAGTGATAGATAAAATCTAGAGGATGAAAGATAGGTGGATAAATTGGAAGATGGAGCTGGATGGAAAGATGTGACCAAAAGCATGAGGATGATAGGCTAAGCTGCAGATGGCTGGATTACACATGATGCTTGTTTACCAAGTTTTCATCATGGTACTTGTCCAAGGTGCTTAATTGCCAAGTTTTCACTAGTGGATGCTTTATTTTTCTTTATTTTTTTGACTTTTTGACTTTGGACTTAGCTGGAATGATTTTGGCTTTCTTCAGTCGTTTTTGGCTTTTTTGGGATATTTTCACTGGCTGTTGGAATGTTCAATTTTGTTGCTAGTTGTTGGTACACCGAATGTGTGATTTATGCAATAGATCAGATTAGATGAGATTGATGGTAGGAGATGGAGGGATGAAAAGGCTGGAAAGGAGCATGAGATGGGGATGCTTGCAGGATCAACATTGGCACATGTTGGGACGGGTGTGAAAAGAGTATACAAGGGATAAATGGTAGATGAGAGCTTGATGGAGGATTTGTGGAAGCGTGCTTAGGGATATAGGCATCCAAGATGGAGTTAGGAGATGGGGGACATGAGTCACTAGATGGGGGATTAGCAATGGTGGATGCCATTATGCATTGGGTTCCAACTTTTTTCTTTGGGATCTACATGGTTTTGGATTTTCTTTTCATAGACTTTTGCATTGTTTTGCATTCTTTGATTGGATTTTTCCTTTTTGGAGTATGTCTTTTAGAATAGACATATGATTGCCTAAGATGTGGATTTTTAGCTTTATGCATTCACATTGCTGTGGTAAGCTTTGGGAATATGGTTAGGAGAAGCTTTGTGAGATGGAGAGGATATGAAAGAGTATGTAGGGGGATGATGATGGATGATGTGCCCTGATATGTGCCTTTGTTGATCTTGTGTAGGAATGGAGAGAATAGGATTTTTATGATGGCTGATAGGAGGATGGAGGATGGTAGAACTTGGGACATAGGGACCCAAAATGGATTTAGCGGATGAAGGGGGGATATGGTAGGTTATTTTGGGTTGCAAAGATGGTGGAGGGGGGATGACATAAGATTTCTTGAACGAGTGATGGGAGGCTGGCATGGTGGGCCTGGAGATAGGCTTGGTTTGGGGATGGCGTGTACCAACACTTTTAGATGGTGAGCCTTTGGATACATATCCAAGACCATGAAATCTTGGATTCTTTTGTGCAATAATATGCTTTCTGATTCCTTTCTCTTGTGGTCCTAAACCTTGACCTTGATAATGCCATCGATTGAGCATTTGAACGAGCTGAGGAAACTTTTTGCTTGTAGAAAATGGTAGAAGTGCTTTAATAGATGTACTGCAACGGGGAGATACTATTCTTAATTCTTCTATTGAGAGGGGGCCACCATGGATGAATTTAAGTGAACCAAGAGGATAGATTATAGATAGTGGAATAGATTGGATAGGTGGTAAGATGGAAGCATGGAGCGGAGGAGATGGTAGGATAGGATCTTGATTTAGTTGATGGGATGAAAAGATATCCTGCAGTAGAGGAGGTATGGCTTGAGGTTTTGGAGATGGAGGGGATGGTGACTGCACTATGGATGGAAGACATGGTATGATGATATCTTTGTTTATTCTTTGGAGGATGTCAACATGCTTTTGGGTAGGATCTTGATAGGATTGGATTGGAGTGGATGGTGCGATAGGAGGTGAAGGGATGGATTCCTCAAAGGTAGTAGATGGATAGATGGGAGATTCGGTAGTGGAGATGGGTGAGTAGAAGATGGATGCATAAGGGTCATTATGGGAGATTTGGGAAATGCTTGGAGGTGATGTGGATAGGATTTGGAGGGATTTGATAGGTGGTGGGATTTTGATGCTTGCAGGAAGTGGAAGGATTTTAAGCAAGTTGATGGATGGTATGAGGATGATAGCTATGGGAGATGGAGGTGATATTATAGATGGGGAAGCTTCATCACTGAGTACTTCATATGGTTGGATTAGATGACATGGCTTATCGACTGTTGGAGGCAGCTTTTCTTGTATTTCCTCTAGGAGATTCCTAGGAGACTTGTGTGTCAGAGGTGGAGGTGGTGGATTGACAAGAATAGCTGGTGTGATGTGGGTGGAAGATTGGAAGCTTGGTTGATTGGGTGATGGAGGAGAAGCTGGGATATGAGATGGCATGACTAGATAGTTTGGAGGAATGTTTGGATTTTGGGAGATGGTTGGTAGAAGACATCTAAGGCTCTCAAGATACTCGTCATAGTCAACAAGATTTTCATCATCATTGGAATAGGATGTATTGGGAGAAAGGACAATGTGACCAAACTCATCATGATAGGGTTGGGATTTCATGTTTTGATGATGAATTGGATGGGGATGGGGTCTTGCATATGGATGAACACGAAAGCTCATGGTTGGATTTGGATTAAGCGTAGATTTTGGATTGGCTGATGAAAGATTTCCTAGGGAGAGTCAAAGCTGCATGACAGACCTAAGGAGGATTGGCTGGAGATTTTTGGCTTTGCTGTAGATGGAAGACTTCAAGGGTATGCTATCAAAAAGTGAGAGTTTTTCTTTCCTATGTGCAAGATTGGTGGCTTTTGGTGTCAACTTGAGGATAGGCAAATGATCCTATGGGCATGACATGAGATTGACCACTTGTGGATCCCAACCTTTAGCTCAAGGTGATGAGGGATGACAAGTGACAAGGCTAGATTACCCAGAAAAAGCTCCGTCAATGGGATAACCTTGGGGAGATTGAGGGATTTGGATAGATTGATTGGATAACAAACTTTGGAAAAGTAACAACAATTCCTTAAAGGCTTGGGTGATTTTGAATTGGGTTGCTAGCTGGCTGGGGGGATGATTTGGATGGACTTTGGATTTGGGATTGTTCTAAAGCAAAGAACTAGATAGATTCGATTGTGGCGGGGGAGCTTGGATGATTTTCTGATGAGGCAGTGACTACGCTAAGTATGCCTTAAGCTGGGAGATTTTTGCTTTTTTGAGATTTTGACCAAAGTTGGCAAACATTCATTCAAAAGCTATGAACAAACAAGAAGAAAAAATTTTGGAGCAAGCACGTCAAGCACACCAACATCCTAGGAAGCTTTCTAGAAGGATGAGATTTGGTTTAGCTAGGGAGTCCTTGATATACACAAGGTACGAGAGGCCCAAATCCGTAGATGAAACCAAAAAGATGTCACACAGTCGAGAGGAGAAGTAACCCACTTCTCCTCTTTCACTTCTTAAGGGTATAAAGTTCCTTGAGGCTTAGACCGAGTGACAAAATTTTGATCCCAAGACAGGTGTCTTTGGATTCACCTCTCGATCTTTATACTCTGCCGGAACACTAGATTTGAGGTCATCCCAAGAGGTGATGAAATCCTTGAGTAGTCCTCCTAAAACTTAAACAAGATTTTTAATCCTAATCTTTTGCACCCAAGATGGCCTCGAAAGATGACAAGAGGAGAGAAGACTTAGATGATCTTGGGCTAAAAGACAGAGTTCTTTTCTAACTAACACTTAAGTTTTTGATCTAGACTTTTTGAAAACACACGTGATTAAGATGCAAAGGTTGAATTCCAATTTGAAATGCACCAACAAAAGAGAAGTGATTGAAGAATGAATACACAAAGGAGAGTTAGGGTCAACAAGAAAGTAAACCCGTGCGCCCGGAGGCCCTCCACATCAAGTATCGATTGATTTTCTTTAAGGCATTCAAGATTGAGTGTGAGTTTGTTTTAAGCCCAAAACAAAGATGTGTGTAAAGCTCAATTTCAAGCATGTGCTTGGAGGCCATCCATGTCAAGATTTGTTCAATTTTTATGCCCAAATGAAGTGTTAGCGAGACTAATGTGCACTCAAGAAATTTTCTATCTTAGAAAAACCAATAAAAATTCAAGTGAGTGGAATTTGATTTTTGTGGAGAACTTAACACCTTCTTGTGTAGACCCATCCCCATATATGGCGCTGATATTGCAACCAACAACAAATTCACTCAAAGTGTCTTTATTTGTTTTTATAACTTAGAAAGTTTCTAAAATGTGGATTCTTTTTATGCCCCAAAAGATGAAGTGTGAGATATTGTAATGATTAATTGACCTTTTGAATTCAAGATTGGATTTGTTGTTTTAATCATGCATTTATAAAAATTTAAAAAAAAATTAATTAAAAAAAAAAAAAAACAAACAAACTTGATTTTAATCCATAGCACTCAAGAGTGATTTTAGCAACATGCATTCAAAGACAAGTGATTAAACATTCAAGTTTTTTCCTTTGAGCATTCAAGATTGAGATTTTGCGCGTTGTTTTAAAAACTTTGAAGTTCTTTTTTTTAACCTTAGATCATTCAAGATTGTTTTGGACTCAAAAGTGAAAATGACTCTTTGGACTTTGGTTTTCATTCAAGATTTTGTGTTCTAGTTTGCATGTTTTAAGCCCAAAAATGATATTCATAGATTGTTTTGATGCATGAAAAACCTAAGAAACATTCAAGATTTTGCAACAAGACATTTGTTTGGAACAAATAACAAAGCTTTTAGGACAATTTTGGAAACCATTTAGGACTCTTATTTTTCATGATATTTTTAAAAGAACTTTAAAATATTTGCAAATTAGGTTCATTTTGTCCTTGATTGATGCTTTGAGTTTGATTTAGATTTTAGTGTGCACTTAGTGTTGATTTTGAACCTTTTGAAATGGAAACTTGAAGTTCTTTTTAAATTCTAAAATATGAAGTGTTCCTAACTTTGCATGAATGCATCTAAAACCTTGATGTTGCAAGGATGCAAATGATTGGATTGGTTTAATCTCACTTGTTAAAAGATTTTTTTTTTTTTGCAAATTTTTAGTTTTTAATGGATTTAAGTATGATTTGGGGGTTCATTTTAAGCACTTAAAAAAAAGTGTGTATGATTTTGCTTCCTTAAAAAAAAAGGCCAAGATCCCTCAAGAAGAAGAAGAAGAAGTAGACGGAATAGAAGAAGAATATAGACAAGAAGAGGAAGAAGAAATCCAAGTGCTTCATCCACCTATAAGCTTGAAAAATCTGCAAACACTATGAGATAGACTATGAGTTCCTTTTTCTTCTTCATGCTCATGTGGACTTACAAAACCAATTTATACAATCCTACCAATCACAAAAACAAGAAAAATTAGCCAAAATCAGCAAATGACATACAAAATTTGACTAAAAAAGCTAATGAAGATGACCCATGAGGGGTCCCACCGGGTGTGCCAAAATGTATATGAGCAATGTTAGTATGCTAATAGAAACCAAATTTAAATAAAGCTTCTACAAACTAAATAAAATTCATAAACTTCAAGATAGACTAAGATGAGCTCTCAATTGAGAATATGAGCCATTAATGGGCTCTCTCAATGAGAAGCTCTCTTGTTGAGTGGCTTTGTCTAAATAGATAGGATGTATGCTCAAGCTTATGCTTCAAAAAGGGCTTCAAATGGAGTTGGAATTTGGGTGTGAGTGTATGGTTTTGATGTAAAATGGCTTCTTAAAATGGCATTATGACTTTACTGCATGGATTGGGTTAAAATGGCTTGGGAGAGGATTCCTTAAATAGGCAAAGGGCTTGAGGGATCAAGGGCTAGGATGCAAGGATGGGAAAAAGCTTATGGAAGGTTTAGATTGAATGAGAGGAGAGCACATGGATTGTGCTTCCTTACAACCAATCAAAGAGTGACACATGTCACAGGGTCATTGGTTAGAGTAAGAGGGGTTGAGGGGTCAACAAAAGAGGCTCAAAGCTCATAAAGACCCTCATAATGGCTTGTAAGAGCAATGAATGGGCTTGTAAGAGTCATTTATGGCTTTGTGGGATTCATAAAGTTTTATGGTTAGGATATTTGTGAGAGAGTTGAGATATTTTGACTTGGGTTGGATTAAGAAAGTCTTAAGCTTGACTTAGGAATGTGCAAATGATTAAGGCTTGGATTAGGCTTGGGTTAAGATTAGATTAGGCTTGTTAGAGATGGGCAAGTGGATGGTATTTAATGAGGGTGGGTGAAGGAGGAGATATTTGTTAACTTTGGCTTGGGTTAGTAAGTCTTGACCCATGTTTAGGGAATGTGACAAGGTTAAGAGGGGATTAGGATTTGGTTTAAAGACATCTTCTAGAAGAGTCTAGACTTTGGATGAGGATAAAGACTTTCTAGAATAGTCTAGAACTTCCTAGGATGAGGATGAAGACTTTCTAGAAGAGTCTAGAACTTCTTAGGATGGGGATAAATTAGAGTTTTAGAAAATAAATAAAGTTTTACTTATTTCAAGGGTTTGGGTTGAGGAGATAATTATTAAAACTTTTTTAATAAACATGAGGATTAATATTTAATCTTAATTAAATATTTTGAGTTGGGATTAGGGTAAGGAAATGATGGGATTAGCCTTTAATCAAAATGAAAGAAGGATTAGAAAATTTTGGAAGAGGTTAGTGGTCTTAAGGAAATTGGCCAAGTTTTGGGTTTAAAATAAATAAATAATTTATTTTGGGATTTTTGGTCAATTTATTAATTAAATAATTAATAAATAAGGAAATAATGTTTAAATAAGATTTAAACATTTTTGGGAGGGATTCCTTAATTAAATATTTTTAATTAAGATAAAGGGATTTAATGACATAAAAATTAATTAATTAATTAATTAATTAATTAATAAATGATGATGTCATCAGGGACTTTTTTCAGAAAACAAAAATATTTTATTTTCTAAAGGATTCTTAGGTGTCTAGACATGGAACATCAAGTAGGAGAGTTATTGGAACAATATAAGAGTGTTGTTGTAGGCAGGGAACCAAAATGTTTACCACCACAAAGGGAGATAATGCATTGCATAGACTTGTTGCTAGGTGCTACATTACCTAATAAGGCACCCTACAAGCTTACCCTTGAACAAAATGCAAAATTATCTAGAAAAATTGAATAATTGTTGGCCAAAGTCTTTATAAGGAAGAGTGTTAGTCCTTGCATTGTACCTATGATACTAACTCCTAAAAAGGAAGGTACACAGAGGCTATGTATGGATTCTAGAGAAATTAACAAGATAACTATCATATATAGGTTCCCCATGCCAAGAATTAAAGATCTTTTGGATTGTCTAGCAGGTGTAAGTCATGATTCAAAGATGGACTTAAAGAGTGGTTACCATCAAATTAGGATAAGAGAAAGTGATGAATGGAAAGCAACCTTCAAGACAAATGAGAGACTATATGAATGGCTTGTTATGTCATTTGGCCTATCTAATGCACCTAGCACATTTATGAGACTCATGAATGGAGTCTTAAAGAATTTTACTAACAAAATTTGTGTTGTTTATCTAGATGATTGTCCATTCTTGTTTTCAGCAAGAGTAGGTAGGAGCACCTAAAGAATTTAAAGTTAGTGTTTTTGGTAGGAGTAGGTAGGAGCACCTAAATCATTTCAAGTTAGTGTTTTCAGCAGGATTAGGTAGGAGCATCTAAAGCATTATAAGTTAGTCCTTAAAAGGTTACATAATAAGTATTAGAAGATAAATTTGGAGAAGTGTTCATTTTTGCAGGAAGATTTGGCATTCCTAGGGTTCATCATTTCCAAAAATCAGTTAAAGATGTATCCTTACAAGGTAGAAGCAATTTGGAATTGGCCTACACCTAGGACAACCACTTAGGTAAAAACAATTCATGGTCTTGCAAGTTTTTGTAGAAACTTTGTGAAGAACTTTAGCGGTGTTTGTGCCCCTATTATTGATACTATAAAAGGGGGGGAAAATGTAAATTTGTATGGAATAATGAGGTAGATAAGTCATTTGAGTATCTTAAGAGGAGAGTTGCAAAGCAACCAATCTTAGCATTATTGGATTTCCACAAGGTGTTTATAGTGGAATGTGATGCTAGTGACAAGGAAATAGGAGAAATTTTATGCCAAGAAGGGAGACGTATAGCCTTCTTTAGTGAAAAGCTAAATGAAGCTAAATAAAAGTATTCAACTTATGATTTAGAAATGTATGCTTTGGTTTAGTGCTTGAGAAAGTGTAGACATTATCTCTTGCCCAAATAATTTATTGTTTTTACTGATAATCAAGCTCTTATCTTCTTGAATAGATAGGAAAAGTTGAACTACAGGCACATGAAGTGGATGGAATTCATCCAAGTGTACATTTTCTCCATAAAACATAAGAAGGGGGCAACAAAAAAAGTTTTAGATGCCCTTAGTAGGAGGAATTTAATAGTAAAAGAAATTCAAGTGAGTAGTATTAGTATTGAAGCCATGAAGAACATGTATGCAATAGATGAGGACTTCAAGGAGGCATTTGAGGTTTGTTAAAAAATGAATGAAATGTATCATACTATTTTTTTTGAGTTTATATTACAAGATTGATTATTATTTAAAGGTAATTGGCTTTGTGTACCTAAAGGATCAGTTAGGGAGAACATTGTCAAAGAAAAATATTGTGGGAGTCTTGTAGGGCACCTTGGCATTGATAAGACTTTAGAGTAGGTTAGAAGATTTTTCTATTGGCCAAAGATGTAAGCAGATATTAGGAAGATTGCAGAATTTTTCATGATTTGTCAAAAGCCCAAAGGGAGATCATCAAATGCTAGACTATATAATCCTTTACCTACATCCACTAAGCCATGGGACTCCATCAGTATGGACTTTGTCATGGGGTTGCCTAGGACTAAAAGTGGATTTGATATCATATTTTGTTGTTGTTGACAAGTTCTCTAACATGAATCACTTTCTACCTTGTAAAGAAACTCATGATGCTTCTCACATAGCTGATATCTTCTTTAAAGAAGTTGTTAGACTCAATGGATTACCATTGAACATTGTGTCAGATAGGGATTTCAAGTTTCTTAGATATTTTTGGAGAAAATTATTTGAAGATGCTGGGCACAAAACCATCATTTTCTTTATCATACCACCCACAATAAGATGGCCAAACTGAAGTTATCAATAGGTCATAGGGTAACCTATGAGATGTCTAACCAAAGAACATGGAGTTGCTTGGGATGTTATTCCATATCCTAATTTCTCATATAATGATTCAATGAATAGAAGTACAGGTTTAACTCCATTTTGGATTGTATATGGAGGCCATCCAAGAGGAGTCTTTGAGTTGAGAGATTTGGGAGATAGTCACAAGAGGAGTACACAAGCTAAAGATTGTGTAGAGGTCATGAAGGAGATCCATGAACAAGTTAAGGATAAGTTGGACCTTTCAACAAGAAAGTACAAGAACATGCTGATAAGAGGAGAAGGGACTTATATTTTTAGGTAAGGGATCTAGTAATGATTCACCTAAGGAAGGAGAGAATGCCAAGAGAGAAGTATACTAAGTTAATGATGAAGATGAGAGGACTATTCAAAATTCTAAAGAAATATGGAAAGAATGCCTATCACATTGACTTGCCTACTAATTTAGGTATCTCTCCTATCTTTAATGTGGTAAAAATATCTATGCAATTAAGGGTCCAAAGGATAATGAGGAAGTTGAAGCAGTGCAACAACAAGAAGAATTAGATTTACTACAAGAACTACCACAAGTAAACCTATCATTGAAGCCATTTTGGATAAAAGGAAAACACAAAAGAAAAGAAGGAAAGGATATTATGAATACTTGGTCAAGTGGGAAAATAAACCAATAGAGGATGAAGTTGCATTTTAGAGAAAGACATCATCAAGCTTGGGAGCAAACTTGAAGACATTCTGACTCAAGAGACTTAAGTTTATTTTCACTTGGGAAGTATGGTGTAGAACACCAAAGCACTTGGTTTATATTTTTGTTTTCATCTTTATTTTCACCTACTTAGGCTATAACAAAAAAATCTTGGATGAGAATTCCATGGTTGTCAAAGCAAGACACCATTTTGTATACTTAAGGCACTTTATACAATTTATAAGCAAAAGTTGCTCATTAGGAAAATTTGGGTATTTTAATGTTTTGGGTCAAGAAATCCTAGGATTGGGTGGGTTTAGTTGGTTTTAGGTATGTTGGAACCTTTTTCAAGTCCTAGAAGTGGAATCATGTGAAAAATGTAAAAAATGCACTTTTTGTGCAAAGTTGCATTGTTGAAAGTTGTAAAAGTTGCTCAAAATTAGAACTTAGTGGGAAAAAAGTTATAACTATTAAAATATTTTTTGTAACCATTGAAATAGACATAGGATAGATATATACCTCATGTTTGAGGTCAGGAGGGCATTAATGTATGGATTGGAAGAAGTTGCAAAGAAGAAAATTTAGTTTTGGAGTCATTTTTATAGTTGTTTGCACATTGCATAAAATGTACAGACTATTAGACTAGATATGATGGATTTTTGAGATAGATATTTGAATCATATTTCATCTTCTTCTAGTCTCATCATTCTAGGTTTTTTCTTGTTCATGTTATTACATTTTTAGTGAAACTAGGTTTTTAGGACAACATTTTGGTGCACTTAGCAAAAATGGGCCTCTAACTACACTTTCCTTGGTTTTAATTTCATGGCCACTTGAGAAATGGTAGTTAGTAGGGTCCTTTTGAATATTCCAGGGTTCCAAAACTAGAGGATGTGTTTTGTGATTTTTCCAACAAAGCCCTAGGTCAAATGCCATGAAGGATTTGACCTCTTATAGTGTGTTGATTTCTGAATGGCAAGAATTTGGAACTTGGTGAAGGGTTGAGCATTTGGAAATAAGTTATTTTAATGTTTTTGGTCATTCTTTAGTATTGAGTTGATTTCCATGACCCCATTTCCTACTGGTTACTTTGTAAACCAAGCATAACTTGATTACTTAGGTTTGTGTTGCTTTCTGAAGGAAAGAAAATGTTGGAGTGGGGCTAAAATTTGGTACTTTGGCATTTGAAGAAAATTTGAAAAAGGTATTCAAAAACCCAATTTTTTTTGGGTCCTATTTGAAACTTTGTGAAGTTAGATATGAAAATCCATTTTAGGAGGGCTAAAAGGAGCTCACATGGCTACTAGGCCAAATTGAGGTTTGAGGCTTTGTGCAAGTATATGATTCAAACTAGTGGTGTAGTTTTTGGTAAATAAATTCCCTAAGATCATTTAACACATTAGAAACCTATGAAAAAACTTCTAGGGTGTTTTCCTAGTATTGACTTAGCTATAGGAGTTTGATGAAAAACCCATATAGTGGGCAAGATTGGTTCTTTGTCCTTGGATTCTTGATGAAGTGGGTGAGTGTGTTTCTTTGATCTAGTGGAGGATTGAAGTGTGATTAAACCTTGTAATATGGTTGAAGATTTGATAGCTAGTTGGTTGATTGCAAGAGTGGGAAGCCCATTTAAAGCTTCTTAGTTGTGCTCTCTGCATTAGAGATAGAGAGAGTAGGGGATGGGAGAGAGGGTGAGAGAGGGTGAGAGAGAAAGAGCAGGGTATGGGAGAGAGGGAGAGAGGGAGAGGAGAGAGATATAATAGGGGATAAGAGAGAGAGAGAGAGAGTAGGGGATGGGAGAGGGTGGGATAGGGAGAGAGAGAGTAGGGGGTGGGAGAGAAGGAAATAGAGAGAGAGAGTAGGGAATGGGAGAGGGTGGGATAGGGGATAGGGGGGAGAGAGAGAGAGAGAGAGAGAGAGAGAGAGAGAGAGAGAGAGAGAGAGAGAGAGAGAGAGAGTAGGGGAAGGGAGAGGGTAGGATAAGAGAGAGAGAGAGAGAGAGTAGGGGAAGGGAGAGGGTAGGATAAGAGAGAGAGAGAGTAGGAGATGGGAGAGGATGGGATAGGGAGAGATAGATTTTTCACATAGTAGGGGAGAGAGAGAATAGGGGATGTGAGAAAGGGAGAGAGAGGGAGAGAGAGTGGGGGAGAGAGAGTAGGGGATGAGAGAGAGAGAGAGAGAGAGAGTAGGGGATGGGGGAGAGAGAAACCAGTGGATGGGAGAGGATGGGATAGGGGGAGAGAGAGAGAGTAGGGGTGGGAGAGAGGGAGAGAGAGTCTATGGGATGTGAGAGTAGGGGATGGGAGAGGGTAGGATAGGGGAGAGAAAGAGAAGGGGAGTGGAGAGGGTGGGATAGGGAGAGATAGATTATTGTCCTTTTAATTTTATTATGTTATCCTTTGTCTCAAGGTGCTGGTGATTATTAAGCTATTTTTATATGGAAAGGAATCACTTCTAATGTTAAACTTGTATATAGGATCATTGATCTATTGTCAAATACCATTAGTCTCTATTATAGAATAATAAACCCATACTTTTTCAAAATGAAACACCACTTTAGGTGCATGTTATCATTGAATGGAGCTAGTGGAAGATGTTAAGGATATTCGTAGTTGTTTTAATAGCCATCTCATGGGTTGGAAATATAATCACTTCTCTGTGTGAAGAGTTGGCCAAAAATCAACAGATTACATGTTGTTGCAAAGAAAATGTAGTAAATCAAAAAATAAGAATGTGAGATAGGTTGGTGTATGATCTACATGCAATTTGGAAGATTATTTTCACTCATAGAATGTTGAAGAATCTCTTGGAAGGATGGAATAGATGATATACTAAAGTTTGTGAGATAGTTATGTTATTCAAGAAGGAAACCCTCTATAAAACAAGGGTTTGGAGGTTTATGTATCTCCTCAATAGTTAGGACTTCAAAACTCAAAATTTTGTAAGATCTTGGTAAGGTAAAACTATAAACAAGTTCATTTGTTATTGTTATTTGAAAGCTTAATGAGTTTAGAGTTAGAAGGTATGTTTTAGGCCTATTTGTCTAGACTCGGGCCTACAAGTTAGATGCTTTATTAAATAGTTGGAAGGCTATGTTTTTGGAATTTAGTCAAGATTATTATTAGGTATCTTAATCCCTCATTGGTTTTGGTAGATTTCTGGAGAGATTTTGATTTCCTACCTTAAAACCCTAATGGTAGGGCTGCAAGAAAGAGCCTCTTTAGGTTTGTTTGTGAGAATTGATGTTTTGAAGCCCACTAAGGTGTATAGCACCTTATAATGTTGAAAAAAATTAAATGGAAATGAGTTGAGTCTTTTGGAAGCTTGTTGGGCTATGATGTTGTGAAAAATCCTATTCGAATTTACAAGTGGGAAGAATACTTCTGAGAATGGGGGGGTGAATCAGAAGTACCAAAATTTTAAGCTATAAAACTTTTAATTGAAATTAATACATGCATCTAACACTTCTAATTAATATGAAAGTAAAGGCATGCATGAAAATAGACAACACAATATTTGATCACCCAGAAGCCCTCCAAAATAAGAAGGTAAAACTGGGGTGGGGATGACACCCACAACTAATCATTGCAACAATATGTAACTTGTCAAGGTTACAAAGTTTGACCATCATCAATGATCTTCTTTGTGAAAGGCCTACCCTATTAAAGGCTCTAACACCATGTTAAAAGTGACCTATCTAAAGGATTTACAAACATTCACTTGCAATGTCACCCTGTTAAAGGATTTACAATATGGTTGTCAAACCAACCTATCTTCATAGGATTTTCATTCTCCTAATACAATGGCTAGAAAGTACAGTAGAATGTGTTGACCTAATAAGTTACAATCTTCAATTGCTGATTTCAGATCCTTGTTTTGTCCAATCTGATCTAATTACTCTTTTGATTTGATATGACTCCATTCAAAGTGTTGATACTCTGTTCTTGTAACTAATTCTACAATGCTATCCTTCTTCTAAGTCTTTTCACCCCTTTCACTTCCTTCAAACTTCACTAGTAGTCTCTCCTTGCATGTAATCTCTTCTTGCATGCTCTCTCCTTCATTATTGAATTATGGGATTTTGACCTCCTTAGAAAGGTTTCATGACTTAGGGTTAGGTATGAATCTATGATTGAGATTCATCCATCTTTCCTACTCAATTCTTTCCATTTTTCTGATTGGTTGCATGTTGATTTCATAGGGAATAAAAAATATTTGATCTTATCTTTTTAATCCTGTGAGATTCTTTATATGTTAGCTCAAAAATGGTTTACATCTAAGTTTGTGAGGTCACAAACTCTTATGCTGATTCTATGTTGCTTGGCACATACTGATTACTAATGCTCGACACATATATGAATATTGTCTTGCTTGACACCTATAGTGACTCGGCACATATGTTGACTCAGCATCTATTAATCACTCGATAGTTGAAACTTGGTCAACACTATCTATTTTCTTGACATCTAAATGACTTAGCAATTGTTGAATTTTTGGCTCGATACATACTATAACTCAATATCTATATAATACTTAGCATCAACTAAGAAAATTTCTTAAGTGTGTTGACACTCAATTATCAAAATCAATCTGAGACCAATAGATCCTAGAGGGTGTAAGGTAGTGGAGGTGTTGGGTATTGTGAGAGGTAGTTGGTTTATTTTTTGAAGGGTTGGGTAGAGACATTTGGAATAGATGAGGGTGGCATAAGGAATAGGCCAATCACCCACTCTCTAGCATTAGAAGAGTCCTAAGGTATTGATGGTAATATGTTTGGTAGGCTTGAAAGAATCCTAGTGATGATAATTTGGTAATGAGAATCTAGTATAACCACCTCCTTCTTGCATCAGTATTCAAATACCTATTTTTTTTGCCAAGTTCAATGGAGGAAAACAAAGTTATTATCCAAAAACCATAAAACTGGCTACAAGGGAAATTAGACCTATTTAGAGAAATTTTGCAAAATACATGTTAGGAGAGTAAACCAATTGTGGAAACCTCATCATTAGGTGTTCTTTGAAGTTTCTAAGGTGTTAGTTTGAAGCAAAAAGTTGATTAGGATCCATTTATCAAATTTTCTCATCTTTCCCTTATTTCTTCCCAAGTATTGAATAGGGAAAGTGAACAAGTAGTTTTGTCAAGTTGGGTAGAAGTTTGTTGAGTGCTGTGACCAAGTTGGAAAGTGTCTTTGAAGACACTTAGGAAGGCAAGAAAGGTAGTTTTCCTTAAAAGTATTCTTGTTGGGAATCTAGTAGATTTTGGTATGAGCATTCTACATCATTTTGGATGCAAATTACATTAAAATGAAATACATGAAATTTAGTTAAAACATAAACAAGAAAAACAAGATATATATTATGATAACCAATAATTTCTTACATGAGCAAACATATAATAAATATATGATATATTATGATAAGCAATAATGTCATACATGAAAAAAACATATCTTATATTATGATAACCAATAATGTCATACATGAACAAACATATTTTATATATGATAACCAATAATGTTATAAGTCTAATAATATCATGCATCAAATATATGTCATACATAAAATATAAAATGTCATATATATATCAAATGTATGTTGAATATGTCCACTTACATAAAATCCAAGATATATGTCCACTCATTCCTATACATGTGTGTCTATCCCTATATCTTCTCCTTCTCACGAGGGGAAGGAAATAAATCCCTAGAGGTTTCTAGTCATTTCATGGATGGAGATGATGGGGATGATAGGGACTTCCTCACATGCTCACTCATCCTCTTTTTTAGGATCCTCTCTATCCGGAGTTGACACAAAAAAAGTAGATATGAATTAATAATTATTATACACTAAAATCAAATATATTTACACATGCAATTAATTATTTTCTTAATGCCTTCAAATAATCGTTCTATACATCCACCTCAAAGGCTCACAAATGATCGAGAGTAACAAGGCCTACAACAATTCAATCAATATAATCACTTGATCATACTTATAAATACCATTTGAAATTTCAATACTAACTATTATAAATAACAACTAAAACTATAAAACTCTTTCATACCCTTGTCAATAGCTTTCAACTAGCCATTGTAGTAGAAACTCCATGATCGATGGACTGACAAAGACGAGGATGGTCTTAGATGTCAAAAAATGAAAATCATATAATATAATTTACATGAAACATGAAACAAATGTATCTCTACGAAACTCGTAACATGCCTAGGCTCAAAGTTCCTTATGAATGTCGATGGTCCAGTAGAGAACTAATGCACATGGATAAAAAATTTTTGTTAATCCTTCATGATTACTTAATAAATATACATATTAATTTAAATTATTAAATTGATACATACCTCTTGACTCATCAACAGGACATAAAATGGGGCTAGAGAATCTATACTGGGGCCATCAACACTCTTACCTTAAATATTGAACAATGATAAGACATGATAATTAATTATTGATTCACTGTATGTATGAAATGTGATCAAATTAGTTTATTATAATTATAATTTACTTGTGTGTGAATGATAAATATGTCACTCAGGAACTCATTAATGACTAGCCAATCATCCACAGTGTCTCCAACATGACTACCACATGTGCATAAGGATCAACATGATGTGCACATGTGATTGCAACATGAGGAAGGCTCCTCCTTAGCTAATGGACTAGTGAATGAATAAGGGTCTATGCCAAAGCATTGATAGTCCCTAGAGTACTGGTCTCTACATGTTCTTTTAAAACTAAAGGAATAATCACATGCTCACCCTATGGCTTGAGAATAGGCACCCTAACTAAATTAGGGTCATGATGTGCCCCTGACCTCTCAACTGATGACTCCCCACCTCTACCCTAAGAATCTAACATATCAAAATAATTGGGAATCTCTCTAAGGAAAAATTCACAATACAATTTCTTTAAGAAATACATTGGAAGCTCATGATTATTGTAGTGATGGGCATCAAATACCATCCACCATCTATTCCAACAGTTATTTCTAATATCATCATGTATGCACCAATGGATGGGGAACCTTTTAGTTATATGTTTAACAAGGTCTTGTTCTCTAAGCTTTTTAAACAATGCACATATGCTACCTTTTGCTATTTTTCTTTTTTATTATATCTTTATAGGATAATTTGTTTGCATAATATCTTCTTTATTCTTATCCCTTAACATGCCAAATCTCAAGTGACCACTCACAAAAGCTACATGGCTCATAATGGACTCAAAAGAGGATGCCAATTGTGCTCTCATAGGATTAGTATTCCTGTAAGCTTTCAACCTACCAATGATTTCTTGTAATAATTTTTTTCTCTTTCTAATTTATTCATTATATTGTCTTAGGTGCTAGGAGGAGGTCTTTAAATTGGTGGAGGTTGCAAAAGTTCATTTTGATCTTGTGGAAGGTTTTAATTTTGATCTTTTGGATGATTTTGATTTTGATCTTGTGGAGGGTTTTCATTTTGATTTTTTTGATAAGGTTGGGGATGTGGTGGTTGATTATTCACATTTATCGACAAGAAACTAATTAAATTTTAAATAAATAAACAAGTTTTAAGAAAAACTAAAATAAATACAAAACAATGCAAAAACAAGAGTAAAAAAAAAAAAACTATGTGATCTCAATCTTGACCTCTGGCGACAAGGAGGCATTTTAAGGAGGAGAGTGAGAAAATTCTTCATCTCTTACAAATTGCAAATGTGCTATTAAGGGAAAGAAGGAAGTAACAAAAAGAAATAAGATCAAATGGAATGGGCCATGGGTTTTTAGCCCATATATAAAAAGTTTTAGGTTTTTAAAACACACACACACACACTATAGCACATATGTGCTTGGGCTTGGGATCCCTAAGCCTAAGGCTTGTGTAACCCAAGCCCAAGTTCATGTATGTTATAGTACATATGCACACTTTTATAATTTTAAAAATTTGAGTTATGTGTCATCTTTTTGGTACCACAACTTGGTGCATTCACCCATTAGAAGGATGAATTCCTTGACCAATCTAATACCTAGTTGTAACTAACATGAAAAGGATAGTATTCAGCTAATAAGATAAAGGAAGATAACTTCTTTCCAAACTTTTAAAAGAAAACTATTCATTTGTGAAAGATATAGAGTGAAGAGTATCAAAGTGAATTATCAAGAAATGGGCCTAAGTAATTTAAAACACTTGAATCTTTACTCGAAAGATAATTGAGTAGCTAAACAACTAACTAGATAGATAAGTAAATGACAAGTGGAAAATGACTCCAATCAAGTATGTAACCAAGAGGCCGAGGTTCCCTAAAACATGGATTTTATACCAAGGGACTAGGATGAACAACTGTAGACACCTTAGTTAGCTAAGAATGAGTTTGAAGTAAAGTCAACCAATCTCAACTACTGGGGAAAATAGTTTAGTAAACCAAATAATAATAGGATATCAAATAGTTCTGAACAATATTCTATAGGAAGCATAACAATACATTCGTGTAGAATGGGAGCTTGGGAGATGGAAAAAGATAGACCACATAAAAAAAATGATAGACCCTACAAAGTAGTATGATACATAAGAGGGTCATATGATATTTCTCACTAGTGTAGTATGATAGTTTGATAACAGAGACACTTTGTGGCTTATTTTTTCTGACAAGAACAAGTTTCATTAATTTTTTTGACCAAGTGATTTGAAGTTTCTATTGTAGGTGTGTTGAATTATAATTTTGATATAAAAAGCATAGATTTTTATAATTAAGAAATACTGGAAATACTCGTCTTCAAATAGTTGGACAAGGGAAAAAGAAACCTTGTCAATACAAGCACTTGTGAGATCTTGAAATTAATACCCTATAATGCTACCAATTGTGTATGTTTAATAAGATTTCCATAGGTCTTACAGTTCTAAAAACACATGAAGAAAGATAAACCTAAGGTCATGGCTCAATATTAATTAGCTTGGCCCATAACTTGATGCTCCCTGTCCTCACCCATAGTGGTTTTGCATAATAGATATTGGACTTGTCTTCTATGGGTTACCCACATATAAAGGAACACATATGGTAGAGCTTGGGGTGATCTATGTAGTCCACTAGGATTGATCCTTGTACCAAGATATTTATTATAAAAAATAGGGTAGCTTCTATCCTATGGTTCTTAGCAAGGGTTCCATTCATAACACCCCTCTTGCACCCAATATGGGATAGAAGCCTCACAAGGACAAGAGTACCTTAAGAATACCCACCTAATGATTACCTCATGGTCACAATCTCACAAGTACTCTCATCAAATAGATAAAGTATTATGTCCCCAAAATATTTGGCATTTGTTAAAGGCCTTGTGACTATAGTGGGTTAGATAGCTAGAATTTGTTTGTTTCCATTTGGGTTTTTCCTATCGGCATCTTTCCACCAATAGAATGCCATCTAAAGGAGTAAATCTCACTAAGAGATTGAAAAAAATGGATCCATACCAAGGAGGTCAATATTTCTAATTTATCGCAAGGGAAAAGATTATACTTTCCTACTCCCCAATGCTTTTCCCAAATAGACCAAGAAAAATTAGTAAGACCAATAAAGAGTGGAATATACCACACACTTGCTTGATCTAATGAAGAGTCAAGATTCCAAATTTTCCTCAAGGGTAAAGAGAATACTCTATCATAGAAAAAGGATACTTAATTATGAATTTTATTTGTCTAAGAAATAAAAGAATAACTAGTATATAAGAGCATAGGATAACAAAATGAAAACAAGACAAAAAAAAGTGCTTGGGAAGCCCTACAAACAAGTGTTAGTAGTCCTTTTTCACAATTTTCTCCTTTAGAAAGGAAAGAAAGTAAACCCCTAAAAAAATAAAAGGCTGGGACATCAAGAAAGTAAACCCCTAAAAAAATAGTGCTAGAGGTTGTTAGAAGACAAATACATCTAAAATGAAAGCTTTGAAATGCAAACAAAAATTGTAAACCCAGATTGTGCAAGAAGGTCAAATTGGGTGATACTTTACCAAGTGATAGGATATCATATAATATAGCCTACTAGAGTACAATGATATTTAAGTCCAAAATGATAGAGGATACTAATCCACTATGATAGACTATATAAGGTAGAATGATACAACATAGAGAGTGAGTATGATAGAATAATATTGGAAGAGTATCATATTATGGTAGAATGAAGTGTCATACTGTACTACAGTAAAGTGTTGTACAATATCTGTGGCTATAGAACAAAAGTGAAAAGACAATATGAAAATCCAAAAAAATGAAAAGAAAAATGGAGCTAAATTAAGGAGTCTATCCCAAAGGTGGGTGCCAAAAATGTGTTCTCAAAAAGGGAATGCACTTCTATAGACCATTAACCTTCAAACAATGTGTGGTAAAGAGAATCCTAAGAGGTGGCCTATATTTTGGTGGCTCAAATTAACCTACTTAAGTAACCCTTACAAGGTTCACAATAGAATGAAAGATTCAAAGGAGTAGAGAGAAGAGTGCCAATATCTAAGAATCACAAGAATTCAATGAAAGATATGAGACAAGCTAACAACAATGACAGAGTTACAAATTCCTAATTAGACTATGTAAAATAAGCTAGTGCATAAAGGGAGGTCTAAGATAAGAATGAATTTAAGCTAAAGTGAAAGTAAAGAAAAGTGAGTACAAATGTTCTTAAGAGCATGTGTAAACAAGATGACAACATAACAATAGAGTGTAATCCTAAGATTAGGAGAGAGAGAGGAGAGAGCCTCCTTTCAAAGAGAAATTGATGGTAGGGAATCATGGGTAAAATCTATAGTGGATAATCAATCTCATTTTGACTTTGTGCATGAGAATATACTAGAGGAAAATTCAATGGTAGTTTTTAAGAGGCAAAATGTGTGTTGAGGAGAAAGGAGATTCTACCCAAGTTTAAAAGTGTACCCTCACATGTGTAGAATTTTTTTTAAATTTTTTTTTTTTTTTAAAATGAGAAATTACTTTTCATGTGCACACATAGAAATAAGAGGGAATTTGGGGATTTTATTTAATTAAAAGGGGACATGTTTCTTTTAATTAAATAGGAACTTAGGAGAAGGTGCTCAAATACAAAGTATTTCAAATTAAATCAAGATTTGATCATACATGATAGATAAAAGAGACTCAATTTAGCATTTAGAAATTTAAAAATAAAGAAAGGGGCCTCATAGTTTATTACACCATTTTTGGGTGATTACAATATCTATCGATTCAAAAGAACATTTATAAAATATTAAAAAGAGTTATTGGTAAAGGTAATAACTATTGGATAGAAAGAATGTCTATAAACATACAAGTTACTATTGAGGAGAATTTATTGCCAAATTAGTCATATGTACACTTTTTAGTAATGTTAAGCTCCTTCATTTGGTACCTTACTTTACTCAAGCTATCAATTGAGAAAGAAACCTAAAGATCTTAGAGTAATCAGCAATAGAGACCTATCTGTAAATTTTTCTTAAGCGATTGAAAGTGAATTTGTTCTCTAGTTCACATTAATTAGTAATGGATTGGATTATCAAATTTGAGTGAAATATTTTTGAGAAAATAGAGTCTTTAGTTCAAATCCTATCGGTTGTAAGCATTGATGATGAGCCAAAGCCAAGATTAAAGTTATACTCAAGATTCAAACCATACCCCTTGAAGGTTAAAGATAATCACAAGATAGTCACATTGGATGATGTAAATGTTGGAATAAAGTTATTTGCCATTAGTGACAACACTTTTCTCACAGTATTAACCGAGTAAAGAAGAACTCAGTGTTAACCGAGTTCGGTCGGTTAACATAGAACTTAGTATTAACCGAGTTCAGTCGGTTAACTAAGAACTCAGCATTAACCGAGTTCGGTCAGTTAATTAAGAACTCAATATTAACCGAGTAAAGACAGATGCAGTGTTAACCGAGTTCGGTCGGTTAACATAGGACTCAGTGTTAACCGAGCTCAGTCAGTAAACAAAGAAGTTTGTTCTACCGAGTTTGTTTTGCTATTTGGCCGACTCAGTTAAATTTTGTCTACTTTTATTCAGCCGACCATTGCATGTAATTTTAACTTGGATGGTATATATATGTAATGTATTGTATCATTCTAAATGTATGTGAAATATGTGAAGAATGTGTGCGAAAGCATGTAAGCTGAATTTTGAAGGTTTTCAGCAAGGTCAGCATTGGAGCAGAAATGTTTTATCTATCATATCAAGGACAATCAGAGCATAGCGGATCTTATCAGCAATCAGTTGTATTCAGATCCACTGTTTCATTCTAATAGGTGAATCAGTTTTTATAAATCCTTTAACAGGGTAGACTTAACAATCTTTGTACTAAATCTCCTAACAGAGTGCATACTTATGAAGTATGTTTCAAATCCTTTAACAAGGTGGATATAACAATCCTTTATGCTCCTAACAGGGCAGATCACCAGAAGTGATCATTGTATGCCTTAATCGGCTAACTTCCTACTACAGTAAAGAAGATTTGTGGGTTTCATCCCCACCCCAGTTTTACTTTCTATTTTGGAAGGTTTCTGGGTCACCAAAATCTCTGTGCTTATGTGTTATGAATGTCTACATACTGCAGATTAGGTGATTAAATATTTTACTGGTTAATTTAAGATTTTATGTTTACTGATTCACCCCTCCCCTCTCAGTAAACTGTTATATCTTGAATATTTCCAACAATTGGTATCAGAGCTAACTTGGTTCTTAGGACAAAGCTTGACAGCTTGAGCAAAGATCAAAGTCAATGGAGATATTCAGATTGGAGAAAGTTATAGAAAATGAAAAGTTAGATCTTGAAATGGCCATGGTTCAACTTAAAGAAGCAAAGGAACATCTTTCTCAATCCCTAAAAAGAAGAAAGGATCTTGCAAAACAAATGAATGATCATCAGTATGTTGAAGTGAAGATTGAAGACCTGTTACCATCAAGCAATTCAGAAGAAGCTGACCAAGCAATCAAAGAACTTCTAGAAAAGAATGGATCTCTGCAAGAAGAGGTAAGAAAGCTTAAGAGAGAACAAGAAATACAATCAATTAGGCTATGTGAAGCTTTGGATCAAAGAAACAAAGCACAAGAAGAACTGGAAGATAGAAGTCCTGAAATCCGCAATCAAACTCATCAGTATGAAGATCTCATAGACCAACTCACCAATGCAAATGAAGAAATCAGGATTCTCAGAGCACAAAATGAAAGAATAAGGAATGATTTGAACATTGAAAAGCAAATCAATGAAAGTCTATAGAATGACTTGAGATCAGAAAGACAAATCAATGAAAGCTTGGAAAATGACTTAATCTCTGAAAGGCAAGTCAATGAAAGGATGATGAAATCTCAGGTAGACGTAAATCAATTGAATGAGCAGAATCTTCAAAAACAAACAAGCAAAGCTGGTCTTGGATACAAAGAACCTAGTGAATCCTCCAAGCAAGGTGAACAAAGGAATAAAAGATCCACTTGTAATCATTGTGGCAAGATAGGTCATACATCAAACAAATGCTGGAGCAATGGGAAAGCAAAATTCAATGGTAAGTGCTTCAACTGCAATCAGCATGGTCACAAGGCAAATGAGTGTAAAGAAAAACCAAAATTTGAAGGCAATTGTTACAAATGCAAAAAGCATGGTCACAAAGCATTCCAGTGCAAATCCAAATCATTCAATCCAGCTGAACAACTTGTCAAAGCCATATTCGGATGGGACTACAACACCTGGTGCAGATGTCACTATTGTGGAGAGTATGGACATACTGGCATGAATTGTGCCAGACATCACCTAAGGAAAAAGGACACAACTGTAAGGTGCTATACATGTACAGAACTCGGTCATATAGCCAAAAATTGCATGAATATCAAAAGAATTGAAGATGAAAAGAAAATCAAAGCAGATAACATTCGAAAGCAAATGAAGCAACAATGGATTCCAAAATCTACCGAACAAGATAAGTCAGATAGGAGTGTCACTCAAGAGGTGGGTGACTCTACCATTTCCAATTAGTATTCATATAAGAAACATTGGAACTGCATCTTCCAAGATTTATCCTATGCAGCTCCAAAGGAAGAAGATGGATCAAATTAGTATTGTAGATACACTCTGACTCCAGGACGGTTCAATACTTTACCAAGTTTGGTTGGATGTAACAAAGCTTCATTAACCGAGTAGCAGTTACCGAGTTGAGTTGGTAAGAGACTTTTCTGAGTTCGGTCGGTCACAACTAAGTTTCATTGACCATGTTGTGTCAACCGAGCAAGGTCGGTTCGTGACCTAACCGAGTAAGGTCGGTACTTCAATATTTTCTTTCGATCGCCGAGTTGATAATATCTACCGAGCTAGTGGATGACAACCTATCATTTCTTCTGCCATCGTACCAAAACATTTATGGCAAATTTGTTATCAAAAGGGGCAAAATTTGATCTAAATTTTTACTGCGAACAAAGAGCTAAGGTATTTTCTGCAATTTCAGAGCGAGCTTAAGACATTTCCGAGCGAATTTTTCAAAAGAGCGAAAGAATCAATTCAGAATTTTTCTACACCTACCAAGTAACAATGGCATCTGGAAGTGGAAGCTCTAAGACTAAGAAAGGCTCAGAAATGCTAGTTAGAGGAGAGGAATGGAAGGCGCCGAACTTCAAATTAGCACCAGCTATTGCAGAATCACTAGACCCTAATGGTGCCCAATCTCAAATTCCTTCAAAGGTACTTCTTGTCAATGATATAAGATCTCATTTTAAATTCTCTATTCAAGAACTTGGAAACCTAGAAATTGATAATGCCCTAGGTGAAATGAGCATAGATGGAAACCTAAAACCCGAACATAAGCATCTTGAAACAAAAGGGTTAACCCACATTTCGCACTTGCCAAGGAAATTTCAAGTTAAATGGGTTAGGTATGTACTTAGTCGAGTTCACAATGGCCAATTGTGGTTAGAGCAACCAGTGCTCATCACAAAGAAAATGATTAACAAAATTACTGGACTCCCCATGATGAGCAAAGCCAAGTCTACCAAAACCCTAGGTCGGGAGGAATTGCAGAAACTGACCCAAGCAGAATAGGATGGTAAGGGACTTAAGCTAAATACTGTAGCTGACGTCGAATTGAGATTTGGCATTCACGTCATTGCTCACAAAATTTATAGTTCAAGCCGTCCAAACAGTGTACCCTGTGAAGCTGTGGATCTGGCGTACAAAATAGTGAAGAAGAATTTAGAATTTGATTTATCAGAATTACTTTTATCCCAATTCAATAAGAATATGGAAAGCATTAGAACCTCCAAGAACAATCCCTGCAAATTCGGTTCGCTTTTGATTTGTTTATTCTTCTATATTCAGAAATCTTTTCCATCAAAGGGATCAGTAGTATGGAGAAAAGATATACCAATTCTTTATCAGATAAACGAGTTCATTGCAGAACTAGGTGAAAATTTTGATATTATTTTGGATAACAATTTTGAAGAATTTAAGGAAAAGATGAATCATAGGTTCCAAATTCCACCCAAACTAGTTGAAGAATACAAGGAAGACATATGCTTCATGGTAGATTGCGACAAGGTATACATTTAGGCAGCCAGGCCTCGAGTAGCATGGGTGAAACCTCTTCCCTATGAGGTAAAAATTGACGAAGCCAAGGATATCATAGAAGCACTGGTGAATGAACCAGTAGACCCAAGGCAACCAATTTTTGGAACATATGATCAAGCTAAGGCCAGATTTGAGCTCCAAATTAAAATCCCTCAGGCCATTAGCAAAGGAAAGAGAAGGATAGCCCAACTGAAGACGGAAGTTGGCTCTCTTATGATAACAGAAGGCAAAGGAGAAGACGAAGAAGAAGAAGAGGAAACCGAGTTAGACAAGGAAAAGGAGCCTCAACAAAAGAAAGGCAAGGTGATCATCACTAAACCTAAAAGGAAAGCCTCTGCAGTCTTCTCCAGGAGAACAAGACAAGGAAAGAAAGAACCTGTACTTGTTAAGCCTCCACTCACATTTGAGGATAGATTGAAGCAATTAGAAGCAGGTGCTAGCTTCACAAACTTCAAAGCATTGAAGTTTGAAACCAGAACAGAACAAGAAAAGATGCAGATTGAGGAACTCGTACTGAACAAGATGGGTAAATGGAAATACTCATCAGACCAGATAGCCTCCCAGATCTCCAAAGAACTATTGGAGAGGTTGCAAATCAGATGGGAAGCTGCAACCAAGACTGTAAAAGACATCTATGAGCAGACACTGAAGAATCTCCTGCCGAGTTTCACTAATGCTGAAGTGAAAGCATCACTGAAAGATCACGAAGGCAATATGATGATTAGATTCCACACTTGTTTGATACTTGTCAAAGACATTGAGCATGTGGTAAATGATGTAACAAACATGTGGAAAAACATCTATCATCTACACAAATCCAGTGATGATACTGTTGAAATCAAGGACATTGACAACAGTGATGATGATGAAGATGATGATGATATTGAAGATATTCTAGAGGATCTTCATTCAATCATGTTAGAAGTGGAAGAAGAGGCTAAGAAAGAGTTAGAGGAAGAAGAAGCTAAAAAAGAAATGGAGGAGAAAGAAGATGAACAAGCAAAGGTGGAAGAAGATCCAGTACAAATTGCAGCTGAAGTCATTGCATCTCTTCCACACTCTCCATCCAAAATAGTTACATCAACTATGGAAATAGCTTCTACTGGTAAGTCCTCTCAGCTCTGTATACCATCTATGCAAGTGCCAATCACTTCATTAACCGAGCTGCAGCCACCTTCATTAACCGAGTCTCCATCAGTCTTTGCAGTAAGTTCATCATGCACATCAACCTCTACTGCAGAATGTATAATAAGTGTACCTACAGATACTACAATTTTGACTTCTCTTAATCAAATTTTGGCAACTATTAGCTCTTCCACTCCATCCTGTACAGAAACATCAATTTTTGATACCATTTGCACATCTCTTAGTCTTCCTTTACATAGTCCTATTCCAGTCTTATCAACCAGCCCTGCCTCATCAACTATAGTCTCAGTTCACAAGGGTCAACATGGAGTCTTTGTTGGAAAAGCAAAAAGATACATGTTTTCCAGCAAGACACTGGATGAGGAAATTGATTTGGATAAGGACATTATCCTTCCTAAAATAGATCTTGATACAGCATCAGTTGATGAAATGAGAATGCTCAGTCAGCTATTAGAGCAGAAGGCTAGGCAGAAACAGCTACGGCATGAAAGAGATCTGGAATATAGCATCATTGAGAGTGCTAAAAATATTATAACAGATGCTATAGGTGTTGAAGTAGATTCTACTCAACACATTTTGATTCAGTTGGAAGAGGCTGTAAACAAATTCAATGAGGATACCTCCGGCCAAGAAAAGTTGATTGAAAAGGTAGAGAAGAAATTTGACAATAAGGTGCTTGAGCACATTGCTCAGCATATTGCATTAAATCAGGTAAAATTGTCTACAATTTTGAATAATTTTGAGAATTCTTTTAATAATGTAACTTCACTTTTTGAAAAACTCTGTGATGTTACTAAGTATACCAAGGATATAAAAGAAAAATTGAATAAAATTGATGAGGATATAAAGGTCAGTGCCCAAGTGCTGCAATCTGACCTCAGTACAATTTCATCCCATCATCATAAAATAAGATTTTTGTCGGAGAAACAGGTAGAATTGCTGAGAGAGGAAGCAAGAATCAGGTCTACTCTCATAGATATCCAGAATATGATTCTTCCTGTCATGACTTCAATGCAAAAGCATATTGCTCATTCCAGAACATTGATTCATGACAACAATTTCTCAGTTGCAGATCATATGATTGAACTTTCTGCAAAAATTCAAATTGCACTCTCCTCCAGCAAAATTTTGCAAGAAAATTGGGATAAGACTTTGGCTCTTATTCTCAAGGTACATTCAGAATTTCTCTCTCATTTTGAAATCTCAGTGTAAATATATGTTATTTGGCATTATTGTCAAAAAGGGGGAGATAGAACTTCAGAACTTCAGAGCTATCCGTGCAAAGATATATGTATTGATCTGTAAATACTGTGCATATTGTATGGGGGAGACATACATCTAATAAGATCTACAATTTTGGAAACTTTTTGAAATGTATGTCAATTTCTGTACATAAACTTTGATACATAATTGTTTTTGTCACTAATGCCAAAGGGGGAGATTGTTGGCATAAAGTTATTTGCCATTAGTGACAACACTTTTCTCACAGTATTAACCGAGTAAAGAAGAACTCAGTGTTAACCGAGTTCGGTTGGTTAACATAGAACTTAGTATTAACCGAGTTCAGTCGGTTAACTAAGAACTCAGCATTAACCGAGTTCGGTCGGTTAATTAAGAACTCAATATTAACCGAGTAAAGACGGATGTAGTGTTAACCGAGTTCGGTCGGTTAACATAGGACTCAGTGTTAACCGAGCTCAGTCGATAAACAAAGAAGTTTGTTCTACCGAGTTTGTTTTGCTATTTGGCCGACTCAGTTAAATTTTGTCTACTTTTATTCAGCTGACCATTGCATGTAATTTTAACTTGGATGGTATATATATGTAATGTATTGTATCATTCTAAATGTATGTGAAATATGTGAAGAATGTGTGCGAAAGCATGTAAGCTGAATTTTGAAGGTTTTCAGCAAGGTCAGCATTGGAGCAGAAATGTTTTATCTGTCATATCAAGGACAATCAGAGCATAGTGGATCTTATCAGCAATCAGTTGTATTCAGATCCACTGTTTCATTCTAATAGGTGAATCAGTTTTTATAAATCCTTTAACAGGGTAGACTTAACAGTCTTTGTACTAAATCTCCTAACAGAGTGCATACTTATGAAGTATGTTTCAAATCCTTTAACAAGGTGGATATAACAATCCTTTATGCTCCTAACAGGGAAGATCACCAGAAGTGATCATTGTATGCCTTAACCGGCTAACTTCCTACTGCAGTAAAGAAGATTTGTGGGTTTCATCCCCACCCCAGTTTTACTTTCTATTTTGGAAGGTTTCTGGGTCACCAAAATCTCTGTGCTTATGTGTTATGAATGTCTACATACTGCAGATTAGGTGATTAAATATTTTACTGGTTAATTTAAGATTTTATGTTTACTGATTCACCCCTCCCCTCTCAGTAAACTGTTATATCTTGAATATTTCCAACAGTAAATGTATAGAAGATGTACAATGAAGAATTATTTAAACATGGAATGCTAAAGAATCATTTCAAGAATTTTGAAGCACAAGGTTGGACACATATGGTTTTCATGCCCAAAGTCCTTAAGGAGGAATGTATTAGATATGCTTTGAGTCATGTGCATGATAGGATTCTATAAATAGATGAATAGAAGCTAGTAAAAATAATGAAGTATCTTATTCAAAATATTATTGGGTTATTTACACAAGGGAAAGATCAACACATGAGTCAACTCTAAGGTAACCCAACAATCTCTCCGGACTCCTACCCCTAGTAACTCTATAAAACACCAATAAAATTTTGTAAATAAAAGGTAACTAACTATGCTTCCCAAATGTCTCTCTAGTAAGGTAATTTTCTTCTCCCTATCCCATCCTAGCCTTAACAATCTCTTGAAGCATGGGTGAGAAAAATGTATTTTTAATTCAATTTAAAATTGAAAACCCATGAATATTTTGTTATCACTTGTATTAAGTAGCCTAAAAGAGTTTCCATGGTTGTCCACATCGTGGGTCAACCATTACTGCAAGAAATTTCCCCTGTACACATCTAGATTACCTACCCTAGGTTTAATTAAGTAAAAGAGAAAATAAAGTCAAACTTTATACAAATTTCATAAATCAACAATCATCATAATCATAGTCCAAATTCTCACATCATATACAAGTATTCAAATTATCTATCTCTTTATAGACATAATAAATATTCATCTATCCCATAATGTACATCTGAGGTTAAATAATATTTCATAAATACAGAAAATGAAATAAACACTAACCGTTGTCCTCATACATGGAGTATCAAAGTACCATAGAGATAAATAATCATAACATGGGATAGTTGTAATAATACACAAAACATAACCAAGTAAATCATATAGATCACATTAATGGTTGTGACCTTTTAATGGTTACAAGAACTAAAGATCAATGCACAATTATGTAAATGAAAAATACTTAGAGATAATATAGAATAACCAACAATCCAATTGAGACTCTAAAGGATGGTTATAATAAATTATACAAAAAAAACTTGACAAGCCTTTGGATTACATTCTTAGCAAATTTAGTTATAACTTCAAACACCCAACACAAGGAATGAAATGCCACACATAAGTGTTATAAATGTTTTGCTGTTTAAACAAAGTCAAATCCCTTATAAAAGTCTAAACTCTTTATCAAAAAATTCCATAACATATACACATTCAAATCCAAAACATTGGATAAAGTTACTACTCTACCCTAATTCAATTTCTCTATTTATGACTAAGTTCATAAACTTAGTTTATCTAAATTGAATGTTGAGTTAATTCTCATTTTAAAATTAAATTTGATAGAGACTCAATCTAAATATCAACATGATTTAAATTCTTCTTTAAAATTAAAGCCAAATTAAATAGTATTAATATTCAAGCTAATATTCTTAATTAAATTTGATTTCCAATAAAAAAATTTAAGATCAATTATTGGATGAAGAAGTCAAATTAACTAATAAAGTAAATAAATATATTTCTTATAATGTGTACAATTATATTTTCCAAAGAAAGGAAAATATACTTAAAATACTTTTAGGAAATAATTGGTTTATATATATATATATATATATATATATATATATATATATATATATATATATATATATATATATATATATATATATATATATATATATAGATATAGATAGATAGATAAAGGAAAAACTTTATATTTATATTAATAATAACTGGTTCAAAAATGGCTCTTGGAGAAAAGAACTAGAAATGAAAATCTCTGGTCATTGCTTGATATAAAAAGGATGTAGAAGAAGATTGCATCTAGAGAGAGTAGTTATCAACACTAATGAATCTTGTCATTGTGAATCCCAAATATAGAATATTGTGATTAAAAAGAGCCCAAAACTCACATGAATACAATTCATGCTTTGGTGTTAGGGAAAACACCAAGAGCCAAGCCAAAAACTATCATAAAAGTCTCCATCATTGATCTTCATTGAAAACTCCAATTTAGACCGTGATATTAGAAAAAAGTCATCTAATGCAAGTGCAACCTAGGGCCTTGAACTACATACAATATCTTAAAAGAACAAGTGAGATCATAAAATTAAAACATGTGAAATTGCAAAGAAGCCATAATTTACTATAAAATAATATTTGAGAACAACTCAACAAGATTCTAAACATATTATATTGTCATAATATTAACCAAGTTGGGGAAATTAAGGAGATTAAGGGGGAAATTAAAGAGTTAATATAAACCCCATCAGTACCCAAATAAGCCAGCCAATTAGCTAATAGATTGCCTTCTCTGTAAGTATGCATGATGTAACAGTCAAAGATTGAATCAAGAAGAGACCATACTTTATGCAATATATACTATATAGACCAATTATGCACATGATTTTTAATAAAAAAATTAATAATAATGATTGAATCCCCTTTAACATGTAACTTAGATATAGATGGTGATTTCACAAGTTCCAAACCAAAAAGAAAGGTCAAAATCTCAACATTTTTATTAGTGCTTGGACGGAGAGGAGATGATTTTGTTGCACTCATATGACCTTTAAAGTCTCTAATGACTATGCCATAGTTGAAGTTACTTGGATTTCCTCTACAGGTCCAATGAAAATTGAGTTTATAATAGCCCTCAATTGGGGTAATCCACTTTCTTTGTGCTGAGATAAGAAGATTCTTAGATGGACACAATGGAGTAGGAAGATAAGGAAAAAGTAAACCTTCCACTAATAAATAAAATAGCCATCTCAAGGAGAATTTTTTTTTTACCGCTATATTTACTTATAGTAGCATTAACAAGCTCAACAACTGATCTCTGTAATCCTTCTAAAAATCAAGGGATTGGAGATGATGTCTATCTAAAAATTCTCTTTTTTATCTCCCACCAAATGGCCCATACTATAGATGCAAGGATGTACTTCCAAAGACATAAAAAATTTGATTCAATATGTAAGACTAGCCATGCCTAGAATAAATCCCATAGAGAATTAGGTAATGGCATATAGAAATTAAGCTTATGAAGAAAAAAACTCCAAAAATATTGGAAGAAAGGGAAATTTAGGAGGAGGTGATCTATTATTTCCACAACTTCCAGATAGATCACATAATTAAAGGGATGAAAAATGTTCAATCTATGAAGTTGACCACTAGTTAAAATTTGGTTCTTTAATGCAAGCCATGCAAAGCATCATACTTTTGGCAGAATTAACTATTCCAACATAATTTAAAAGCATGATATGTGTTCTGAAGATATTGATTGTGTTGGAAAGCTAAGTATCCTTATTTAATAGAGTACCATCTTTAGCTAGAACCCAAAAGAGGCAATTTGGTTGATTAGACATAAAAATATTCCTTTTAGCTAATACTTGTTGGAAATATAAGTAGCCTGATTGTGGGATATAGGAAGAATTGAGAGGTCTTCCAAAATTATTAGGCCTTTGAATCTATTTATAGCCGAGACATAATTAGAAAAAGATGCCCCCCAAGCTTGAACCATTATATTTGAGAAATCCTTTAAGGAATCGATAGTAGAAAGAGGGAGGGAACCCATTCCATGAATTAAATAAAAAATTGACACTATCCCCATTGCTCACTTCCTAAGATATGAATTAAGTAATAACTTCTTGAGAAGCCATCATGAAATTGCAAATGATAGAACCCTTTGGCAGATCTAGGACTATAAAAGCCCTGGAAGGTTCCAAGTTATCTAAATATTTCTCTTGTAAAAGATGACATCATTTAGCAGAGGATTTTTCATACATTTTCCAAACTATCTTAGCACCAAAATCCATATTCCTATTAGTAATACTAGGAAGTCTGACACCTCCTATTCTCAAAGAGATTAACATGGCATGAATAAAATTTAGAGGTATTTTCTTTCGTCCATTCATATTTTCTAACCAAAGAAAGGTATAGATTAACGTTTCAATTTGAGAGATGATACCTTTGGGGGCTTATAAAATAGAGAAATAATAATTAGGAATGATAGATAGAACAATTTTAATAAGAAAAATTCTACTCGAGAGTGACAACCAACAAACCTTCCAAGCACTAATTCTACTTTTGATATGATCAACCATAGATTTCCAATAAGAGGGTTTGTTTGTTCTCACAAAAAATGAAATGCCAAGATAAGTAGAAGGAAAATGATCAAGAGGAAAACCAAGCAAATTGATTATTCTTTGATTAACCGACTGTGATGTACTAAAAACATGAATTTTAGATTTAGTTTCATTGATACATTGTCCCAAAAATTGTGTATATAGATCAATACCTTTTTTCATTCTTTGTGATTCTTGATATGTAGATGACCCAAAGAGTAAAGTATCATAAATAAATAAAAATAGTTATGGTCAAGGATATACCCACAATGTTTATACCTCTCCACAATCCCTTTTGATTAAAAGACGTTAAGTCTACTAAAGGCCTCCACCATAATGATAAACAAGAATGGAGAAAGAGGTTCATCTTGTTGAACTCCTTGGGAAGAGGAAAAAAACTATTGGTGCTCCATTAACAAGAATAGAAAAATGTGCACCTAAAATGCAAGCTTTAACCTATTTACACCACCTAGAGGAGAGACCAAACTAATGAAGGACTAGAAGAAGAAAAGACCCATTTAGTTAATCATATGTCTTCATCATCTCTAGTTTGGAAACAAAGGCTACAATATTATGTTCTTTGATGGTATGAAGGGTCTCATGGGATATTATGGCTCCCTCATTTGTTTCTTGACTAAGAACAAGACCACCTTATCTTGTTGATACAATTTTTGGTATAATAGACTTAACTCACAAATAAATAGCCTTTTTGATAATCTTATAGATGATATTACAAAAAGAAATAGGGTATAAATAAATAAAATAATAGGGATCATTGACCTTTGGGATGAGAGAAATATTTGTGGTAATAAAGTTCTTCAAAATGGGAATATTTTTCCTTGATTTTTCAAGAACCTCTAGCAAATCAAAACAAATGACATCTCAACATTTCTAAAAAAATTATGTGGTGAACCCATTAGGGCCTAGTACCTTATCAAAAGGCATAGAAAAAACCACAACACATATGTCAAAAAGAGTAAATGGGTTAATTGCAACTAAATTGTCTTGTAGTCTACTTAACAAGGGAATAGAATCCAACAATCTCAACCACAAGGTGAGAAGGCAGGGGGGATCATGAGGTGGAGGGGAAAGTAGATTAGAGAAGAACCTTACACTCTCATTTTGGATACCATTAGCATCAGGTATCAGATTTCCTAGATGTTCATGAATTGTAAAATTTTTGTTGTTAAGCTTCTTTTGTTTGGTAGATGCATGAAAAAACTTAGTATTCTGATCCCCTTGTTGAAGCCATAATTCTTTGGAATTTTGTCTCCAATACTCTTATTCTCCCTTCCATATTTTAAACCACTCATCTTGCATTATTTTCATTAAATGCATATCGAAATTTAAACCATGGAGTAAAATATGTTGATTAATCTCAACTAGTTTTTCTTCTACTACCTTTTTCTCCTCAAAAATATTTTTGAAAACACTTTTATTCCAGATCTTTATAAACCCATTGCATACTACATTTTCTTGTGAAACTAAAAAAAATTTGTTCCTAGCTCTAGTGGATCATCCTTCCACCATTGTTTTAAAATAACATCAAAATGGAAATGACAATACCATATACTTTCAAAATTAAAAGATGGAATTGAAAGACTAGTAAAAGTAGAATTTGATGGAAGAATAGACAATTGAATAAGAAAATAATTAGATTCAAAATATGGTAATATATCCAGTTGGAATTTATAGTTTTCCAATTTCTAACATTTTGAACACAAAAAATTATCTAATCTAACTACAATCTAGTGGAACTCAACTCTTCTATTAGTCTAAATGAAAGATCAATCTTGTCGGGGAACATCAAACAGAGCATTATTGTCAAAAAAGTCATTAAAGTCCTAGGCATCACTAGGAGGGGGAATAATACCTCCATTCTTATCCTTGGGATGAAGAATAGAATTAAAGTCATCGACAATAATAAATTTGGCAACCATTGATTGCTAGATAAAACCTATAAGAGTAAGCCATGGACTTTTTATATTTAACATAGGGGTAGGGCCATAAAAATTAATCAATTAGAATGAAAATCCATAATGTTGAATGGATAAAATTTTCCAATTAGTCCCTTGATGAAAATATTGAGCTTTGATAGTCTTAGGATTCCATAATACAAAAAGGCCTCTAGAAGCACCCAAGTTAGGAACATGTGAGGAATTTCATATTGACCAACATCCAATAGATTTTTGAAAGTTATTTGTTGATAGCTTAGTCTCCTGAAGCAATAATAGATCTCATTATCAAGGCATTAATTGATCCTATTAAATTTTTTAATGCCCCCTCACATTTTGTGAGAGGATCTTCATAATTGACAATGAGCACTCTTGGTAGTCCTTTTCAATCATTTAGACATAGCAAAATTACCATCCAAAGTTAATTGAATCCTTACATCAAATTCTTCTCTATATTTTGTAGCTTTTGATGGCCTACCCCTAGGATTTGAGTATTTCTTACTCATAGAATATGGGAGGTAGGTTTGTAGCATAGACAATTTGTGGTAGAAATCAAAACTATCATTAGTAAGAGGGGGATTAGCAAAGTGTGACCTAGTTTGACCAGATCTATCTATTTGAGTAGGAGACATTTTGACTACCAAGCCAACATCTAGAACATTATTAAATCCCTCCATCCTAGGTGAAGGGGGGTCAAAATTTAAATTTTCATTATTCTCAGGTAAGTCACGGGGCATGCAATCTTCATCAAAGAATTAGGATGGAATTGGTACACTGCACTCTTCTACTAAAATTTTGGCATATTTAATAGACATGAAATGTCCATGGGAAACTGATGTAGCTTCTAATATAGACAAAAAAGAAACAGGTTGATCATTAACAAAAAGTTCATTGATGAAAAAATCCATCTGAGAGTGATGAATAATATCTTTTTCATTGGCAGTCAGATATGTAATTGCAAGCTTAGAAGATATTGATGATGCAAAAAGAGACTGATCTAGACTTGTATGCTTATCTCAATGAGTATTCTATTTAGAGAGAATATGGGTTAATAAAAAACATAAAATTATTAACAAAATTAGAGGAAAAAGGTCCTAAATTGGGAAAATTCACAAAGAAAAAACTTTCCCTGAAAGAGAACATTGATGAGGAGTGTACAAATCAAACCCAGAGTTATTAGGGCCAAAATAGTCTTTGTGGATTGATATTTTTTATTATTTAAATAAACCTTAGGAAAATGAAAAATAATTGGAATTGAAAATTAGAAATGATATGAGTCACTTTTCATTTTATCTTGAGATACACAAGCATAACTACAGGTGAAAGGAATGAACTGTGTCCTAAAAGTGCATTTCAAGGGGTTAGAGTTATGGTTACTACAAACTATCAGATCAGAGCAACTAAGATCTCAACATTGATTGGTAAAATGTCCCAAATAACCTACCTTCTTAATCATAGCCTATGATTGTTTGGTTCTAGTGTCCATATTTAAATTAAACAATTTAAGGAAGAAGGTAATAGAAAGAGATGGATCATTAGTAGGCACTAAGTCATGTCAAATGTATACCTCAATTTTATTTTCTATTAATTCAATAATTTTTAGATCTTTATATTTAATTGGTAAAGCAAAAAGTTTAATCAAAATGGCATAAAATGATAAGTTTTATGAATAGGTTTAGAGTTTGGAGACCAAACCCTTACATATATTCCCAACCCTCTACATAACCAACTCTTAATTACAAGAACATTATCCTAAGAAAATTTAGATTGAAATATAGTAATAAAAAATAGAGACTCATGATCAATGTAGAATAATTTAGTAACACCATACCAATATCACTTCACCCAAGTAAGACGATCTACAATAAAAAAGAAGGACCAAATCTTCCTGATGATTGCAGAGTTGAGCTTATAAGAGACCTATGGTTCAAGAGTTCCATCTTTAATCACAAGATGTAGTGAATCATCATATTTGGATGCAGCATTTGAAATGTCCAAATTTCTATCGGGACAAGTTAATCTCATTAAAGTTCTAGACCCCAATTTTTCCCTCCAAATTTTGGCATGCTAATTTTCTATAGATTTATTTTTATCTCCAAGAGAAATATTATCTAGGTAAGATAGAGATGTTGGTATGGTAATGGAGACATTATTTTTTCATGACACATAAGAAGGCAGTTGGTAATTAAAATGTTCAATCTACTCATGAATCATAGAAAGAATGGGTGTAGGTTGGATTGGCCCATGACAAGTATTGAAGATGGGCTAGATCTGGGGTTTGGAATCCTTGAGACCATGTTTTTTCTTCACTCCACCATGTCCATTACAACCAAAGCCATATGATCTATTGAAATCCCTTACACCTATAATTCCACCATGATAACAAAGATATGCATCCCTTCTATCTCCATTCTCAAAATGAGATCCAAAATTCCAACTAAAATCTAGATGAAACCATTGCATATTTCAACCTTTCTAAGGATTATGAGCTTGCTTCAAAAACTTTCCATACACATCAAGAGCCTTAGTCCTTCTTGTTAGAATATATAGTCCACCAATATAACTTGGGGGGGGGATGATATGAGCAATATAATAAAAAACTATAATAAGACACTCATGCATAATTAACACCAAATGTATTAACTAGGGAAACCCTTGATCAGAGGGAAAACCCAAGTGGGGATGGTACCCACAAGATGATGTACTAATATAAATATTCCTTGTTAGAAGATGGACCCTGTTAGCAGTCTATAACAACATTTAGTACATATCAGTCCCTGTTAGGAGACTTTTAATCCCTGTTGATAGTTGTGGAATATAGTTGAACCCACTTTCCCAATAGCTTTAGGTGCAAGACCAACTATCCCATTGTCTAAATGGTCTCTATATTATTCCTTGTAGAATAATAGAAATGAATAGTACTACTCTTTCCTCTATCCTATCAATCTGACTTCTCCTTTTGATCTTGTAACCAAATCACACAATTCATATCCAATAATCCCTTGGATCACTTAGCTGCATTCAATAAACACTTTGCTCCTTTTCACACTTTCTTAATTACTTCACATACAACTTGTATTAAAAATAAGGAAAATATATTTCCTTTATATAGCATCTTCAAAATAATTCCTTAAGTTGGCCTTGAGGCTTTCCTAATTAATTATAATAAGATAATTAATTAATTTAGAATTACAATAGCATTGTCAGCTCAAAGTCTATACGGCTTCTCACATGTGCAACACTAGGGCTTGTGCATCTTTTGATGTCATCATTTGACTATCATAAGTCACTAGCTAACCACACATCAACACATCATGTCTATGCTAGAAGATAAAATGCAAATATCAGTAACCAATTCTTAGGGGATTTGTCTCTATACTACTCTTTGTAAATTAGGTACAACTTCTACATGTATTCAACTATTTGCTACACATTTAACCATGTCATCAAGACATGGTGAAGAACATGTTGATGAACATCCATCACTAGACAATCAAACTATTGTTCATACAACTAAGATCTCTCTATATTACTCTGCCAGTCTTCACAGACTTATTGCTATATTGACATCAATGACAACATAGATGAAAAACATCTAAGTTCAAAGAACAGTAAATAGTACTTGGTTGCTTCTGTTACTCTCATCTTTTCAAATCCTCTTCATCAATCAAATCTAAAATCCACTAGAACACTACTCTATTCTATATCTTCATGTTGCTTATCACATATCTCCCCCATAGAGGCATTCTTCCTTCTTTTTCACTTTTCTCCTCATACATTCTTAGGAGTTGTTATTCATGTATACTTCTCCCCCATTGACATTGATGAAAAAGGCCTCATTAGGTCAATCTACTACTCCAAATTACAACTAGCTCAAGTGTCCAAAGAAACTATTCAATACCAAATACCAAGAGTCCTTAATGACTCAACTCATCACAAATACTCCCCCATACAAGAAGCATCACCATTTAGTCTAGTCTAACAATAGTGCTCTGTGCCACTAGACTGATGCACTCTCTACATCATCTACTCAGAAGTAGGTAAGGACATCACCCCAAGCATACCTCTCAAGTACTCAAATGTCTTCTTAAAGATATGTGCAATGTAATCTTTAATGCTCACATACTCCAATCTAATCTCTTTTTTCTGTTGTCTTCTCTCTCAAGACATGATAGTTAATAGATATATGCTTAGTCTTAAAATTCAATACACGGTTCTTATACATACTTACAGTACATGTGTTATCACAATATATGATAAAAGTCTCTGTAAACTCAATCCTAATATCCTTTAATATCTTATTCATCCACATACCTTTATAATAGCAATTTTTTTTTGCTACATACTTTGCGTCTCTTGTACTCTATGAAATGCAATCTTATTTCTTGCTTAGCCATGAAACCAATCTTCCTCCAAGAAAAATGCTCCACCATTGGTTCTCTTTCTGTCATTCATACTACCTACCTAATCTACATTAGTAAAAACACATAGTATGAAGTCACTTGATCTATCATACAAAATTCAATAGTTAGATGCTCCTTTCAGATATATGAATATCCTCTTTATTGCTGCATAATGATACTCTTTAGGATCAAATTGAAATCTAGCTACAAACACAATTGTATTTACTATATTTGGTCTTGTGTGAGTCAGATATTGCAAACCTCCAATCATGGATCTTTATTTCTTCTGCTCAACTATAGGTGTCTCATCCTTGCTAGATAACTTGTGACCTATTACCATAGGTGTACCAATAGGCTTACAATTTTCATATCCAAATCTCTTCTACAAATCTTTCAACTATTTAGCATGTGAAATGAAAATACCACCATTGTTTTGTACAATCTGCAATCCTTGGAAAAACTTCATTTCTCCTATCATACTCATCCCAAACTCATTCTTCATCTCCTCAAAAAACTTATCACTTGCTTTATCATGAACTCCAAATATTATGTCATCAAAAAATATTATTATTATCAAAAAACCATTTTCAATTTCTCTCAAATGCAAGTTACTATCTATTGTACCTTTAACAAATCCAAGCTTTGTCAAATATTTATCCAACCTTCCATACTAGGTTATAGGTGCTTGCTTCAAACCATATAGAGCTTTCTTTAGTTTGCATACCATATCTTTGTCTTCTATCAGAGGGAAACCTTTAGGCTGGTCAATGTATACCTCTTCTTCAAGTTCTCCATTTGGGAAAGTTGATTTAACATCCATGTGATTTATGTTTCTACTCCCAATGATCTATATTAAAGGGTGATTATTTGATATACTTTTGCTAGAATTTTTCAACTCAATTATTTCTTCTTCTCTAGGCTTAGATCTATGTCCTTTAATCTAATTCCCATTTTACAAATCATTTTAGTCACAATGATAGCTTCCACATTTTCATAGTTATCCTTTGGATCAACAATAGTTACCAAAGCTAGATCTCTTCTACTACTTCCTCTTTCTTAACCAATTTAGGCTCATTAACTTTATCATCAAAGTCATTCAAGAATATTTCCATAATTACTTTAAATACTTCATCTTCATCAAATAGTGAACTCTTTCTAGATTTTCATACTCTCTTAGGATATCTAGATGAAAAATGACCAAACTCTTTACATGTCCAAAAAACAAATCTTTTAATACCTTCTTTCTTTCTTTTCATATACAGATCAATACCTTCCTTTATCTTCATGTCTCCTTCAGATCAAGATCAGTCTTTGCTAGTGATTCTACTCTTTTGTATGCAAAAAAAGGATTCCATATCTAGAAATTCAATGCTCACTTTTGCACACAATTCTAATATCTAATTAAGAAGCTCCATTTTTTGGGTGTCAAAATTTCCCCCATCTGACTTAGAACTATCTTTTCTGAAAATAGTTGCCATTGATCTCCCAAATTTGTTAAACTTATCCTTCAAGTAACTAAGGCTCTAATACCAATTTTTAGAATATATAGTCCACCAATATAATGTGAAGGGTGGGGGGTGGGGGGGGTGGTTGAATAAATTATACAACTAATATCATAATTATCAACCTTAATAATCTTTAACCATATGAGAAATATAATAAAAAATCATAAGAAGATACTTCCTATGCAATTAGCATGCAACCAATAAGAAAAATGGAGAAGGCATGCAACCAATGAGAGAAGTGCAAGAAATGAGTGGGAATTAAAGATTCAATATGGATTGTAGATCCATACCTAACCCTAAGTCTACAAAGTCTTTATAAGAAGGCTTAGACCCCATGATTTTATATTGCTGAATAGAAGTTAAGGAAGTTTCTAAGCAGATAGCAAACTTATAGAATAGGGAAAATAGCAAGGGCATCGAAGACTTAGTGAATTGAGCAGCAATTACATATCTAGTTGATCAGAATAGAACAAGGGTCAAGCAAGGATCACATTAGAATGAGCAGATGAAGTGCCAAAAACTAGCAATTAAAGATTGTAAACAATCAAGTCAAAGAATTCTAATACTCTCTAGCAATTGTATTAGATAGTGAAAACCCTATGATGATAGGTTAGCTTAACAACTATTTTGTAGATCCTTTGAAAAGGTGACTAAATCCTTTAACAGGGTGACACTTCATGTAAAGTGTTTTAAATCCTTTAACTAGGTCACTATTGTCACAGTGTAAAGCCTTTAACAAGGTAGGCCTTTCATAGGGCAGACCATCAGAAGTGGTCAAAAAATTATTGCTGTAGAGATTTTGTGGGTATCATCCCCACCCTAGTTTTACCTTCTCATTCTTGGAGGGTTTTTGGGTTACCAAATTCTGGTGTCATGTGTTGATGCATGTGTTTACTTTATGTTTATTTAATATGTTTACATGCATGCAATTTACTTTAAGTTATTTATTTTAAAGGATTTGAAAAGGTTAAAGTGTGTTACTTCTAATTCACACCCCCCCCCCCCCCCCCCCCACACACACACCTCAGAAGTACTCTTCCCATTTGAATATTCCAACAATTGTTATCAGAGAAAGGTTCTCACAAGGAGAAGCATAATAGCTTAGAGAAAAGATCTAAAAATGGAAGTCTTCAAACTTGGGAAGATTATAGACAATTAGGTGATTGATGTGCACCTTGCTCTACACAAATTGGAGGAAGCCAGAGAAGAATTGAGAAAGTCCTTGAAAAGAAGAAAGGATATAGCCATAGCTGAAAATGACATACACTATAATGATATTGACACCACACAAGTGTTTTCCAATGGAGATTCCAAGGATTTTGATGTAGCAATAGTAGAATTGATGGAGAAGAAAAAAGATAAAGTAGAAGAAATTAGAATACTCAAGCTTGAACAAGAATCACAAGCCATGATGCTTTGTGAAGTAATTGAACAGAAGAAGAAAGCCATTGAATAAAAGTCCATGATAGAAGATGATAAGAGAAATCTTACCAATAGACTGGAGAAGAAGATAATTGAGTTTGAAAGAATCTCAAACATGCAGCTTGACACATTAAGTCAAATGATGAATGCTCATCCTGAGCTAAACATGAAGGACATTGAGATCTCTACATTGAAGTTACAAAATGATCAATTGCAAAATGAACTAAAAAGAGAGAAGGAGATAGCAGAAAGCTTCAAAAAAGCCAATAAGGCTATCAAGTACTTTGAGCAGTTACTAAAATCAACAAGGGCCAGTAATGATACTTTAGGAATTTGTTACACCAGCACTAAACAAGGATAATCATCCAAGACTACAGGAGAAATGAGTAACAAAGGTAAGATCACTAAACTTACTTGTCATTTCTATGGTAAAAAGGGACATACCTCTAATGTATGCAGGAGCAAGGATGGCCATTAGAATGATAAGCCTAAGAATTCAAGCTACTATCTAAAGTGCAAAAAGCAAGGACAACGCACAAGAATGTAGGACTAGGACTATTAGAACACCAAGATTTGAGGGGCACTCCTAAACTGCAACAAATATGGACATAGAGCTTTTGAGTGTAGATCAAAGCCTATGTAGACTCCTAATCAGCCTACAAGGAGAAATAACCATGGTCATCACTACAACTGGGATTACAATACTAGGCAAAGGTGTCACTACTATCAGGAATATGGACACATTCCTAAAAATTGTATAAGGACACATTTTAGAGGGAACTATAGCAGGTGGTTGAGTCAAACCACGTGTTTTAGTTGCTTGAAGATGAATCTTATTAGATTTCCACAATCCAATAGACATATTATTATTTGCTTCGTGATTTGATTGTGTTTGTTTTTTTTTTAGCATCAACATTTTAGATTGCACTCTGTGATCCATCATCAGGATGAGAGAATGCAAGAATGGAATAGTGCAATCCTCATGATAGAATACATTCTCTCATCTTGATGATGGATCAAAGAGTGTGATCCAAAACATTGATGCTGAAAAAAAACAAACACAATCAAATCCAAAAGCAAAAAATCATATGCTTGAAGACATGGGTCATATTAGTAGAATTGTCCAACAAAGTCAGAGGCACCCAAGTCAGAAATCAACAAAGGAAAAGAGAAGGTAGATGTTGAACAAATTAGAGGGCAAATGAACAAGACCTGGAAGAAGAAATATGAGTGCATCACATCAAATGAAGGGATCACTTCACCCAACATGTCAAGTGATCACACCTCATCCAACAAAGCATGAATAGGTGTATGGGACTAATATACAAAGTTATATCATACAATAGTCCCAAGAAAAAGAAGTACTACAAAGAAGAAATTAGCATAAGCAAAGATGACAAGTAAAAATTTGAAGTTTTTGCAAATACTATCACATTGTCCTTAAATGTCGAGTAAAGCTCTAGTGGATGCTGAGTTGCTAATAGTGATCGAGTTGATAGTTAGTACCGAGTTGAGAAATGTCAATGGAAGCTGAGTGAAGTGGAAATCTAGTAGAAGCCAAGTGAACAAAATCTAATGGAAGTCGACTCATGTTGAAACCTTCAAGTGCCAAGTTTACAACTATATGTACTAAGCATTTAATTCTAGGTTTTGAAAGGTATAGGTCAAAATTTAATCATTTTTATGCCATTTGAACACAGAGAAAATATGAGAATAGTGCATAAGTGATCAAAGAGCAACCTTGAAGCCATTTGCATCAATTTCAACAGTGATTCAGCATAAATTTCATCGATCTAAGGTATTTATCAAGTGTCAAGCTATACAATTTTTAAAGTTTTAATATTTTGAAACCCTAGATTGGTATAATGGCTTCTAGTTCTAAGAACCCCAAGGGAAAGGAAATTCATGAGATCCAACTGGTTAGAAATGAAGTAAAACAACCTTAGTTTAGATCCATTCCTGAGGTAGCCTGCAAAAATGGCCCTACTAGTGTGTTGTCCATAATTCCACCCAAGGTGTTCATGGTATACAAATACAAGATAGGGGCTATAGGTCACCTTGAGATATTCCAAGCCTATGATAAAGTGTGTGATAACAAAAGTTTGAAGGATGAGTTTAAGATAGTTGAGAAGAAGGGTTTAACAAATGCCCCATTTTATCCCATAGGTTTCAAAATAGAATGGATACAGATTGTTCTCAGCAGAATTCAAAATGGATGTTTGTGGTTGGAAATAGGACCCGTGAAGATTACCAAGAAGATAGTGCATATGGCTACGGGTTTCCCAACCCTAGATCAACCTAAGACCCTGCACAGTGATCTAAAGAAGTTATTGAAAGGAATATAGGGGCTAAGTAGAATAAGAGGGGTATGACAATTGATAGTATAACATATCCTCTTCTAGATTTTGCAATGAGAGTGATATCTAATTTTTTTTTACCAATCCAACAAATTAAAAAGTCTACCATGCATTTCTATTGATGTATCTTACAAGCTTGTGAAGAAAGATCATACATATGATCTAGCAAAACTGATATTGCAACAGATAAATGAGAACCTAGGAGCAATAATAAGGTCAAAAGGTGCTCAATTCAAGTTTGGTTTAGTTCTTGTGTGCATATTCTTTTATGTCTTGGAAGAGTTTCCTTCTATTGGAAAGGTGAACTAGAATCCAAACAAAACTACAATCACACAAATCAATGAGTACACTGATAAGATCGCTGACAACTTTGAAGCCCAAATAACAAGCTATTTTGAGGATTTCAAGAAATCCATGATACAAAGGGTTAGAATACTAGTTTCCCTAGTGGAAAAACATATCAATGACATATGCTTTTTGGTTGACATTGACTATACCTATATCTAGGTAGTAATTCCAAGGGTGAGATGGCTAAGGCCATTAGGATATGAACTTGATATGGACAAAGCTTCAGCACCAATCACTACATTTCTTGTAGAAGAGATTGATAAGGAGGATCCTCACTTTAGAGCATATGGTGTTGTGCATTCCAAGGTTGATATGGAACTTAAAACCACCTCCACCCTAAAGAAGAAAGATAAAGTAGTGAAGAAGATAAAGAAGAAATTTGGTGTAGACATTGAAAGGGGAGTAGGTGTGAAGAGGAAGAAGAAGAAGAACAAGAAGAAGAAGAGAAAGGGAAAGGTCCCATGGAATTCAACCAAGGCTTAGGAGAAGATAAGGAGGAAGGTGCTGAGGAAGAAGAAGCCAAGGAAGAACCTACACAAGCCAAACAAAAGAAGAGAAAGGCTAAAACTCAGCCTCTAGCTCAACCCAAACCCACGAAGGTAAACAAACCTGAACAAGCCAAACTAAAGACACTTACAACAAGGACTACCACAAGGGCATCTTCACAAAAGGCCAAGGAGGAAAAAAAGGAGGAGAAGAAGACCACTGAATAGAGTAGTGAAGTGAAGAAGAAAAGAAGAAAATATGTAGCACAACTAGATTCTGATGAGGAGGAGAAGACTAAGATAGGGGATATCAGCCAATTCCAAGTGGTAAGCCATCCTCCCAAATCTGCTATAGATAAAATTTGTGGTAATATTAAGAATGCAAATTTGAATGATTTATAAAATGTTGATTTCAATAAGCTAAGTAGAGAGGAGAAAAACCAAATAGAGGAATCTATATATGCCATGATGGTTGAATTCAAAAACACGCCTCTAGAGCTACACAATACCATGCCTAGGGAATTATATGAGATAGTTGAAAATAAATGGCATTATTGTCTAAAAATGGAAAAGGAGATCAGAGCATCTATCTTAGTACAAGTGATGCTTGACCTAACAAGAGGTCAAATTACTAAGGCTACTAAGAAACATGGTGGAAACATTGCACCAAAATATATAGCCTTCAGTATTCTGCAAAATAAAATTGAAGATCTAGTAAATAAGTCCACATAATTGTGGAAGACAATCTACAAGTTGACTGATGACAAGGATGACGAAGCAAATAAGGTAGAGGCTAGTGCCAAGGAGAAGATAGAAGAAAATAAAGCCAAAGTAGTAGAGGAGGAAAAGTAAATAGAAGAGAAGAAAGGAGAGGAAGAGAAGCAAGAAGAAGAGAAGAAAGACGAAGAGGATAAAGAAACAAGAAAAGGACAAGAAGAGAAAAGAGAAGAATAAAAGGAAGATAGAGAGGATAAATAAAAAGGAGAGGAGGAAACAAAAAAGGGAGAAGACATGGCAACAACTGAGCAACAATAGCAAAAGGAATAGAGTGTGCAAGACACACAAATGCCACCCTCTAGCCCTCCTCATGTAACCATCAGACCTATAGACACAATAACTATCAAGGGTGTTCCTAAAACTTCTACTTAGAACACCAATCCCCTAACTACAAAGGATCTCTCTAAAGCCTTTCACCAATCCACTCTACAAGCACATTTATTCATAAACCCTATATTGGTGAGAGTAGATGAGTTGCAGAAGGTAGTAGCAGAACCAAAAAGAGACAAGGTAAAACCATAAGAACCACTTTTCATCTATATAGCTATTAGTGCTCAAATTTTAATGCTTCCACCACCATCTACAAAAATTTCAATAGTAGTAGGTGACACCATTCATAAGCTGATTGCAGAAGAAGGAAAGTCTTATTAGAAGGATGATACATCCAAGGAAGAGGACAAGGCTGCTATTCAGACATTGGTAGAGTTACCACAAAAGGCACTCCTACAAAAACTCTTTAGAAGCTAAGTACTAAATCCATAGCTTTACAAATATCATCACTAAGCTTAAGTTCAACCAAGGTGACCAGGGTACTTCACTATTGATGTCCTAAGCTAGATGAAGAGATAGTAATACCTACCTATGAGTCAAAGACTATCACCATGGAATAGATTACAAAGATTCAAGATGCATTAAATAGAAGGAAAAGACAAGAAATACTTAGAAAGGAGTATAAAAATAAGCAATCACTACATGAGATTAAGGACATCTTTATTAATCCCTTCAATTTGTAGTCACTAGATGAGTCAAAGCCCATAATGGAACAATTATCAAATATAGTTGACTAGGTGACAAGTGAAGACCAGGATACAAATTTCAAACTTATGGAATGGTCTGAAAGGAAGTTTCAAGGAAAGGTAAATGAGAAAATATCTGGTGGTAGAGCACTTCAACAAGTTGAATTGGCCAAGCAGATTGAAAAGGTCAAAACTGTACTTGAGAATATCTTCTCATTGTACAAAAAGTTGTGTGATTTTTCTAATTTCACACAAGAGACAAGACAAAGGATATTGAGCTTGGAGAGAAATATTAAGATTTCTAGCATGCAATTACCAAGAGTTCTAGCTCAAAGAGAGAAGCATTTTTCCCAATCGCTTCACACTCAAAAAGATTTAGTTGCACTAGTAAGTGAAGAGGCCAATATAAAGGCCATGTTGATGCAGATTCAATCCTCCATTACCCCACATTTGGAGGTCCTCCACAAAGAATGAGTCTATGCTAAAAATGTTCTAAAGAAAGATCCTAATCTTTCTACATTAGATGGACTTGTACATCTTCTTGCAGAGACTGACATCTAGCATAAGTAACTAGAAATTGCTTTGGAGAATTGGGTTTCTATTCTCAAGATGATAATGGAGGTAAACAATATATTTTTTGCAAAATATGGTATTACTCCTTAGCACCCTTTGGCATAAGTGTCAAAAAGGGGGAGGAATAAGAATAAAGGAGATAGATATAATGTTTAGGGGGAGAAATAACAATAAGGAAGATATGACTAAGGGGGAGAATACTAAGTATTCTAAGTATTCTAGTGATTACATTCTTTCATTCATTCTTCTGGAGAATAAAAGGGAAAAGATTATAGATAGCCAAAAAGTGGGAGATAAAACTTAATGTGTAAATAGTGTGGGGGTAAAAGCACAAAGCTGTGTCACCATTTGTGATACAAAAACCTGTTTTGGTCAAATTTCATTTCTCTATCAAAACTCAATTGTTTTCAAAAACTAAAAATACCCTTTTATAGATCTCAGATTCAATATCATCATTATATAAATTTTTGAGTGTTTTGACTAGTTATAATATGTTATAATCTCAAAATATTATAAGTCGATATTTCAACATTTCAGAAGATGCTCTCTCAAAAAATGAAAAAAAATAGTAAATCATATCAAAAAAATAAAAAAAATTATATTTATCACTAGAGGAGAGAATCCTCTTCACGAATATGTAATTTTTTTTCAAGAAGGTATAGATTTGATAAGGAAGTTTTGACGGGAGGAAAAAACTGTTGGATTCTGACAAGGCAAACTTGAGTACTTATAACTAAGAAAATATATATCAAAAATAATTATTTCTTTTTTTGTTCACTAGCTATACATGTCATCTATAAACTATTTTCAAATCAAAACAAAAAAAGATGATTTGCACATACTTGTTTGACAGGAACTACATCCTATATTTTTTATAGTTAAAAAAGGGATTTCAAAAGAAAATAAAATGAATAAATTCTTACTCAAAAAATTTATAAAAATTATAGGCATAAAATTCATACAATTCTACACATTTCATTAGTTTACATCATCTTCATATTTTAAACACAAATACTATTTTTTTTGTCATTAATGTTGAACTGTCACATTCTGATATCACGTTTCTTTATAAAAGGTGACATAGGTTTGTGCTTTTACCCGTGGGGGAGAAATAATGTTTTGGGGGAGATATGATTAAAACTTGCAAGTACAGTTAGAGTAGACAGAACAACTCAACACACAGGTATAGATTATAGAAACAGGGCAAAGGCAAAGAGTATGAGGCACCTCTAGCACAAAATTTTGATTATAAGAATAGACAAGGTACAATTAACCTAGGGGGAGTTATAAGGTATTTTAAACAAATTTTGGAATTTTGTACATATGCAGAGCATATTGGATAGGGTACTCATAAGGTCAGACCAATGATGTTTAGTTAAGCATTTTAAACTCTCATGTCAAAGGGGGAGATTGTTGGTCTCAGAATGGTTTTGATAATTGAGTACCAACACACTTAATCTCTTTCTACATAGAAGCCGAGTACACTAGATATGCTAAGCTACAGTATGTGCCGAGCTAGAATTCCAACAAGTGTTGAGTGACTTCAAGTGCTGACCATTACATAGGTGTCGAGTGATATATAAGTACTAAGTCATAGTTGATGCTGAGCAAGTCAGAATGCTTCATGTGCCAAGTGAGCTAGAATTATGCATGTGCTGAGCAAGACAAAATGTAATAGGTGCTGAGAAAACTAGGATCAAGCATGTGTCGAGCATCAGTAGTCTAGTATGTGCCAAGTAACACAGAATCAACATATGAGTTTGTGCCTTCACAAAATTAGATTTAAACCATTTTCTGAGCTGACATAGAAGGATTTTAAAGGATAATAAGGATAAGAATGAATCTTTTATACTTCCTATGCAATTGACATTTAGCCAATAAGAAAAATGGAGAAGGCATGCAACCAATGAGAAAAGTACAAGAAATGAGTAGAAATTAAAGATTCAAAATGGATCGTAGATCCACCTAACCCTAAGTCTACAAAGTCTTTATAAGAAGGCTTAGACCCCACGATTTTATGTTGCTGAATAGAAGTAAAGAAAGTTGCTAAGCAAATAGCAAAATTGCAGAATAGGGAAAACAATATGGGCATCAAACACTTAGTGAATTGAGTAGTAATTACATATCCAGTTGAGCAGAATAGAACAAGGGTTACGAACAAATATCAGATCAAGCAAGGATCACATTAGAATTTATAGATGAAGTGCCTGAAACTAGCAATTGAAGATTCTAAGCAATTAGGTCAAAGATTTCTAATACTCTCTAGCAATTGTATTAGATAGTAAAAACCCTATGATGACAGGTTAGCTTAACAACTATTTTGTAGATCCTTTGAAAAGGTGACTAAATCTTTTAACAGGGTGAGTCACTATTGACATAGTGTAAAGCCTTTGATAAGGTAGGCCTTTCATAGGACAGACCGTCAAGAGTGGTCAAAAAATTATTGCTACAGTGATTTTGTGGGTATCATCCCCATCCCAGTTTTACCTTCTTATTCATAGAGGGCTTCTAGGTTACCAAATTCTGGTGTCATGTGTTGATGCATGTGTTTACTTTATATTTATTTAATATGTTTACATGCATGCAGTTTACTTTTTGTTATTTGTTTTAAAGGATTTGAAAAGGTTAAAGTGTGTTACTTTTGATTCACCCCCCCTCTCAGAAGTACTCTTCCCATTTGAATATTCCAACACTGGAGTAGAGAATTCTCTACTTTTTTCAATCAATATTTAAAATCTTTCTAAATTTGAATAATTATATAAAAGTATTACAATTTTTCATTTATTTTATTATATTAAATAATATATTATTTTTAAATAATATATTATTTTTAAATAATAATCAATCTTATTATTATATAGATAAACTGGTTATTATTTATTTAAACTGATAGGTTTTAAATATATGTTACTACTCTTTTTTTTTCCTATTTTATTTTCAAACCTTTAGATTACACACACACACACACAAATATATACATATACATATACATATACATTATACACACACATATAGATATATACATGTGTGTATGTAAAACTCAACTAAATATAATATACTTTTATTCTTTCAATGGAAACATATGTTTTTCTAATAAAGTCTAAATAGATTTTCCTTTATTAATAATGGGTTTTCTTTCAATTGAACTTTATAATTTTGATTTCAAATTTAAAAGAGTTTCCCTTTAAAATAATGGCATTTCTTTTTAAAAAATCTATAGTTTTGATTTCAATTTAGACAAGTTTTCTTTTTAAAATAATAATTTTTCTTTCAAATGAAATCTATAATTTGAATTTCAAATGTAAAAGCATTTTCCTTTAAAAATAACAAACTTTCTCTTAAATGAAACTTAAGATTCTATTATCATATCTAAATGGTTTTCTTTTTGTACAATCACAATGGGTTTTATTTTCTTTTTAAAATTTCTCAACAAAAAGAATCTCCAAAATAATACAAATAGTCATTAAATCAAAACTATTTTTCTTCAACTTTTCTTAACCAAAAATTATGTAAATAAAACAACTATATTTAGATCTGTCATAAAAAGTAACACACATAGAGAAGACATATTTTTCTAAAAGAATGATTTGTAAAGCATACAAGAGGTAGTTCCTAGCTCATAACAAATGTTGAAGTATCATAAACAATAGGATACCCAAGCTAGACCTAAAGATTTTCCCACTTAAAATATTATGTATGTTCTTCAATCTAGTCTATGGAATCTTCTTTTTAACTTGTTCTACCAAATATTCCCCTCCTTTTTAAAAAATTAACTATAGAATCTCTTTTATAGTAAATCTTCCTAATCAAAGTTTCTAAAGTCATAAACCTAATTATGATCACTTAACAAAGCTAATAATTTCCTTTAACTCAAAATTGACTTTATTTCCCAAAATATTTTGAAAATATCTCATTTGGGTAAAATGCTTTTTCTTTTAATACCATTTATTTTCCCAAATGTGCTTTATGAAGTTTGGCTTCATTTACAAAAATATCTCATATTTTGATTTTTTGGAATTTTTTAATTTTCTTTAAAAAAAATAAAAATTCTCTATTTCATTTTGAATTCAACTAATATTAATATTCTCTAAATGATAAATAGGTAATATATCCTTTGTTTCCTATATCAAATAACTAATAAGTTAAATTGAAGTTTCACAATGTGAAATTAATTTTGAACTTTTAAATAAATGAAGTCTCTTAATTAAATGAAAATATTAAATTAATCGTATAATATAGATTGTTAATCCCTAAGCCATGTTATCTATTAGTTTCAAATACTTAGTCATTCACAAGGAAGGATTATTTGGTCATCATTGCAATTGAGTCATCCTACATAGGCCAAGCTAAGGAATAAAAAACTATCCATATTCCAAGTGATATGTCAAAAGGTAATGGTCATCTAGTACTCTTTCGTATGCTAAGTGTTGGTTTAAAGAATAATTTTGACAGCTGAGTGTCAAATACACTTAACCATTTTTCACTATACATGCTGAGCAAAGAGTAGGAGCCGAGTCATAGTCATGTGCCAAGCAATCCAGTTTCATCAAGTGCCGAGTGATATCAAGTGCCGAGTAATATTAAGTGCCGAGTGATATCAAGTGCCGAGTGATATCAAGTGCCGAGTAATATCAAGTGCCGAGTGATAACAGGTGCCGAGTGATACAATTTTGTTTAGGTGCCGAGCTATCCAGGAAACAGCAGGTGCCGAGCATCAGTAATGCTTCATGAGTCGAGTAACTCTAAATATCAGCATAAGAGTTTGTAATGCACAAACTATGATGCAAACCATTTTTGTAGTTGACACAAGGAAAATCTTGAAAGATCTAGAGATAAGAACAAATCTTTCACATTTCCTATGCAATCTGCATGCAACCAATTGGAAAATTGGAAAGGCATGCAACCAATCAGAAAAAGGCAAGTATTGAGCAAGAAATTGAGATTCAATGTGGATCGTAGATCCATATCTAACCCTAAGTCTTCGAAGTCTTTTTAAGGAAGACAAAAGTCTCACTATAATAAGGATGGATGAAAGAGGGAGAGAAAAGTGTTAAGGGAAAAACATACTGGAATTCAGTGAAAAGAGACATAGAGGGTAAGAGCAGGAATTCGATATTCAATTGATCAAAACGAAGCAAAGGAGACGAACAGAAATTAGATCTCAAAGGATCAAAATCAAAGAGAGAGCCAAAACAAGTGCTTGCATTCAACAATCAAGGATTGCAAACTATCAGGTTTATAATACCTAATACTCTCTTACCATTGTATTAGAAAGGAAACCCTATGTAGATAGGTTGGCTTAACAACTATTTGTAGATCCTTATCAAAAGGTGATTAAATCCTTTAACAGGGTGACACTTCATGTAAAGTGTTTGTAAATCCTTTAACCAGGTCACTATTGACACAGTTAAAGCCTTTAATAGGGCAGACCATCAAAAGTGGTTGAAAAAATCTTGCTGTAGTAATTTTGTGGGTACCATCCCCACCCCAGTTTTACCTTCTTATTTTTGGAGGGTTTCTAGGTCACCAAATTCCAGTGTTATGTATTGTTGATGCATGTATTAGTTTCATGTTTATTTGATGTGTTTTATTGGTTAAAGTGTGATACTTCTAATTCACCCCCCCCCCCCCCCCCCCCCCCCCCCCCTCATAAGTATTCTTTCCATATTTGAATATTCCAACAATTGGTATCAGAGCTATTGGTTCTCACAAGAAGAAGTCTAACAACTTGAAGAAAAAGATCTAAAGATGGAAGCCTTCAAACTTGGGAAGATTATTGACAATCAAGTGATTGATGTGCAACTGGCTCTACACAAAGTAGAGGAAGCAAGGGAGGAACTGAGAAATCCTTGAAAAAAAGAAAGAATTTAGCCATA